>CM060117.1:25098121-25698121 GCA_030522415.1 Channallabes apus
GTTTGTTCTCTGAGAAAAGGTTTCGGCGGGAGATGACGAGTTACCTTGTCGCTCTGTCGCTGTCCAAGGTGCCAGATCATCGGCGTTGCCCACACACACACTGAGATACACACACGAGCTGAGAACGAGCAGTACGGAGTGGTTTATCAGCATGATTCAGTGGAGCGTCTGCTGCGGGATGAGAGTGAAACAGGACTGACGCTTTCTTTCTTCCTCTCCGTCTCCTCTTCTCCTCTCACTCCCTCGCTTCGCCTCATCTCATCTGCTGAATGGCTTTTCGTTTTATTTCTTGGTTCCATCTCTTCATCTCTGCCTTGAATGGTTATTCACAACATGTGCTTCTCCTCTGGAGTCTCTGTGTCTCTATCCCTCCCTCTCTCTCTCTCTCTCTCTCTCTCTCTCTCTCCCCCCCAATCCACCCCCCCACATGCGTTTGAAGCTCTTCTCGTTGCTCTTCTTCCAAGGTTTCAACCTGCAATCACAGATAAACCCTGAATCACAGGCGGAGGTCAACACTGGATTTAATTACGTTTCCCGTTAATCAGCAGAGCTTTAAGGCTGCTCTGGGATTTGATTCCTGTAATTGATCGTTTATTTATTCTAACACTTTATTCCTGATTGGATTCCCGCCTGTCGTTTGGAGATTTAACCGTTGCACCCTGAAGCAAGTGATGAAACAGCACAGCAGTGGAAATTCACTACTCTGTGCCCATAATCCCTTCTACAGTGTGTTGATCGAAGACAATTTAAAAACAGCTTTTGATTCAGGAACAGGCTGCTTATGTAAGGAAGATTTTAGGCAGTTATGAAAACTCTGCTTCTAGTCAGCTACACAGCGTATTGTAATATTCAGCACAGCCAGTGTTGTGGTTATAACCTGCCTGAAATGTCAGCAGCATTACTGATGTCTGGATTCTGATTAGTCAGAAGAAGTAGATATTTTTTTTTAAACAGCACCTAGAGGTTATTGTTCCTAGAGTCTCAGTCACCTACATACTTATACACCAATTAAAAACATTAACGCATTAACATTGGGCTCATGGCGACCAAATGCAACAGAAAAGCCAAAATTCAGCCCAAACTATTAAAAAAAAAGGTCAATGCTGGCCTTCTACATGTGCTTAAAATATTTATACATCATTTTAAGAAGCAAAAAACTAAGGCTGGCGAGGGAACTGCTGTTTACAGCTGCTATAATGAAAGTGACAACAAAAACGAACTAAAAATGGATCAAATAAATTTGAATTGTTCTCATATTGCTGTGAAGGAATAAACACTTGTGTAAATTCTGTAACAGTGAAAATATTCACAATCTTCAGAGTGATTACAGTGACGTCGTTCCATCGTTCCATCAGTCTGTGTTTCACTTTTCTATCTAAAATGTTTTATTTCTCATCAAATAAACCATAAAAGCTTCAGCAGTCATTATGACATGAACAATTAACGCATCAACAGACAGACTGATTATGACAGACAGTTAATGACACGTTAAAGCCGACATGAAGAATTAACACTGACTCGTGTCGACACATCGCTAACCTAATTCAAGTTTCAACTCGGTGACAGTCTGATCCATAAATATGTGTACAGCCACACAATATGTTCTCCTACAGTACATGTGCTTCTCCACAGCACCGAAATGATCTCAAATCAAGCAGTCATGGTCAGATGGAAGTGCAGACGTTTAATTTCATTTCAAAGGTTCCTTTATTTTCACAGACCTAAACCTGACTCGGCCCTGTAAGAACATTCCGGGTCTTTGCTCTGGGCTGCGTTTGCTCTGCTTTTGGGTCCATCTGTACTGTGAAGCGCAATCAGTTACATCATTTTCTTCAGCATTTGACTGAATCTCTCTGTACACGTTAGAATTCATTCTGTTACTTTTATCATCAGTAAACACGAGTGACCCGGTCCTGCTGCCAGTGTCTTTATGAAACACTGTAGGTGGTAAGTGTTGGATCATGAGACCTTCTTCACTTCACATTATTCTCGTACGGTTCATCTTTTTTTATTTTCTTTTTTAAATCCGGCCTTTCTGTTCCTGAGTGTTTCCCAGTTTCCATCTTGAGATAAAGCCCTCTGTCTTTACACGCATGTAGGTGTGGTAGACTGAGTTAGATGGAGACAAATGGTCCACTGTGGGGAATTCAAACAGGAGGAGAAGAAAGAAGGAGAAGGAGAAGAAAAGAAGAAGAAGGCATCTCTTGACTGTAGACTTTGACGAGGATACTCCCACCTCCTCCAGAGTGCTCCTGACTCAGCTAGATGCCCTGACGGGGTTTTTCTTCATCAAGGAAAGAATTCAGTAACCATCCACTTTAGTTGTCTTCCATGTCACTTGTCATTTGGCGTGGCCAAGCTCTCTAGTGATTTCCTTCTTTTTAAGAATGTACCAAATTGTTTTATTTGCTTTTTGTTTAGTTTTTTTTCAGCCTAATGCTCACCTGCTCCACCTGCATCAGCACCACTGTTGCCGGCATATTGAGAGTTCCCATGAACAGATACCAAATGCAAATTCAACACTCAAGAATTCAAGATTCAAGAATGCTTAACATACGTACAGGTGGTCTATTAGTTTTGATTGTGACAAAATAGAGGGTAAATGAATACAATTAAGGCGGCACGGTGGTGTAGTGGTTAGCACTGTCGCCTTGCACCTCCAGGGTCCGGGTTCAATTCCCGTCTCTGTGTGCATGGAGTTTGCATGTTCTCCCCGTGCTTGGTGGGAGATAGATTATGAACATTTCTCTGACACAACCAAGCCACGCTGTAGGTTTTTGTCACTTTTTGTAGGAGTGTATGAAAAGATTAAAAGAATGAATCACACTAAGGGTCAGAGTTACGGTAGGTTCAGTGTCTGATCATTCCACGTTATCCTACAGTAAACACATTAAAGATTCAAGGGACCCTTAAAGGATCAGAACCCATACTGTATCTTCCATGTTCAAATTAATTGTTCTGGTAGTACGTTGAAGTTTTCTGGATAATCCATCAGTTCTTGTCATATCTCACAGAACCCCCACTATTAATATCAATCATCCTCTAGCATTTCTTCTTGATGTTCTCATCACTATTACAGTAGCTTTTCAGCACAAGAGGTCTGGAGTCGGATGTCTGCTTCAGTTTTAAAAACACTGTGTTGCTCTACAATTTTACATCTTTTATCAAAAAACAAAAACGATGCTCAATGGTACAGGGGAAAAAAACAAAACAAAAAATGAACAAGAAGCGCCCACATGCAATGTGCTGGACATTTCCGAGTCAGAAGGACGCGCTTTCTGAGTTATGAGCTGCTCGTAGTGATTCCTCAATGTCCTTTAGCTTTACTCCAAATCCACAGCTTTAATAAAAATCCGTCCACCAGGCCACACAAGTTCATGGCAATATGTTCCTCATCCCGGATTTAACAACTCAGTGTTTATAACTGCAGATCCAGCACCATGGACAGTGACAGCGATTAAAGCTGGTTTTATAGGCTGTGCAGTTTCAGCACTCTTTTAAGATTGTTACTCGTCACACGGTACAAAAACCCAATAAACTCTGTTCTGAATTCTGTAACTGTCTGTCTGATGGTGTGTGTTTTCCATGTTTGATTATATCGCTGTGTTTATGTCATCCATGAACTTAATCTGGCAGTCATTCAGTGCAGAAAATGTGCACATGTTCTGAGCGTTAAGAAGTTTTTTTTTTTTTTTTTTTTGGTCCACTGGCATGTTTAATTTATCACTGATGCAATATTTTTAGCTGTGTCTTTGCTCTCCTCTTGTTGGTGGAGTTTAGTTCAGCATCATATCATCATAGCAGTACTCACATTAACTGTTTAATTTCTGGTCAACTTTTGGTTTGAGCATATTTTCAGGCAATTTTTTGTGTGGAAAAAATGTGTTAAACATAACCTAAGTCATGTCTGCCATTCGGTTGAGGTTTGCTGTGCTAAAGAAATCCATGTTCCGGTGTATATAGAGTATATAACAATATATGTTGATATCAATTGAACAAAAAAATCAATATACAGTATATATACAGTATATTGATACTTTTACCATGAAGTGCCATCTCTAGCATTCAGAAGATGCCTATACTGGTCTGGTTAACCAAATAATAATAATAAAAATTATTATTGCCCCAAGGAATGCAAAAAAATGCAAAGAGAAATTGTTTTTTTTTTTTTTTTTCCAATATTTTTTAAAGGGTTAATCAAAAGAGTTTTTACAGTAACACGGTTGCTTGTTGTTTGTCCTCAGTCGAATCAGGTTTAGTCAGATTGGCTAAATAGGTCATGCAGTATCTTCTTGTCTAAGTTCGAGAATTTTGATTGATAACCAAATGATTACCATGTATGATTTTTTTTTCCTGTGACAGAAAGAATATCTAAAATTCATAAAAAAAATTTTTTTTAATAGTGTAACTCATATATTGAAGTTAATATTAGTTCAGTACTTACTAGTGATGGGAAGTTCGAATAATTTTAGTGACTCGGTTCTTTGAATCTTGTTCATCAAAATGAACAAATCTTTTTTTGAGTCATTTCGTTCATTTCTCCCTTTTGATCAGAAATAAATTAAAATTTTGCATTTTCAATAAAAATACCCCCAACATCTCTACATACACAGATTTTGGCTATAGTTCCAGTAATGAAAATATTATAATGTAACTAAGGACATGATGACAGAATGGGCAGCTCACCTCTTATATCTTCTAGTCCGAGTCGTTCATTCTTTTGAATCTATTGCACTGCATAGCGTCTATGGGAGTCATGTGACAAAAGAACGAACGACTCGGAGTAGAAGTGTCATTAAAAAAGAATCGCTCAATTCTGTTTCCTGTACATAACATACGGGGGTTTTGCGATGATTTGCGCATGCGCGTCCAGTAGAAAATTAACAAATCACTCTCCGAGACGACTCGTTCATCTGAGCCAAGTGTTCATCTGTGTTAAAGATTCGTTTGAAAAGAACGAATCGTTCATGAACGAGCCATCACTAGTACTTACATTAACCAGACTAAATTTCTGCCATCACATCTCTAGGAATTAAAATCAATTAAAAAACACACAACATCAAAACTCTCATACAACTGCTTTATCTAACATCTCCTGTGTTTGCTTCAAAAATGATGTCACATGAAAAATATCCCTGTGACTGCGCAGCTCCAGGGTCGAGCGTTTGCATCCTGTCTCGCGTCTTGGAGGGTTTCCTCGAGGTACTCCGGTTTCCTCCCGCAGTGCTAAGACAGGCAGAGGAGGCTAATTGTCATTCTCCTGGTGTGTAGTCTCCAGGCTTCCTGCGACCCTGTACAGGATAAACGGATAGAAGATGAATGAATCAGGATTGCTCGAAAATCATCAAAATAGTTTTGCTGAACAAAATCAGGAGGTAAAATTGCAGCTTAAAGCTCAGAAGGGTTAAATGAAGCTTGATTAGTTTCTTGGGTTGTGAATGCGGCAGGATAAATCATAATATAAAAGCATGGACATCAACGTTCTTAAATCGCTGGTGAACTGCTGTATGAACCAAATTACTGAGGATTTATTTGTGTCCAAAAACGATGAGGTTTGTAGAGTGTGTACAGCAGTGATGCTGGAGATTTGAGACCAAGATCTTAATTATTTTGTGTTGATATACGTATATAAAAGTAGGCCATTTAAAAATTATTTAATTATAAAGAAATGATCAAATAGAGTAATTTAAAAAGATCAGGTTTTTTTTCGCTTCTCTTTCTCGCTTGTCTTTCCTTTTAATGTCAGATGATATGCTGTGAAACGGTCTGTTAATACGAGGTGATAAATCCTTTATGCGCCCTGCTGCACTTGATCAATGCTGTATTTCAGCAGAGGGTTTTACACACACACACACACACACACACACACACACACACACACACACACACACACACACACACACACACACACACACACACATAAAAAGACCAAATTGTTACATTGTAATCTGTAATTAGAAAATTAACATTATTTTGGGAAACGTGTTTTTGCACACAGGGATTAAAAACAAGCTCATGTTACAACTTTACATCGCAGAAACCAGACTGAAACTAAGCAAAAAATAAATAAAATATAAATAAATAGTCATTTTATAGCCTTTAGACAGGCATCATCACCAGGGATCACCGGCAAGAGCTAATGATCAGCAAAAGAGAGAGAGAGAGAGAGGTAACAAAAACAGGAAGCCGTGACCAAATATGGAAATTGAAAAATCAATGAACAGATGCTACTAATCAACAGAAGAAGGTGATGAGAACAGGACGCAATAACCATAAAATAAAAACAGGCCAGGCGGTGCAGAGTGTAATCAGTTAACAAGGACAGAATCTGATCTGATTTACAAGCAAACAGTTTGTGTCACGGTGGCACGGTGATGTAGTGTCAGCACTCAGGCCTCGCACCGCCAGGGTCAGGGGTTCAAGTCCCATAAAGTTTTCCCTGTGCTTGGTGGGTTTCCTCTGGGTCCTCTTGTTTCCCCTCACAGTCCAAAAACATGTGACGTAGGCTGATTGCCAATGTATAGTGTGTGTGTGTGTGTGTGTGTGTGTGTGTGTGTGTGTGCCCTGAGATGTACTGGCACCCTATCCCGGGCAGTACCGTCCCTCGTGCCCCAAGTTTCCTAGGCCAGGCTTCAGACCTAAGCGTATAGCTGTGGCATTAGACGAATAAAACACTGCTGCTGAACATAATCAGCTTCAGGATGGCAACATGACCTCTGCTCACTCACACCACACCGGGCTTCTTATCTCACACACTTCTTTCTTCTTTCTTCTAAATCTCTCTATTACAGTGAAGCACAATCCTTTTTTCCGCTTTTCCTGATTCCTGATCGTAATCTGTGACGCTGCTCTCTAGGGCACGTGTTCACGTTACACGCGTGCATGTTGTCCAACACTCATTTAAGCTCTCACACATCGCAGATTCACCGACGCAGGAATATAAATCAGTCCTCGAGGTCGGCGTGACACACCGCTCAAATCTTTAAGCTCTGTCTCCAATAAGCCATTATCACTGAGCAAGAAAATCATTATAACCTTCTCTCTCTCTCTCTCTCTCTCTCACTCGCTTATTCACTTTTTGTTTAGCATTAACTACCACATTTGTGTGAAGTGGACTGAATCAATACTGCAGTTCAGAGTAAGAAAACTGATCTAATATATATATACAGTATATCTTAAATAAAACATTAATGTTATTTGCAGCATCATGTCTAATCAGCATCATGACTAACAGGATACAAAAGACAAGCAGAGGATTTCAAATAAACGTCAATTCTGCGTTGCTGTTGCACATAAAAGTAAACAACCAAAAGAAATAAAATATGTGTTTTTGTACAATATACTGTACGCTACTTTTGCACAAACGTTGCTATACAGGCTTATTTTATGACTTTATTATTAAGTCAGCACAAAAACACTTTTCTGATTTTCAAACGTTAGTTTCCCAGCAAAAAAATGTTAATCTTACAGGAAAATATCTGTAGGCCAGAAAAGAATGCAGCATAATTATGTAAAAGATTACTCTTCAGATGAAAAAAAAAAAAAGAAAACAAACCTTCTGGGTTTTGCTGCATGAAAAAGAAGAAGGTGCGACAAACGACAAACTCCGCAGAAGAACCGTGTCTGTTTCTGCAGGATGTTCAGGAAAACGAAGCAGCTCATTTCCTTATTAAACTGCACACACACACACACACACACACACACACACACACCTGAAACTGTACTGTATTTATGCAAAGAGTCGTTACACCAATGTTTTACTTTGTTTCATTAGTTATTGTTTATTGCTTTTCTGAATGTTGAAATGTTTTCGAAGCGATGCGTCTCTGTAGCAGTTATTTTCTATCTGCCTAAGACTTCTGCACAGTATTGTATTGGTGCTGTACACAGTACTGTACTGTACATTAGTGAGACGCATCCTGGACACACTGTGTCTGATCAGCTGAGAAATATGGACACACTAAACTTAAGCTAGCTAATGATTAAGCTTAATTGTGGAAATAATAATAATTAATAATTCATTCATTCATTCATCTTCTATACCGCTTTATCCTGTATTAGGGTCGCGGGGACCTGGAGCCTATCCCAGGAGACTCTGGGCACGAGGCAGTGTACACCCTGGACAGCGTGCCAATCCATCGCAGAGCAATAATTAATAATAATAAATAATAATAATTATTATTAATAATATAAATATAAATAATAGAAATAATACACAAAAAATTATTATTGAAATAATAGAATAATGGAACTAATAGCATTAATAATGATAATTGACGCTAATAATGATTGAGCTACTGTAGTTACATGACACTGTAATGTGTTCGGTTTAGACATAAAAACAAAAAACAAGAAAAAAGACAAACATTTCTCTCATGGCAATTTATTAGGAGATACAGTTACAGTATGAGTGAAACTCGGCAGTAATTATGCTTAACACCAGGGAATGTAATAAACCACAAACAAACAACAAATATGCAGCTTGTAATGTAATAATCGCACAAAAAGAAATAAATAGCCATTACATTTGGAGGACTGTTATGTTTGTGGGAAATTTATTACGTTTGTGGCTGTTACATGTTATGTTGGTGATTGTGATACAATGCAAACCATTTCAGTTCTTTAATGTTGCATCACAAATTGTAAACACTGGCTGAAATGTGGACAGAAAGAATATTTATGAAATTTTATATGAAAAAACAAACAAACAAACAAACAAACAAACAAACAAACAAACAAACAAACAAACACCAAATTTAATGCAGCTTCTATTTTATAGACAACATGTGCAGAAGTTAAACACTGTAATACTATAGAAATATTCTATTAATGTTACACACCTCTCTCTCTCTCTCTCTCTCTCTCTGTGCAGCAGACGTTCCCTGCTCGCCTGATAAATGGTCCCCATAAACCCTGTAATTAATACGTTTAACGAGACGAGCTTTGTTAGTATTAAAGTCAGGTAGCCATCGATCTTCTGAGTGTCTCAAAGGGAATGAAGACCGTCACTCCTCTAACGATGTGTAATTACACTGCGTTTGACGATATCTCCCCTGTCTCACCTCGTTATTCATCACTCTCTCGCTCACTCCGTCACTCTCGCTCACTCACTCACTCACTCACTCACTCACACACTCACTCACTCACTCTTACTGATTAACTTCTCTTTTGTGTCATCATTCCCACATTCAGTCTTATTCGACTTCCATCTTTACATCACTATACACTCTCCGAAAAAAAGGTACAGTTTTGTACTAATGGAGGTACAAACCAAGAACCTTTCAAGGGCACAGAATTGTACCCTAATATAGTGGGTTTTTTACCAATTCTGTTTTTTTTTTTTTTTTTTTACCAATTCTGTACCATCAAGGATATTATTTGTACCATGGACAACCTTTTGTTTTATAAACTTGCTGGTACATTATTAAAAAACCTTAATCAAAGGTAGAAATCTTGTCTTTGAAGGTATCACCATGGTAACGAGCCCTTTTGTAACTTAATGGTGTCTAATGTGTTGCTCTGGAAACTATAAAAAAGTTGAATTAGACATTCAATCAATTTATTATCAGCAACTTTAAAAAAATATATTAAATTCATGTTTGAAAATTAATCTTTCAGGTTTACAATAAACAAATATTTTAAAACGCTTTTATTAGCTGAAAGAACTTTCACAAACTACAATCACATATCAAAATGGTACAGTATATAAAATACACTTTTACAGGATAAAGTCATGGTTGCGTGATGTGGTCTCAATCTGTTTCCCGCTCTCCGAAAACTCTTTAACGACTGCAGCGACCTCGACAAATCACAGTTGCTATTCCCAGCTAAAAGTTATCATGGGCAGAAAATGCAACATGTACAATTCACTTAATATTACAGCCAATAATTCCTTTACGTAGATTAAAACGTATGCAAATGGCTAACATGATTGGATACAAAGTTAAATAAGGTAATTTCATTCACCATTTTCAGGATGGGTGGGTAAAACATTTACATTTTAAATTTTCAAACTGAATATAAACATAAATAATTATAAAAACATAAAAGTCACATTGAAATTATTGCCATCTTTTTTTGATAATTCAAATGCACATTTTAATGTCGAGGGTGGCGCGGTGGTGTAGTCGTTAGCACTGTCGCCTTGCACCTCCAGGGTCTGGGTTCGATTCCCCGGCCAGGCTCGATTCCCGTCTCTGTGTGCATGGAGTTTGCATGTTCTCCCCGTGCTTGGGGGTTTCCTCCGGGTACTCCGGTTTCCTCCCACAGTCCAAAGATATGCAGGTTAGGCTAATTGGTGTTCCTAAATTGCCCGTAGTGTGTGATTGGGTGTGTGAGTGTGTGTATGTGTGTGTGCCCTGCGATGGATTGGCACCCTGTCCAGGGTGTACCCCGCCTAGTGCCCGAAGTCTCCTGGGATAGGCTCCAGGCCCCCCGCGACCCTGAACACAGGATTAAGCGGTATAGAAGATGAATGAATGAATGAATGAATTTTAATGTCGAGTTATACGGGTAAAATAAGAGCCGTGCTTCGGTTGTTTGTGGCCTGATTCCGTTTTCCGTTCTGACTGTAAATTCCTGCGGCTACTTCGGCCAATTGGTGCTTTGTTGCTCTGCCTAATAGTTACATAGCAACCAATCATTACATAGTTACATAGCAACCAATCATCAAAGGTGTCAAGTAACGAAGTACAAATACTTCGTTACCTTACTTAAGTAGAAATTTTGGGTATCTATACTTTACTGGAGTAATTATTTTTCAGCCGACTTTTTACTTCTACTCCTTACATTTTTAAGCAATTATCTGTACTTTCTACTCCTTACATTTTAAAATTAGCCTCGTTACTCTATTTTTATGATCAGAACGCGCAGCCCCCCCCCGCATGATAAGGACGCATACAAACCAGATCCCCCCCCCCCCTACAATCGCATGCTCAGAAAGCGCAACCACCCCCCCGGTCGTATGATCAGAAAGCGAGACCTTTAATGCTTTTGTCGCCTCTCACTGTACTTTTACTTTTATACTTTAAGTAGTTTTGAAACCAGTACTTTTAAACTATTACTTAAGTAAAAAGCTTGAGTTGATACTTCAACTTCTAAAGAAGTATTTTTGAACCCTAGTATCTATACTTCTACTCAAGTAATGAATGTGAATATTTTTGACACCACTGCCAATCATTCATGATACAGTATCTGTAGTCGGCTTTATGAAGTAGCGAAGAATAAATTCCATATTACATTAATAGCTACAAATGCTGCCTAATGTATTTATTATCATTTAAAAGCATGTACTGTATTAAAAAGCAGGCGTACAGTGAAACAGTAACGCGGTTTGAGAGTGTTCCGCAAGACGAGCAAAGATTTTATATAAATTTTGACTTGAAAAACGAACAAGTCTTGGTTTACGAACACTGATTATCATGTAACACGCATGCGCTTCGTGTACTGTGTATTATAACACACATGTGTGTGCGCACGTATAAAGCAAAAGAAAGCCTCAGGTTAAAGATCCATTTTCTCTCTCTCTGTATCAGTCTGTCATTATGTGTGTGTGTGCACGCATCATTAGACTCTGTGCCCCTTCACACACACAGACCCATCCTCCTCTCGCCTTTACACACACACACACACACACACACACCTCCTTCTCTCACCTTCACACACACACACACACACACACACACACACACACACACACACACACACACACACACACACACACACACTCTCTCTCTCTCTCTCTGCTCTACACATAAACACTGCTCTTTCGCGATTCTTTTCAAAGATAAAGTGCAGGTTAATTAGTTTTATTTTTTACTTTACAGCAGTAATTCCATTAGTGTAGTGTGTCGCTCACGTGACAGTTATTAATGATGTTCTAAGTAAATTCTTCTGTTAAAAAACAAGTCTTTCCATTAATGTGTGTGTGTGTAAAACTTAAATAAGAGAGGAGGAGGGGTTACCATGTAAGATGAGAAGAGGGAGAGGGGAGGGTCTGATCCTCTTCTCTTACTTTAGCTTCACACACATACAAACACAGACACACAGCGCCTGCGTGCATAAACGGAAACACTTATCTGTTAGGATATATTTTTACTAGGTAAAGTTCAGGTTAATTTGTTTTATTTGTACTTTATATTTTGTATTCATTATTTTTACGTATTTATTTTTTTGGGCTGTGGAACGAATAATTTTTTCTTTTAATTTTTTCCATTATTTCTTTGGTTTACAAGTGTTTTGAAATACGAGCCCGGAACGAATTATGCTCTTAATCCAAGATAAAAAAAATATCATCAGAGGTATTTTCCATGCCATTAAGGGTACATTTATCGAAAAAAGATGCAAAACTGTTTTTAAGGATCATTATTTGTACCACTGTCTACCTTTTTTTTCTGAGCGTGTATGATCACTCTTTCACTCCATCACACCTTTATTATTTTAGTTCTTTACTTCCTCCTTCCATCACCTTCACTTCTCTACTCCATCCTCACATCACTATCCATCACTTTTTCACTCCATCACTCTTTACATCAATCATTATCCCATCTTTCCCCTAAACCCCGTCTAGCTCAGTCAATCTGCATGTTTAGTCCCTCCTCCTCAATCCATAACTTCTTTCACTTCTTTACTCTTTATCGATCTTTCCATCCCTCTGTTACTCGCTTCGCTCCACCAATCAAACTTTCATTCCTACTTCACCATGACCAGCTCACTAATGATGACTTCACTTCATCTCTCTTCACTTCATTACTCACATCACTCCATCACGCCTCACTCTATTAACCTCCAACAATTCGGCATTGCTTCAGTACATCACCTCTCCTTAGTGAACTCCGCTGGTGAATCATTCATCAGATCTCCACCTCATCACTCTATTCCTTGATCACTCTCTCATTTACTCACCAAAACACTTCATTTTTCTTTTAACTCAATCACTCCATCGTTTCATCACCCTCACTCTAACACTCTCACTTCACATATATCTCTTTCACTCACATCTTCACTCACTTTTTATTCTTTTTAAATCGTAAACAGGCAAAAACAGAGTGGGAGAGAATGAGAGAAGGAGAAAGAAATAAACACATTTTTAAATGTTAAACGTAAAACTGAATTTGAATGGGTTCCCTGTTGAGTCTGGTTCCTCTCAAGGTTTCTTCCTATTACCATCTCAGGGAGTTTTTCCTTGCCACTGTCGCCCTCGGCTTGCTCACCAGGGACTATCTGACCATTTTGATTCATACACATTCACATTCCATACAAACTTAAATAGTTCTTTTGATTGTGTAAAGCTGCTTTGCGAAAATGACAAATATTAAAAGTTCTATACAAATAAAATTTTATTGAATTGAATTAAAATGAAAACTAAAAAAAAAAAAAAAAAAAAATTATATATATATATTATATATATGGTTTTATATACCATAAACCAACTGTGTGTGTGTGTGTGTGTGTGTGTGTGTGTGTGTGTACTTTATGTGCTTCAAGATAAAAGGAAAAAAAGACTGAGAGTATAAGCAATATCAAACAGAGAAGAAAATGTGTGCATGTATGTGTGTGTGTGTGTTTGTATATGTGCGTGTGTGTGTGTGTGTGTGTGTGTGTGTGTGCGCGTGTCTGTGTGTGTGTGTGTGTGTGTGTGTGTGTGTGTGAGCGCGGGGGCAGAGAATGATGATGGCCGGCGTGTCCCAAATGGCATATCGCTGTTTGAATCTCCAACAGCAAAAATAACTCACGCTCACACTTCACACTCAGACTTTGAATAGAGGGATAAAAGCTGGGTTGGATGAGTGGTGATTCCACACTTCTCCACACACACACACACACACACACACACACATGCTACAGTTACTGATCACTCAGCAGGACAGTAACATGTAGTGGGCAACACTGTGCACTGACCCATCTGACATTTCAACCGAACATAAACCCATACACGCCTTTTGCACAGCATCGACATTACCTCCAGTCGTGCATACACTTGTGCGCTCGCTGCAGGTCAATGACTTTTTTTTTTGCACTCCACAGGCGGCTCATTAACCATCATACTGACACCATCTGTCTCAAACATCCCTCTACTCCCTTTACACACACACACACACACACACACACTAAATCAAACTGCATAAATAATGGAATCTACCCTCATGTTGTGCTTCTTAAGTGTTTGTTAAGTCCAATTTGGGCCATTTGCGATTCAAATCTTTGTTAAGTCCACTGCAGCATGGAGCAGGAGTGTATACAAATGTGCAACTCATTTTCAAATAACCAGTGAAATAACCTTGTCTATGTCCTGATCCTTTGGAAGGCTACACGCTTCACAGTGTTAAATGTACAGTAACTCAGCTGGTAAGTTTTTATTTTCCTTAATATTTGAATAAACTGAACAATATTTTTTAAAGATATTCTAATTGCTATTTTTTTTTTAATTCCCCAGCACTTACCAGCTGATAAAGATGTTTTACGAAGTTTACCAGTTTACCCTGGGATCTATTTAGACTAAGCTGCAGTATGTACCCTGCCTTGTGCCGTAAGCCTCCTGGGATAGGCTCTAGGTCCCTGCGACCCTGAATACAGGATAAAGCGGTACAGAAGATAAGTGAGAATAATAATAATCTTTTTTAAATGGGGGAAAAAAATCATATCAATATAGTTATAAAACCAGGATACGTACAGAATCACAATACAAATCAAATCAATACCTAAGTATTGTGATAATATCCGATCAGTTGTCCCTGGTGAGTCCCATCACTACAAATTAACATTGACACAATGTTTTAACCCCCAGCCAGGCTCGATTCCCGTCTCTGTGTGCATGGAGTTTGCATGTTCTCCCCGTGCTTGGTGGGTTTCCTCCGGGTACTCCGGTTTCCTCCCACAGTCCAAAGACATGCAGATTAGGCTAATTGGCGTTCCTAAATTGCCCGTAGTGTGTGATTGGGTGTGTGAGTGTGTGTATGTGTGTGTGCCCTGCGATGGATTGGCACCCTGTCCAGGGTGTACCCCGCCTAGTGCCCGAAGTCTCCTGGGATAGGCTCCAGGTCCCCCGCGACCCTGAACACAGGATTAAGCGGTATAGAAGATGAATGAATGAATGAATGAATGAATGAACAATGTTTTAACAACAAAACAAATCCTGCTGAGCCATACTAAAGCTGTTCATTTAGTGTTCAGAGATAGTAAACAATTATCACCTTTATAGAGCCCACTAGTGACTTTATTACTCACTCATTCATTATCCGTACAGCTTTATCTTGTATTCAGGGTTACGTGGGGCCTGGAACCTATCCCAGGAGACCTGGGGCACAAAGGCAAGATACAACTAGGGTGCCAATCCATTGCAGGGCACACACACATACTGTACAAACATACACACATAACAGGCAATTTGGGAATGTCGTCTGACTTTATTACAAAAAAAAAAAAAGATAGCCCACGTGTAAATCCAGAATCTTTTGGATGGATGTCCAAACTGTTCCGCTTTTGATCACCATTGTTTCCAAAAAACTCATCAGTAATGTTTGTCCATCTGTGCACTTTCGGCTTGGTGGTAATTACATTAATAAAAGTGTTTTATTCCACCCATAACCCCTTTATACCCTGTCTGGTTCCCAACTTCTCCTTCACTGTTTCATTTTGTCTGTGCTCTTGCTAGAAGCAACAGAGCTTAGCAAGTGCATAGTGCATTTTGGTCCTTCAACAAAATACAATCTATCATTTTTTATTTTAAAAAACTAATCCTATTCTAGTGGTGGCACGGCGGTGTAGTGGTTAGCACTGTCGCCTTGCACCGCCATGCAAACTCTCTGTGTGCATGTTGGAGTTTGCATGTTCTCTCTGTGCTTGGTGGGTTTCCTCCGGGTACTACGGTTTCCTCCTACAGACCAAAGATATGCAGGATAGGCGTTCCCAAATTGCCCATATTGTTTGATTGTATGTGTGCGATGCCCTGCGATGGATTGGCGCCCTGTCCACGGTGCACCCTGCCTCATGCCCTAAGCCTCCTGGGATAGGCTCCAGGCCCCCACGACCCTGAATACAGGATAAAGCGGTATAGACGGTGAGTGAGTGAGTTATTCAATTCTATTCTACTCTATTCTAATCTGATTTATTCTATTTACAGTGTTCTTAGGGAATACATGTTTATATGCAACTCATGACAAGAAAAGCAAATTATAAGCCCCTGGTAGTTACTGGCTAATGCTAAGCTAAAACTACTGTATAGACTCTTTTGTGAATTACTTTGTAGTGCTTTAGGATTTAGTTTAGTTTAGTCTTTTATTTTATAATATTTCATTTTCGGTCATTTTATTTAGTGTTTTATCGAGGGTCTGTGTGAGAAAATGCCGGAAGATGTCAGAATTTCCTGCTTTTTCAGTTTGCTTCAACTGGGGACATTAGTCTCCAAAAAAAGTCTCCAAAGCTTTAGATTTGAGTTTTGATAATCGAGTGTCTCAGTGTTTTCACCTTGGAGAAATGACCTTAGAATGGTGGGAAAATGTTAGCTAATTTTAAAAAAATAGATTATAGAACTCATATTGTCCACTTCCAACATTTTATTTACAATAACATTTACTTCAATTTTACAATAACATTTACTTCAATTTTACAATAACATTTACTTCAATTTTAACTTAAATAATTGGTTTAAAATACAGAATGTCCAGTCAGGTTCGTTCAGCTGGTTGTGGTTATCACAGAACATTTTAACTTTTATATATCAACACAGATTACATCTAATTACAATTACAACATTTGATATCATGTCAATTATTTTTGCTTTTGTGTGAACAGAAACATTTGTTAATCTCTCAGATGCTCTGTAGTCAGTGCTAGTTACTGTTTCAGCTGACAGAAGTGACTGAAGTGTGTGTGTGTGTGTGTGTGTGTGTGTGTGCTGTATCTGCTCCAGTAGTTTTAATCCTAAAATTTCCTACAAAAACAGTTTAATGAACACTATTCAAGCATGTTACTCCAGTTGTGGTAGAAAAACATGCAATTTCTTAAGGAAAAAATAAACGACGTAGATAAAAATAACACTAGAAATTATGAGATAAATTTAGCTTAATAAATTGGGGTTTTAATATAAACCTGATTTTTTTGTGCATTTTCCTTCTTCATCAGAATCTGAATTGCGTTTTATTCGCCAAGTACTGTATGTTGAAACACACAAGTAATTTAATTCCAGCTGTTTGTGCCTCTCAAACTTCAAAGCAAAATAAAACCCTGAACATTTGTTATAGACAAAATACTATACGTAAACAACATTCAATAACTGTACAGAATAAATAAAGGTGTGGGGGGGGGGGGGGGCATGGACCTTAGTATGTAACAGATGTACTGAATATAAAGTGTACATTTAGTGAGTGAGCATCACATATACTATAATAAGTAGTGCAAATAGCAGTAATGTGCAGTAAAATAAAAGGAGTCTGTAGGGAGCATATTATTTATATATTAGACAATAGGTAAATGTAAAATTCATTGTGAAATGCAAAAAAACGTTTTCCTGAATCTTGATTTTTGAATAAAAAAAATATCTAATATAATGATTGACAGCAGTGAGACTGCATGTGCACAAGCCTTTACTTAAACCAGGTGAAGCGCTAAACGCGTTTGTCTCATGATTCTTGCAAATGCGCGGCCCAGTTTACCATTGGTCATGTGACTCTCAGGGAAACATGCCTTGAAGCAGGGTAGCATTTGGAAACGCCACTTCTGCTTGGCACAAGTTTCAGAGCGTCATTGTCAGGCAGTACATAACGTCACTAATTCAAACTGCTTTACTGTAGTGTAGATAATAAGAGGACAGGTATACTGTAGGTCTAATGCAGAGGGAAGAGGATGGAAAGAGTGTAGTGGACGTAAGGAAAGTGTCTAATATAATGACAAGTGTAAAACTGGACGCGGACATGATGTGGTCATAAAATTGGTATCAAAATGAACCAAAAATCTAAAAGTATACAGAACTCAAATCACCTAAAATGTGACTTAATACCTGATTTGATGTGATGTTTCACATTTTAAAAATTGATGATCTCCTGAGAATTTGACACAATAGTCTATAGAGTTTACAAATATTTTTTTGTGTATGGAAAAACCTTGTGGATAATATGGGGTCCACATACACTCCACACTGCGATACACACTGTTGTGGACACCTACATTAAAGCCAGCATTCACTTTATAGCAGTTTGTGTTACAGTAGCTCTTCTGTGTGATCAGAGCAGTTGACCCTGGCACCGGTTCACCAACTGTCCAGCCTTGGAGCAGGTTTGGTAGGTACCCAGGGAACATCCCACAAGATCTGCTGTTTTGGAGATAATCTGACCCACAATCTCGTCCTGGTCAAATCCACTCAAATTCTTACACTTGCCCATTTTTCCTGCTTCCAGCACATCACCTTTGACAGCCGACTGTTCATGTGCTACCTAATATACTGTATATCCCACTAATCAGTATATAACACTAATCAGTGTTAGTCACTTTCCCTTTAAGTGGTTTTAATGTTATGGCTGATACAGTATGTGTAAATTCCTTTTAATACAAGGCGGGACTGCAGAGAAGATGTACAAGAAGGAAAACTCAAAGTTTTAAATTTTCACAGTCTTTCTAGTTTTCTACGGTCTCATGGATACTCCTAGTCTTTAGGTCTCTTGGACTTTGAGATTTTGGCTCATTTCAGACTCTGTGGATTTGGATGAAATTAATTGAATGTATTCACGTTTACAGCCCTCATGTGGCCTGACAGTAACACACATTGCGTTTCACTCTGATTGGCTAATTGGGTCCTAAAACAAGTTTTAGATTTAAAAATTATTATTATTATTTTTTGCTTTAATAATTCTTTTCTTACTAACTTTTCTTAGACTACAAGATGAACAATATAAATGGTTTCATGATGTTATCTATGATAATTCTTTCATACAAAATGTCATTCTGTATTATGTTATTCTCTTTGTGTGAATATTAAAACTCAGACCTTATTGTGCCAAATGAACCTAACCCTAACCCGAACCCTAACCCGAACCCTAACCCGAACCCAGCATGTGAACCATTTCTCTCTATTACAGTCCCCAGTGCTCTGGATCCAGTGAGAGTTAGACTTGAGATTCCAGGAAATATTGCTGAGGCTCTGTGTCGTTCACTAGCACACGGCACCAGGGGTGAATTATGGGCTTCAGGCAGTTTTATTGGAGTGTCATTTCTTAATATGAGCTGGAAATTCAGTAAATTAGTCAGCAAAAAAAAAAAAAGTTTGCTCTTTTGTTTATAGCCACTAATAAAACCTGAATATTGTCACTTTTATTATTATTATTATTATTATTATTATTATTATTATTATTATTATTATTATTATCATCCAATTATTTGTCACATGTACATTACAGCACAGTGGAATGATTTTTTTTAAAATGCATATCCCAGTTAGGAAGCTGGGGTGAGAGTGCCGGGTCAGCCTGGATACAACGCCTCTGGCACAGATCAGGTTAAGGGCCTTGTTCAAATGCCCAGTGCTGTTGCTCAAACCCCTGACCTTCTGATTGAGCTACTACTCGCCTTATACTAGAGAAAAACTTTCTCCTGGTACATGCCGTTACACAGTTTTAACTGTGCTAGTAATATCCTTTATTACTTTATTACTTTACTAGCCCACTTAAAATAGAATAACAGCACCAGTTAGCTTTGACAAACATATCACAAACACCTTCATATAAATGTGTTTCAATATATGTAGAGGAACAGCAGTAGTGAGAGAAACACTGGGGTTTGTATGCTATTTATGGGTAACATTACAGACAGTTACAATGATGAACTAAATAAAAATTCATCAAACAAAAACATTATTTTCGCATTTTTTTATTAGACAAGTGCATAGATTGAGTTTTAAAACACTGGTGACCCCTTCTGGTCAGATTTGTGTACTACTTTGTAAAAATATATTTAAAAAAAAATCATTAACACTTTCAATAAATGATCTGTAAGTTACCCAAAAGTTTGCATACTTCTAAGCTAGTCTCTGTCTTCAATTACTTTCTACATACTTCAAATGTAACCCTATGTTTTTTTTAGTAAGCTAATTATGCCAGACCTCTTATTGAAATACAAGGTGGTATCAAAAAGGTTTGAGACTAGTTTTATAACAACAGATGGCAGCTGGTTAGAACAAAGAGCAAACATGAAATTCTGCATGAAATTGGACAAAATCTGCCATATTGACGTTTGACATGATTCAGCAAGTTTACAGCGATGCTGCAATGAATCGTTTGATGTGGTTTAAGTGGTAGACTCACATGAAGAGCGGAAGAACATCATTGGAAGATGATAAGAGATCAGGAAGACCTTCAATGTGCTGAACCCCAAAAACCTCAAAACCATTCGGCAACTTGTGCATCGTGATTGTCGGAGAAGAATCCACAACATTGCTGCTGTTGTCAGTGTGTCATACACAACAGTCCAAACAATCCTCACATGTGATTTGAACATGCACCGTGTCGTTGCCGACTAAGAAGCAGAAGGTAGAAGATATATATATATATCTTACACTCATGCATGCACGCACACACGCACACACATATATTTGTTTGTTTTTGTCCCAGTACATTAGTCTAAACTTCATTTATACAGTGTCAGTGAAAAAATAGTTTGCTTACCATCTACATCAGTGTCACGCTGGTCTGTGGCGAAAGAGTTGAGCTGTCATTCTCCACAACATCCACCGGCTCAACGATAGGTTTTGTCCCGAGTATTCCATCAAAAGCGTCATACCAGGGAAACTTGTCTTTCTCTTTTCCAGAACTTCCCTTATTGCTAAGTGCATCACGCGCTTCTATATACTTTGCCCAAAGTTTTTTGGTCTTAATACGGCATTGTTCAACTGTCCGAGGATAGCCTTTCTCCCTTAGCTGCTTACTGAACAACGCGTAAATGCAGCTGTTTTTATGTGTCGTGGACAGTTGCTTTTGGATATGCTCATCCAACCATACAGTATATCTATGAGGCACTTAATTTCTTCGGCACTCCACTTTTCCCCGCTGTTTGATTTTATCGCGAGTCGATAGCTTGAAAAATTTCAAGTCAATAGGAAGTGAAAAGAATTTTACCCACAATCCCATATTTCTTAAACCCAAAAGTGCATTAAACTATACCATTTCGTCAGATTTGGTTTGGTTGCTTTCACACCAGACGTATCGTAAGTAGAGCGGATAAAGCGGTCCGAGACCACCCCTTCAGGCAGGTCTCAGATCGATTGATTTGGTGCGCACCAAAGTACAGAGATTGCATTCACATCAAGGCAAATGAACCGAACCAAGGGACCAAACACGTTTGATGCGCACCAAATGCTGTAGGGGTGAAAGCACCCTTAAATTTTTTGGAACTTAGAACATTTTCTGGCTCTCAGCTCATGCGCAGGCCGAATCCTCCTGGAGTAATTCGATCCTAGCCAGCCCCAGACAACCCTTGCCCAGGCCCTGAACCTAGCCGGTATATATTTCTCACTGTACAAGGTTGACAGGTATACTGTAAGTTATAATAAAGTTATAGCTCTTGCCAGGTTGATATGCAGGAATAATTGCTTCTTTAAGACCATTGCTTATGTCTCTGCATCTTGGCATTTTGTTAACACACCTGAATGCTCCAGACAAGCAAACTGACAAAAAAACGTCTGCTTTTATCGATTATTTAATAATTATCAGGACCTGGCTGCAACTTACTCTCTTAAATCATGTGGAAGCAGTAAGGAGTATGTAAGTATTTCCCATATGATTTGTTTTTCTTTTTTTTTTTTCTTAATTTTTGTTACATGAATAATGGTACGGCGAACTGCAGAGTTATACAGCGCACAGCAGGGCATCTGTTTAATACATAACTAATCATAATATATGATTACACTGGCTAACCTAACAGTGCCACTACAGTACAATGTCATCTATTCCATTTCCCTTCTTGGACTCCTTGTTACATGCAGTTTACAATATCATAAGAATAATAAAGTGGGGTTGAAAGATCCTTTGTATCTGTCCAGATCTAGTTCTACAGTAGTGTCTCCTTTCAGGAGAATAACAAGTCCAGTCTGAATAGACTAAAGTTTCCAAAAAAGATTTTCTGAGCAGTCTTGGGTACGATGGGTCACCTGGTTTCTTTGGTTTAGATTTATGGAGCCCCACAGTCGAGTCAGCAGCTGACAGTGGGTATGCTGATTACATCATTTGATAGCTGGACATCTGAAATTTGATCAATAAATGTGCATAAGTAACAACAAAAAGTGAAATTATCAGAAATTGATGATACACTTACCAAACCAACAGTAAAAATCTTATTAAATATTCAGTAAAATTAAACAAAAATCACCAGATACGGTAAGTAGTTGGCACACACTTATGAACCGGTGGCATTTACAGTGGAAGTGTGAACAGTGTGGAAATTTTATTGTTACTGTATTTACCCTACTTATACCAATGCAAATGACAGCGTATATCAAAGAAATGGAATCATATTACGAACTGTCCAGCACATTAAAACCTGTAAGCAGAGATCCTTTAAATGCTTGGTGATGAGATCTCACAGGAGAGGGATTTTCAGCCATATGAAAACCAATTGTTAATGAGACTAATCAGAAAAAATGGTTTTAGTTTGCTAGTGAGAATATAGATTGGACTTTGGAAGAATCGGGAAAAAAAGTCATATGGTCTGATTAGTCCAGATTGACACTATCCCAGGGTGCATCAGTATAAGAAGGGAAGGGTAAGCATAATGCCTTCTATACGCGGAGGCAGTTTTATGATCTGATCTTGCTTCAGTTGGTCAGATCCTAGGCTCAGCAATGTTATGTGGCATTAAAATGAAGTCAGTTTTTCTTCCCTGATGGCACAGGCATATTCCAGGACTCATGGTGGACTGTGAAGGAGCGGTTTTTCTGGAGAATGAGAAATCATTGTCACAATCCACAATGAGTCTTGGAATATGGACCTGGACTGTGAAAGAGTGGACTGGTTTAACTCTTTTGTCAATACAAGATCTTGGACAAAGTGCAACTCTAAAAATAAATGCTGTGATGCTGCATAAGGTTATGGAAACAATGCCATGGTGAATGTGTGCTGAACTTAAAGCTAAAGGTTGTCCAACAAAATATCATAGAGTGAAACCTTTTCTCCTAGGCAGTAGCCTAATGCACTCTGGAGTTGATTAAAATTCAAACATTATGAAATATTTCTGACATCTCTCTCTAGGCACACAATTATAAAGATATAGCTCAATTTGTTAGTTTTACTTGGAACCTCAAGATTGTCTTATCCAAACAAAAGTTCGACAGATGACAACAAGTCATTAACTTTAAACTCATTAGCAAATATTACCTTTAAATAAATGTTGTAGTGCATATACAGTGGAACCCTGGATTATGAGCATTTGTTTCAGAAGCATGCTTGTATATTGAAACACAACCCCAAAAAATAAATATATAAAAATTATTAATACAAAATATAAAATAAAAATAAAACCAATTAAACTGCAACTTTAACCTTTGAAATTTTTTTTTTAAGTGTTTCCGTTAGAGTTTGTGTGCGCGCATGATGTGTATGTGTGTGTGTTTGTGTATGTTTGTGCGTTTGTGTGAAGCTAAAGTAAGACGAGAGGAGGAATGACCTCCTTCCCCCTGCCTCCTCTCTTATTTGAGATTGGGAGGTCTACTGTGTGGGATGACTTTCACACACACACTAATGGAAACACTGTTTTATTAGGGAAATAAACGGGAGTCTGTCACACCTAGGCCACCTCACCCCTGGGGAATAAGATCTGGCTCACCAGATTACTGAGCCATCGCTTTGTCTCCCCCTAGTGTGTCTATGTGTGTAATTGTTTTCCTTTAATTCCTCTAGCACCAAATCAAGTTCACCTGTGTCTACCACGTGTGTCTCCCTATTTATTCCAGTCAAACCCGTAGCACCCTGTCTGTTCACTGTAGTGCACCTTCATGTTTGTGACACTAATCTCTTCGTGTTTGTGCATGTATATTCTCCCCCAGGACTGAACAGTGTCAGAGAGTTTTTTGGAAGACCACCAACTGTCAAGCACTAACCTGGGTGGACCAGAAGACAAAGCGATTAGCGGTTAGCCCTTTGTAGCATGGACGGTAAACCCAAACGGCGAAGCGACACGAGTAGGCAGGATAACCACGCGAGTTATTCTAAGGACTCTCTCAGAAGGGGAGTAAGGGAAAAACACAAATTTAACCTGCGTCCTAGTGACAACACACTCGATCAGAAAGTAAACCCAAGAAAGTGAGGACTCACGGAAAGACTGGCGAACCGTCAGGAACGACATGGACGAACTCAATGACTGAGCGATGTGAAGCGGCATCTTGTCTCCTTTTATGCTTCCTGTATCGTGACCGTACTACTTCCGGGTCCTAGTGCCGGTCGCGGAGCGAGTGTGTGTGACAGTAACAAGGTCAAGGTCGAGGCTGAAAGAGTCTCAGCCCTCTGTGTTCGCCTTGAGGTTGTGTTGGCTATTTTCTTTGTGTTTTCTTTTCGTTTCTACTAGCCCGCCTGCAGACCCAGCCTGGGGAGTCAACAGTAGTCATTGTTTCTTTTCTTCGGACATTTCGATTAATAAACCCATTTGTGTTTAACACTGCATCTGCGTTCGCCTTCTCGTAGTACAGACATGACAGAAAACGCTCCAATGACACTCGGAATCACTGCTGTAAAATTTAACAAAACTGCACTTTACCTTTGAAAAGAATCGTGACAGAACAGTGTGTCGGTGTGTGTGTCCACACACATATATACAAATAAAATAAAAGATGATTTCACGCACACACACGTGGTCACAGTATTATAGTAAATAGTACACATGCGCACGTATGTTGACTATACAATTGAGAGGCGCGCACTAAGAGACCCATTGGCTCAGTTGTGATCATGTAACGTTCGACGTCAAAACAAGAAGCGTATGCCTGTCACATGATACTCAATTATACTTGGTATTCGTAAATCAAGGCACACTGGTTTTTCAAGTCAAAATTTATGAAAAACCTCGCAATCTGAGGTTCCACTGTACAGATTATGTTAGCTTTAATAATAATCACAACATGGTTATATTCACTTGTTAAATCTTTAGCACTGACGTGAGAAATAAAAAATTTGTAGCTGGAATGAGGTAGACATAGTGTATTTCTGATCTCCAACTTTTTACTTTTGAGGAAATCGAAATGCCGCATTAGTAATTCCAGTACTTCCAGTCTTGCCTGATGATTATCAGATAAACTCATGCAGTTCCAGTGTTTTACCTCTTGTCTTGACTTTTAACCTCTCTTCGTATTTGCCCTTTGCTTGTGTACAGTATTTATGACGTTGTATTTGACCATTGACCTCGTTACAGGACTATGTTTGGGATTGTGTTGATTGGGAAATGACAGAATCTCAATAACTCACTGTAGTGTCTCGAGTTTACAGTCTGGATCCTTCAGTAGATCAGAGAGCAGCTTCACTCCTGAATCTCCTGGACTATTGTTGCTCAGATTCAGTTCTCTCAGGTGTGATGAGGGGTTTGACCTTAGAGCTGAAACCAGAGCAGCACAACCTTCACCTGTAATACTGCAACTATCCAACCTGCAGAGAGAAAGGAGAAAAATATGAAACACTCACACACACCTATACCGACACTACACTAATAATAATTAATACTGAATATGAAATGCCTCCTCTCTGCCTCCTCTCAGACTGCTAACTGTATTTTCTGTGTGCTTTTTTGAAAATTAAGCTCAGGCGCACCAGGACTCGTGCTAGAGCTTTCCGTCCATCTAAACCGAGAGATCGGGGGAGAAGAGCCTTAGTCAGGGAGGTGACCAAGAACCCGATGGTCACTCTGTCAGAGCTCCAGAGGTCCTCTGTGGAGAGAGGAGAATCTTCCAGAGGGACAACCATCTCTGCAGCAATCCACCAATCAGGTCTATATGGTAGAGTGACCAGAGAGTCTCATCAGACCTGAGAAGTTTGTTTCTCATGGTCTGAGAGTCCTTCAGGTGCCTTTTGGCAAACTCCAGGCAGGCTGTCATGAGCCTTTTACTAAGGAGTAGCTTCCGTCTGGCCACTCTACCATTTGCTTTCTCAATTTATTTATTTTTAATAAATTAGTAAAAATCTTAAGTAACTAGTTAATAACTAGTTAACTAGTTAAATAACTAGTTTTACACTCTAATACTACTGGATTTTTGCTTTTCTTTCTTTTTTTTTTCTTCCCTTTTTTGGAGACCACGCATATTTCTTTGTCTAAGAACAACAAGCAGAATCAATCCCCAAACAATTAAAACTCAGGTATGCTATCATGTCTAGTATTCAGCCTGTGCAGTGTGAAGAATGCAGGATGTTTAGACTCTCTTTCTCTGGCATTAGCGATAACTTTATTTGTGAAAGGTGGGTGTTAGTGAGCACTCTGATGGAAAAGATATTAGGGTTAGAGGAGCGCATCCAGACTTTAGACAGGGTTAGAGAGCGGAAGAGAAGAGCATTATTCCTGTAGCGGAAAGTCTGGGTGCCGCAGGCGGAGATAGCTAGTCCCCGACTCCGGCATTAGAGCCCTCAAAACGCGGCGAGTGGGTAATGACTCGGCTGCATACTCGTTCAGACAAAGCTAAGGCTAAGGCTAGCCCACTGTAGCACACCTTCTCTGTGCTTCATGTGTCCAACAGGTTTGCTTTCCTCAGTGATGCACCCCTGTGAGAAACCTGAAAGAGCTCTGGTTATAGGAGAATCTGACACTCTGCTTTTAGAACAGGTAATAAAGTGGCTTTAAGAACAGCATAGGCCTAACTGTCCTGGGCCACATGTAAAGCATGCACACATACAGTGGTGTGAAAAACTATTTGCCCCCCTCCTGATTTCTTATTCTTTTGCATGTTTGTCACACAAAATGTTTCTGATCATCAAACACATTTAACTATTAGTCAAAGATAACACAAGTAAACACAAAATGCAGTTTTTAAATGAGGGGTTTTATTATTTAGGGAGAAAAAAAATCCAAACCTACATGGCCCTGTGTGAAAAAGTAATTGCCCCCTGAACCTAATAACTGGTTGGGCCACCCTTAGCAGCAATAACTGCAATCAAGCGTTTGCGATAACTTGCAACGAGTCTTTTACAGCGCTCTGGAGGAATTTTGGCCCACTCATCTTTGCAGAATTGTTGTAATTCAGCTTTATTTGAGGGTTTTCTAGCATGAACCGCCTTTTTAAGGTCATGCCACAACATCTCAATAGGATTCAGGTCAGGACTTTGACTAGGCCACTCCAAAGTCTTCATTTTGTTTTTCTTCAGCCATTCAGAGGTGGATTTGCTGGTGTGTTTTGGGTCATTGTCCTGCTGCAGCACCCAAGATCGCTTCAGCTTGAGTTGACGAACAGATGGCCGGACATTCTCCTTCAGGATTTTTTGGTAGACAGTAGAATTCATGGTTCCATCTATCACAGCAAGCCTTCCAGGTCCTGAAGCAGCAAAACAACCCCAGACCATCACACTACCATGACCATATTTTACTGTTGGTATGATGTTCTTTTTCTGAAATGCTGTGTTACTTTTACGCCAGATGTAACGGAACACGCACCTTCCAAAAAGTTCAACTTTTGTCCCGTCGATCCACAAGGTATTTTCCCAAAAGTCTTGGCAATCATTGAGATGTTTTTTAGCAAAATTGAGACGAGCCTTAATGTTATTTTTGCTTAAAAGTGGTTTGCACCTTGGAAATCTGCCATGCAGGCCGTTTTTGCCCAGTCTCTTTCTTATGGTGGAGTCGTGAACACTGACCTTAATTGAGGCAAGTGAGGCCTGCAGTTCTTTAGATGTTGTCCTGGGGTCTTTTGTGGCCTCTCGGATGAGTCGTCTCTGCGCTCTTCCGGTAATTTTGGTCGGCCGGCCACTCCTGGGAAGGTTCACCACTGTTCCATGTTTTTGCCATTTGTGGATAATGGCTCTCACTGTGGTTCGCTGGAGTCCCAAAGCTTTAGAAATGGCTTTATAACCTTTACCAGACTGATAGATCTCAATTACTTTTGTTCTCATTTGTTCCTGAATTTCTTTGGATCTTGGCATGATGTCTAGCTTTTGAGGTGCTTTTGGTCTACTTCTCTGTGTCAGGTAGCTCCTATTTAAGTGATTTCTTGATTGAAACAGGTGTGGCAGTAATCAGGCCTGGGGGTGACTACAGAAATTGAACTCAGGTGTGATAAACCACAGTTAAGTTATTTTTTAACAAGGGGGGCAATCACTTTTTCACACAGGGCCATGTAGATTTGGAGCTTTTTTTCTCCCTTAATAACGTAAACCTTCATTTAAAAACTGCATTTTGTGTTCAATTATGTTATTATGTGACAAACATGCAAAAGAATAAGAAATCAAGAAGGGGCAAATAGTTTTTCACACCACTGTACATACTGTAGAGCATTCAGGACATCACCAACAACAGGACACTGGACTTTCTGACTAGGAGACCTCAGTCAGTTCAGGTAAGAAACATCTCCAGCACCACTGCACTGAGCACTGAACATAGACTAAACTAAAACATGTCTTTAAACTTCAAGACAGGACAAAAGGTCCACTCCCCACTGATCATCAATGAGTCCTCCAAGATGACTATTACAGTAAGAATGCTAAATTCCTGTGTGTTCACCTGGAAGAGAGCCTCAACTCATCCCTAAAAACTGGCTCCACAATCCCAGTAACATTTCTACTTTCTGTAAATTAGATTGCATTCAACTCTATTGTCACTGCACATGTAGATTATATACCGAAAGATTTATATGCAGAAAGGGTTAAATACACTAATGGCGCTTTTCCACTGCATAGTACGACACGACACGGTTCAGTTCAGCTCATTTTTTGGGGGTTTTCCACTGGGAACAGTACCTGGTACCTGGTCCTTTTTTTAGTACCACCTCAGCCGAGGTTCCAAGCGCGCCGAACCGTTACCAAAACGTGACGTGTAAACTCCGCTGGTCACTGATTGGCCGGAGAAAATCGTCATTACTGCATCACCGAACTTACGACACGAGACACAACAGAACCGCTATATTTAGAAACAGCCAGCGAAATTCCCAAACTCTCTTGTCTTTTTTAGCTGTGTTTTCTTTGGCTGCCATCAGCCTCTTTTGAAACAAACTCCTTCGTCTCGCTGTTAAAAACATCCACATGCCGAGAATGAAGAACACCATGCCGTCGATATGCTCCATTGTTGTGTTTGTTTGTGGCGCGTTTACGATGATGTCACGGCAGTAGAGGCGCCGCGACTATAACGACACGTGAGTAATCCCGCCCACTCTAAAGCATTACTACACTGCAGTGGAAGCGCAAACCGAGCCGAACTGAGCCGAACCGAAGAGAGCTGTACTGGACCGTGCTGTGCCGTACTATGCAGTGGAAAAGAGGCATAAGTGTAATGAAGAAAGATATATGGCATGACAAAATAATATACATATGAAAATATACACAGAGAAGAGTTATGTACAATGAGTGCAATGGTTACAGATGAAGAAATATTTTGTATACCATGCTTATGATATTGCAGTAGAGAAGATTATATACATTATACATGTCATGAACCTTCACGTGTCTGTGTCGGGTGTGTGTGCGTGGCATGATCGCAGAGGAGGCGAGCTGACGGTTCAATAAGGGCTTTTTATTAACATAAAAAGGCATAACACCAAACACAAACTAAACTTCGAAAACAACAACAAAAGCTAAACAACAAAAGCTAGTAGCTACGTATATAATCTACTATTTATAACTAAACATAATTAACCATCATTAGCTTTCCTCGGTTCAGGTGAGCTTCTTACGTCACCTGACCGAGGTGCAGACTGGGAACTGAAGTATTAGCTAAACACAAAACAAACTACAAACAAAACCTAAACGGGCGTTAGGCGCCCTCTAGGGGTTAACCGTTATAATACAATAAACAAATATATAATATAATATTTTAAATATAATAAATATGTGCAACAGTTAAAAATAGTGCAGTCCTAAGTGTTCAGTTTATGTTCAGTAGTGATGGCAGAAATTTAGGTATGGCAAGGTGGAGGCAGAGTTCAGCGATGAAACTGCTGTGGGAAAAAAGCTGTTCCTGAATCAGCTTGTCTTTGTCTGGAGGCTCCTGTAGCACCTCCCAGAAGGCAGGAGGGCAAAGAGCCTACTGTATGAGCAAGGTGAGAGAAGTCCTTTGTGATATTGTGCGCTCTGCTGAGACACCGCTTCCTGTAAATGTCCTCAATCTTAGGAAGAAAAGCACCTGCAGTGCAGTTTTACCCGCCCTCTGCAGCACATTCCAGTCTGTCACAGTGTAGTTCCCATACCAGACTGTGATACAGCTGGTCAGGATGCTCTCGATGGTGCAATGATAGAAATTTACCAAGATGCCTAAAGAGAGATTGTTCTACACTGATATGAAGGAGTGTGTGAGTTTGTGTGTGACCTTTCTCTTTCCAACTATGTCAACTATGAACTCCTCGGCCTTCTTGGTGTTGACCAGCAGGTTGTTGCCACTGCACCACGCAGCTAGATGGTCCACCTCTTCTCTATGAGTTGACTCATAGTTGTCTGTTCTCTGCAAACTTGATTATTGTCCTGGAACCATGTACAGGCTTACAGTCTTTGCTGGCTCCAAATTAACCCTTTCAAAGTGAGCATAGAAGTTGTTTAGCTCATTGAGAAAGGAGTTGGCAGTGGATGGGGGTGAGGTGTTGATGGGCCTGTAGTTGCTGATGGCCTGAATGCACCACTTGTAGCAGTACTTGGCCATCTTAATGCCCCACCTCAGACTGATCCTGGCTGTACTGTAGGCTTGTGCATCGCCAGATATAAAGGCAGCAGTGCAAACTTTCAGTAAGAGGTAAAACTCTTTGTTCATCCAAGGCTTCTGATTTGGGTCCACAGTGATCTGTTTCTGCGTGGTGACACTATCTGTCATGGTGGTAATATAGTCCAGGTTAGAGGAAACAGTGCTATCAATATTCTAGTGGGAACCGCTGGTGGCAAACATGCTTCAGTCAGTGTGTTGTAATCAGTCCCCACCACTGGCCACACTTTCACTGTCTTTATCAAGCATCATCGAGTATCATGTGGCACGTATGCGCTTTGTGGAAAAATTTTATTGGTCTATAATTGTAGTCAAGTGTAAGGTACCAAATACCCAGAAGGCCAAGAGGCTTTGATCTGCTCGCTACAATAAAAGAAAAGGCGACTTGGGGAAGTGAATTTATTTAGTTTTATAGCTGTTTACTCATAACTAATGATAATTAAGCAGAAAAGTATGCAAAGTGTGACCCAAGACCAACCAGTACACACAGAGAGCAAGAAATAAGGAAGTTAAAAGCAGGCAGAACGTAATGGAAAAGTACAGAAAGTTATTTGCCAAAATAAGATTGACAGAGAGGCTTTAGGAAAAGTTAAAAGAAATAACTTTCAGTTCCATTTGTTCTGGACACAGAGCACAGATGGCCAGACTTCCTGTTTTAAAGCTATTCAGTAGTTAATAATCAAAATCCATTACTATCCCTTACTACACTTTATATTATACCACATAACCAAAATGTATCAATGAAGGTTGTAACTTTTTGTATATTAAGTAATTAATTAATATAACTATAATTACTAATCCATAATGTATACGTACTGTATATTATCAAACATGTTTAAAATCATATAGGTTAATAATCAAATTATGATTTAAGAGGAATAGGATTATTTTATTAATCAAAATATTAATGATCAGTCTTTTAAATAAGGAAAAAGAATAATTATGCAATAATACCAATATTTAAAATTTAACTTTAAGAAAAGTTATTGAATAGGAATAGGAAAATAAGAATAAGATTATTATGCATCTTAGAAAAAGCTTAAAAATCTTTCTCCATCAAGGCTTCAAATAGGCGAGTTAAGAAAACAGGAACAAACTAAACTTTGTCCAAAAAAGGGAAAAATGAAAACAAGATCTTTAAGGCCTAACCAGACGAGAGGGGAAAATTATGTAATGGGGAGGGGAGGTGCCACATCAATCTGACCTGAGCAAAATTAGCTTACATCTCATGAATATTAAGTAGTTTCTTGACTTAAGAGGAGCAAAAAATGATGTACAGTGGTGTGAAAAACTATTTGCCCCCTTCCTGATTTCTTATTGTTTTGCATGTTTGTCACACTTAAATGTTTCTGCTCATCAAAAACAATTAACTATTAATCAAAGATAACATAATTGAACACAAAATGCAGTTTTTAAATGAAAGTTTAAGTTATTAAGGGAGAAAAAAAACTCCAAATCTACATGGCCCTGTGTGAAAAAGTGATTGCCCCCCTTGTTAAAAAATAACTAAACTGTGGTTCATCACACCTGAGTTCAATTTCTGTAGTCACCCCCAGGCCTGATTACTGCCACACCTGTTTCAATCAAGAAATCACTTAAATAGGAGCTACCTGACACAGAGAAGTAGACCAAAAGCACCTCAAAAGCTAGACATCATGCCAAGATCCAAAGAAATTCAGGAACAAAAGTAATTGAGATCTATCGGTCTGGTAAAGGTTATAAAGCCATTTCTAAAGTTTTGGGACTCCAGCGAACCACAGTGAGAGCCATTATCCACAAATGGCAAAAACATGGAACAGTGGTGAACCTTCCCAGGAGTGGCCGACCGAACAAAATTACCCCAAGAGCGCAGAGACAACTCATCCGAGAGGCCACAAAAGACCCCAGGACAACATCTAAAGAACTGCAGGCCTCACTTGCCTCAATTAAGGTCAGTGTTCACGACTCCACCATAAGAAAGAGACTGGGCAAAAACGGCCTGCATGGCAGATTTCCAAAGCGCAAACCACTTTTAAGCAAAAAGAACATTAAGGCTCGTCTCAATTTTGCTAAAAAACATCTCAATGATTGCCAAGACATTTGGGAAAATACCTTGTGGACCGACGAGACAAAAGTTGAACTTTTTGGAAGGTGCGTGTCCCGTGACATCTGGCGTAAAAGTAACACAGCATTTCAGAAAAAGAACATCATACCAACAGTAAAATATGGTGGTGGTTGTGTGATGGTCTGGGGTTGTTTTGCTGCTTCAGGACCTGGAAGGCTTGCTGTGATAGATGGAACCATGAATTCTACTGTCTACCAAAAAATCCTGAAGGAGAATGTCCGGCCATCTGTTCATCAACTCAAGCTGAAGCGATCTTGGGTGCTGCAGCAGGACAATGACCCAAAACACACCAGCAAATCCACCTCTGAATGGCTGGAGAAAAACAAAATGAAGACTTTGGAGTGGCCTAGTCAAAGTCCTGACCTGAATCCTATTGAGATGTTGTGGCATGACCTTAAAAAGGCGGTTCATGCTAGAAAACCCTCAAATAAAGCTGAATTACAACAATTCTGCAAAGATGAGTGGGCCAAAATTCCTCCAGAGCGCTGTAAAAGACTCGTTGCAAGTTATCACAAACGCTTGATTGCAGTTATTGCTGCTAAGGGTGGCCCAACCTGTTATTAGGTTCAGGGGGCAATTACTTTTTCACACAGGGCCATGTAGGTTTGGATTATTTTTCTCTCTAAATAATAAAACCCCTCATTTAAAAACTGCATTTTGTGTTTACTTGTGTTATCTTTGACTAATAGTTAAATGTGTTTGATGATCAGAAACATTTTGTGTGACAAACATGCAAAAGAATAAGAAATCAGGAGGGGGGCAAATAGTTGTTCACACCACTGTAATTGCTAAGTAAGGGTATATAAACCACGTAAAATTGGGGAAGAAGATGGAATCTTGCAGAATTTGTGGGGTGCCTGTTTGTCTTTTGTCTGGCCTGTCCAGTGCTGTCCATTTACTTTTGGTTGCAATTATTTTTTTTTTGCTCTTTCAATATTCTAGTAGTTATTGACTTTTTGTTTGGACAATTGGCATAGTTCACCACAAATTTGCCACGACAGCATCTTGATGCCGATCGTCACCTGATCTTAACTGAGCCAATAGTTTTTCTCTTTCTTGCACTGTGGAATTCTGGGTAATTGTCTCCCATGCTCGGTCTCAGTGCGCGTCTCAGCGTTGTATTGTTTACAATCACTCTGTACAGAATTATTTTTATTTGGTATCTATTATAGAATATTTAAATTTAATATTTTATAAAAATAAAAATAAATACCCCAAATAAAATTATTACATTTGTAAAATAGCTTTAAAATCATGGGTTGTGTATAGAGTAATTAAAAACAATCCAACGCATGTTATAATAAGGAAACTTTCCATCTCCTCCATTCCAGGGGTTAAAAAGTTGTAACAATGGAAATTTTAGAATCTGCAGAAGCTCAGTGGTCCTCGCAAAACCTCTCATGGGCGACCCTTTTTACAGGTATGGGGCTAAGAAACCAGCATCTTGGTTTATTCATTTATTATCTACAGCGTTCATAAATATGGACATTAGCAACTTTGTGCTGTTAAAGCACTCTAGACTGTAGCTTTAGCAGAAATACAACCAGCAAGAACTGTTGTAGCAGTTACTAGAGACCTAATGTATGTGATTAAAAAGTGAATTTTGCATGGATAAGGATGGATAGTATATTCTAAAGGTGTGTGTGTGTGTGTGTGTGTGTGTGTGTGTGTGTGTGTGTGTGTGTGTGTGTACCTCAGTATCTCCAGTGTACAGTGTGGATTCTCCAGTCCAGCAGAGAGCAGCTTCACTCCTGAATCCTGCAGGTTATTGACACTCAGGTCCAGTTCTCTCAGACTGGAGTTTGAGCCGAGACCTGAGGACAGAAGTCTACAGCTTTCCTCTGTCAGGTTACATCTACACAGCCTGGGAGAGAATTAGATCAGATCCATGTGATTGTAAACACACAAAGCAAAACAGTCACATTTTCACAATAAAACAATTTACATTCAACTTCTGAAATGTGTTACAAAGAAATATCAAATAGGAAAATTAGTTTTTATCTGAACAATATCAGGTTTTTCTGTCTAAAATTATGTGAAGCGGGTTGGAGAGCAGCACTACGAGATTTAAAATATTTATAAGAGCAAATGTTTCATATAGTTTCATTTATCAGTATTTTTTAAATGTTTTTTTTTATGTTTTAACCAGTTTTTGAACTGGATGTTAGAATAAAGTGGTGTAAGTCACCCCAGTATGTTTAAATCATTGCTGGACTTATGTACTTGTATACTATTCATTCATACTTTCTAATCCACTGTTTCTGCATGGCATTGTGTTACCTTCTACCACTGCTATTTTTTGATCCAACAATGACAGAGAAATGGTGCATTGTGTGTGTGTGTGTGTGCGTGTGTGCGCGTGCATGTCCGCCGCTGGCAAAATAAATCAGAAAACACTGCTGATGCTGTTGGTCAATCGTGTGCCATCCATGTCCCAATCATTATCTAAAATAATTATTGGAGATAAAATAAAAAATGTTTCAGGGAGATTTCAGTAATGGGTTGTGTTAGCTTTCCTAATACTCACATAATTAGCTTTCATGTAAAGCCACCTGTTATAGCCGTCTTTCTGATTGTTGTCAGCTTTAATTGTCTGGATGTTTAAATGTAAAAAAAAGTTAACTTTTTAAGTGTAAATGTGAACACAAGCAGTTAATGGTAGTAAATGTCTTTGGCGTATGGAGTGTCTGGTCGGGATTAGGTTTATCACAGTACTGACAGATGGCTATCATGTTACAAGATCAATATTTATAAAATGGAGTTTGCACAACATCCAAATCACATAATGACCTTTTGGAGGTCTCGGTCTGCAGGTCTGATGCAGTTGCACAATCTGTATTACTTTTAATTATGACACAATATACATACAGTATTTACATCTAATGCAGTATGATCCTGTAGCATCAGGGTCACAAATACTTTTTAATGTTTAGTTTCATTATTCTTATTGTTATGAACCAGACTCGGAGGACGCAGTTAAGAGAGCCGGCGTGTGTAACTTGAGCTTGAGTGGAATGTGGAAGCGGAGAGACAGAGCGAGGTGAATGAGCTCCACAATGAAAGCCAGAATGTGCAACTTACTTGAGCAGGCTCACGGGTGACGCTGATTCATGGGTATTACTCATGGTCAGGAAACAGGCAGAGGTCAAAGCTGAAAAGTAGAGGAAAGGTCTGTGATCCAGGCTCGTGGAAAACAGTTCCAAGGGTAAGTACCGGGGAAATCTGAGATGGTGAATGATCTGTGACGTGAGGCGAAGACATGGTTTTTGAAACAAGGCAAGGTCGAAAAACAAGATGGCAAAATGAGAAAGAGCGCTGGAATTTTGGACATGGTGAATACAGAGTAATCTGGCAGGGGGGGTAGTCTGATTGCAAGTTAAGTAGAGAGATGATTATCTATTGACCACAGGTGTGCAGATTGGAGAATGAGGTGGTGAAAAGCAAGCAGTGGGACGGATCATGGAACCACAGTGCGCAGGTGATAATGGTGTGGTTGTGGCTTGGTGGGTCGTGATACTATAAATCTGTGGCAGAGTTTTCTGCACTTTTCTTTGATCTGCAGATTCTTTGCAGAACTTACACTCAGACCTATCCAAAATGCCAGCGCGGCAGTAGCACGCAGTGGCCACTCCAGAGCCAAAATGGTGCTACTTTGTTTACTTTTGTGTTGTAACATGTTTGTTTCACACTGTAAATGGACATCAACACAACTGGTGTCCGTATATACCACCGCCAGACACTTTTTGAAATAAATAACCCAGTTAATGACATCTACGATGAGCTGGGGAAAAGCTACGCAACCTCGCCTTTCTGCGTGAACCAGGCCTTGAGCATCCATCATCTTATCCAACATCTGCTCCCTGGGAAATTAACTGGACTACATCTGAATCCAGCAGACTACACAGCATGAGTTTAGAGCTAGGTCTTTGTTTTCATGGAGACATAGTTCAGTGACAGAACACCAGATGCTGTCATTCAACTAGACAGGCTAGCCTTGTTTCATGCAGACAAAATGCAATTCTGTGTGGTAAGAGTCACGGTGGTGCTAGTTTGTAGTTATTGCTCATCGCTGGTGGAGTTTGTGACTGTTAGATGCAGACCTTTTTATTTACCGCAGGAATTCACCATTGTTTTTATCATCTGAGTGTACATTCCACCTAGTGCTAATGCTAAGGAGGCGCTATGGGAACTGTATACAAAGATCAGTGAATTGCCGAATACACATCCGTGTGTCGCTGGAAATTTTAACCATGCAAATCTCAAGTCAGTGCTCCCTAAATTCCGTCAGTATGTGGACTTTGCAACAAGAGGGGGAAACACGCTGGATCTTGTTTACATAAACCATATACTGTAAACCATATCAGGCAGAGCACCATCCCTCGTCGGCTATCTCTGTTATGCTAATTCTAGCATACACACCATTCGTCAGGCATTCAAAACCAGTTCTTAAGCAGGTGAAATCCTGGCCAGCAGGAGTTATCTCTGCTCTTCAGGACTTTTTTGAGAACATCATCTCACGACCCAACCAGAAACCGTGGATTACTGCGAAGGTGCGTGCACTTCCTAAGGACCCGAGACTCCTCCTTCAGAGCGGGGGACAAGGTGGACCTAAGAACAGCAAGGGCCAAACTTTCCCAGACCATCAGAAAGGTGAAGCTCGCACACACCCAGAGAATTCACAAACACTTCAGGGACAGCGGTGACACATGGCGTACTGTATGTGGCAGGACAAACTACAGGCCGACATCAAATACAAATAAAAATTTTATTTGTCTCATACACAGTCATACACAGTACAATATGCAGTGAAATGCTTATATAACCGCCTGTGACCTTAAAAATATACAGTGGTGTGAAAAACTATTTGCCCCCCTCCTGATTTCTTATTCTTTTGCATGTTTGTCACACAAAATGTTTCTGATCATCAAACACATTTAACTATTAGTCAAAGATAACACAAGTAAACACAAAATGCAGTTTTTAAATGAGGGGTTTTATTATTTAGGGAGAAAAAAATTCCAAACCTACATGGCCCTGTGTGAAAAAGTAATTGCCCCCTGAACCTAATAACTGGTTGCGCCACCCTTAGCAGCAATAACTGCAATCAAGCGTTTGCGAAAACTTGCAACGAGTCTTTTACAGCGCTCTGGAGGAATTTTGGCCCACTCATCTTTGCAGAATTGTTGTAATTCAGCTTTATTTGAGGGTTTTCTAGCATGAACCGCCTTTTTAAGGTCATGCCACAACATCTCAATAGGATTCAGGTCAGGACTTTGACTAGGCCACTCCAAAGTCTTCATTTTGTTTTTCTTCAGCCATTCAGAGGTGGATTTGCTGGTGTGTTTTGGGTCATTGTCCTGCTGCAGCACCCAAGATCACTTCAGCTTGAGTTGACGAACAGATGGCCGGACATTCTCCTTCAGGATTTTTTGGTAGACAGTAGAATTGATGGTTCCATCTATCACAGCAAGCCTTCCAGGTCCTGAAGCAGCAAAACAACCCCAGACCATCACACTACCACCACCATATTTTACTGTTGGTATGATGTTTTTTTTCTGAAATGCTGTGTTACTTTTACGCCAGATGTAACGGGACACGCACCTTCCAAAAAGTTCAACTTTTGTCTCGTCAGTCCACAAGGTATTTTCCCAAAAGTCTTGGCAATCATTGAGATGTTTTTTTAGCAAAATTGAGACGAGCCTTAATATTCTTTTTGCTTGAAAGTGGTTTGCGCCTTGGAAATCTGCCATGCAGGCCGTTTTTGCCCAGTGTCTTTCTTATAGTGGAGTCGTGAACACTGACCTTAATTGAGGCAAGTGAGGCCTGCAGTTCTTTAGATGTTGTCCTGGGGTCTTTTGTGGCCTCTCGGATGAGTTGTCTCTGCGCTCTTGGGGTAATTTTGGTCGGCCGGCCACTCCTGGGAAGGTTCACCACTGTTCCATGTTTTTGCCATTTGTGGATAATGGCTCTCACTGTGGTTCGCTGGAGTCCCAAAGCTTTAGAAACGGCTTTATAACCTTTACCAGACTGATAGATCTCAATTACTTTTGTTCTCATTTCTTCCTGAATTTCTTTGGATCTTGGCGTGATGTCTAGCTTTTGAGGTGCTTTTGGTCTACTTCTCTGTGTCAGGTAGCTCCTATTTAAGTGATTTCTTGATTGAAACAGGTGTGGCAGTAATCAGGCCTGGGGGTGACTACAGAAATTGAACTCAGGTGTGATAAACCACAGTTAAGTTATTTTTTAACAAGGGGGGCAATCACTTTTTCACACAGGGCCATGTAGATTTGGAGTTTTTTTTCTCCCTGAATAACGTAAACCTTCATTTAAAAACTGCATTGTGTGTTCAATTATGTTATCTTTGTCTAATAGTTAACGGTTTTTGATGAGCAGAAACATTTAAGTGTGACAAACATGCAAAAGAATAAGAAATCAGGAAGGGGGCAAATAGTTTTTCACACCACTGTATGTCTATCAATAGGAAATAATTATGAATAAAAAAGAAATACAATAGAAAATTAATTTAGCTAGTATAAAAATAAATATATTCTGTACAATATAGAGAATATAGAAATTTTTGCGTAAATAAAAACCTGACTGGGGGGTGTGAAAATATGCAGAAAGTGTCTTATTTAAAGTGACTTTCAATAAACCTGAATGTGACGGCTCCGTTCCAGATGCGCTGGACAACGTCTATGCTTGGTTTGACATGCAGAACAATGTGACAGCGAGGAAGACCATCCCTCCTCTGAATGGCCATCTCTGGGAATCTCTTCCCTCAATTAAAAGCCATCTACACTGCACGTTGCATCCGCAAAGGTCTCCCCACAGCTAATGTGAGGAAACCTCTACGCAGAGTCAACCCACATAAAGCTGCTGGACCAGACATTATCCCTGGCAGAGTGCTCAGAGAATGTGCTGAACACTGGCAGATGTTCTCACTGATATCTTCATTATCTTCACCGTCCTTCCCACGTGCTTTAAGACCACCACCACTGCCCCCATCCTAATGAAATCTTCTGTGTCCTGTCGCAATGATAACCGTCCTGTTGCACTCTCACCCATGATCATTAAGTGCTTCGAGAGACCCTGCTGCCCCTCGACACTAGACACCTACATTTGAATGCTGTATATAGATTTCAGTTCAGCATTCAACACTATCATCCCCCAACACCTGATTGGGAAGCTGACCCTGTTGGGCCTGAACACCTCCCTCTGTAACTGGATCCTGGACTTTCTGACCGGAAGGCCTCAGTCAGTACGGATCGGGAACTGCACATGCTGCACCACCACACTGAGTACTGGGCCCCCCCAGGGCTGTGTGCTCAGTCCTTTGCTGTTCACAATGCTGATTTATGACTTTGTGTAGCGACACAGTTCGAATCACATCATCAAGTTTGCTGATGACACGACCATGGTGGGTCTCATTAGCAAGACTGACGAGGCAGCATACAGAGAGCAAGTGCAAAGGCTAATGGACTGGTGTAAAGACAACAATCTGGCTCTGAATGTCAACAAGACAATGGAGATGGTTGTTAACTTAAGGAGGACATGCAGTGACCACTTTCCGCTGAGAATCAACGGCTCCCCTGTGGAACCTCACCTGTTCCCAAGAAAGCCCAACAGCATCTTTTCTTCCTGAGAAGGCTGATATATATATATATATATATATATATATATATATATATATATATATATATATATATATAAAATCAGGGTTTGACATTGGCACCCGTCCACCTGCCAAATGCGGGTTAAATTCGGCTGTGGCAGGTAATAACTTTAGTCTCACTAGCCACTTTGGTGGGTAGTTTATTCTTTGGTATGACTATATTTTTGTTGTAGTTTTCTCTAAAGTCATCCGATATAATAAACGCATTGCAACGTAATATTACGCGCATAAAACACGCATGAATGTAATGAGGACATTTAATACCTCTCTCTACACATGTTCACACATGCATTGCGCGCGCGCACACAGACACACACACACACTTTTACTTCCTGTTTGGTGTGTGTGTGTATCATTTCCTTAAAGGGCTATTGCTTCTCAACAGGATGGGAATGTTTGCCCCTTTCACAGGTTATTTACTGACTATATATAAAAAAGTAATCACTATTAAAATCTATTTAAAATAGAACCCTGAACCATTCTTTTGCTGTTTGGCCCTAGACTGGGACGCAACACCCTATTTAAGTGACCACTTTGATTTTCAAGCACAAGAAAGACAACAGCTTTATTATGCAAAGGTGTTCCTTCAGTTAAAAACAACTAGTTTGAGATTTATATCTGCTCATCTTTTTTGAACTATGCTAGAATACCTCATCCCACCCCCGCTGTGTTTTTTTTTTTTTTTTTTTATATTTAACAAAAAAAAAAAAAAAAAAAAGCAGAGCCAGATCAATATACAATCGACACCCACAGCAAACATTTAAACACAAACAATAATCTGTTAATATAAGAGTGAACATGGAAACACCCAAGGGCAAAACAATTCAGCAAAAGAATCACCCCCACTGTTAAAAAAATTTAAATAAAAAAGTAACTCGGTAACTTTTTTGAGTAAATTTTTGTATGAGATACTTTTTACTTTTATTTGAGTAGATTTTTATAAGGGTAACTTTACTTGTACTTAAGTAAAATTTCACTGAAGTAACAGTACTTGTACTTGAGTACAAAATTTTATTACTCTTTCCACCTCTGTATACTGTACACACACACACACACACACACACACACACACACACACACACACACACATTATCACTCAGATTAACTCAACTACCTAAAAACTTTGAGAATTAACTCAATAATCAACACACACGCAAACACACTGACCTACACTATCAAAGTATTGTACTGTACACACCAACGTGTAAATGCTCTTTTGCAGAATAATCATTACTTGTTAATTTGCACTAACTATTTATCCTTGCTGCTACTTTTGGAATGTTTACTGTTTACTGTTTCTCCTCCCATTACCACAGTGTATTTTAATGTCATGTTGTCACATTATCGCTTTGTCCCTCTTGTTTGCACTTTATGTTGTCTCCTTTGTAAAAAAAAAAAAAAAAAACGTAGATAGTTCCCTGTTAACATAAAATGCCAATATGTCTTGTCCAACAAACATACCAGCAAGTACTAGCCAACTAATTAGGCCTCTAAGTTAACTAGTTAGTTTTTTGTTAATTTATGCTGTTACTTTATGTTATCATGTCAATCTGTCTTCTCTCACCTAGCCAGCTAATTATGTTTCTTAGTTACCTCATTTGTTTCTGTTAATTTACATTGTAAATTTATGTTGCATGTAGGACCTTAGTCCTGGAGGAATGTTGTTTCGTTTCACTGTGTACTAACTATATATGGTTGAAGTGACAATAAATGCTTACTTGACTTGACTTGATCCATACTCTATCTCCTGGCTTATATTCTGTCTTTCCGAAGACATGGGAATTTGGCTTGTGCACAGACTGAGCAGGATGAAATGTGTTTATTGATGTTAATTGTTGATGTCCTCATCATAGTACAGAAACTGCACTAGTTAATATTAGGGTTGGGTACCGAAAACCGGTGCCAATAACCGGTATGTACTGAACCGAAACAACACAAATTTCGGTGCCACTTATAGTGGGAGCCACGCCAAATAGCCGCGACCGTGTAAATGACATGCAAATGTCGTGTGACTGCCCTATGCATGCCGTAATCCCCCCTCCCTTTTCTGCCAGAAAGGCGTGTCAAGATTTCACAGTAAACACGCCCATTCAAGCCCTATTTATTCATTTACCTGGTGCCACCACTAGATGGCGCTTCGTTCTCAAGAACACGTTTAAACAAGCCAGCTGTGCTGAGTTGCAATCACGTGATTTTAACAACCCGCCTCCACCCCCGCCGAACTGATGCTACCAAACTAAAGAGATGAAGATGGCGGCTTAACGGACTATTCGTGGTAAGTGATGTTTTATTTTATAAAATTTGTTTGGGGTAGTTTACAGTTTATTTCCCAGTTTAGTTTTTTATTGGCCGTTTTGAAAATCACTGTCAGCACCAGCAGCGGTCAGATGTGACTTTAGATAACTTAATGGTCTGTTTACCAAGTCTGGAGTTAATATTACAGCTCACTGTCAGTGTCACAAACTCACAATGTCACTCCACTTTAACTCAAAAACATGCAAAAGCTTTGAAAATACTATTAATGTCCCTATTACAAAAGCTGCACTAAAGCACTACCTCCAGCAGTTGAGAGGCTGTCATGTCCTAGTGTGGGTGGACAACACTATGGCAGTCTCATATATTATCGCCAGGGGGGACTGTGCTCACGCCGCTAATAGCTAGCGCACCAGGTTCCTGTCCCTCAGGGCGATTTACATTCCAGCATGAATGTAGGAGCAGTAGTACTGTCCAGTCTATCTCTGACACACGGGGAATGGAAACCCCACTCAGAAGTAGTCAGGGAGTGATTTCATGTAGCAGAGGTGGACCTCTTGCCTTGCAAGATATACTTCGCCTTTTACTGCTCTTCAGATTTACGTCCACCGCATCAGCTAGTGGCGTACGTCAGAGCAGTTTTTACATGTTTTGGATGAGAGATGCTATTGCCCTCTCCTATGAGGCGCGTGGGCTCACTTCGCCTCTAGGAATCAGGGCTCATTCAACCAGGGGGATCGCCTCATCTATTGCACTAGCAAGAGGTATTCCCCTGCAGCAAGTGTCTGCTAAGCAGGTAAACCCAGTCCACTGCCGAATTGCTTCAGTGCTGGAGTTTCTGTCCTCGGGTTTGTGCCCTAGTACCCTCAGGACATACGTAACTGCATCCTCTCTCAACTATCTTCCGAAAGCTCCATAAACCCAACATGCACCCTATTGTTTTTGAAGCCTTCTGTCCTCCGCGTTTACAGCTTCAGAGCAGGAGAGACTTCACTTACTGTATCCAGCTTGCTCTTCAGATCTACGTCCACCGCATCAGCTAGTCGTGTAGGTCAGAGCAGCTTTTGCATGTTTTGGGGGCTGTCACCGGGGGGCGACCACCCCTACACCTAGTAGATGCTTTACCCTCTCCTATAAGGCGCGTGGACTCACTTCATCTCTAGGAATCAGGGCTCATTCAACCAGGTGAACGCCTCATCTGTTGCACTAGCAAGAGGTATTCACTTGCAGCAAGTGTTGCTAAGCAGGTAGACCCAGTCTTCTGCCAAATTGCTTCAGTGCTGGAGTTTCTGCAGGATGCACCTAACTGCATTGTTTTGAAGCTTTCTGTCCTCCGCCTTTTACAGCTTCGGACCAGGAGAAACTTCACTTACTGTCCAGTACGTGCTCTTCAGATTTACATCCACCGCATCAGCCAGTGGCGTAAGTCAGAGCGCCACTATACTGGGTGAGAGATGCATATTGCCCTCTCCTATGAGGCGCGTGTGTTCACTTCGCGTCTAGGAAGCAGGGCTCATCCAACCAGGGTGATCGTTCCAGTTTGCACCAGCAGGAGGTATCCCCTGCAGCAATTGTTCTTTTTTTTCGTATTGTTGCCGCGAAAGTTTCGCAGAACGCGCGAGTTTCCTCGTCTAAAAACAACAAACGGAATTCATCTCCAAACAACTAAAACTCCGACTCAGGTACGTTATCATGTCTACCATTCAGCTTGTTCAGTGTGTGGAGTGCAGGATGTTTAGACATTCTTCCTCCGTCATTAGCGATAACTTTATTTGTGATAAGTGTGTGTTAGTGAGCACTCTGATGGAGAAGATATCAGCGTTAGAGGAGCGCATCCAGACTTTAGAGAGTGTTAGACAGTGTGAGAGCAGCGTTATTCCTGTAGCGGACAGTCTGGGTGCCACAGGCGGAGATAAACAGCCCCCGACTGCGGCATTAGAGCCCTCACAGCGGGGCGAGTGGGTGACGACTCGGCGGCATACTCGTTCAGCCAAAGCTAACGCTAAGGCTAGCCCACCGGAGCACACCTCCTCTGTGCCTCACGTGTCCAAAAGGTTTGCTCTCCCGCTGAGAAACCTGAAAGAGCTCTGGTTATAGGAGACTCTATACTGAGACACGTGACATTAGCTAGACCTTTAGGGGCGCCAGCGGCAGTGGTTAGGTGTATCCTGGGAGCCAGAGCACCGGACATAGCAGGTAATCTTAGGGCTCTAGGACAGCACAGGTTCTCTAAGATAGTGGAACATGCTGGAGCTAACGATATACGCCTTCGTCAGTCAGAGGTTAGTAAGAATAACTTTACAGAGGTGTTTAAATTAGCGAAGGCGATGTCCGATGAAGTAGTATGCTCTGGTCCCATCCCAATGAGACGTGGCGACATAGCTTACAGCAGGTTATGGTCGCTGAACCGCTGGATGTCCAGGTGGTGCTCCGAAAATAATGTGGGCTACATAGATAATTGGAAGACCTTTGAGGGCAAAGCTGGCCTGTTAGGGCGGGACGGTGTCCATCCCACTCGGGAAGGTGCTGCTCTCATTTCCTGCAGTGTAGCTCATAATCTCAGTAGAGGTCTAGTTAATCGGTGACAATCCAGAGCCCAGGCCAGAGAGCAGACAGACAGGCTAAACCAACCGTCTGCTAGCTGCATAGAGTCGTCACTCAGGGTTCACCATATTGAGACTGTGTCTGTTCCCCGATCTAAGCAAAAATGTAGAAAGACTCAGAAAGTCTGTTTTAATAATTTAATTAACATAAAGACCACAAACTCCGATCATACTGAATGCGCAGCCGGCACCTCTGATCTGAAGCTAGAATAGTTAAATATTAGATCTCTCGCATCAAAAGCAGTTATTGTTAATGAAATTATCACAGATCAGGCGTTTGATATACTCTGTTTAACTGAAACATGGGTTAAACAGGACGAGTATGTAGCTCTAAATGAAGCTAGTCCTCCTGGATACAGCTACATACACCAACCTCGGTTAACTGGTAGAGGAGGAGGCGTCGCAGTTATGCATAATGATAATCTGTTTATCGTACAAAAACACGGACACAAATTTAACTCATTTGAAATTCTTTATAGTAACATAAGCGTACTTAAGTCAGCTCAGTTGATTCTACTAATTATAATTTACAGACCTCCAGGGCCGTATTCTGAATTTCTTAGTGAATTTGCGGATTTCATCTCAGACCTGGTCGTTTCTGTAGACAAAGTGTTAATTGCTGGAGATTTTAACATTAATTTTGAGAATACAGAAGACCCTCTGAGAACAGCATTTATGTCCTTACTGGACTCCGTAGGCGTAAATCAGTGTGTAGTAGGACAAACTAAATTGTTAGTATTTCAAATAGCATGGAAAGAGAGCATCCTGAACTATAGGAAAGCTCTTAGTGTAGCTAGATCAACGTATCTCTCCACTCTTATAGAAGAATTTAAAAATAATCCTAGATTTTTATTTAATACCGTAGCCAAATTAACCAGAAATAAGACCACTACAGAAATCTCCACAACAACATCATGCAATAGTAAGGACTTCATGAACTTTTTTAATAATAAAATTATAAATATCAGGCATAAAATTGAGGCTTTGAAACCGAACAATGTAATTGATACAGATGTTAACCTAGCCATGTCAGATTCAAACCTAGAATACTTTACTCCCCTTGAAGAGAATGAACTAATTTCACTCATCTCTTCTGCAAATTCATCAACCTGTATATTAGATCCTATACCGACACATTTTCTTAAACAGATAGTACCAGTAATATCAGAACCGCTGTTGAGAATAATTAATTCCTCACTCAGCATTGGTTATGTTCCAAAATCTTTTAAATTAGCAGTTATCAAACCAATAATTAAGAAACCTGACCTCGACCCCTGTCAGCTGTCCAATTACAGGCCAATATCAAACCTCCCCTTTATCTCTAAGATTCTGGAAAAGATAGTAGCAGAGCAGCTATGCTCATATCTACATAGAAATAGCATATACTGTATGAACTGTATCAGTCAGGATTTAGGCCTCATCACAGCACAGAAACAGCACTCGTTAAAGTAGTAAATGACTTCCTATTGGCCTCTGATCAGGGTTGTGTAACTATGCTTGTATTACTTGACCTCAGTGCAGCTTTTGACACCATTGATCATGCTATTCTTCTTCACAGATTAGAAAATGTAGTAGGAATTAAGGGTACAGCCCTCTCCTGGCTCAGATCCTATTTGACCGATCGTTATCAGTATGTAGACTTAAATCGTGATTATTCTGCATGTTCTCTAGTGGAGTTTGGCGTTCTGCAGGGTTCAGTTTTAGGCCCACTGCTTTTTTCCCTTTACATGCTTCCTCTGGGCAACATAATCCATAAACATGGTATTAGTTTTCATTGTTATGCTGACGACACACAGCTATACGTCTCAACAAAACCTGATGAGAAAAACCATCTTACTAAAGTTGAGCAATGTGTGCAGGACATAAGAAATTGGATGCTAATTAACTTCCTTCTGCTTAATCCGGATAAGACAGAAGTTCTAGTCATAGGACCGCATACAGCTAGAAGTAAAATCTTAGATCACACCGTAACTTTAGATGACCTTTCTGTTCCATCAAGTGCAACAGTAAAAGACCTCGGCGTGATTATAGATTCCAGCCTTTCATTTGAAGCTCATGTAGATAATATCACCAGGATAGCATTCTTTCACCTCAGAAATATTGCCAAGATAAGAAATATATTGTCGCTAAACGATGCAGAAAAACTAGTTCATGCTTTTATCACTTCTAGGTTGGACTATTGTAATGCCTTACTGTCTGGTTGTTCTGTTAGGTGCATAAACAAGCTTCAGCTAGTCCAGAATGCAGCAGCGAGAGTCCTCACTAGGACCAGAAGATATGAGCACATCACCCCTATCCTATCTTCACTACATTGGCTCCCTGTGAAATTACGCATTGATTTTAAAATACTACTCTTGACATATAAAGCATTAAATGGTCTCGCGCCGCAGTATCTGAGCGAACTGCTAGTGTCTTACAATCCGCCACGCCTACTTCGATCAAAGGATGCAGGCTGCTTGTCAGTACCGCGTATTATGAAAACTACAGCTGGGGGCAGAGCTTTTTCTTACAAAGCCCCAAAATTATGGAATAGTCTTCCAAATAGTGTTCGGGACTCAGACACAGTATCAGTGTTTAAGTCTAGGCTAAAAACCTACAGTATTTATTTAGCCAAGCATTTTTTTTAGATTTGCCATAAGGTAAAGGAGCAGATCTGGGGGACTCATGGACGTAGAGTATTATGGTGAACTGGTATGTTTAGATGCTGTCTTCCTCAGTCTCATTTGATCACTCAGGTTTGTTGACGGTGAGGTGATTGTTTGCTTTACATCTCAGTTCCCCCTCATGTTCGCCCTCGGGCTTGCTCACAAGGGACTATCTGAACATTTTGATTCATACACATTCACATTCCACACAAACTTAAATAGTTCTTTTGATTGTGTAAAGCTGTTTTGAGACAATGTCAATTGTTAAAAGCGCTATACAAATAAATAAAACTGAATTTCACAGTCATAGAGTCAATGGGGTGGGAGATGACTGGCTTTCACCTTGCTGAACACATCACTGAACATTACATGTTCTTTGGGAATTATGTTTTTGTGACGGGTTCTGGTCTTTCAATGGAGGTGGATGCCACATGGAGGGTGGGTTGAAGCATGGACAGTTTTTTGCACTTCTTGGATCACTGTGTGACTTCCTGTTCCCTCCATGATATATGAGGGTCATGTTTTTGAAGCCAGGGGAACCCCAGGATTATGGAGAACTTCTAACAAGGAAGAAGATATTTTCCTGATGTAGTGCTCCCACTGTGAGTGTTGTGAAGTCCTGTGAGTTACTGATCCTCCTCCTATGGGTCCTCCGTCCAACGCTTCGAATGACAATGGTTGTTTAAGTGGGTTTAGTGGAATGCTGTGTCTGAGGATGAGGTCTTTATCCATAAAATTTCAAAAATCAGTGCTGGAACATAAATTTTCTTGTTTGAGAATTCTAGTTTTACCTTTATGGCCATATGAGGAAGAGGTTTTCAACTTTTATACTCACCACAGGATTCTGGGCAATGACCACACTTCCCAAACTCCTCTTTTGCTCTCTCTTGGTCAGCTGTTTAGGTCAGAGAGCTATGTTGTGTCGTGCTCCCCTGCAATAGAAGCATAACTGCTCCCTCTGGCGGTAGTACATTTCGACCCCCCCCCCCCCCCAATTTGCATTGCTTCACCCTGAGACAGTGTAAGGAATTCAATAATTTTGCCGTGGTAGGATTTTCTTGACATCAAGGCATGTAATGGAAAAATCATATTTTAATTATATGTATTAATTCTATTTGATTCTTGTAGTAAGTGTGTAACGTAGGCCTTAGAAGTTTGAACTTAGTTGTCGAAGCTTAGAGACACAAGGCCGAGAACAGAATAGAAACAACCTGATTGTAGTTGTCCCTGAATAAATGATAAGGTATGGACATCTAGTCTGGGGCAGATAAAGAGTCATGAGTTTGAATGTAGGAACTTCACGTACGGGGCGTTGATTATGTTAACAGAGATGTTTGTGTATAAAATAGGTCAGCTAGAGAAAGAGATCACCTTTCTCTATGCTGCAACTGTTTGCTGTATGAGACTGGTCCTTCTGCAGAAGTTTAAAATAAAACCTTTGTTACTTTGCTCTTACCCAGTGTATGGATTACTTGTCTTTATATTGGTTTCAGAATTTCCACCACAACTTGGCGTAGTCGGCAGTTCTCCGTGTTTGAGGAGGGCATTGGAGAATCCCGGGGAGGCGTAAGCGCTGACGCCTTGAAGGCTTTTCACTTCATCTCAAACGCTTAATTGGCAATCGAGCGTGAGAGGACCGGGGATTCACCATGTCACCTCAACACCGGAGTTAAAAGAACTAAAATAGTGTGGTAAGGAAATTTTTTAAGTTGTAAGTCTTTAAGTTGTAATTGTTAAAGTAAGTTGTAATTGTTAAAGTTAAAGTAAGTTGTAATTGTTAAAGTAAAAGTAAGTTGTAATTGAGTAAGAAGTGCACTTTCTCACAGTGGCTGGGATAGATTTAAACTTGGATCTATCACACGAGTCTGGGATTCGTGAAAAGTACCCAAAAAAGTGCAAAGGCGCACAAAAGAGAGAGAGATAGGGTACTGGTTTCGCCTCGTTTCCGAAAAACTTGGCCCCGCAGCAGACGTGCTCGGTGTGAGGACCTCCGGAGGTAAAAGCAAGTCAGAGTGCAGGGTTGCAAGGTGCACACGTAAAAGTCAAGAGGACTTTACGGGAAAAACAGTCAAGGGGACTGTTGAGGTAAATTAAGGTAGAGTGTAAAGTGCACCGGTAAAGTCAAGAGGACTTTATGGCAGAGTGCAAACCGCTGCACCGGTAGCAGTCAAGGGGACTGTGAGAGCTCACTGTGAGTTAGTGGCACGTGTAAATTGACAAGTAAAAATCATGGGTAACAGCAAAAAAAAAAAAAAAAAAAAAAAGATTGTTACGCTTGTGGCGTTCCTTGGTAAAGATAACATCTAAATTATATTATGAGAAATGTTTGAGAAATGTGGAAATCCAGGGAAAACAAAAGAAAAAAAAAGAGAAATGTAGAATTATTAATTACTGAGATTGCTTTTGAGTTGTGGATGTGTGAATCATGTGTAGATAGATAATTACAATAACAAAAAGAATAACAAAGTAAACATTAATTGGGTAGGATTTAACATGTGGAAGGCAGAAGCAGAAACAGAAGAGAAAAACGCATACAACCTAAAATGCAAGCACAAAACATTGATTCTTTTCAGTGTGTTAAGTCTGTTTCAGATCCCGACCTGGACGGCTGCCCCCCGCGACCCCCAGCTATTAGACAGGTAGCCCCTTCAGCAGATCCAGTAAGACAACATGGACAAGAGACTTCTCGGCAGGCCCCAGGCCCCAGCACAGCCAGCACAGCAAGCATGGCTCTGTCTCCAATTTCGTCACATACTCGAACCAAGGCTCAGCTGAAAAGAGAAAAGGCTGATCGACAACCACCACCTGATGACAGCGAGGACGAGAGAGAGGAACTCTTAGGAGCTACAGGAAGTGTTCATCAAGAAATCACTGCTCCAATGATGGAAGTAGCAGGGGCGGATGGCACAGCGATGCTTGTTCACCGACCATGGACAATAAAGGACATCGAAAATGCACATGGACAACTCCCAGACCCGAGAGAGGGGGGAGGACAGAAATTCGGTGATGAAATGAGCAGATTTTGCTCAGAGTTTCGCCCGACATCTTATGAAATGCGACGACTTTTGGGGAGAAAACTAGGTGCGGACTTTGCAAAGATTAAGTATTCCTGGCCAACGGACAATGTTTTCGCACGGCGAGCTCAGGCTGATCATGAAGAAAACCAAGCATTTAACGGTTTTGTGGTGTGCCTTACAGCAGCGTGTAAAGAAACGTTCCCAGCAAAAATGGATATGACTAAAATATCAATGTGCAAACAACAACCAGGAGAGAGCGTGTCACACTATCTCACCCGTCTCACTGAGGTACATGATGCAAACAGCGGATTGGAGAGGCCTGCAGACATGTCTGTGGCAGCAATTTCACCGTATGAAGCACATTTGAGGAACAGTTTCATAAATGGATTACAGGAGGACATCGCTCAGAAGGTGAAAAACACATGCGTTGGATGGGACACTGGAAAACTTAGTCTCATTGAACAACATGCAATACACGCGGAAAAGCTGGTATCACAAGAACAAGATAAGCGCAACAAGAAGAGAGAAGACCAGAGTGACAAAGCACAGCTGGCAGTGTTGCAGATGGTAAGACAAACTGCGGATGTACAGTACAGGAGACGTGGAAGAGGAAGTGGACGTGGGAGAACAAATGGCTGTTATGCATGCGGAAGTGAAGACCATTGGATTAGAGACTGTCCGAGAAGGAGCAGAGGAGAGGAATGGATTAGGAGAGGTGAGGATCAGGGTGGAAATTGACAGAAAAAGGCCGGGGGCGTGGGGAGCAGACCCGAAGGAGAGGGTGAGTCAAAAATAATTATTTTTCCTACTAACACTTCTTGCTGTGATCGCAATGAAGAAAAGCTTGCTATCTTTTTCAATGATTCAATTCACGTTTGTATCTTAGAAACATCCACACATGCTACGTATGATCTTGAAGTATACAGTATCAGTAAAATGCCAACAATGGAATTGCAGCTCCATGACAAACAAAATTAATTTTGCTACATTCCATGCAGGTCATTCAGTCATTAAAGTGTGTGAATTTGACAGTTTAGTGAAACAGAGTGGCAGATTCCTGAACTCTGTGGGCACTTCAGGACATGCAGCTGAAAAGAGCCTCATAAAGACAAGCGTGTGGCTTTTTCCAGGTGTACATGATGATAAATTTAGATTTTTTTGCTCTTATTGCTGCCCAGTAAATCTATTGGGGTGAAGATTTCATATGTAAATTAGGTATAAAACTCTTGAGACTAAACCAGTATTGAGCCTGAGGATTTCACTCTTGTGAAATGTGATCCGTTGCCCCTGTTGTATGTGTATGAATGGAAGCTCTGCACTTCAACTGTGAGTTCAGTAAATGCTACAGTGATAGACAAATATATACCAGTAAACACATTATGATATTAGATATGTGTCACATATCTCTTTTTTTTAACGATAAGCTCAGATGTGTAGTCAATGTAGAGATAAGCAGTGTGCACATGAGAAAATGTAGCACAAGTGTCACAGTAATCACAGTAGGGACACCCCTAATGTGTTATTGGATAAAAGTAATAAGGATGAGGAAAAAAATAACTAAATAAATAAATATTGGGCGTTTGAGTGACATGTGGTATGAATGAGAGTGATTGAGAATGAACGTCTTATCTGACATTACATTACAGCCACAGAGAAACAAATGCTGATGCAATGCTGAAAAATCATGTGTTAAAGTATAAAAGAACTGTATATATTACAGTACCTACAGTCACAAGACCTGGCCAGGCAGAAAAAATTAAGTTATCAGCATGCAGAACTTTTTCTTTTCTTTTATAAAAAGAATTTATGTTTATAATTACTCACTAAAATGTATGGGCAAATGGCAAGCACGATGTAGGTTTAATTAAGGGAAGTGAACTGGCGGTGATCACCCCAAAGTAAAATTTAGGCCCTACAAACTTCATACTGTATCTACCCGAGTCTTTAACTGAAATAATTCCAGTGTTTAATTCTTTATTTTAAAGCTGTTGTCATGGTAAACATCAGCAACTTCTTATTGTCCAGCAGAACAAGGTCATAAAGCAAACCATATAAAAGCTACAATTCGCACATACAAGTCATATCTTAGGTCAAATTGTTTTGGGACAAGATAAAACTTTGGATCCAAGTACAGTAGTAGTCCAAAATATTCTAAAACAAATAAGAAAATTGACGCTAAAGTAGAAATGTAAAAAGTAAAAGTGTTTTATTGCAGAAAAGTTAATTTGATCTATACAATCCTCGAGGCCCCAGTGAGCTATACACTCATGGGAAGGGTCTACTGGCCCACAGTGCACTTAGCTGAACTCCGGAAGCAAGAACAATCTTTAATTGAATCAAATTTGGCAGTATAAACTACTTTAATATTGGACATTTCAAATTATAAAAGGCCTTTTACAAAAACTGTTGATGAAAAGAATTGTTGCATGATTTCAGACTGGCTGCAGAAAAAAAACAGAGAGAAAGAGAGAAAAACAATGAGATCTTTATCTCACTTCTCAGCCAAATCAGATCCTGTAGCAGCAGCATCACCCATGTGTTTATGTGTTTATGTCCAGTATAGTGGGCTACAGTCATTTGACATTTCTAGTTCATGAAGTTTCAGTATCTTTTATACAGAGAAGAATCACACTTATTTACAACAGAGTGGTTAAAGTACAATACTAAATTATAAATATCAATGTGGAAAGATGTATAGTTCTAACCCTCTAACTCCTTTCTTTCACTGTTAAACAACTTTGTTCCACTAGGATTGATCCACAGTAAGCGCCACTACAGAATCCGGATATAAAATGAACGTGGATGGAACAATATTTTGTGATAGAGAAATAGGTGCTAACAGGAGTTTGTCATAGTTATAGCACATGAAATTTAAATAGTGTAAATGTAATGCTCAAACTAACAAATTATATTCTATTTCAGAAAAGCAGATGCAGCAGTGAAGGCCGTGGCCAAACTTCCCCTTTCCTATAACCATAACATGTGTGTGTCTAATGCTCTCACCCCCACAGCTAACCTTGAAGAGCTTCAGAGCTACAGTCACTCCAGGAGAGGAAACACTCTGGAGAAGAGCGGGATGTGTTTTGACAGAAGGGGTTTGGTACGACCCCAATCACAAGCCATGTCTACCTATAAAGCTATTTCTTTCTATGCTAAGTTGACACACGTGTAAGGACCATGTGTCAAAAGGGGGAATAAGCATTTGTGTTTCTAATAACATACTGTACTGTAGATAAAGGAATTAAGATGAAGCCAGAGCACACGAAAAGTAAAAGGACATTGTGAAGATGAAATGTTATGTTATTGTGCAAAACTCTTTGAGGATTTATTTTTAATACAGGCCCACTGACAGTGCTCCTAACACCACAAAAAGAAGTCAAAGTAGTGGAAACAGAGATGAGGGTACACGCCAGCACCCCAAACATGTTCCAGAACCTAAGAGAAAACAACACAGAGGTCAACAAGGGTGAACAGTGATGTGCTAGTAACCTCTCCTGTGAACCCCAACAGACCCTCACCTGCACGCAAAGTGCATGGGTCAGAAGAACCAACTAGAGTGGACAGAAACAACGCAGAACCACAACTCTCCACTCAAATTCATCACAACAATAAGTACACTACATTTGAGGACAACACATGAAGAAATTGTAAGGTGTCAAAGTAGCAGTAGCACTGTGTAACATTGGTGACATATAAAAGTAATTAGAGTTAAAAGTAAGTGTTGTAACTACTGACAGGATAGAAGACTGTTTTAGAGGACGGAGAATATTAGTGACTGAGATTATTCACACTACAGACATTGAATTAGCTGGACTGGACCCTTGGTTACAAATGAGAAAACACCCCAAAGCAATTTGGGTAACTTTAGGAATAATAATAGTTATGGTTACCCTGATGTGCCTACTTATTGAGAATTCAGAGAGAAATGGTCATGGTAAAGTCTATTTAACAAACTCAAGCCACATGCATTTAAATAGAATAAAGAGAAGAGACAGCATGATAAAAAGGCATAACACTAATCTCAATAGATGTGCAGGGAAATTGGGAATGTGCCCTATCATTAGACATTGCTGATAATATAACAGACATACACAACCTCTTGTGTTGTGTATGCCATGTCATGACCTCGAGCTGGGTAGCACTGCCCCTAAATAATGTCACAGCAGCAGAAGCAAATGCAGACAACACGTCTTGTATTATACCGATAACCACCATGGCCATCTTACAGATATCTGAATACTACAAACAAACAGGGAGGCCAAACCCAGCAGTCCCTGAGTGTAATTATTCCAATAACCTATGTTTTGATGCCCCAGGGAGCTATTGTTCCCCATTGCCTGTTAAGAAATTTCAATTGGACAGGCTCATGTTATCCTGCATATGTAACTCCTAGTGTGTCAGTACACACAGAAAATCCGTGGGGGCCACGGATGTCAGAGAATAGAAGAAAAAGAGATGTCCCTATTAAATTTCATGGTTACACTTTAGGAAACCCATGGACTAGCCCAGGAGCAAATGTAGGCTGGTCACTCTTCCTCGGCGGAGGAACAGCTGTAGCCCTAAACAAGGTAAATGGTTTAGCATACATGTTACTAATACTAAAAAATGACACCGTAAAGGCCTTTCACGCCTTTCAATGATGATCATCAGAATATCAGCAACATCATAAACCGCATGAAGAAGGCTTTGCAACCACCTCCCCAAGTAGAGTCTTGGATCTCGTGGTTAACGCAATTATGGGGAGGCTGGGGTTATTGGCTGGTTTATAGTGTTCTACCAATTGGGATTATAATCTTGTTAGGCCTCTGTATAACACCCTGTATTTGCAGATGTATACAGGGACTAGTTCTGAACACAGTAAATTATTAAATGTTAAGACAGACTGACAACATAGAACGGAAAACGGACTGGGACGACCCGACTTCTGACAGAGTTCAAAATTCCGGTGACTATCATTTTGAATGTTTAGATCATGATATGGAAGAAGACATAATGTAAATCTTTAGAGAAATGTCAAGCATGTATATTTAAGTAGGTTGCAAATCTTTTTTATGCTTTTGTGTCAGGGGTCTATCCCCATAAAGACAGCTGTAGTGTCCTCTGTGTGCATTAGAGTGCTAGTGGTGATGTTTAAAAACCCAGGTTGGAGAGACAATACCTGATGAAATTTACCTAATGCATAGCTTATTAGTATTGTTTTGAATTGTAGAATTAAAATATTTAGGTTGTCATAGAATGACAAAAGGGGGAAATTGTAATGGAAAAATCATATTTTAATTATATGTATTAATTCTATTTGATTCTTGTAGTAAGTGTGTAACGTAGGCCTTAGAAGTTTGAACTTAGTTGTCGAAGCTTAGAGACACAAGGCCGAGAACAGAATAGAAACAACCTGATTGTAGTTGTCCCTGAATAAATGATAAGGTATGGACATCTAGTCTGGGGCAGATAAAGAGTCATGAGTTTGAATGTAGGAACTTCACGTACGGGGCGTTGATTATGTTAACAGAGATGTTTGTGTATAAAATAGGTCAGCTAGAGAAAGAGATCACCTTTCTCTATGCTGCAACTGTTTGCTGTATGAGACTGGTCCTTCTGCAGAAGTTTAAAATAAAACCTTTGTTACTTTGCTCTTACCCAGTGTATGGATTACTTGTCTTTATATTGGTTTCAGAATTTCCACCACAGGCATCAAAGATTAATTGTTAAGTCAATAAGTTAATCCAAGGAGACATTATCATCTCTGCATGCCAGTTCCTTTAGGATCCTGGGATTTAATCCATGGCGATATGCTCCTTTTAGTGCGGAGTTCATTCATCCTTTTAGTTCATTCCACTCGCTACCTGTGGCAAGAGTGTGGAAGTTGAGAGTGTATTCAGTCATACTCTGCTTTCCTTGTTGCATGTTAATCAAGTGCTCACTCATTTCCTTTACTTCCGGTGAATGATCAAACACTTTTTTAAACGTGCTTTCATCACCTTTATACTGGAGTTGCCCATTTTAAAGCTTTTCCGGTGAGCAGGTTGATGAATTGTGCGACTTTTCCTTTTTCAGTGATGTTGTTTTGACCAGCAAAGTAGAGTGAGCATGGCAAAATAAAATCTTGACAATCACCTGGATCACCACCGTATTTTTCAGAGTGAGCCACCAAGTGAGTTCGGTGCAGCGATGATTGGAGTTACTGGAGTAGTAGGAGCAGCGTTGGCAGACATTTTGTTGGTGAGTTGATCCACCACTTGTTGCATCCATTTGAGGTTCTGCTGGAGTACCATCTCCATTCGTATTTGTGCAATTTTCTCCTTGTAAAAAACTTAGGCATGGCTCAAAAGGCCCTCCCAAACGTTAATATCTCCTTCTGTGTCCATAGTGGGTAAGGTATTCTGTTATGAGCCAGACTCTGAGAACGCAGGTGCAGTTAAGATTTTAATTTACCAATCGGTCAAGGAACACGGTAAACAAACAAGCAAAGATAATGCAAAATCGAAAGTTGAGTAAACAGGCAAGAGTCAGGCGATGTGCATTGGGCATAAACGGGATCAGGCTAAACCCAGAAACAAAAACACAAAGAAGGTCAATATCCAAAAGGGGCATGCAAGTGTCAAACGATTTGGTAATGACACTGGTGCTAGTCACAGGGAGCGTATACTTTGCAAAGGCCAGAAGTGCATTAGTCTAATTGATCAGTGTCTGGTAAGGAGCGTTGGTGTTGGGAGTTATTGTTCTTTGTAGTTCTGACATTTATAAGCAAGTACTTTCTTTTTTCTAAGTAAAAACATCAAGGGAGTACTTTAACTTTTACTAGACCACATTTCTGTCTGTTTAGTTTTCCTTTTATGTTAGAAGAATTACTCGAAAAATATACCATTACTAGTCTGAAGATGAGAGACTCTCAGTAACTCACTGTAGTGTCTCCAGTTTACAGCGTGAATCCTTCAGTAGATCAGAGAGCAGCTTCACTCCTGAGTCTCCTAGATTATTGTAGTTCAGATTCAGTTTTCTCAGGTGTGATGAGGGGTTTGACCTCAAAGCTGAAACCAGAGCAGCACAACCTTCACCTGTAATACTGCAGTCTAACAGTCTGCAGAGAGAAAGGAGAAAAAGTCACACTCTTATGAGCACACAAAGACACACACACACACAAATACCAATAAAATAATAACACAATATTACAAACAAAAAAAGACAACCTCTTTTAAAAAAGGAAGAAAATATAACGTGTAATATGTGTGTTTTTACACCTCAGTGTCTCCAGTGTACAGTTTGGATTTTCCAGTCTAGCAGAGAGCAGCTTCACTCCTGAATGCAGTTTATTGACACTCAGGTCCAGTTCTCTCAGACGGGAGGAGTTCGAGCCGAGACCTGAGGACAGAAGTCTACAGCTTTCCTCTGTCAGGAAACACCAACACAGACTGGAAGAGAATTATTTCAAATCCATGTGATTGTAAACACCCAAAGCAAAACAGTCACATTGTCACTAACTAAAGAATTCATAAATCACAAATCTCTTTTTTAGAAAGTGTTTTGAATTAACACATACTGTACTGTATCTTCCAAATGTGCCACACTGATTCATTTGTTATCAGTTTATCTGTATTTCTAGGTTGTTAGAATACAAATTCATTGTAAAAAAAAAAATTAGCATGTAAATATTTATTTCTTATAAATATGTATTTGTTCCTATATATACGGGTAACAGTAGAATAATATTGATGCAAATAACTCTCTATACAATGTGCAGCTTCCGGGTACAACTTGCAATCCCTAATCTGTTAACTTTATTTCACCAAATCACTTTCAGCCTAAAACTCATCATGTCCTGTTTCCTCAACTTATTAAATTAATGAAGGAGCAATTTGTAATTCTGTTTAAATTTCAGTGTGTGTGTGTGTGTGTGTGTGTGTGTGTGTGTGTGTGTACGCACTATGACAGTAAGTAATTAACTCACTGCAGTGTCTCCAGTTTACAATGCGGATCCTTTAGTAGATGAGAGAGCAGCTCCACACCTGATTCTCCTGGTTTATTACGGTTCAGATTCAGTTCTTTCAGGTGTGATGTGCGGTTTGACATCAGAGCTGAAAACAGAGCAACACAACCTTCATCTGTAATACTGCAGTGAGACAGCCTGCAAAGAGAAAGGAGGAAAATTTACACCCACAGCACAAGTGTAAAGGCTTGTATTATTGAATAAATGTTTAAAATTTGATAGAGAATAGTTTTGTTTGTGTACCTCAGTATCTCCAGTGTACAGTGTGGATTCTCCAGTCCAGGAGAAAGCAACTTCACTCCTGAATCCTGCAGGTTATTGCCACTCAGGTCCAGTTCTCTCAGACTGGAGGAGTTTGAGCTAAGAATTGAGGACAGAACTCTACAGCTTTCCTCTGTCAAGTTACATCTACATAGCCTGGAAGAGAATTAGATCAGATAAGTAAGTTTATCATTAATACTGTATGTACTTTGAGTAGATGTATCTGTGGATACTTTGGCATTTACTCCACTCCACCTTACAGCAAATATCAGTATTTTCTACTCCACTACATTTCTGCATGGCATTTTATTGACACTTTGGTCCAGTTCTCTCAGACTGGAGGAGTCTAAGCTGAGAACTGAGAATAGAACTCTTAGAAGAGCTTCTTAGAGCCTGACCTGTATGTCAAAGTATACAGTAGTCAATCCTGGTGAGGAAGAGGGACCACCTGGCTTGCCAAGGGTTGAAATGTTTAGCCAACTGGATATACGCTAGGTTCTTATGATTTGCCCAGATGAGAACCTTGTGTTTGTTCTAACCAGTGTCGTCACTCCTCCAAAGGCAATTTTATGGCCAAAGTTAGCGGTCCCCAATGCAACAGTTTCACGCCGCCGGTGTCAGGTTGATTGAGAAATAGGCACAGGGGTGTAGTTTCTATTCTGATCCAGATCATTGCAAAAAAGAAAGCCACAACACCTATGATGGACACATCCACCTCCACTATAAATTGTGTCTCTTAATTAAGCAATTGCAGCAACGCAAAGTGGTGAGATTGGCCTTGATGGTGTCAAAGACGCATTGGGCTTCGGTCATCCATTTAAATCTTCTCTGGTCTTTCTTAGTGAGGGCACTGAGTGGGGCTGCCAGTGTAATGCAGGTCCTATCAAAACATTGGCAAACCCCAGAAAGTGCTGGGCAGCATTAAGCAACATATGCCGTGGCCATTGTGATACTGCTTTTATCTTGGCTGGATCCATGTGAAGGTGTTCGCAGGACAATATGAATCTCAGGAAGAAGGTGGTCACATGGAATTGGGACTTCTCCAGCTTGACAAATAAATTGTTCTGGAGGAGAAGTCGTGTGCTCCTCAAGGGAGTCACTAAACATGAGAATATCATCCAGGTAGACAAACAAAGTGGTTTATCATCTTCCAGAGAACCTCATTTATAATCTGCTGAAAGAAAGCAGGTTCTATACCAGAGCAACGCTCTCAGACCTGGTACTTCTTAAATGTCTGCACATCTCTTGCTTTGTCTTGGTGGCCCATATTAACATGTGTCTAGGTGTCGTGCATTGACCTTGAATGTCATCATGGCAACATTGCCTAGTGACAGCACGAGAGGGTTGCCTGACTGAAGACTCATAGACCTGGGGCCTGCTTCAGAAAGGAGGTTCAAACAACTCGGAGTTTAAACTTGAACTCTGAGTTGATTGACCCATAGATTAATAACTCAGAGTTTTCGGTTTCAGAACAGCTGATCTGAGTAAGTTCAATCAACTCTGAGTGGACTAACACAGAGTTAAGCGTGTACACCGCGACTCTAAAAAGCCATTATCAATGGAGCACAGATATTACGAGTCACCATGGCAACAGGAGGTAAACTTGATATGCTCATGCAAACTTACAGCAAATATGAGCACATATTTAAAAAAAAAAAAAAAAAAAAGTAACACCACTGCATCGGCGAAACAGAGACAGGTAGCGTGGGGGAAAACATAGCTGCTCAAGTTAATGCGTAAGTTTACATTTAAAGTATTTAAATATTACAGTATAATAGATAATAAGTAATGTGTGACGTTTTAATTTTTAGGAAATAAAGAAGACCAAATAAAGTGTTGTGACTTGTGTTTATTTCATTTCATTTATTTTATTTATTAGAGTGTGCAGAAAGCGTTTCAGAGCGAGACACACTTTCCATACAGCTCTGCATGAAGTGGCCTTACTAATATCCTCCGCATCCCCGATATTGTACAGAAAGCTTCCATTAACAAAGAAACGTAAATCTGCTCGGATGTAAGAGCACGGCCACGGTGGGGGATATTAGTGATGTAAAGACGGATTAGATTATGGATATATGTAATTGATAGCAATGAAAAACGGTAACGCTCAAACAAAAATGTATGGGGAAAAGACAAAAAAAAAAGTCCTTGCCCGACGTAAATGTAATTCTCTTTGAATTAATGCAGCCTCCTCATCTATGGGATCCTCCAAAAAAGGACAAGCCGTTCTCCTAACTGTCTTCTCTGTTTGTGTCCGAAATGTGGGCGATGAATGACTGAGGCTACGGCGAGAAATACCGCTGCGTCTTTAAAAAAGGGGAGGAGACCGACAGAAACTCCGAGTTCAGAGAATAAAACCTGCTCCTGACCAGGTTAGGTTCACAGAGTAAGTTGCCACGGTAACTGACTCTGAGTAATAGTTACCTCTCTTTCAGAAACAGGCTTGAGTTACCCTGCTTTCTCGGGTTTGACAAACCTGCCTTTTTGAAACGGAAAACTCGGACTTTCTCTTATCTCAGGGTTACCAAACTCTGAGTTTTCACTTAACCTGCTTTCTGAAACAGGCCCCAGCTGTCCATGCATTTGCAGACATTACACAAACTATGTATTTTTATTTAAAGGGTTTTGTGTTTTGTTTTTGTCTGTAAAATACTCAGATCTTATTTTAAATGTATAAATAATAATAATTTGAAAGTGAATATCTGAATTAAGAGAGATCATATACATGCTTCATTTTGAGTTTTGAATATTTACAGTGGTGTGAAAAACTATTTGCCCCCTTCCTGATTTCTTATTCTTTTGCATGTTTGTCACACTTAAATGTTTCTGCTCATCAAAAACCGTTAACTATTAGTCAAAGAGAACATAATTGAACACAAAATGCAGTTTTTAAATGAAGGTTTACGTTATTAAGGGAGAAAAAAAACTCCAAATCTACATGGCCCTGTGTGAAAAAGTGATTGCCCCCCTTGTTAAAAAATAACTTAACTGTGGTTTATCACACCTGAGTTCAATTTCTGTAGTCACCCCCAGGCCTGATTACTGCCACACCTGTTTCAGTCAAGAAATCACTTAAATAGGAGCTACCTGACACAGAGAAGTAGACCAAAAGCACCTCAAAAGCTAGACATCATGCCAAGATCCAAAGAAATTCAGGAACAAATGAGAACAAAAGTGATTGAGATCTATCAGTCTGGTAAATGTTATAAAGCCATTTCTAAAGCTTTGGGACTCCAGCGAACCACAGTGAGAGCCATTATCCACAAATGGCAAAAACATGGAACAGTGGTGAACCTTCCCAGGAGTGGCCGGCCGATCAAAATTACCTCAAGAGCGCAGAGACAACTCATCCGAGAGGCCACAAAAGACCCCAGGAGAACATCTAAAGAACTGCAGGCCTCACTTGCCTCAATTAAGGTCAGTGTTCACGACTCCACCATAAGAAAGAGACTGGGCAAAAACGGCCTGCATGGCAGATTTCCAAGGTGCAAACCACTTTTAAGCAAAAAGAACATTAAGGCTCGTCTCAATTTTGCTAAAAAACATCTCAATGATTGCCAAGACTTTTGGGAAAATACCTTGTGGACCGACGAGACAAAAGTTGAACTTTTTGGAAGGTGCGTGTCCCGTTACATCTGGCGTAAAAGTAACACAGCATTTCAGAAAAAGAACATCATACCAACAGTAAAATATGGTGGTGGTAGTGTGATGGTCTGGGGTTGTTTTGCTGCTTCAGGACCTGGAAGGCTTGCTGTGATAGATGGAACAATGAATTCTACTGTCTACCAAAAAATCCTGAAGGAGAATGTCCGGCCATCTGTTTGTCAACTCAAGCTGAAGCGATCTTGGGTGCTGCAGCAGGACAATGACCCAAAACACACCAGCAAATCCACCTCTGAATGGCTGAAGAAAAACAAAATGAAGACTTTGGAGTGGCCTAGTCAAAGTCCTGACCTGAATCCTATTGAGATGTTGTGGCATGACCTTAAAAAGACGGTTCATGCTAGAAAACCCTCAAATAAAGCTGAATTACAACAATTCTGCAAAGATGAGTGGGCCAAAATTCCTCCAGAGCGCTGTAGAAGACTCGTTGCAAATTATCGCAAAAGCTTGATTGCAGTTATTGCTGCTAAGGGTGGCCCAACCAGTTATTAGGTTCAGGGGGCAATTACTTTTTCACACAGGGCCATGTAGGTTTGGATTTTCTTTCTCCCTAAATAATAAAACCCCTCATTTAAAAACTGCATTTTGTGTTTACTTGTGTTATCTTTGACTAATAGTTAAATGTGTTTGATGATCAGAAACATTTTGTGTGACAAACATGCAAAAGAATAAGAAACCAGTAGGGGGGCAAATAGTTTGTCACACCACTGTAAATATAAAAATAGAATCTATTTAGAATGAAAACACTCACACAGCTCTTCTGCAGGCTTTGATCACTGGCAGCAGTCTATGAAGACATTCCTCTGATGGGTCATATTTACTCAAATCAAACTTATCCAGCTCTTCTTCTGAGTTCAGTAATACAAACACCAGAGCTGACCACTGAGAAGGAGAGAGTCTGACTCCACGGAGACGACTAGATGCTCCTTTATTTAGGTAAATCTGTACTTCCTGCACTAGAGAATAATCATTAAGTTCATTCAGACAGTAGAACAGATTGATGGATTTATCTGGAGAAAGGTTCTCTCTGATCTTCTCCTTGATGTACTCGACTGTTTCCTGTTTGCTGCGAGAGCTGCTTTCTGTCTGTGGCATTAAGCCTCGTAAGAGAGTCTGATTAGACTCTAGTGAGAGACCCAGGAGGAAACGGAGAAAAAGATCGAGGCGTCCATTTTCACTCTGTAAGGTCTTATCGACTGCACTCTTCAGGAAATCAGACATTTTTGTCTTCTTAAAGGAAAGAAATCCAGTAATGTGCTCCTGAAGAACATTACTATTCTTTAAAAAGGAAAAAAATGTATATAAAGCAGCCAGAAACTCCTGAACACTCAGATGCACAAAGCTGAACACCTTCCCCAGGTGAAGCCCAAACTCCTCTCTGAAGATTTGGGTACACACTCCTGAGTACACTGACACTTCTCTGACATCAATGCCACACTCTCTCAGGTCTTCCTCATAGAAGATCAGATTTCCTTTCTCCAGCTGTTGGAAAGCCAGTTTTCCCAGTGCCAGGATGCTCTTTCTAGTCTGCTGAGGATCAGGGTCAGATTTTTGTTTGTACTTTTGGTTATTGTTTTTGATCTGAAAGATCAGGAAGTGTGTAAACATTTGAGTCAGAGTCTTGGGAATCTCTCCACTCTGTGCTTCAACCAACATTCTCTCTAGAACAGTGGCTGAGATCCAGCAGAAGACTGGGATGTGGCACATGATGTAGAGGCTTCTTGAAGACTTCATGTGTGTGATGATTTTATTGGCCAGACTCTGATCACTGATTTTCTTCTTGAAATACTCCTCTTTCTGAGGATCACCAAACCCTCGTACCTCTGTTACTTGATCTATACACTCAGGAAGGATCTGATTGGCTGCTCCTGGTCGAGAGGTGATCCAGAGGAGAGCAGAGGGAAGCAGGTTCCCCTTGATTAAGTTTGTCAGCAGCACATCCACTGAGGCTGATTCTGTCACATCACACAATCTTTCATTCTTCTGGAAATTTAAAGGTAGTCGACACTCATCCAGACCATCAAAGATGAACAATATCCTGTACTGATGATAATGTCTAGGTTTTAATTCATGTGTTTCTCTGAAAAACTGATGAAGAAGTTCCATAAGGCTGAACTTTTTCTCCTTCATCAGATTCAGTTCTCTAAAGGGAAGTGGAAACATGAAGGTGATGTCCTGATTTGCTTTTTCTTCAGCCCAGTCCAGAATAAACTTCTGCACAGAGACAGTTTTTCCAATTCCAGCGACTCCTTTAGTCAGAACAGTTCTGATGCCTTTTTCTTTAAAGAGCTCATTACATTTGATTGGTGTCTCCTGTGGTGCTAGGCTCCTGGATGCTGTCTCTATCTGTCTCACCTCATGTTCTTTATTGACCTCTCCACTTCCTCCCTCTGTAATGTAGAGCTCTGTGTAGATCTCATTCAGAAGTGTTGCAGTTCCATGATCTGAGCTTCCCTCCTGGACTTTCTGACATTTCGTTCTAAATCTGGACTTAAGTTTTTGATGACAAGCAAGGTGAAATTCTGTACAACAACACAGCATTTATTCTTACTACAAATATATAAAGTATTAGAAAGTTAAAAATGCTAAAATTGAATTGTAGTTCAGTACGGTTAATAATATATAGTTGTAATTTAGGTATTAATATACAGTATGAATTAATTTAAATTACATTTATTATATTGTGATACCAATAACCCTATGACCCAGAATTCTTACTGTTCTGTAGCGTGGTAGCGAGGTCAGTCTGGTTCATGTTCCTCAGGATGTGCAGTGTGATCTTCAGCACTCCATCTCTTACATCATTCTGATCCTTCTCACTGTCAGAGCATTCTGGATAATCTGGACTAAGTAACTTTATGAATCTTTCTAACTCTTTCTGCACTGCAGTGATGAGCTCTTGCTCCAGCTCCTGATGAATAATGAAGAAAAAAGGAACATTTCAGTAAACGTGTGACAGTCATGTTCTTGTGTCTTATGCAAACTTTAAGCTACTAATTACAATTTACTGTATCAATGATCATGTAAGAATGAATTTACAGGATCAATGAATAATCTACAACACAGACATACCTTGAATACAGACTTTAACTCTTGTTTGTTTCTGTCTGCTTTACTCTTTTGGACACTGCAGATAAACAAATACTGTATTTATATAAATTATTAAATGCATGGCTTAGAAATCAATTGAATAATAATTGTAATTCCCAGAAATCTTAGTGAACTTATACTTTATAAACAATGTCACCTAACCAGTCTCATAACTCATTTACAATTTTGTTTAATCACTGCCTGCATTCCTTTTACCAAGTTCTAGAACTGGAATTTGAAGATGTGCAAATAAAATGATTGCTGAGTGTAAATTTGGTTTAAACCAGTGGTTCTCAAACTGTTTCTGTCATTCCCCACTTAAGGGGGTGAGTGAATTTTCAAGCCCCACTTGTCAACAAAATAATAACGAAATCGGCCAAGTTTACTGTTTATTGAAATATCAATTTCTAAACCAATAAGATCAAACACCACCAAGTTAAAAACATAAAATACACGTGCAATTGTTATAAAAGGCTTACGTTGTCACTTATCTTTGCATAATTGACCCCATGTTTATTAGCTGCTCAGCAATCGTTTGTAGTTTTTTTGCACTGGCCAATTCTGTATGTAACTTTGAATGAAGCCATTTGTGCTTTGCTGTCCACTGATTCAGATGTTACCATGCGATTCTCCTGCTGTCTGTATTCTGCCAGCTTTCTTTGAAAGAAGTCGAGTGGCTTATTAACGTGACTGGAGTGTGTTGTCTCTAAGTGTCTTTCTAATTTGTTGGGTCTCATGTGGTCTGCTGCCAGCGGTTTAAGACACAAAACACACACGAGCCTCTCTCCTGCCCCCACCATCACCACCATGAATCCAAGCTCAAGATAGGCTTCATTAGTGGTGGGCGATATAACCAAAATCTTCTATCACAGGAGAAGCAATTTTCTACCTCGATAACGATCACAATCACAATTGATATATCACAATATAGCAATTTGTATCTGAAAATGCATAAATAAAAATTCAAACACAAAGAAACTGTTTTACATAATGTAATTTTATTTAAACTGTGAATTGCTGAGGTTTGCCGCATTTTTTTTTTTACTTTGGCCATATTCGATTGGATGTTTGGATTTCAGATGATAGAAAAGGTTTGACGTGTTTCCACCACTTGTTAAAACAGTGCACTTGCGTACCTTGCAAATCACGTTCATCTCATTCGTATCACTTTTCTTCTACCCAAACCAATTCCACACCACAGACGAGGCACCTTTTTTCTTTATAATCTCCTCGTTGTCGGTTTCGTCACATGTAAGCAAACTCACTGCTGCTGCAGCGTCTTCCATTGTCGAAGTGTATGTGAACCCAAACACGTCAAAAGTGGAACGAAACAGCGGCACCCGATTGAACCGAATATCTGCGCAAATACAGCGCAGCGCGACTATCTGGATAGCGCAGTGATGATCTGGTTTATTTGCGCAGCCCGGTGGGTTCGATCCAAATGTAACCTCACCTTTGACAAATTAAGGTTAAAAATTATTTCCTGAGAGACCATTTATGATTTATCATAACATATTTAAATAAATGTGATGAGAATATGATTATTAATACAGTATGACTATTAAAACATTATTACACAATATATAACAATATAATTAACACCGCGGGCAAATCCTCAGGCAACTACGCTGCAGAGTTCCAGGCAGGCCGACCACCAGCCAGGACGGCAATCAGATAAGGTGATCTACTGTATATAAGCCTCTTTGAATCGACAAATGGCATGCGGTAATTTAGGTAGCACCTGGTATAATGCATCACGCTCTGGTATAGGGTTAGAGACAATTAGTGTTAGTAAGCAAGTGTGTGTTAGTGAGAAACTATTAACCATTTATTAACTCAGAGCTCTGCGATGGATTGGCACCCTGTCCAGGGTGTACCCCACCTAGTGCCCGAAGTCTCCTGGGATAGGCTCCAGGTCCCCCACGACCCTGAACACAGGATTAAGCGGTATAGAAAATGAATGAATGAATGAATAACTCAGAGCTACATGAGTGACAAATGAGTGTTAGGGGAAAACTTTATACCGCCACTCATAACAATACCAGCACCATGGAACTACGTGTATATGGATCACATGGTCACATCACAGCTTCAATGCTGTGAAAAAGCATTTGCTGCCTTCCATTTTTTTTTGTTGCATAGTTGTACACAACTTAAATGATTGAGATTAACTAATTTAAATATTACACAAAGATAACCTGAGTAAATACAAATGTAATTTTAAATGTTGATTTAATTTATTAAGAGAAATGAAACTATTCATGTAACATCTGGGCCACCTCAGTCCTGGGGAATAAGATCTGGCTCACCGGATTACTGAGCCGGCACCTAGTGTGTCTACGTGTGTATTGTTTCCCATTAAGTTATACTAACACTAAATTGAAGTCACCTGTGTCTACCTCCTGTGTCACACTATTAAACCCAGCCGAACCCACACAACCTCATCTGGTCACTGCTATGCACATTCCCTTTTTTGTTACTAATCCCATGTGTTTCTTCCCTTTCTCCCAGGACTGATAAGCGTCTGCAGGCCGGGGCTCATAAGGTGAAAAAGCCTTCACCCAAGTAGAGTAAAAGACGGAAAGGACATTCAGCTCGGAGGTCCTCTCAAGGACTAAGTGAGCTAGATTATTCTCAGTTTCTTTAGGAAAGGCCACCTGCACACCCAGCTTGGGATAGCGACCCCAGAGTGGGTTCCCTATGTTGTTTCATTTGTTTTTGATTGTTTTTCTCAAATAAATCTCAGTTTACCTTGATCTGCACATGCATTCGACTTGTTACTATGGAAGACATGACAATTCAAACCTTCCTGGCCCTGTGTGAAAAAGTAATTGCCCCCTAATCCTAATAGATGGATGTGCCACCACTGCAGCAACAACTGCAATTAAGCATTTGCGATACCTGCCGATGAGTTTATCACATCACTGTAAAAGAAATTTGGCCCATCACCAACCATCTGCTCAGTAACTCAGAACATTAACCTCCTGATCTACCACTATCCCAGTTTACTCTCCTGCTCCACTATTTTATATGTTTCATTAATGTTTACATCAGTAAAAAGATTTAGATTTATCCCGTATATAATCTCTTTCACTGATTTATTCTCTATAGTACTTTTCCTGTACAAGGTCACAGGAGACCTGGAGCCGGTTTCAGGGGACTGGGGGCACTAGGTGGGGTACACCCCGCAGGGGATGTTAATGCATCTCAGGGCACGGTACACACAATCACCCACTCATTTAGGCTAATTGGCATCTCCTACATATACAATAATATTTCTATTGTTTATAATATACCACATTATCTATATCATACTTACCTGAGCACAGAAGTTAAAAGCAGTTTTTAAATCTATATTTAATATACCTCCAGGGATTCAGTGACACATCATACCTACCTGAGCTCAGTACAACTCTGTCCCTCTCTCAAGTGTAATGGTTGTTCCATTGACCATCCACTCTTTATGGACACACAGCTGGCTTCTGGTAAGTCTGGTCTTTTTCTAAAAACAAAGATTGCTTTGTGTGTCAGTATTATTTTAACATCAGTTTACTTAAATTAAAGCTCGCAAGCAATATAAATTTTCCTTTTTGTTTATACATTATGCGACAGAGGCATCTTAAATGCACTCATTTTCAAATTAACTTTTAGATTTTTCAAAACTGTTTTGGTCGACAGTTTTGTCATCTCTGTATTATTGCTACAACTTTATCAACATGATTGATTTAATAACTGGCATTCTCATCAGACACTGCCTAAAATGTCATCACCTCAACACACACACACACACACACACACACACACACACACACACACACACACACACACACAGTGTCATCAAATTGGAAACAGATCAGCCCACACTGCATGTCTTTGGACGGTGGGGGAAAACTGGATAACTTGGAGGAAACCTACAGTATCAAGCACAGGGAGAAAATGCAAACTCCACACACAGCCAGGGAATTCAATTCAATGCAATTCAAACCCTAAACCCTAAAGGTCTGAGTTAACAGTGCTAGCAGCTGTGTTACTCTTCTCCCCAGTATAGATTTCATATAAAGATATAATACGTATTATGAGTTCAATGTACTGTAGAGCAATATCACGAGTTTTACCTTTCAGAATTTGAGTTGAGTTGAGTGGTGGAGTTCATTTTGGAAGTTATGCCTGTCTCCACAACTTGGAATGGTACCCCTGAAAAAAATATAATCAGGAAATAATTATATCATTGGTATATAGATGGATGGATGGATGGATGGATGGATGGAGGGGTAGACAGACAGATAGATAGATAGATAGATAGATAGATAGATAGATAGATAGATAGATAGATAGATAGATAGATAGAAATTCTATATATAAAAATTCCATTAAAGTCATAAAAAATACAAAAAGGTTTAGAAATCAATAAAACCAGAATGAATAAATAGAGAACAACAGTTTCTGTATGAACTGATAAAGAAACTAATACTGAAGTACTGTACATAAATATGGTAATATGTTCTAGGAACGTAAGAAGGTCATAGGTTATAAGAAAGAAACTAAAAGCCTAAATCGTCACAAAGATTTATTTTTTAAATGTTCAGTGTTTATAGGCACACACAAAGGCCTAGTCTGTTCAGTTTTTTTTTCTAGATCAGGAGTTAGCTGAATTGGACTTCTGATAATTTGATATGATCATTTATAATAGACTGCATTTTACATTACATTACCTGAACAAGTCTATGATCAAGTCAACAATTAAAAATCTATGATTTTTAATTGTTGGAGTGATAAACGAAAAGCAGGGACTCAATCTTCTATACACACACACACACACACACACACACACACACACACACACACACACACACACACACACACACACACACACACACACACACACAGAGAAAGTGAAAGTACCAGAGAGATCCAAATCCAAATTTAAACGATCCAAAAGAACAAACCTCTGTCGGGTTCAGACTTCTGACTCCAGTAATCTGATGGTGTGATAAAACACAACTGTAAAAAGTAAAAAAATTCATTCTATTTTGAGGTAAAGAGACATCTTAAATGTTCCCATTTGAATCTAAAAAAAATAATTGAATTTAATGGTAAACCTTAGACTTTCAAAGTTTTTACCCCCCCGCACCCCCCCTTCCATGCCCTGCTCTCTGCACACCTGTGTTCAATCTCTAATCACCTCTGCTTCCTATTTAAGCCATTCTCCGACAACACCTCGTCGCCAAATTATTGTGTGCCTTCCATGGTCAGTATTCCAGTATTATTCCTCGCTTTTGCCTTCATGATCTCAACTATGTCTTGTTTTACCAACCTCCTGGATTTTCCCTCTAATGGATTCTTCTGTTATCGACATCTGGACCTGCTTACCAACCTTGAATTTGGATCACAGACTCTCTCTCGTCTTCCAGGCTTCGGACTCTGCTTACTCTATAAGCCACTAACCTGCGTGATCTCCTTTCATTGCGGAGCACATTCCTCTCATGCCAGCTCGGCTCTTCCACATTCTTACATGCTGCACAACAGCCCTTGCCTCAAAGCTCTCATGCCGAATCTCTGCACTTTCACAATCCAGAAAGGCTCTGTCTACACATGCTGCCTCCTGACGCAGAGAAGCAACTACGCCAAGCATGTTAACAAGATCCCCACGCTAAATGTTTCAAGTATCTCAACAAAATGTCGACACAATTACAGTATCTGAACTTGAATCCATCATGACTTCTCTGATCCCTACAGTAATAGCTGTTTATTCTTTTATTCTTCTAGACAGTCATGATTTTGGTCTACATTTATTGTCATGTCTGTATTAAACCTACAACTTTATCAATGTAATCTATTGATTAGTCATGGCATTCACATCACACACTTTGATTAGCTCCCCCTGTATAAACACAAATATTATAAATGTTTAAAAATGTTGCTTACTAACCTGGCTTCCATTAGCAGAAAATAATATTTTGTGAATCTGCTTAAATTATGAAATTTTCTATTCTATTCTATTCTAATCTATTCTGTAATTATGAGAGTTATTATGTCTTTGTTAGATCTTTAATTGTTCTTTAAAATATATTCTTTTTAATTTTTTTGCTTGAAACACATTTCACTGGGCAGTGAAAATAACATTTATTAAAATGACTAATAAATCAGATAAAATTCCTTGTAGAAGAACATATTCACAGATATCAGGGTGAGGTGATGATAATAATCAATGTCAATGTTGGTTAACATCTACTTGTGGAGTTAATAGATATTGTGTTCTATGGAAAATTATATGAAACGTGAAACATGTATGGATCAAAATGATCAGATTGTCCCTGAGGGCGACAGTGGCAAGGAAAAACTTCCTGAGATGGCAATAAGAAACCTTGAGAGGAACCAGACTCAACAGGGAACCCATCCTCATTTGCGTGAAGATGGTGTCACCTTGTGCGCCTGTGATGGGTGTGCCCATATCTAATATCGCTTCTTGCTCACTCCAAAGCTCACTAAGTAGGCTGCCTCCCCTTCTGCAGTTGTGCAAATGGGCGGGGCCTTGGGAATAGGCACGTCTGATGAGCCAAATCCATTCTCCGTTAATGGATCCTGGGCCTCTCCCCTCTCTATAAAACACAGCGGGGAGTGTAGCTCGGTGCATTTTGGGCTGCCGAGGTCTACTAAACGTGACTCTCAGGATCTCACCATCCTGTGCCCATATGCCAATGAGGCCCTGCCCACCAGACCTGCTTGTGCACATCTTTCTTTCCCCTTTTCCCTTCCGCCTACCTTTAACATTTCCTTCCCTTTTTTCCTAAATAAAATGACCCTTTTCCCCATGAGACCCCACCAGTGCAAAAAAGGGTCAAACTAATTACAATGTATAACAGGAATTAATTATAATTTAATTATAACTGTCATACTTTGTGTTAGGCAGTTAGAAGTTCAATGTAACATTTGATGTCTTTAAGTTAAAATGGAGTCAAGTTCGTTATTGAAGTCTAAGGTACACTTTAGTTAACTTAATAGGCCTGAACTATTAAGCCACTGCAGTCACAAGTCCTCAGAGAAAAGCTTCATGGTAAAGTGTAACCATCCCCAGTCACCACATGCATCCCAAGCAGACAACACTGGTCGTCCAAGCGACAACATTTCTAACCAGAAGCGGGGCACCAGGACGAGTCAGACAGATTTAGAGGGCAGATGTGGTTGGAATAACTGGCCGCTCTGGAGCCACATGTGTAGCTCTACAGAGAGAGACAGAGAGAAAGCGAGAGGGGGAAAGAGAGGGAGAGAGAGGGAGAGAGAAAAGAAAAGAGAAAAGAGGTGAGCTGAAGTGAAGTAGAGAGAAAAATTAGATATGGGCACAGTCCCACTGGCAGGGACTGGCTGAATCAATGAGAGTGGGGAAGACAGCATCTAAACATACCAGCTCACCATAATACTTTGTCCATGAGTCCCGCAGATCTACTCCTTTGCCTAAGACAAATCTATTCACAAAAATGCTTTGATAAATAAATAGGTTTTTAGCCTAGACTTAACCACTAAGATTGTGTCTAAGTCCTGAACATTAATTGGAGGTCTATTCCATGACTTTGGGGCTTTGAAAGGAAAAGCTCTGCCCCCTGCTGTAGTTTTCATAATATGCGGTACTGACATACAGCCTGCATCCTTTGATCGAAGTAGGCGTGGTGGATCGTAAGATACTAGCTGTTCACTCATAAGACTCTGAGATACTTAAACTCCATCACTTAGTGTAACAATTCACTCCCTACCTGGAGTACACAATGCATCAGTTTCCTGCTGAGAACTATGGCCACAGATTTCGTGGTGCTGATCCTCAACCCTGCTGTTTCACACTCAGCTGAAAACCGATCCAGCAAGCACTGCAGGTTACAGACTAATGATTTTCTCAAGCAGATAGTACCAGCAATAACAGAACACTGTTGACAATAATTAACTATTTATTCAGCAGTGAGTATATTCCAAAATCTTTTAAATTAGCAGTTATTAAACCATTAATTAAGAAACCCGACCTCGACCCCTGTCAGCTGTCCAATTACAGGCTGTTATCAAACCTCCCCTTTATCTTGAAGATTCTGGAAAAGGTACAGTAGTATCACAGCAGCTCTGTTCATATCTACATATAAATAGCATATAGGAACTGTATCAGCCAGGAGTTAGGCCTCATCACAGCACAGAGACAGCACTTGTTAAAGTAGTAAATCACCTCCTATTGGCCTCTGATCAGGGTTGCGTCACTATACTTGTGTTACTAGACCTTTGATTGATCATAGTATTGACCATAGTATTCTTCTTCACAGATTAGAAAATGTAATAGGAATTAAGGAAACGTCCCTCTCCTGGTTCAGATCCTATTTGACTGATCGTTATCAGTTTATAGATTTAAATGGTGATTATTCTGCATGTTCTCAAGTGAACTGGGAAGGCCCACTGCTCTTTCCTCTTACATGCTTCCTCTGGGCAACATAATTAATAAACAGCTTAGTTATCTTGAGCAATGTGTGCAGGACATAAGAGATTGTATGTTAATTAACTTCCTTCTGCTTAATCCTGATAAGACAGAAGTTCTAGTCATAGGACCACAAGCAGCTAGAAGCAAGCTTTATGATCATACTGTAACTTTAAATGGCCTTTCTGTTGGATCAAGAGCAACCGTGAAAGACCTTGATGTGATTATAGATTCCAACCTTTCATTTGATGCTCATGTAGGCAATATCACCAGGATAGCGTACTTTCATCTCAGGAATTACCTCCAGGTAAGTCCCAAAGTTATGGAATAGCCTTCCAATTAATTTTCATGACTCGGACACAGTCTCACTGTTTAAGTCCAGGCTAAAAACCCATTTATTCAGCCAAGTATTTTTGTAAATAGATTAGCTTTAGGTAAAGGAGCAGATCTGGGGGACTCATGGACGTAGAGTATTATGGCGAACTGGTATGTTTAGATGCTGTCTTCCCCACTATCATTGGTCATTCAGATTTGTTGACGTGAGGTGATTGGTTGCTTTACATCCCAGTTCCCCCTCATGTCTGTGTTTCCTTCTGGCTCTCCCCTTTTAGTTATAGGCCTGCTGGAATCCTTGCTTGCACTCTGCACTAAATATACATTCACCTTATACATTGCGTGACTGTGACCAGACCTAACTGTTATCTCTTCTGCTGTCTCTTCTTTTCTCTCTTCTCCTCCCCCTCTCACCCCCCTCTCTCTTTCCCTCTACATGTCTCTCTGTCTCTGAGGCTTCGAGTAAGACTGGGTGCACGGTCAAGAAATGAAAATAGTTCGGGTGAGAATGCAGAATAGCTCTGACTAACCCAGGGTCAAAGTCTAGGCAGGACGAGAGGCCTGCAGATCTCCAGTTCTCTTGAAAGAAGTAATTAAGAAAACCCACCTTAAGAGTCAGAAGCCAGACAGGCGCTGACTCTAGTGGTTTGGAAGGGGTGTCAACCAGACCCCATCAGTCAGAACACGACAAGCTGAAATAGCGGCTACGTACATTCTGAGGGTACTAGGGCATAAGCCCGAGGACAACTTTTCTTGCAGAACTCCAGCACTGAAACAATTCGGCAGTGGACTGGGTATACATGTTTCGCCATGCACCACTTTCAAATACCCTCACCCTGAGGGCATAAGTTCCTCTAGTGCATGAAGGTTCCAGGGCTCCCAACTTCATATGCCCTGGAATGTAAATCGCCCTGAGGGACATGAACTCTTCCTGTGCCCAAAGCAGTATCCGGTGCGCTAGCTTATTAAAGCGGCGTGAGCACAGTCTGCTCTGGTGATTATGTACGAGACTACCATAGTGTTGTCCACCCGCACTAGAACATGGTAGCCTCGACTGCTGGAGGAGGTGTTTCAGGGCCAAATAAAGCCATCAGTTTGGGGCAATTGATGTGCCACGCGAGAAGATGGCCTCTCCAGCTCCCTTGGGCTGGACGGCCATCTAAGACCGCACCCCAGGGAAGCGTCTGCCGTTAGTGTCTCGCGATGACAAAGACGCACATAGTAGGACCCAAAGTTAGAAACCGGGGTCTGAACCACGTAGAAAGGGTACATAGCCCTTATTTACCTCCGGGGATTGGCCCTGAGTAAAATGGTGGTGGTGGTTGTTGGGATGGATTAGAAGTTCGGCATCATGGCAGGAAATGACCGAAAAGCTAACCTCATGTTGGAGACCGGTGTTGCCCGAAACACCAGTTGCGGCGGAGCATGAACACCGACCTCCTGAGGGTGCCAGGGATGGCACTTTGTTCTTAAAAGGAACTCTATGCGCCCCTCCCCGGGGGTAGCCACCCCCACGGTCCTGGGTGCATGAGCCTCAGGACTTCTTCTTAGTGAAGAAGACAGTGTGCCAGTCAGATCTCATTGAGGCGGCTTGTGAAGGGCGGTGAGCTGTGCCCGAGTCTTTACGAGGGGGTGCCCGGCTCATAACGCTCTCTTTCTGTGCTGTCCCAACTCTTGAGCACGACGGGGAAGGAATTTCCTGAAGGCTTGTTCATATAATTTCACCTCCCAAACCTAGTGGTGACGTTAACGGGGAGATGGGGGATTAAGGAGGAACGCACAATCCTTATCCTTGATTCCCGTGAGATTTAGCCACAGGTAACTCTCCGTGGAACACCATCGCAGCCAAAAAACAGCCGATAGCGCAGGCCGTCTGCTTTGTTGCACGAAGAGACAGGTCTGTGGCTCGACGTAATTCCAGGAACGACGTTGAAGAGCCCTGCCAGTACTCAAGTCTTTCAGCAGGTCAGCCTGGTAAGCCTGCAAAACCGCCATGGTGTGCAGTAGAGCACCAGCTTGATAAGCTGCCTGAAAGCTTTTCCCCGCCAGGGAAGATGTCAGTCTATGCGGCTTGGTGGGGAGTGTGTGCTTTTTTCAGGTAGGATGATGTCCCAGGACAGAGATAGCCACAAGAGTCTCTTCTATCTGGGACATCATCATATAACCGAGCCTTCGCATCAACGATATTCAAATAAATCGAAGTTGATGGCACGAAAAACACAGGATGAATAAGGCTATTCCATGAAAGAGTTAACTTGTCATGTAGGTTGCCAAGAAAGAAGGGAGAGAGAGAGCGCCGCTGAGGCTCCACCCAGAAACTCCCCCTCCCCCCCGGCCACCTGACAGAAACCTGTCGTCTTTTTTTTTTTTTTTGAGCGCTTGGAGAAATCCTGCTACAATATGCCAAATACGATATGCGATCGCTCGATCGCCTGCATTACTTACCTGCAGTAACTCCTCCTATATATACAGTATATATATATATATATATATATATATATATATATATATATATACTCCTTATATATGCCAAAATTTGGCGTGTTTGATACACACATGCTTCACAACCGGCAACACAGAAAGATGTTCCCATAGCGTTTTCACGCAGCATGGAGTTTTGAAAGGGAACTTGTCGTATGGATGCCCCGAGTGTGGTGACTGGGGACGGTTACACTTTTCCATTAAGACGGGCCTGTCCTCGGCTAATGCTGACAGCTGTTTCTCTGAGGACTCGTGACTACAGTCACTTGATAGTTCAGGACTACTGTTTTCTACAGTCTACCTGAGCCTCCAATAATCAACTGGGCTCCATATTAACTTAAACACTTCCAGCCTCCTAACACACAGTATGATTGCAGATCAATCCCTGCTATCCGTTATCACCCAAATGGAAGGAAACCAGTAAAAAAAAACAAAAAAAAAACGCTTGTAATGAGAAAACTGTGCAAATACGACAGAAACAATGGCGACCTCTACTGGTCACATGGAGGCAATTGTACAGCAAAAACCAACTGTTCATTCCATTCATATAGCCCAGTGGTTCTCAAAGTGTGGGGCGCGCCCCACTAGTGGGGAATACAGACATGACAGGTGGGGCGCAATGAACGGGAGGAAATTAGTGGAAAATAATAGGAAAAAACTAAACAATCATACACAAATAAATGGATCATTAATACAAGTAAATTTAAAATAACATCAGTTGTGGGCCGGGAGAAAAAGTGGAACCATAGTGCAATAATAAGGGTTTAACGTCGGGCCAACTTGAGCAGCGCTGCTCGAATCACAAACCTCCGCGACCCACTGGGCAGCGCTGCGCGACTCTGACAGAAATAAACCATGCCGACCATCAAAATACATTTTACCCCACTGGGATGTGCACGTACAAACCAGGCATGGCAAGGCGGAAACAATATTAAACAGTCCTGACATTTTAAATTGTTTTTAAATAAAAACACAGTGGGTCGCGCAGGTTTGCGATTCGAGCGGCGCTGCTGAAGTTAATCTGCGCTGCGAGATCCACTGGGCTGCGCAAACAAACCAGATCAACTCTGCGCTATTCAGATAGTCGCGCTGCGCTGTATTTGCGCAGATATTCAGTTCAATCGGGTGCCGCGGTTTCGTCCCACTTTTGATGTGTTTGGCTGAGTTTACTTACATGTGTCGAAACCAACAACGAGGAGATTGTAAAGAAAAAATGTGCATCGTCTGTGGTGTGGAATTGGTTTGGTAATAAGAAAAGTGATACGAATGAGACGAACGTGATTTGGAAGGTACGCAAGTGCACTGTTTTAACAAGTGGTGGAAACACTTCAAACCTTTTCTATCATCTGAAATTTAAGCTTCCAAACGAATATGGCCAAAGTATAAAAAAAATGCGGCAAAACTCAGCAATTCACAGTTTACTGTATATAAAATTACATTATGTAAAACAGTTTCTTTGTGTTTGAATTTTTATTTATGCATTTTCAGATACAATTTGCTATATTGTGATATAGCAATTGTGATTGTGATCGTTATCGAGGTAGAAATTTGCTTCTACCGTGATAGAAGATTTTGGTTATATCGCCCACCCCTAATGAAGCCTATCTTGAGCTTGGATTCATGGTGGTGATGGTGGGGGCAGGAGAGAGGCTCGTGTGTGTTTTGTGTCTTAAACCGCTGGCAGCAGACCGCATGAGACCCAACAAATTAGAAAGACACTTAGAGACAAAACACTCACAGTCACGTTAATAAGCCACTAGACTTCTTTCAAAGAAAGCTGGCAGAATACAGATGGCAGGATAATCGCATGGTAACATCTGAATCAGTGGACAGCAAAGCACAAATGGCTTCATTCAAAGTTGCATACAGAATTGGCCAGTGCAAAAAAAAAAAAAAACTACAAACGATTGCTAAGCAGCTAATAAACATGGGGTCAATTATGCAAAGATAAGTGACAACGTAAGCCTTTTATAACAATTGCACGTGTATTTTATCTGTTTTTAACTTGGTGTTGTTTGATCTTATTGGTATAGAAATTGATATTTCAGTAAACAGTGAACTTGGCCGATTTCGTTATTATTTTGTTGACAAGTGGGGCTTGAAAATTCGCTCACCCCCTTAAGTGGGGAATGACAGAAAAAGGTTGAGAACCACTGATATAGCCCAGTGGTTCTCAAACTTTCAAGCCAGTGACCCCTAATTGAAGATCGACAAGATCTCGCGACCGCCACCACCAAAAACAAGCAATAAACATAAGCTTTTCACAGTATTTTGACTACATTTACTATACATCAGTGGGATTGTGTACTTGTTTTTGGCAGCACAAAAACTTCATTCGTGGCCTGATGGTGGATACAGCTACCTGCATATCATCTTCGACATCATGACATACCCCGCCTAGTGCCCGAAGTCCCCTGGGATAGGCTCCAGGTCCCCCGCGACCCTGAACACAGGATTAAGCGGTATAGAAAATGAATGAATGAATGAATATGAATACACACATTATATTTTTTATACCTTACCGGTGCTACCTAAATGATCGCACGAAGTACAGAAGGTATCAGGATCCTTAAATAAACAAGACGCCAGGTGTAGCTTGTCCACACTAATTGCAGCATTGCCTGGCAACCGTGTGTATTAATGGGCGCCTCTGCTCGTAAATTATTAATTAGATTATTAATTAGAAACTCAAAAGGAAATAAAAGGAAACTAATAATAAAAAATAAAAAGAACACCGGCATCTACGCGAGAACGGATGTGGCTCTGATAACTGAAAATAAAAACTACATCCTCTCGGGGCCTGTGCCCTTACCGAGGATTTATAAGAGAGAGAGTTTCTTTAAGTCAGTTTTTATATTTAACTAGGGAGTGACGCTTAAAGGATAGCGTGCCGCTCGCCCTTTCTCTCTCTCGCAGCCGGCTTTGCCTCTGAACAGCGCACTTTGTCTGTCTGCCTGTATTTCTTTTCTTTCTGGCTTTTTGTTACTGTCTTTTCTTTTTTCTTGGTCTTGGCCCTGATACCTTACCGGTGCTACCTAAATGATCGCACGTAGTATGGAAGATATCAGGACCCTTAAATAAACACGCATGTGTGGCCACACTGATTGCTGCATTGACTGTCAACCGTGTGTATAAATGGCCTCTGCTCGTTCTGAACAGTGCAGAGTATTTATGCGCGGTTCTGCCCCTCGTGAGACCTGCGTCGTTACACCATAATAATAAAATCAATGATTGCACAATAAAAATGAATCACGTCAAAGGAGATATTTCTGATTCGCATCATTGATTTGGCAAATGTTTTACGTCGGATGCCCTTCCTGACACAACCCTCTGCATTTATCCAGACTTGGGACTGGCACAAGAAGACACTGGATTGCGCCCCCCCATGGTTGCATTGATCACGTCAAAGGAGAATCATGTCAAAATCAATCATTTTGAGTGGCAGGAATCTTTTTCCTGAGTGACATTTGAACAACGGCACCTGCAGTCACTCTGTGCTTTGACTTTACCCTCTCTCTTTTATAATGCTTTAGATAAAATTGATTCAGAGGAGAACACAGCGCTACACACTCTGTGAGGTGGAGAGTGTAAACCAGATAAGCTGGTGTGTGGTTATTGCTGGGTTTCAGATACTTTTTTTCAGAAAACTTATCATCCCTGTGGATTTTTTTCTCTGACTGTGGCCTATTTTATTACATAAAGAACAAAATGATTTTTTTGTGTGTGTGTGTGTGTGTGTGTGTGTTTTTTTTGTCTGAATCAAGGGCAGCAAAGTGTTCCTGATTAAACACACTTTTACCTTCTTCATCACTGTAATTAAACACATCTGCATCATATGCTGTAGTTTCCCTTGTGTCCCCAAAACAGATCTGAGGTGCATCAGACCAGACAAACCACCCGTCACTCCCCACAAGCATCTATGCGTCCATGACACCATCACTAGTTCACCAGATTTCCTTGATTGGACAACTTTTGATTGACCCCTGTACCCCTGTACACCAGGAGACACCCAACAAGCACGCCTATTTTGGAGTTGCTCTGAACCAGTTGTCTAGATATCACAGCCTGGCCTGTGTTACAGTCACTCAGATCCTTACGCTTGCCCATTTTTTTTCAGTCAACTTTGAGGATTTACTTTAATTACTGCCTAATACAGCAGTACCTCAGCATATAAACTTCTGCAGATACATTAAAATTGGAATGTGTGTGTGTGTGTGTGTGTGTGTGTGTGTGTGTGTGTGTGTGTGTGTGTAACAGCACATATGCGTGTAATCAGTCAGGATGTTAAGAAGAAGTTCGGTGATGTTGTTCAGAAGGAAAAGTTTGACCCTGACAAAATTGTCTTCTTCCCTTACCAGGGTACGACACTGTTGTGCACTCATTAGGAGACACACACACTAATACTGTGTTTAGGACATGAGATAATCTATTATTGCACTATTATTAGAGCCCAGTTTATGCCGACCTTAATGTGATTTTCGTTGAATGCGAATTAGAAGCCGACTCTGATGTCTGACCTCTGACCTCTACAGAAATCATCACTATGGCTGCACACAGATAATTTACACTCGACCTCCTGATCAGAGTTTCAGTTTCTCTTCCCTAAAACAGAAGTTTAAACATTTAAACTAATCCACGGCTTCAAGCGATAAAAACAATATTTACTGGCTGTTTCTGGTTTTTATTTTAATTATTCCGCTACTGTACAGAAATGTGTGTAAATGTATTTATTAACACACACATGCTTTGTGAACACTACACACTATTCCACTCAATTCAATGAGAAAAATATCTGACTGTTGCTCTCATGTGATGGACTTCAAAATGAACTTAATGGGTTTCACCTAATCTCTTTTTTCATCAAAGATTTTTCAGAATTAATATTAACCTCCCGAGACTCGTCCTCGTATGAGAACATGATGGTTTTCTCCCCACTCCACTGTCTATACTGTATATCTTTGTTTCATCCTCATATGAGAAAAAGTTACAGTGTACACAACAGTAGAATCCAGGTCTCAGGAGAAATGAGAAATAAGAAAAGATCAAATAAAGATAAATCCTTTTTCTTTTATACTTAACCAAGATTATCTTTATAATAGTTTATAACTCCTCCCCCTTCTGTAGGGAGGAGAGATTAAATAATGGTCACAGCCTAGAAACAATAGGTGCACTAGCCTTACCTTTGAGGTGGGCGTGGCTATACACATCAGTATGGATAAGATTGGGGTAATGTGTTTGTACTGTATCATCTAGTTCTAGGACTCTAGCTGCTACATTCTTGACTATTGCAACTCTTGACTGTAAGGCATTACAATAGTTCAGAGGTGATAAAAGCTTGAACAAAATGTTCTGCATTGTTTAGTGACAATATATTCCTTATCTTGATAATATTTCGGAGATGAAAGAATGCTTTCCTGGTAACATTATCTACATGAGCTTCAAATGAAAGACAGGAATCTATAATCACACCGAGGTCTTTTACTGTTGCACATAATGGAACAGAAAGACCATTCAGAGTTACTGTATGATCAGAAAGCCTGCATTGTGCTACAGTATGTAAAGAAAAAAGGCCTTATACCAAACTTTGTGGAACACCAAACTTCACTTGAGAACATGCAGAATAGCCACCATTTAAATTTACAAACCGATAATGATCAGTCAAATAGTATCTGAGCCAGGAGTTCCTAACCCTAGTTCCTACTAACCTTTTCTAATCTGTGAAGGATAATACTATGATCAATGATGTCAAAAGCTGTACTGAGGTCGAGTAACACAAGCATAGTGACACAAGCCTGATCAGAGACCAATAGGAGGTCATTTACTACTTGAACAAGTGCTGTGATGAGGCTTAAATCCTAACTGATACAGCTTGTGTATGCTATTCCTTCAAAGATATGAACATAGCTGCTGTGCTACTACCAGTTTACTATACTGTAGGTTTAACGACTGCTAATTTGGGAGGTTTGGAGAATATACACACTGCTGAGTGAAGCGTTAACTCTTTTTAACAGAAGTTCTAGTTGTATATAAAAAAAAAACAAGGAAGCGTTGGCAGAGGTTCTAGTACACAAGTGGATGCTTTTGCAGGAGAGATGAGTGAAATGAGTGAAGTATTCGAGATGCTGATCTGATATGGTTGGTTTATTATCTGCATCTAATGTTTATTAAATTGTCTGGTTTTAAAGTCTGCATTTTGTTACTTGTATTATTTTGCATTTTGCAAGTCTGTAAATTCATTAAAAAAAAATAAATAAATAAAAAAACTGTATTGTCCATACTGCTCTCATTGTTTGAAGAAATCGTTTGAAGAAAAGAAATTGTTTGAAGAAATTATCATGTGTTTTTCAGTCTGACTCAAGGGCAGCAAAGTGTTACTGATGAAATACACTTTTACCATTAAATCTTCTGCACCTGCTGCCCTCCATCACAATGACATCACAAAAGAGAGAGAGAGAGAGAGAGAACCCTGAGTTATATATAAGTTCAACTCAGCGATGCACTATTACACTTTTCAGCACTCACTCTACAATCACCATGGCCACCAATATTCTGGGACTTAAGGAATTTCTTCTCTTCCTTTTGGGAATAAATGCATCCTCCAATCTGCCTGATTTCACAGTGGACAAGGTAATAATTTAATAACAACAACAATCATTTTAAAATTATAATAGAGATATCAAGAAGAAATAAAAGAGGACGAAGAAGAAGAAGAAGAAGAAGAAGAAGCACCACCAGTTTCTGCCTCTCAGGCTCTGGGTTAATCATCAGACCCACCCATCTGTTCCACAGTCACCTGTGAACTATTTCTACTGAGTCTGCTTCACTAAGCCTGCTCCTGGTGTTCTTCAGGTTTTGTCTTGACCTTGACCTCGAACTTGGTGCTTAGTTTGTCTCTGAGATCCTGTTTGAACCTTGCCTAAACTTTTGCACGTTTTTGACTTTGAGCTCTTCTGTGTGTATTCATTTTTCCTCATTTTGCCCTCAGATGGCAGGAAAGTGGTACATGTCAGGTACAGCCTCTGGTGCAGGGTGGATAAATGATCCCAAATGGGTAGAGAAAGTTACTGTGCTCATTGTGACGCCCACTGCTGGCGGAGACATGAAAGTGACAAACTCACTCATGAGGTGAGAGATAGACAGAAGAACCATCACACAGTGAGAAACCTTTAAACACAGAGTCTTTAAACTATATTTGTGTGTGTGTGTGTGTGTGTGTGTGTGTAGAACTGATGGCAATACAGAACTTGGCTGCATCAGGATCTATAATACTCTGGTGAAAACCAAAACCCTGGGGAAATTCATTTTCAACAGTGTGTGTGAGTAACACACCACAGACGTGACTTTACACACATGTATATGACTGTGATCTATATCACAGAGAATTATGTCATTAAAGCATCATAAAGCACATTAAAGTGTTACTCTAATGTTTTTCTGTTTCAGACTACCAGCCTTTGACTGAAGTCAGTGTTGTGGACGTTCAGTACAATGACTATGTTATCGTCCAGAAAAAAAGTACCATGGATCAAAACGTCACCTTCAACCTTGAGCTCTACAGTCAGTCATCAGCTCTTTATGAGGATTTTATTGCTTTATTTTATTTACATTATATTCATCTGACTCTTTAAATAGCATTATATTTGTATTAAAGCTATTGTTTATAAACACCATACAGTATGTATATTTTTTATATTAAATTACATAAACAGTTGACTTTTTCAGGTAGTAAGAATGCACTTATGATAACTTACTGTCTTTTAATAGAGTTTGTAATATTTATTTAAAATAAAACTGGATTTGATTGTGTGTGTGTGTGTGTGTGAGACAGCCCGTAAGCCTGTGGTCAGTCCGGAAGTTAAGAATAAGTTCAGTCAGATTGCTCTGAAGCAGCGATTTGCCCCTGAGAAAACCATCTTCTTCCCTTACAAGGGTACGACACTGTATTGCATTCAATACAATACACACATTGTCACGTTCTGCTATGGTGTTGGACTGTGGGCTTGGTGTTGAGGCATAGATGCAGAGGGGATGCAGTGAAACAAATAGTCTTTAATAAGAATCAAACAAAAAGCAAACATGAACAAAACATGAACTAAGAGAGTTGGCTAAAATCATGGAGCATGCTAACAAATGAGAACTCAAAATACAAACAGACTCGGGATGACATGATCTAATACAGTACAGACATGGGATACAAACTGGACAAGACACACGAAACAGTCTAACGGACTAAACATTAGGGACTGTGCATTCAAGGGGTAAACAAACACAAGACAGGCTTGGCTAGGTCTATTGGCTGAGCTGCACATTAGCTGCTAAGCTAGCTCATAGCTAATCAGACTAATGGCTACACCAGCCAGTAGCCTGAGACACAAGGGAATGAACAGACAAGGTACACAGCAGACTAGGTATGAAACAGACTAAGAACTCTAAAGGTTAGTGGCTAAAGATGTTAGTACCTAAACAGACTAAGAGCTAAGCAGACAAGGAGACTAGACAGACACGAAGACTAGACAGACTAAGATCTAGACATGTTAGTATCACCCTCATTAGTATTGAAACAGACTACTAGCTAAACATGCAATGGGGGTTACTTACACAAAAGGGTAAACACAAAAGGCCAATTCTCCTAGAGGCTAATCCTGCTAGGAGACACAGAGACAAAGAGACATAAACTAAATCAAAGCAAATGCAAACTTAACTTAAAGTGCTCCTGAAACAAAAAGGCCAACCATACTGTTTAAACTAAAACAGAAAAGAACAAAACAAAACCCACATAACAGAAATCAATGCTCGACCCAGCTTCCCAGAACAAACAGGTATTTATGCTTATACTAATTGCATCCTCGGTTCAGCTGGGCGTCTGCTTCAGCTGACCGAGGTGCCTTCTGGGAAACTGGGTCTACAACAAAAACTACAAATTAAAACACTGCCCTCTAGTGGGCAACCCTCACACACATTAATCCTGCATTTAGAACATGAGACTGTCCACATCTTTTTATTGTACTCAGTAGAGCCCAGTTTCTGCTGACCTTAATGTGGTTTTTGTTTTTCAGATGAATGCGTCTAAAGAGCCGACTCTGATGTCTGGATTCCTCTACAGAAATCATCACTATGGCTGCACACAGATAAATTACACTCGACCTCCTGATTAGAGTTTCAGTTTCTCCTTCCTAAAGCAGGAGTTTAAACACTTCAACTAATAGACAGCTTCAAGCAATAAAACATGATTTACTGGCTGTTTCTGGTTCTTGGCTTTTATTGTGTGTAAACGTGTGTATTAACACAAACTTGCACACAAACACTACACACTATTTCACTCAATTCAATAAGAAAAATATCTGACTGTTTCCATCATGTGATTTACTTTAAGAATAACGTAAGGGTTTCCATCAGGATCCTGAATTCATGATTGTAATTATTATTGACCTCCTGAGATCCGTCCTCATATGAAAACATGACGGTTTTCTCGCCTCCCTACTGTCTACCCCAGTGGAAAAAAAAAACACTTTAGTGTATTACAAATGTGTTGAAATCTTCGATAGTACATTGCAAATATACTAACAAAAAGTTGTACCATCAGTTAATACACTACTCACAATAAGTTACAGTAGGGATATGGTGAGAGACTCAGTGGATGTCATACATACAGTGTTTGTTTCACTTTGGACATTTTTGGGATAGGGAGGCAATTGTACTGGGGTGATAGACACACCTCGTTTAGTTTTTTCCATGTAATGGTCTCATTGTGTACAGTGATATGCCTGTGCCTTATTTTGGGGCCAATACCAAAAGACAATCTTTTCAGTGTGGCAACATCCTGTGGGTATAAAAAGCTGGTATTGTCAGTAAGTCATTCCAAGTTCATCATTCAAACAGCCATGAGCACACAGCATCACTTAACGGACAAGCAGTGCCACCTGGCCATGGCGCGCCTTCGGGTCGGTGGGAGGCAGTCAGATGTTGCTCATGAACTTGGTGTGTCTCAAAGTGTCATCAGCAGACTTGCATCAAGACACAGAACTACTGGCAGAGTTCATGACAGACCCAGGAATGGAGCCCCACGAGTGACAGACCGCAACGATGACCAGTACCTAAGGACCTCTGCACTCAGACATCGTTATGCAACTGCCACACAGCTGCAGGCCCATTTACGAGATGCGAGGGGTACTAGGGTTCCCAGACAAACCATTCGCAACCGACCACTGCAGGTGACTCCACTGACACCAATCCATGAACGTTTGCAATGGGCACAAGACCATGTGATCTGGACAATGCAGTCCTACCGTCCTGTTCACTGATGAGTGTCAGGTCACAGTTGCTGGAGAAGGTGAGGTGAGCGATACGCTGAGGTCAACATGGTCCCCAGGGTTTGCTTTAGTGGAGGAGGTGCAACAGTCAGGGCAGGCATCACCAGTCAGCGCAAAACAGATTTGGTTATTGTGGATGGCTCAGTCACTCTACAATAACCACACACATTCTTACCTCAGAGACATCATAGAACCCATCATCATCTCCAAATTCCGCCAGCACACCCCCAAATTTCTGTTCATGGATGATAATGCTCCACCACATCATGGCAGAATTGTCATGATGCTGCATGAAAACGCTATGGGAACAAGAATACATACGCACACAAACGTCTCGGGTTACTTTGCTGTAACCCTGTTCCCTGAAAAGGCGGGAATGAGATGCTGCGTGAAAACGATATGGGAAGATCTTTTCGTGTTGCCGGTTGTGAAGCATGTGTGTATCAAACACGCCAAATTTTGGCTTATATAACCTCAGTCAGGTGACGTCACCTGATGAGACGCACATGCAGGTTATAAATAGGAGTAAACTGGAAACATTCCTCAGATCTATTTTGTCTGAAGGGACGTCCGGTCACGCAGGCAGTGCGGAATTGGAGCATCTTGTTCCCGCCTTTTCAGGGAACAGGGTTACATCATAGTAACCCGAGACGTTCCCTTTCAAAGGCTACACTCAATGCTGCGTGAAAATGCTATGGGAAAGAGAATACCAACACCGCCGCACTGTAAGTGTCTGGACCCCAAGGTTGTGTAGCGTGTGCGCACAAAGGCAGAGGAGGTCTCAGAACTATATCTGGCAGGCTGACTCGAGGACCCTTGAGCCCGGTGTAGCATAAACATCCAGACTATAAAATCTAACAAATATGTGCGGAGAGGACAAACCTGCCGTGTCACATACTTGCTGCAGGGGAATACCTCTTGCCAAACGCAATAGATGAGGCGATCCCCCTGGTTGAATGAGCCCTAATTCTTAGACGCAAAGTGAGCCCACGTGCCTCATAGGAGAGGGCAATAGCATCTCTCACCCAGTGTGACCAGGTCTGTGTAGTGGCGGCCACCCCCCGTTGCGGCCCCCATAGCATATATAAAGCTGCTCTGACTTACGCCACTGGCTGGTGCGGTGGACGTAAATCAGGAGAGCACGTACTGTACTGGACAAAGTAAGTGAAGTCTCTCCTGCTCCGGAGCTGTAAAAGGCGGAGGACAGAAAGCTTCAAGAACAACAGGGTTCATGGTTGAGAATGGAACTTTCGAAAGATAGTTCGGGTGAGGATGCAAAATGGCCTTGACTAGCCCAGGGGCAAAGTCTAGGCAGGATGGGGAGGCTGACAAGGCGTGCAGATCTCCAATTCTCTTCAGAGAGGTAATGGACATCAGAAAAACCATATTAAGGGTCAGAAACCTTAATGGAATGTATTCCTATTATTCGTCATAGGTTTAAGGGCTCACCAAGGCTGACCCATGAGAGATATCAAACAGCCCTTCACAATATTAGATCCTCAATGTCTCGAGATTATATTGGACACTCTTAAAAGAAGTATATCAAATTCCAATGGGTGTGTTTTTCAAACAACGCACAATAACGGACTTTCTGTTTAGCAAATGCTAAAACAGGTGAATGAAATTTGATCATCTCAATGAGATCTAAATCTTTACTAGGTTTAATCCATATATGTGCAAGTGGATATCAGTTATGCAGCTAGACACCTAACAAAGTACCAGGGGGCGCTGTAAAGACCCTGTGCCACGCCCGGGGCCCAGCCACATGCACTCACTATGTGATATGGTTTGGAACATTAGGCCATTCCACTGGTAACATAAGAGAGTATTACTGTTTTTCTATTATGTCCTTATTTAAATCCTCGCCACCGGGTACGGCACAGGACCCATCTTTGTGATGGCAGCCTGTGAAAGGAACAGTGGTCCGCTCCTTCCCTCCGTAGTGCTAAGGTCTTCTCCTTGGGCAAGAGAGACTAACCCTTAAACCCCTCTTACGAGGGTCACATTTAAACCTTTCTACTATTCTATTCTTACATGCTTGGTAGAACCTTCATCACTCCGTAGGGACCCGGAGAATAATGCCTCTTTTCCAAGCATAGTACGGCACAGCACGGTTCAGTACAGCTCACTTCGGTTCGGCTCAGTTCGGCTCGGTTTGCGCTTCCACTGCAGTTTAGTAACGCTTTAGAGTGGCCGGGATTATTCACGTGTCGTTATAGTTGCGGCGCCGCTACTGCCGTGACGTCATCGTAAACGCGCCACAAACGCGGCATGTGGATGTTTTTAACAGCAAGTCGAAGGAGTACAAAAAGGTGCATCCGATCCTTTGCTGGCTGTTCTAAATATAACGGTTCTGTTATGTCACTAATGACTATTTTCTCCGGCCAATCAGTGACCAGCAGAGTTTACACGTCACGCTTTGGTAACGGTTCGACGCGCTTGGAACCTCGGCTGAGGTGGTACTAAAAAAAGGACCAGGTACCAGGTACTGTTCCCAGTGGAAAACCCCCCAAAAGTGAGCTGAACTGAACCGTGTCGTGCCGTACTATGCAGTGGAAAAGCGCCATAATTGATGTCCAATATCCCAATTCTACAAACCGGATTCCAAAAAAGTTGGGACACTAAACAAATTGTGAATAAAAACTGAATGCAATGATGTGGAGATGGCAAATGTCAATATTTTATTCAGAATATAACATAGATGACAGATCAAAAGTTTAATCCGAGAAAATGTATCATTTTAAAGGAAAAATATGTTGATTCCAAATTTCACTGTGTCAACAAATCCCAAAAAAGTTGGGACAAGTAGCAATAAGAGGCTGGAAAAAGTAAATTTGAGCATAACGAAGAGCTGGAAGACCAATTAACAGTAATTAATTGGCAACATGATTGGGTATAAAAAGAGCTTCTCAGAGTGGCAGTGTATCTCAGAAGCCAAGATGGGTAGAGGATCACCAATTCCCACAATGTTGCGCAGAAAGATAGTGGAGCAATATCAGAAAGGTGTTACCCAGCGAAAAAATTGCAAAGACTTTGCAGTTATCATCATCAACTGTGCATAATATCATTCGAAGATTCAGAGAATCTGGAACAATCTCTGTGCGTAAGGGTCAAAGGCGTAAAACCATTCTGGATGCCCGTGATCTCCGGGCCCTTAAACGACACTGCACCACAAACAGGAATGCTACTGTAAAGGAAATCACAGAATGGGCTCAGGAATACTTCCAGAAACCATCGTCAGTGAACACAATCCACCATGCCATCCGCCGTCGCCAGCTGAAACTCTACAGTGCAAAGAAGAAGCCATTTCTAAGCAAGATCCACAAGCACAGGCGTTTTCATTGGGCCAGGGATCATTTAAAATGGAGTGTGGCAAAATGGAAGACTGTTCTGTGGTCAGACGAGTCACGATTCGAAGTTCTTGTTGGAAATGTGGGACGCCATGTCATCCGGACCAAAGAGGACAAGGACAACCCAAGTTGTTATCAACGCTCAGTTCAGAAGCCTGCATCTCTGATGGTATGGGGTTGCATGAGTGCGTGTGGCATGGGCAGCTTGCATGTCTGGAAAGGCACCATCAATGCAGAAAAATATATTCAGGTTCTAGAACAACATCTAGTCATCTCTTTCAGGGAAGACCCTGCATTTTTCAACAAGATAATGCCAGACCACATTCTGCATCAATCACAACATCATGGCTGCGTAGGAGAAGGATCCGGGTACTGAAATGGCCAGTCTGCAGTCCAGATCTTTCCCCTATAGAGAACATTTGCCGTATCATAAAGAGGAAGGTGCGACAAAGAAGGCCCAAGACGATTGAACAGTTAGAGGCCTGTATTAGACAAGAATGGGAGAGCATTCCTATTTCTAAACTTGAGAAACTGGTCTCCTCGGTCCCCAGACGTCTGTTGAGTGTTGTAAGAAGAAGGGGAGATGCCACACAGTGGTGAAAATGGCCTTGTCCCAACTTTTTTGGGATTTGTTGACACCATGACATTTTGATTCACCATATTTTTTCCTTAAAATTATAAATTTTCTCAGTTTAAACTTTTGTTCTGTGATTTATGTTCTATTCTGAATAAAATATTGACATTTTTTCATTTTTATTCACAATTTGTTTAGTGTCCCAACTTTTTTGGAATCCGGTTTGTATTAGAAGGGATGACTTGTTTGCTGTGAGTTGCGACCTCTGTCGGTGGAGGTTTCTAAGAAATGTGGTTTGCTGTGGCTTCCATTATTTCAACATGACACTTTGGCTCCTGCTTCATCTAGATGGGAGGTTGGAATCGCTCAATCCAATCATTCGGCTGGTCAAAGTGGACTCCTAGAATATTCTGAGATAAATCTCTCTTCCTGAGAGCCTACAAGAGGGAGAAAAAATAAGCAAAAAAAAAAAAAAAACAATTAGCACATTACTTTAAAAAACGAATCCGAAGTTACTTCACCATTGTAAATGTTATTGTTGTAACTGTTTCTTTAAATCAGATTAAGGGCTTTAGACTTTCGCTGTCTATATGCTAAAGAGAAACCTAATACATGTATAATTGGCTTTATGTACTAGATGGTAGTGGGTTCAGCGCCAAACCTAACTGGGATCTTTGATGTGCTGGGAAAATTAAACAATACACATCAGAAGATCCGCCCATGCTTGTCAAATGTCCCACTCTGAGGCTTATGTCTGTTATACGTACAGTACGCGTGCTGTATGGGTTGTTTATCACTAACTAGCCTGCAGCCGTGTACTTACTTCTCTCACTCTCACCTGTCCTTAATGATTTTCTACCTCTGCCTTATCGAAATAACCTTCTGATGGCCATCTACAGCAGTTGATAATGATAAGATACCAAAAATAAGATCATCTGTATTATTGAAAAATGTTCTTTATTGCCATTGTGTCATCATACCTTGATTCATATTTTTGTTTCATATGCCAATAAAATATTTACTGTGTCCCCTCAAGTGTATCTGCTATGACATGTACACTACAAAAACTGTTGTTTGAAACAAAAGATCAGCAGCAAGTTATATTACTACCACTTAAATCAGGACTTGTAACTTTGGTTCAGGGGTAGATAATAGTGTTTCACATATTGTTTGTTTGTTTCAGGAGTTGTTAGTGATGGGCTGATGAAGGCTCAAGAATCATGAAAACTAGACACAAAGAGGGAGAGTTAAGTGTTGATGTGTTTAGCAAATTATTGAACAGGGACATCTGCTGTAGTGCAGCAGTTATAACATTCAAAAAGCCCACACTCACCTCACCTTTTTGACATTACTGTCAATCTGATCTGTAGACAGGAACTGAGGAGTTACACCATGTGTTATTGTTGAATTATAATATTGTATGATATTTTGTATCATATTGTTACTAACAGACATGCCTTTATTTAAATAGTGTATTATGAAGAGAGGTGGAATAGTGGTTAGCAAAGTGGATGCCAGGGTCAAGGGTTCGAGTCCCAGGTCTGTGTGTGTGGTGTTTGCATGTTCTCCACGAGCTTAATGGGTTTCTTCTGGGTACTCCAGTTTCCTCCCACAGCCCAGTGACATGCAGATTAGGTTAACTAATGTTTCCAAATTGCCTGTAGTGAGTGTGCGTGATGTGCCTAGTTCTCCCAGTCCCCTGAGCATGCTGTGAACCTGTGCAGGATAAGTGGTACAGAGAAAGAGTGAGTGAGAGGAGGAAGGTGTGTTCGAAAGCAGAGAGAGAAAAGGAAAGGCAAGAGTTTAGGAGTGATAGTAGGGACTTTGAATGTTGGGACCATGACAGGGAAGGGAAGAGAGTTGGTTGATACAGTATGATGCAGAGAAGGAAGGTGGATCTCCTGTGTGTCCAGGAGACCAGGAGAAAGGTAGCAAGGCCAGAAGCTTAGGATCAGGGTTCAAATTGTTTAACAATCGTGTGGAGAGGGAAAGAAATGGAGTAGGAGTTATCCTGAAAGAGGAGCTTGTTAGGAATGTGAAAGAGGTGAAAAGAGTATCAGACAGGTTGATGAGTATGAAGCTGGATATTGAAGGGGTGATGTTCAATGTTGTTAGTGGTTATGCCCCACAGGTAGGATGTGAGTTAGAAGAGAACGAGACATTCTGGATTGAGTTAGATGAAGTGATGCAGAGCATCCCCAGAGGTGAGAGAGTGGTGATTGGTGCAGACTTTAATGGACATGTTGGGGAAGGGAACAGAGGTGATGAAAATGTGATGGGCAGGTTTGGTCTTCAGGACAGGAATGTAGTAGGACAGATGGTGGTGGTCTTTGAAAAGAGGATGGAAATGGCAGTAGTAAATACTTTCTTCCAGAAGAGGCGTGACATATAAGAGCTGAGGCAGAAGCACTCAGGTGGACTACATCTTGTGTTGACGTTGTAATCTGAAAGAGATCAGTGACAGCAAAGTGTTGGTAGGGGAGAGTGTAGCCAGACAACACAGAATGGTGATGTGTAAAATAACCCTGGTCATGAGGAATGTGAAGAGGACAAAGGCAGAGCAGAGGACAAAGTGGTGGAAGTTGAAAAAGAAAGAAAGTTGTGTAGTCTTCAGGGAGGTCAGGAGGTGCTTTCAGTTGTAACGCTCAGGTTTTATTTTCCGGGTGACTGTAGAGATGGAGACGGTGAAGACGCAGGGGTGTAGGCTTGTGATCTGTGGGTTATAAATGTTAGCCTTAGCCATGGTAGTGTCTTCCTTACTCGGCAAAATCACACAACACCAGAAAAATGTCCAAACAAACAGATTCCCCATACGGGCCACCAATATGTAACACTCAGGTTTTATTTTAGAGCTAATTACACTAATACGAGGTCTTAAATCTAAATACGGGCTGATAACACTTACTTCCGGTGTTGCGCAATCTTCGCGGAGCAAGGCACGCGACAACAACAATTACCATACCAAACCAAAGTGTATTAAATACAAAAGACAAATAAACAAATAAACTACACAGTTGACTGGACAACTACAGCCAATGTGATCAGGGAGACAGAAATGAAGGTACTTGATGTATCATCAGGAAAGGGCAAAGTGGACAAGTAGACTTGGTGGTGGAACAAGGAAGTACAGACGTGTATACAGAGGAAGAGGTTAGCAAAGAAGAAGTGAGACTCTGAGAGGACTGAAGAGAGTAGACAGGAGCAGAGGTGTCAAGTAACGAAGTACAAATACTTCGTTACCTTACTTAAGTAGAAATTTTGGGTATCTATACTTTACTGGAGTAATTATTTTTCAGCCGACTTTTTACTTCTACTCCTTACATTTTTAAGCAACTACAGTATCTGTACTTTCTACTCCCTACATTTTAAAAATAGCCTTGTTACTCTATTTTTATGATCAAAACGCGCAACCCCCCCCCTCTACAGGGGGCAGAGGTAAAGAAGGTGCAGGACTTTAAGTACTTAGGGTCAACGGTCCAGAGCAACGGAGAGTGGAAAGGAGGTGAAAAGGCGGGTACAGGCAGGTTGGAATGGGTGGAGAAAAGTGTCAGGTGTGTTGTGCGATAAAAGAGTATCAGCGAGAATGAAAGGAAAGGTGTACAGCACAGTGGTGAGACCAGCGATGCTCTACGGCTTAGAGACAGTGGCACTGAAGAAAAGACAGGAGGCAGAGTTGGAGGTAGCAGAGCTGAAGATGTTGAGGTTCTCTTTGGGAGTGTATAACATATATACCATAACATATATACTTTGTGTGTCACTGAAGCAAAATATATTGCCGTACATTTTCAGAGATTTATTTGTGCAAAATAATATTTATACTTACCAAGTTTCTAAAGTGTTCCAATGATACATTTAAACTATTTATTTATACAGATGTACCTGTTTTACATGGAAAGTTACAGGTCTGTCACTGAATGATTTACCCTGGCAAAGGGCCATATAAGAACATTTTTTTAAGCATATAACTGGGCTATTACCTGAACGTCAATCATAATCTTGATTGTTATTAAAATAATTACAATACTGGTTTTCATTATTGCCGGGCACTGGTGGCTCAGTGGTAGGTGTTTCGCCTGCCATGCGGAAGGCCCGGGTTCGATTCCAGCCAGCGCCCACACCCCAGCCACTGGATGCAGTGCCGGTCCCAAGCCCGGATAAAATGGGAGGGTTGCGTCAGGAAGGGCATCCGGCGTAAAACCTGTGCCAAGTTGTAGTGCGGACTGGATATTCTGCTGTGGCGACCCCTTGCCGGGAGCAGCCGAAAGACCAACAACAGTTGTTTTTCATTATTGAATAGAAACAAAATTGTGCAACTGTTAAGCATTAGCCCATACTTGAGAATCTCTTCTTCATTGTAATCCCCATACTGTACAGTCTATCAGGGTATAATTGCCCTAATATTAACACCAATCCTCTAGTTGTACGTAGTTCACACAACTATAATCAGGACATTAAGAAGAAAATACAGGTTCTATTTTACTTAAAGATTAATTGTTGTACTAAATAATAATAATCATGCTGTATTATCAGGGCCTCTTACAGCAATTTATTATTCGTTCGTACTTTGGCTGGTTGTTATTTTAGTGTTTCTTTGAGGAAACACTAGGAGACTCAAGTCAGCTCCTGGGATGAGGAAGGCTACATTTCTATTTCTGCACCACCCCACACACAACTGAGCTTCCAAGCATGACAATGCATACTTTGTTTAAGACGAACGTTGCACAACCGTTAAGCATTAGCCCATTGCTGAGAATCTATTCTTCGTTTTAATTCCCATACATTCTATCTGCATTTAATGGCCCTGATGTTAACACCCATCCTCACTAGTTCACACAACTAGAATCAGGACATTAAGAAAAAGGGGGAAAAAAAGAAGGAGAAGGGAGAAAAGCAGTTAAGCAGATAGGTAAGCTAATATATGAAATAAAATAAAACTATAATAATAAAGAGATTGCAAATACAGTTGGATGTCTTAAGAAATAATGTGTTGAAACAACAGCTGACCTTTGTTTCTTAAAATAAAGACTGACTGTTGCTGTTGTTACATAATTACCTAATTCGATATGTGTTATTTAATCCTTTTGAAATCGCCAATTATATTGTAGAATGTACTGTAGAAAATAAATCACTAAACAAAAACAAAGACATTTGCAAGTTATCCCAAACTTTTGAGCGGTAGGGTATGTTGTTGGTTTTTCGGCGGCTCCTGTAGACGCGTCGCCACAGCAGTCCATCCGATCCGCATATAACTTGGCACGGGTTTTATGCCAGATCACACAAAAGTGCGCATGTGCACTGATGCACATGGGGTGTGAAGGCTACAGTATGTAGTCCGATCCAATAAAAGATCTACTGTATCTCAAAATAAAGAAAAGGTTAATCCTGGTTATAGTAAGGTGTCAGAACAACGCAATATTAGATGGGTGGTCATAATATTATGGTTGATTAACAACATACTATAATTGATATCCATTTATAGTTGCATTTAATATTGTGTAAGGGGTACAGTCAGCTCATCACTAGGGGGAGGCAGACAGCAACTGGTAACATATGACTACTAGTTTTAATGTCACTGTCTTCTATTTAAATTACATTTAAAATTTAATTTAAATGTATTATTAAAAAATTATAAATAAATATGTATTGACAGACATACAGTACGCTCTAAAATTATACCACTGATCAGGTATATTAACTGTTTTTTGTTATTAAAGTGTAAAATCTTTTTAAATATTTAAAATCACACAGATCAGTCTATAATATTCATTAATCTACTTTTCTTTCAAGTGAAGCTTTTCCATGAATGAGACAAACACACACTATATTTTTTAATGTAATTACTTTCAATTTTCGATTATATATCACAATCACACAAACAAGGAAATACAAGAAATAAGCATTAAACACTTTTCAGGCGCTTCTGTGTTTTTAAAGATACAGTACATTAGGAGATCATTAAAGTTAGTAAATGAAAGTTCAATGTAAATATGCTAAAACATACATTAAAACATATTAAAGTAAAACATGCAACATAAAAATTATGACTAAATCCCATTTCAATGAACACTTACATGAGATTAGAAGACTGTCCTGTTGTAACATGGACCGTGGCTATCTAAAGCTAATCTAATACCACAGCACCTTTGGTTTGTCATTTCTGATTATTCAAAAGCTGTCTATTATTTTAGAATATTTGCAACATTAACTCTGATCTGTGTTTTGTTTCTCACATAGCTGTACTAGATCTTCTCCTCCTTGAATTCAGTGTAAATAGAATTCCCATCCTCACACCTGTACTCTCCATACTCAACCTTAGTGGTAAAGCCTTTGGTGATGGTCAGCTTGACTGGAACCGTAACAGACACCTGCTTCCTCACCATGTTCACTGTGAGCTTGGTGTGAGGAGGAATGCTGGCCGGCAAAGAGACTTTAATACTGTTAGTTGTGGTTTTGGTTTCGCTGTGACCCTTCTCCACGGTAAAGGTGTTACTGATATTTAAGGTTCTCTCTGCTTTGATATCAAACAGTGTAACTTCAAATTTGGTTCCCACACTAATCTGTGTTGAATTGCTAAAGTTGAAGCTCTCAGTGACGGATCCTGAATACTCTCGACTCATCTCAGTGGTGAAGGTTTGTTTCTCTGATCCATAATTCACACCAGTCATGGAGTCAAGGGTAACTGTTTTCACGTGTTCTTTCTTCTTGTCCCACTCAACTTCAGCTTTAATGGTGGGTCTGCCCGCTATAAGAGGACGGAGGTGGGTCACGCGGTCATTGAACCAGCCATAGTTAGCCAGATCACGACCAGCTCTGGCTATCATGCAATGCCCGCCCTTGTTCTTATGCTGATACAGAACCCAGGCTCCTCTCTGCACCTTGTGAGAGGATGTTTTATCATTAAAAGTGCCATAAAGCAAGTTGGTCTCACAGTTGAGAACGAGGCTCCGGCCCCTGTAGTTATCGTTTTCATACAGTGTGATCTGAGGATTATCCAGGTCGTCTGTCACCAGCTCAAGTGAAGAAATTGCATCATTGTAGCGCACGCTGCTATATTCTCCTTCCTCGTAGGCTGTCGGTTCACCACTGAAATTTTTACCTGTGTACGCCACCCATGGATTCCCGATGACCTTCAGCGAGGAGATGCAGTCATTAAAGTTCTGCTCAACTAATATACGGACATGAGAGGTGAATTCTCTGCTGTTTCCACGGAAGTCAAAATGTTCATAGACGATGATCTTGTTCATGACTGAAGGAGTTTGCAAGCGGCTCAGAGACTCGCAGTTAGTGAGGTAGTGAGGATCAGGTTTGTCTAGATATACTTTCTAATCATGGGGTGGAGTTAAAGGATGGGCTTGTACTATTCATATGGTGTGTTATGAATGAGGTATGTTCAGGAAGTAACTGAAATATGTTTCTACAGTGTGTAATCAGTGCAGTGAAGTCTAGAGATGACATGTTGGAGAGATGAAATCCACTTGGTAGTATGTTTAATAAAAATGCAATGAAATTATAAAAAAGTGACATAGAGTTTGTGAAATTGTTACTTTAATTTACAAAATTTTGTAAGAATGTAAAATAAACAAAGAAAAAAATGTGATCAGAACAACCTTTTATTATTATTTATTTTTAATTCTGCTTGATATACTGTATATTACTTTTAGTGTGACCTTATTGATGTAATAATATATTGCTAAACCTTTGATTCCTAAATGGAAAAACTTGATATTGAAATATATTGAGTAGAACTTAAAATAGGAAAATATAATAAATTAAACATATTTACACACAATTAAGTTAAGTTGGGGCTAAAAATGTGCTTAGGTTGTAGCAAGAATATGAAGATTTCGATTTAGTTTTTGACATTTTGCTCGTCCCCACAAGTAAAACTGTTTGAATACACACAAACAAACAAAAACATACATTAATAGTTATGACAAAGGAAATTCCTGACAAGTATATTTTATTTCTCTCTCTCTCTCTCTCTCTCTCTCTCTCTGCATTAACCTATTAAATTTTCCTCCTCATATAAATAAGGACATAATAAGGATTGCGGTAAAATTTGATGTTTTTTGATTAAACTTGTTAAATATAAGTACATTACAAACCTAATTTATTACAGTAAACAACACAATGTCAATATGTAAAAGCCACATAAGGTCAGAATCGTTTCTTTTGTGTGTTTGTGTGTGTGCGTGTGTGTGTGTGTGTGTGTGTGTGTTATGAGGCATAGTCCACTATGAAAATGACAAGTGAAGCTGCACACTTAACCACACCTATCTAAATAACTTTCTGTCTGACTGCCTAGTTGTCACTAAATTATGTGGAAAAAATAGAACACACAAAAAACATTACTATTATTTACTTGTTTTTCCCTATGAAGATTTAATAATCTACCAACTAAACTGCCATGAATGTCCATGTGTGATCTCTCTCTCTCTCTGTCTTTTTCAAGAAAATAATTAAAAGAAAAGTTGATGTGGTCTACAAATACACACAATACACATACAAGCTGGAGATAAAGCCAACACAGAACAAAAGTACAGGTATGTAGTGTATTTTTTTTTGTTCTGATTGCTTCATCATTGTGAGAGTTATTACAGAATATTCAGGGGCCTCTTGTAAAAAATATAATTTAAATATCCTGTGTCCAACCGAGCATAAAAGTAAACGAGCGTAAAGTTCTTTATGCCCCATGTTTTTGTAATACATAATACTGTACATACAGACATTATTAATTATAATGTGTCATACAGTATATACAAATTAATAAAAAGGCAAGTCCTTTCTATCAGAACCAGCATTAACCTTGACATGAATTTGAGCTACAGTAGTTCTTCTATTTGATCAGAGGCCAGCCCTCACTCCCCGCATGCATTTTACAGATTTTAACTGTCTAATTAACATGTTTATGTTGTTATAAAAACATTTTTTTCCCGTCAAATTCCAGGGTTTACATTGTAACAAATACGGATCATAACCATGTTTTTTACAGCTCAGAACTGTCTAATTTAAAGATTTATGTCGTAATAATAATGGTTTATTTCCATCTTTTTTACAGCTCAGTACTCACTCACTCTCTGTACAACTTCATCCTGTATATTGGGGGGGGGGGGGATGGGGGGTACCTAGATGAAACCTACCAAGCACAGGGAGAACATACAAACTCCAAGCACACAGAGACGGGAATCAAACCCGGATCCTAGTGGTGGAAGGCGACAGTGCTAACCACTACACTACCATGCTGGCTAGACAACTGCTGTCGTTGTTGGACTATTTTTTTTTTATCATGAATAACCACAGTGAATTCATTCAGCAATTCTGTGAAAGTATAATTGCATCACACTAGCTGGGAGATACTGTAAAAGAGATAGAAGTTACATTGCTAAGCATTCGGATTTTACTGTTAAAAAACTATTAAGAATACTTTCATACTAATTGACAGATTCAAACCTAAATCAAATTATCAAAACCCATCAAAAGTAATTCTTAAAAATTTGCGAGTTTTGCCAGTAAAATGCTGTTTTATTACAGTATTTGTACTGTAGAAATAGACTACAGTAAATTGCTGTATTTTGATATACAGTTTATTACTGTGATTTTGTACTGTTTACCGTATTTTAGTGGTAAATAATTATTCGGACAACTTGTATTTTTAACAGCATTAAAAAAAAATATATATATATATTTTTAGTCTTGCCCAATTCTTTCCTCCCGATTTTCTCTCCAATCTAGTCGTGTCTAATTGAACATCACCCAGGGTTCGAACCTGCGATCTCCAGATGATAGGGCGAGCGCTTTAACCTACTGCGCCACTCGGAGGACCACGAAATCAGCACTTACTGAAGTTTTCATTAAAGTGTGTTGATTATCTAATTTACAGTTAAATACTGTATACTGCAGTGTATTAAACTGTAAATACAATATTTACAGTTGAATATTGTAAATCACAGTAATGCTGTTTCTTTGACAGTAATGTGCAGTATTTCGAAAAAACAGTCGGAAACTGTAAAAAAAAAAAGTCCTGTAAATTTACATCAATTTGTTACAGTGCACCCTGACATTTGAATATTTGATGTTGAGGTGGACATTTTTAAGCGGTTTGGGCAGACAATCTAAGCATATAATTTTATAGAAGGACTTTTATTACAACTTTACACAAAAAAATGATTTTATCACAAACATGTTAAAATTGTTTATGTCCTCTGTCCTGCATTGTGGTTTTTAAGTGGACACTGCACTGGGGTGTTAAATATGTTCATGTATTCTGTAATGGGTTTGGCACAAGGGGGGCAACAACAAACATGGACGCGTATTTTTGACAGTAAATTTCTGGTAACATTTGCCAGTTTTTTTACTGTAAAATTGACGGTTTATTTTTTACAGAGCAGATATTTCTCTCATTTTTAAACTCTATCAACAAAGGTTTAGTAAAATATAAACTGATGCTCCATGATATTAGTAACAAATACCTTCTCTGAGAGTTTCCTTTTTATAAATACAGTATATCATAAATTTTACTGCAATAAACCATATTTTCATATGTTTTTAACTGTTAAATTTAAGGTCTTATTCTGTAAAACTAATTACAATTTTTCACTGTAAAGTCTACGGTTATCCCAAGTTTTGTGAAATATGGTTTTATTCTGTAGCATTTATACGGTATTTTACTGTTAAAACATTTTTTACAGTGTGAGACCATAATTAAACATATGCCTTATTTAATTTATTACTATTCTAAATTAAATAAATGATCTTTTTGCCATTACTACAGTAACAGCTTATTTGCTGAGACAGTATAATCTGGATGTGCTGCTTAAACAGTAAATGTGTTTGCAGAACTACCTGCAAATGCAAGTACAGTAACACATATTTTACTGTTAGTAGAGCTCAAATGGTATCACCAAAAAGTAGTTTCATGGAAATTAGTTCTAACAAACAAACAAAAAAAAAAAACATTCAGAAAAAAAGAATATTTGAAAGAAACAGTTATGAAATGCATTGTAGTTGTTGTAAATAAGAAAGTTACAGTGGCAGTAAGTGTTTATTTTTTCTGCTTTACTGATTTTTGGCTTTTTGCCATTTGGGAAGTTATGGGATAAATTAATAACCAGTCATGATACCATAACTAATACATTTTCATTTATTTTTTTTCATTCATTCATTCATCTTCTATACCGCTTTATCCTGTATTTAGGGTCGCAGGGACCTGGAGCCTATCCCAGGAGACTCAGGGCACAAGGCAGGGTACACCCTGGACAGCGTGCCAGAAAGTTACAGTGGCAGTTTATTTTTTCTGGGATTTATAAATTCTGGGTTTATAATTTATGGGATAAATTAATAACCAGTCATGATACCATAACTAATACATTTTCATAAATTTTTTCTCTAAATGTTGAATAAATTTTTCTAATTAAAATCTTCACCACAAAAAGAAGTGTACAGATTTTTAAAAAGATTTTTTGGTACAACATCTGTCCGTGTTGTAACCTTATTACTGTAGATTTGTAGCTGTACTGCTCCCAGGGCTGCTTTTATAAAAAAGTAATAAAAAGTTTATTCCGACCATAATCAATCAGAATTAAGAAATAAGCCAAGTTTTGTTATAAACAAATTTTTATCAGCCATGGTTAAACTCCATAATGAACAAGTGGTGCAGAATAACATACTCTAGAGATTTAAAGAAGAGTTAAAGATTTGTTTCTGTTGTTTATTATTTCAGAGATTGTGATTTTTCTGTTCCGTGGAGTTTTTTATAGGCCACGATGTAGAACTGGAAACACTCTCAGTTAAAGTGTGTATTATAGTATGTAAGTTTGTATAGTATAGGTTAGAATATCAATGAATGTCCCTTTCGCCTTGTTCTAGTCCAGATGTGCTCTGATCATAGGGTCCACATTTGCACTAGAGGAAGTGGGGCAAATATTATTTAACCAATTAAATAAAAAAACAGTAAAAGAAGACAATAATGAAAAGATTACCCTGAAGCTGAACGACAAAGCTCTCACACACACACACACACACACACACACACACACACACACACACACACACACACACACACACACACACACACACACACAGCAATTGTGCTATTGCAATTCAAACTGTGATATAAACCCTGTGATTAAATGTACCATTTTGTATTCAACCTTACTTATAAAGGCTACCATCAAATAATGACACAAATGATCTCATTAAGGGACTGTTTCCCAAATATTGATTTATTAACTCAAATGTATCAAAGAATATAAAATATTTAAATGACTGACAAACTCTAAATAAATTCCCAACTATGAATATATTACCTGTAATAAACTGCAGCCTTTTTGTGATTTAATAATTGCACAGGTCCAAAATATGATTTAGATTTTTATCAATTGTGCAGCAATGCTGGTGATTAATTGAACAGAATGTTTGCCATAAGAGTAACTGTGTGAATGTGTGAGTGACTGTTACCATGTAAGTTATTGTGAAACCATAATAATATTTCTTCCCTTAATTCATTTATTACTATTCAAAAATTAAGTAAATGATCTTCATTTTGTCTTTACTACAGTAACACATGATTTGCAGAGGCAGTAGAATCTGAACGTGCTGCCTAAACATTAAATGTGTTTTAAAGAAACAGTAACACCTATTTACTTGTGAGCTCCCATGTACAACCAGAAACAAGTCTGGGGGAATTAGTTGCAACAAGAAGTAACGCCTATTTTACAGCAGACTAATACTTTTTAGATGTGTCAAAAGTATTATTTATTTATTTATTTATTTATTTTAATCTTTGTGATAATTTGTTTGTCTGTCACTCACTGCTATTGCAATTCAAATTGTGATATATAAACTCTGTGATTAAATGTACCATTTTGTCTGCAATCTTATTTATAAAGGCTACCATCAAATAATGACACAAATGATCTCATTAAGGGACTGTTTCCCAAATATTGATTTATTAACTCAAATGTATGAAAGAATATAAAATATATATATATTTATATTCTTTATTGCTGATATTCCCCCCCGATATACTGGCCGATATGTTCAGTCAGTCAAAGTCAAAGTCAAAGTCAACTTTATTGTCAATTCTGCTACATGTACAGTGCATACATATAGAGAATCGAAATTACGTTACTCTCGCCCTATTTACAAATAACACTGAAGAGGTTTAAAAAAAATAAAAAAATAAAAAAAAAATAAAAAAAAAATAAAAAACTTAAATAACACAAACTTAGAAAGGCAACAGAGGTGAGGTAATTTAGTTACTATCCTGCAAAAAGGGACAGTTAACAACACAGAACGGTACAGTGCAATTGGAATAGTGCAAGTGTGCTTATTTTAGTTGAAAAGAAAGTGACAAGTGACAACATAATGAGCTATATGAATCAGTAAACAAAATGGGAAATAAATCCAGTGAGAACAAGGAATGTTTTTTTTTTTTTTTTCACCGGTTTGAGGTAGTGAAAGTACCATTGGTGCCTGGAGCACAAAGTGACAGGTGCAAGTGTATGTGTGAGTGAGTGTGTGAGTTATTGTGAGTGTTGTGTGCCTGAGAGCGCGTGTGTGTGTGTGTGTGTGTGAGGTTTTTGTGAGTGTTTGTCTGAGAGCGTGTGTGTGTGTGTGTGTGTGTGTGTGTGTGTGTGTGTGTGTGTGTGTGTGTGTGTGTGAGAGAGTGAGTGTGTGCGAGTGTGTGTGAAAAATGAAGGAGTCAGAGTATGACGGTTGGAGAGACCGAGGAGCACAGGGGAGGCAGAGCTGGAAGAGAGTTGAGCTTCCTGATCGCCTGATGGATGAAGCTGTTCTTCAGTCTGCTTGTCCTGGCTTGGAGACTCCTTAGTCTCCTCCCTGATGGTAGCAGACTAAAGAAGCTCTGAGACGGGTGGGTAGGGTCACGGGCAATGTTGATTGCTTTTCGTGTGAGGCGGGTGTTGTAAATGTCCAGGAGGGGGGGGAGAGAGACACCAACGATCTTCTCAGCTGCTCTCACTATGCGCTGGAGAGTTTTCTGGCAGGACGCATTGCAGGCGCCGTACCACACAGTGATGCAGCTGGTCAGGATGCTCTCAATGGTGCCTCTGTAGAAGGTGCGCATGATGGGTGTCGGGGCTCCGGTTCTTCTCAGCTTACGGAGAAAGTAGAGACGCTGTTGAGCTTTCTTAGCTAGTGCTGCAGTGTTGATGGACCAGGAGAGATCTTCCGTCATGTGCACACCCAGAAACTTGGTGCTCCTTACCCTCTCCACGATCGCACCATTGATGGACAGCGGAGAGTGTTGGGTGTAAGTTCTCCTGTAATCGACCACAATCTCTTTTGTCTTTTCCACGTTCAGGGAGAGATTGTTGTCTGTGCACCACCTGGCCAGGCAGCTCACCTCGTTCCTGTAGTTAGTCTCATCATTGTTGCTAATGAGACCCACCACAGTCGTGTCGTCCGCAAACTTGATGAAGAGGTTGGAGTTGTGTGATGGTATGCAGTCGTGGGTCAGCAGCGTGAAGAGGAGGGGGCTCAGCACACATCCTTGGGGGGCCCCAGTGTTCAGCATGATGGTACTGGAAGTGTTGTTGGCGACCCGCACTGCCTGAGGTCTGCCAGTCAGGAAGTCCAGCAGCCAGTTGCACAGAGGGGTGCTGATCCCCAGCTGTATCAGTTTATGAGTGAGCTGTTGTGGGATGATTGTGTTGAACGCTGAGCTGAAGTCGATGAACAGCATTCTAACATAGGAGTCTTTGTTTTCCAAGTGGGTGAGCGCTGAGTGGAGGGCCGTAGCAATGGCATCATCGGTTGAGCGATTGGACCGATAAGCAAACTGGAAGGGGTCCAGGGAGGGGGGGGAGGGCAGTCTTGATCTGCTGCATGACTAGCCGTTCAAAGCACTTCATAATGATGGGAGTAAGTGCAACTGGGCGGAAGTCATTGAAACAGGAGGGAGATGTTTTCTTAGGTACTGGGATTATGGTGGTGGTTTTAAAGCATGTGGGGATAACAGCCTGACTCAGAGAGATGTTGAAAATGTCCGTAAAGACATTCGTGAGTTCCCCCGCACAGTCTCTCAATACTCGGCCCGGAATGTTGTCAGGACCCGGGGCCTTGCGCACGTTAATCCTGCGGAGGGATCTTCTCACGCTTTCTGAGGAAAGCGTCATCACTTGGTCGCCAGGCTGAGGTGGGTGTTTCTGTGTCGTGGTGCTGTTGTGGGTGTCAAAACGGGCAAAGAATGCATTCAGCTCATTCAGCAGAGAGATAGAGCTGTCACATGTCCTCTGTGGCGGCTTGTAATCAGTGAGGGTCTGTATCCCTTGCCACAGACTCCGTGTGTCTCTGCTGTCGTTGAAGCGATGGGCAACTCTCTTGGAGTACTGTCTCTTAGCCTTTTTGATGCTGCGAGACAGGTTGGCCCTAGCTGTCCTCAGGGCTGCTGCATCTCCAGATTTGAAGGCAGTGTTCCGTACCTTCATTAGTCTGTAGACCTCCCCTGTTAGCCACGGTTTTTGGTTAGCACGGACAGTGATGGTCTTTGTTACCGTTACATCATCAATGCACTTGTTGATGTAGGCAGTGACAGACTCTGTGTACTCCTGTAAGTCTGTGAGGTTGTTCTGAGTGGCAGCCTGTTTAAACACATCCCAGTCAGTGGTGCTAAAGCAGTCTTCTTGGAGTGCCTCAGAAGACCCTTCCGGCCACACTTGTATCTGTTTGCAGACTGGTTTGGTGACTTTAACCAGTGGTCTGTATACAGGCATTAGCATGACAGTGATGTGGTCTGAGGCACCGAGGTGGGGGAGGGGTAGGGCTTTGTAAGCTCCTCTCTGAGTAGTGTAAACAAGGTCCAGTGTATTGTTTCCTCGTGTGGGAAAGTCTATGTGCTGTTGTATTTTTGGAAACACGTTTTTTAGGTCTGCATGATTAAAATCGCCAGCCAAGATGAGAAAAGCATCTGGATGAGCTGTCTGCTGCTCACTGATGAGCTGGTAAAGTTCATTTAGTGCCTCACTCCTTTTGTTATTGGAGTTGGGGGGTACATATACAGCCCCGATTAAAATAGCTGAATATTCCCTCGGTAGATAGAATGGTCGACACTTGATGATCATAATCTCCACCAGAGAAGAGCAGTACTTACAGACCACCACTGCATCGCGACACCACGCATCACTGATGTAAACACAAAGTCCGCCGCCCCGGGTTTTACCGCTCTCAGCGAGAGCTCTGTCCGCACGGTAGCATGCTAGCTGGTCGAGCTGAACGGCGCTATCCGGGATGTTATTGTTGAGCCATGTTTCAGTGAAAACAAAAACACAACAGTCTCTTACAGTCCTTAGGGTTGTGCGAAGAAGCTGAATATGGTCCAGTTTATTGTCCAAAGAGCGTACGTTAGCCAGTACAATGGTAGGAATAGCCGGCTTGTGTGGGTTAGCCGCTAGCCTAGCACGGACACCTCCGCGCTTTCCCCTCTTCTGCTTCCTTTCCCGCCGCCTGTGGCGCCTCCACTCTGGGCGGGGTGCCGGTGTGTGGGTCGGTGATGGCGAAGGCCTCCGGAGCAGACCGATGTCGCGCAGCTCATCCACGTTCGCTGGATTTAACTTAAAAACTGAGGATTTACCGATAACTAACAAAAGCTCTCGACTGTATGTGCGTTTTAAGACAGATGGACGAGTTAAAGACATGCAAAGACACTGCGACTTACAAGACAAAAAACACGAAAACACAGTTGTGTTGGGGGAGAGAGAAGCCGCAGCATGTACACGCGCCGCCATTATCCATAAATTCAGAAACATGGAGTTGATTAAACATATGTTAAGGTATGTACAGTAGTGTATTTTTTTTTTGTTCTGATTGCTTCATCATAGTGAGAGTTATTACAGAACATTCGGGGGCCTCTTGTAAAAAAATATAATTTAAATATCCTGTGTCCAACCGAGCATAAAAGTAAACAAGTTCTTTATGCCCCATGTTTTTGTAATACATAATACATACTGACATTATGAGTTATAATGTGTCATACAGTATATACAAATTAATAAAAAGGCAAGTCCTTTCTATCAGAACCAGCATTAACCTTGACATGAATTTGAGCTACAGTAGTTCTTCTATTTGATCAGAGGCCAGCCCTCACTCCCCGCATGCATTAATGAGCCTTGGCCACCCATGTCCCTGTCAGTGGTTCACTGTTTTTCCTTCCTTGGAGCACTTTTGGCATGTTCTGACCCCGGGAGACCAGGAACATTTCACAGGAACCGCAGTTTTGAAGTTGCTCTGACCCAGTCATCTACTATAGATGTCACAATTTGGATCTTGTCAGAGTCACACTGTTGTGTATTTCGTTAATGTTGTTATTTAACTACATCTCATAGAATGCACCGTGTTATGTAGTCCTGCGGAAGAGAGGTGGTTGTGATAAACAGAAAAAGAGAGCAGTCACGCTGAAACGGTCTCTGTGTCATATTTAAATACACAATCTAAAGAATATTATTTTCCCTCTGCTTTTAATGTTTTTATTTATTGATTTATTTATTTTTTAATTTTTTTATTGACATGTATTTAATAAATTAATCTATATTTTGTATCAGGTAAAGCACTTTAAATTGCTGTTGTGTATGGAATGTACTACACATTTTAGTTTACATAAATAAACATACTTTGCTTATTGTTTAATAAGTTAAGACGTTATGGTGAGACCATAATTAAACATATGCCTTATTTAATTTATTACTATTCTAAATTAAATAAATGATCTTCTTTTTGCCATTACTACAGTAACAGCTTATTTGCTGAGACAGTATAATCTGGATGTGCTGCCTAAACTGTAAATGTGTTTGCAGAACTAACTGCAAATGCAAGTACAGTAACACATATTTAACTGTTAGTAGAGCTCAAATGGTATCACCAAAAAGTAGTTTCATGGAAATTAGTTCTAACAAAAAAAAAAAAAAAAAACATTCAGAAAAAAAGAATATTTGAAAGAAACAGTTATGAAATGCATTGTAGTTGTTGTAAATAAGAAAGTTACAGTGGCAGTAAGTGTTTATTTTTTCTGCTTTACTGATTTTTGGCTTTTTGCCATTTGAGCAGTTATGGGATAAATTAATAACCAGTCATGATACCATAACTAATACATTTTCATTTATTTTTTTTCATTCATTCATTCATCTTCTATACCGCTTTATCCTGTATTTAGGGTCGCAGGGACCTGGAGCCTATCCCAGGAGACTCAGGGCACGAGGCAGGGTACACCCTGGACAGCGTGCCAATCCATCGCAGAGCACACACACACACACACACACACACACACACACACACACACACACACACACTCACACTATGGTCAATTTGGGAACGCCAATTAGCCTAATCTGCATGTCTTTGGACTGTGGGAGGAAACCGGAGAACCCGGAGGAAACCCACCAAGCACGGGGAGAACATGCAAACTCCATGCACACATGTACAGGTTGGCAAGGCAGAGAGATAGAGATGGGAAAGATGTGCAGCATGTTAGAGTGATTATAGATAGAGATGGAAATGTACTGATATGTGCTATGAGGGTGATGGGAAGATGGAAGGAGTACTTTGAAGAGTTCATGAATGAGGAAAATGAAAGAGAACAAGGAGTAGAAGAGGTGACTGTTGTGGAGCAGGAAGTAACAAATATTAGTGAAAGTGAGGTGAGAAGAGGATGAAGAGTGGAAAGGCTGTTGGTCCTGATGACATACCTCTAGAGGTATGGAAGTGCTTAGGAGAGGTGGCAGTAGAGTTTCTGACTAGTTTGTTTAACGAGATCTTGGAGAGTGAGAGGATTCCAGAGGAATGGAGGAGAAGTGTATTGGTGCCGATTTTCAAGAACAAGGGAGATGTGCAGAGCTGTGGCAATTACAGAGGCATAAAGCTAATGAGCCATACAATGAAGCTGTGGGAAAGAGTAATGGAAGCTAGGTTAAGGGCAGAGGTGAGCATTTGTGAGCAGCAATATGGTTTCATGCCTAGAAAGAGTACATCAGATGCAGTATTTGCTTTGAGGATGCTGGTGGAGACGTACAGAGAAGGTAATAAATAGTTGCATTGTGTCTTTGTAGATTTAGAGAAAGCGTACGACAGGGTGCCGAGAGAGGGGCTGTGGTGTTGTATGAGGAAGTCTGGAGTGGCAGAGAAGTATGTTAGAGTGGTGCAGGACATGTATGAGAGTTGTAAGACAGTGGTAAGATGTGCTGTAGGTGTGATGGAAGAGTTCAAGGTGGAGGTGGGTCTGCATCAAGGATCGGCTCTAAGCCTCTTTTTGCTTGCTCTGGTGATGGACAGGATGACAGATGAGGTTATACTGGAGTCTCCATGGTCTATAATGTTCGCAGATGATATTGTGCTTTGCAGCGAGAGCAGGGAACTGGTGGAGGAAAATTTAGAGAGGTGGAGGTACGCTCTGGAAAGCAGAGGAATGAAGGTTAGCCACAGCAAGAAGGAATAAATGTGTGTGATTGCGAGGGACCCAAGAGGAACGGTGAGGCTACGGGGAGCAGAGGTAAAGAAGGGGCAGAACTTTAAGTACTTAGGGTCAACGGTCCAGAGCAATGGGGAGTGTGAAAAGGAGGTACTGTAAAGAGGTGGGTACAGGCACGTTGGAATGGGTGGAGAAAAGGTGTCAGGTGTGTTGTGCGATAAAAGAGAATCAGTGAGAATGAAAGGAAAGGTGTACAGGACAGTGGTGAGACCAGCAATTTTCTATGGCTTAGAGACAGTGGCACTGAAGAAAAGACAGGAGGCAGAGTTGGAGGTAGCAGAGCTGAAGATGTTGATGTTCTCTTTGGGAGTGTATAACATACAGTATATACTGTACCATATACTTCGTCTGGCACTGAAGCAAAATATATTGCCGTACATTTTCGAGATTTATTTGTGCAAAATTATATTTATGCAATATAATCAGAAGCTCTTGATTCGTTATTCGTTCACAATGTGAATCACAGCATGACATAAATAACGTAAATATTACTTACCAAGCTTCTAAAGTGTTCCAATGATGCATTTAAACAATTTATTTATACAGATGTACCTGTTTTACATGGAAAGTTACAGGTCTGTCACTGAACGATTTACCCTGGCAAAGGGCCATATAAGAATTTTTTTAAGCGTATAACTGGGCTATTACCTGATCGTCAATCATAATCTTGATTGTTACTAATATAATTAGAATAGTGTTTTTCATTATTGAATAGAAACATAATTGCGCAACTGTTAAGCATTAGCCCATACTTGAGAATCTCTTCTTCATTGTAATCCCCATACAGTACATCAGGGTATAATTGCCCTAATATTAACACCCATCCTCTAGTTGTAGTTCACACAACCAGAATCAGGACATTTAGAAGAAAATACAGGTTCTATTTTACTTAAAGATTAATTGTTGTAATACATAATAATAATCATGCTGTATTATCAGGGCCTCTTACAGCAATATACAGTAGTATTCGTTTGCACTTTGGCTGTTTGTTATTTTAGGGTTTCTTTGTGCTTTCCGATGTACAGTAAGCTAAACTCAAGTCAGCTCCTGGGATGAGGAAGGCTATATGTCAATTTCTGCACCGCCCCACACACAACTGAGCTTTCAAGCATGACGATGCACGCTTTGTTTAAGATGAACGTTAATTGCGCAACTGTTAAGCATTAGCCCATACCTGAGAATCAGGGTTTGACATTAACTTTTTTGCTCACTGGCCAATGTGGCTAGTGGATTTCCGGAGTCACTCGCCATTCAGGTTTTTTCACTAGCCACAATTTTGTTACCAGAAAATCGCATTTTTTTCTTCACCATGATACAGTACGTTAATGTTTGTTATATCTAAATTTACCTATAAATGACAGCATACACTGTATCACTATAGTAGTAGTCAAGTATTCAGTACTGTTCAGATAACTCTCAATATAAAAACATGCGAACATGAACAGTATATTCTGCTTATAACTTAAATTCAAGCCTCTTACCACGTGAAATTGAAAAATAACAGATTCAGTACAACTGAACTCATTCTCATGATATTAAAAATACAGCAACTCAGAACATTTATCATTTTAGCGTGTTATTATGTGTACTATTATCAGGTATTATTATTCATTATGTATTATTATATCAGAATTCTGAGTTAGGATAATGTACTCTGGTCTATCTTGTTGTGTTGACTCTTTATAGTGTGAGGTAATTCAAGCAATTGATGAATTTTCTATCATTTCCCATGAAATCTAAATAGATTTTAATAGTGATTATGCATAACCTATGCGTAAGGGGCAAACATTTTCATCCTGTTGAGAAGAAGCCAATGATACACACACACCAAACAGGAAGTAAAAGTATGTGTGTTTTAGTGATGCACGGGTCGGGTTGGGGCGGGTAAAGAAATTGTCACTTTATTTGTCCAGGTTGGGGCGGGTCATTAAAAACAAAATTAAATTAAAAAAAATCCATGTATGTTGCGTGCAATTCCCTATAGCCTATATTAAATATTTGGGAATATCTATTTTCATATTTTATTAAGTTCTTTGATAAGGTTACGTCACGTGACAAGTCACGAAAGCACCAAGCAGCTACCGCCGGCAGTCACAACAAAAACAAAGAAATAAAAGTGAAGATGGAAGACGAGGTGCGGGAGAAATTGAGGTCGGGAATTTACATCATTAAAAGAAAAAAAGGTCAGGCTGCTACATAATGTTTGAGAGTCCAAAGTATGTCTATTTAACAGTCGCGGGTGCGGGGCGGGTTGTAAAAATAGATACAGTGGTGCGGGGCGGGCTGGGGCGGGCCAAATAATTTCATAAAAGCGGGACCCGCGGGTTGGAAAAATACCCGACCCGCGCATCACTAGTGTGTGTTTGTGTGTGTTCGTGCGCAGTGTACTGTATGTGTGAACATGTGTAGAGAGAGAAATGTCCTCATTACATTCATGCACGTTTTATGCGTGTAATATTACGTTGCAATGCGCTTATTATATCGGATGACTTTAGAGAAAACTACAACAAAAATATATTGTCATACCAAAGAATAAACTACCCGCCAAAGTGGCTAGTGAGACTAAAGTCTCAAACCTCCATCCCAAACCTGCCACAGCCGAATTTTACCCGCATTTTTCGGGTGGGCGGGTGCCAATGTCAAACCCTACTGAGAATCTATTCTTCATTTTAATCCCCATACATTCTAGCTGGGTTTAATGGCCCTAATGTTAACACCCATCCTCACTAGTTCACACAACTAGAATCAGGACATTAAGAAAAAGACAAAAAAGAAGGAGAAGTCTAAAGGAAGAAAAGCAGTTAAGCAGATAGGTTAACTAATATAAAATAAAACTGTAATAATAAAGAGATTGCATATACAGTGGGATGTCTTAAGAAATAATGGGTTGAAACAACAGCTGACCTTGTGTCTTAAAATAACGACTGACTGTTGCTGTTGTTACATAATTCCATAATTCCATATGTATTATTTAATCCTTTTGAAATCGCCAATATACAGTAGTTGTAGAATGTAGAAAAATAGATCGCTAAACAAATACAAAGACATTTGCAAGTTATCCCAAACTTTTGAGCGGTAGGGTATGTTGTTGGTTTTTCGGCTGCTCCTGCTCCCGTCGCCACAGCAGACCATCCGATCCGCACAGGTTTTATGCCAGATCACACAAAAGTCAGTTGTCACTGCCAATAAAAGAGCTACTGTAGCTCAAAATAAAGAAAAGGTTAATGCTGGTTATAGTAGAAAGGTGTCAGATATAATAATATTTGATGGGTGGTCATAATATTATGGTTGATTAGCAACATGCTATAATTGATATCCATTTATAGTTGCATTTAATATTGTGTAAGGGGTACAGTCAGTTCATCACTAGGGGGAGGCAGACAGCAACTGGTAACATTAGACTACTAACGTTTTAACGTCATTGGCTTCTATTTAAATTACATTTAAATTTTAATTTAAATGTATTATTTAAAAAATTAATAACTATGTATTGACAGACATCCTCTCTAAAATTATATAATTGATCATGTATTTTAACTGTTTTTTTGTTATTAAAGTGTAAAATCTTTTAAATATTTAAAATCACACAGATCAGTCTATAATATTAATTCATCTTCTTTTCTTACAAGTGAAGCTTTTCCATGAATGAGACAAACACACACTATACAGTATTTTTTATGTAATTACTGTCAGTGTTAGATTATATATCATAATCACACAGACAGGGAAATACAAGGAATAAGCATTAAACAGTTTTCAATAAAGTTAGTAAATGCAACTTAATGTAAATATGCTAAAAAACAAGTCATATTAAAGTAAAGCATGCAACATAAGATTTATGACTAAATCCCATTTCAATGCACAATTATTTAACCTTTAAGCTACTTATTCATTTTTATGTTCAATACTTCTGTTATAGAATTAAGACATGCTTACAAGACAAAATTTAATACATTATCATTATAGATGTAAGCACAGGTACGGTATGCTATTTATATATTTTTCAAGACAAACTAAAGTTACATAGCAAAAAAGAAAGTTAAACTAAAAAAAGGCAAAGTAAAACATGAGATTAGAAGACTGTTCTGTTGTAACATGGACCGTGGCTATCAATAGCTAATCTAATACCACAGCACCTTTGGTTTCTCATTTCTGATTATTCAAAAGTTGACTATAATGTTTTTTATAATATTTGCAACATTAACACTTGTCTGTGTTTTGTTCCTCACATAGCTGTACTAGATCTTCTCCTCCTTGAATTCAGTGTAAATAGAATTCCCATCCTCACACCTGTACTCTCCATACTCAACCTTAGAGGTAAAGCCTTTGGTGATGGTCAGCTTGACTGGAACCGTAACAGACACCTGCTTCCTCACCATGTTCACTGTGAGCTTGGTGTGAGGAGGAATGCTGGCCGGCAAAGAGACTTTAATACTGTTAGTTGTGGTTTTGTTTTCGCTGTGACCCTTCTCCACGGTAAAGGTGTTACTGATATTTAAGGTGTTCTCTGTTTCTGCACCAAACAGTGTAAGTTCAAATTTGGTTCCCACACTAATCTGTGTTGAATTGCTAAAGTTGAAGCTCTCAGTGACGGATCCTGAATACTCTCGACTCATCTCAGTGGTGAAGGTTTGTTTCTCTGATCCATAATTCACACCAGTCATGGAGTCAAGGTTAACTGTTTTCACGTGTTCTTTCTTCTTGTCCCATTCAACGTCAGCTTTAATGGTGGGTCTGCCCGCTTTGAGAGGACAGATGTGGGTCACACGGTCATTGAACCAGCCATAGTTAGCCAGATCACGACCAGCTCTGGCAACCATGCAATGCCCGCCCTTGTTCTTATGCTGATACAGAACCCAGGCTCCTCTCTGCACCTTGTGAGAGGATGTTTTATCATTAAAAGTGCCATAAAGCAAGCTGGTCTCACAGTTGAGAATGAGGCTCCGGCCTTGGTGGTTACTTTGTTCATACAGTGTGATCTGAGGATTATCCAGGTCGTCTGTCACCAGCTCAAGTGAAGAAATTGCATCATTGTAGCGCACGCTGCTATATTCTCCTTCCTCGTAGGCTGTCGGTTCACCACTGAAATTTTTATCTGTGTACGCCACCCATGGATTCCCGATGACCTTCAGCGAGGAGATGCAGTCATTAAAGTTCTGCTCAACTAAATTACGGACATCAGAGGTGAATTCTCTGCTGTTTCCACGGAAGTTAGAATGTTCATAGACGATGATCTTGTTCATGATTGAAGGAGTTTGCAAGCGGCTCAGAGACTCACAGGTGCAGTTAGTGAGGATCAGGTTTATCTAGATATACTTTTTAATCATGGGGTGGAGTTAAAGGATGGGCTTGTACTATTCATATGGTGTGTTATGAATGAGGTATGTTCAGGAAGTAACTGAAATATTTTTCTCCATCATGTAATCAGTGCAGTGAAGTCCAGAGACTACATTTTGAACAAAAGTCCATCATCTGCTCTTCATTCATTCATTCATTTTCTATACCGCTTAATCCTGTGTTCAGGGTCGTGGGGGACCTGGAGCCTATCCCAGGAGACTTCAGGCACTAGGCGGGGTACACCCTGGACAGGGTGCCAATCCATCGCAGGGCACACACACATACACACTCACACACACACACTCACACACTACGGGCATTTTTAGGAACGCCAATTAGCCTAATCTGTGGGACTGTGGGAGGAAACCGGAGTACCCGGAGGAAACCCACCAAGCATCGGGAGAACATGCAAACTCCATGCACACAGAGATGGGAATCGAGCCTGGCCGGGGAATCGAACCCAGACCCTGGAGGTGCAAGGCGACAGTGCTAACCACTACACCACCGCGTGGGCTGTGGGTAAACTACATATGTTTAAATTCCTGACTGTATAAACACTGTCAAAAACTTGTGTTTTTTTTATGATTAAAAAGGTCATCTATTAGAGTAAAGTATTGCTGTTCATGTAATTGTACTATTTTAAAATATAGTTGTAACCACCTAATTAAATTTAGAAACTCATATCCCTATCATACAAGTTTAGATGCCCCAATCAAATCAAGTCAGTTCCTACTTTTGTAAATATGTTACATTAACCCTTACAAATGTAGTTGGACTGCACCATGGTAATTAACTAACAGTAACTCCAATAAATCAGGTTGAGCCAGCATATTTACATTTTTCGTCAGTCAAGAAAATTATTTCTCGCTAAATTAAAGCATTTGATTTAGGTCGAAATTCTTTCTATAATTTTATTACGTTCACCTAACAAGTTTTTTTTTTTAGTCCATTTCATTCATTCATTCATTCATTCATTCATTCATTCATCTTCTATACCGCTTTATCCTGTATTTAGGGTCGCGGGGCCCTGGAGCCTATCCCAGGAGACTCTGGGCACGAGGCAGGGTACACCCTGGACAGCGTGAGTGCATGTTTATAAAGTATAATTTCCCAAGCACAAATAAATCATTTCTGACCAGAAAGTAAGAGTGAATGTTTGGCATTTGAAAAACTATTAAAATGTGTGAATCCAAGCCTGCATTTAAATGAGTGTTTAACTGGATGTGTCAGATCTGGCAGCAGGTGTTAAAGGAGAAGCTCCCAATCTTATATTATTATTGGTTTTAAAGCGATAATACATTTTATAACTAATTCTAGGTCAGTTTAAAAATTGTGATAAAGTATGCAGGTATTTTTTTTACTGCATTACACAACAGAAATCTGTTAGTTATAATTGTCACGAAATTGTCCCAGCACAGCGGCAGCTTCTTTCTGTGCTTCTCCAGATGAGGCCTTACTGAGCCTCAAACAGAGGTTCATTTGAGTATCAGTTCTCTCTGTCCCAGATACTGCCGTCCAGTTTTCCATGGAGCTAAATGCTTCTAAGACTGGGGCTGGAGAAATTGTCGGCTCTCACTTGCTAAGAGAAACTATGACATTGGGGATCTAGAGCTACTGGCTCAACCGTCTGCTCATACCAGAGTAAGTTCTCCCTCAGGTGTTAGAATGGGGGCCTAGGTCCAGGTTGGCATGTCACCACACCGTACAGTATCTCTTGTTCAGCATTGTATTTGGTGGGAAACTATGAGGGAGGATGTCCTAGCCTTCGTGGCAGCATGTGACCCTGCAGGGCTCCTAGGATCACTGTCACAGGTTACACATCGCCCTTGATGTTGCCCCAGCGCTTCATCAACCTAGTTGACCTTTTTCTTCTGTGCTTCTGCATTCCACTCTGATTTGCCACACCTGACTCTGCTCACACAATCAAGTTCCCAGTATAAAAGAGTGACTCAAACCTCTCCTTGCTGATCTCATGATTTTTTTCAATATACATTTTCCCTGATCTCAACCTCACCTGTTCTTTTAGTTTTCGTCACCTTCCTTGCGTTTTGGAACTTATTTTTGGATTTTTTTATTTACTGGCTTAGATCTCATGATGACATCTCTGTTTACCCCTTTCAGATTTCCACATGGCTGAGTGAATCACTGGCTACATTTACATTTTACATTTACAAAGCAAAAGAAGAGGGGGAATTGGAAAGAAGTGAAGTGTAATGGACAGATGAGGAGTGACAGGGAGGGAGACGAGAGATAAGGGCACAATTACAATAAGTGACAGCAGTCAACATTCTTGCTCAGCAGACTAGTAAGAGAAAAAAAACACGGTCTACATGCACGCACACGCATGCACGCAGGTATACAGATACAGCGTATGAAAAAATAACTGACATTATATTATATTATAATTGAAAAAGGTTAAATGTACATCAAATGCTGTGTATCACAAACTAGCTCAGCTTTCTTTATTTTAGCTCAGCTAGCATGTGACATCACGTTTTGCAACACTGAGAGTCGCAAAGTAGGCTACACATTATAGTGCGTGTTGTAGTTTTTACAGGTTTTTGTAGTTTTAAACAGTGTAACAATGAAATGGTAAAATTAGTGAAAGTTGTGAGAAAACTTTATGCACACAGATAAAATTATAGATGCCTTACTTGGCTGCATGAAGTTATGCTAATCATATGTTCAGTGTACTAAGTATACTTATAGTTGTTCCACTTTAGTGCAGAAAAAGTATACTTAATAAACTTAAAATTTAATTACAACTTAAATGTACTTAGTTCAAAATTAGTTCCAAAATAGCTAACTTCAAGTAGTCATTAGTCTGGCTGCAAGGATTTTGGCATGCTAGGATTTAATATCCTGTTTTTTACTTGGGTTCACTATGTTTAAACTAAAACTCTTCTGATATCAAGTAAACACATAATTTCATGAATTTTATTTACACCACCAGTTGAAAGTGCAAGTGTATGGTTCACATGAGGTTACTGTAGAATGTCTACAGTTTTGTGAAAAGCAAATATTCCAGAAATTGTATCTTCATGTATGTGTAAAGCCTCAATGCACTTAATTTTAAATGTTACTATTGTAGCGCAGCCACATAAAAGGTTTTTTTTTTTTATATATGCTTTGTATAAACGGATTTGAGTGAAGTCATCCCGATGACGTAACAGGGTCAAGGGATCCTGTTAAAAGGACACCCAAGGAGAAGCTCGAGGAGGAGAGTATGAGGTGTTACAGCGCGCTGTTGTTTTGGGTTCATGACCGCAGAGTCGAAAGCTTTTGTGAAGTCTGTCATTGGCGGATATCCTGTCCTGTTGGATTATCACCCCCTGGTCTACTTAACCACTTTGATCCTGCTCCAAAATCGCCATCCCAGATTATTAACAACACTTCCAGTGAGGCCCATCCATTCAATTCAATTCAATTTTATTTGTATAGCACTTTTATTAACAATTGTCATTGTCGCAAAGCAGCTGTACACATTAAAAAATATATATTTTAGTCTCTATGGAATGTGAATGTGTATAAATCGACATGATCAGATTGTCCCTGGTGAGCAAGCTGAGGGCAACAGTGGCAAGGAAAAACTCACTGAGATGGTACAGTAATAGGAAGAAACCCTGAGAGGAACCAGACTCAACAGGGAACCCATCCTCATTTGGGTGAAACAGGAAGCAGGAATTGATCTACATCCATACTGTGTGTTAGGTGGCAGGCAGTTCAGCTATAACAGTTGATGTTAATTGATGTTAATGTGGAATCCAGGTAGTTATTGGAGACTCAGGGAGACTTGTAGGAAATTCCAGTCCTGAACTACTGAGCAACTGCAGCCAAGTCAAGTCCTCAGAGAAATAGCTGTCAACACCAGTCGAGGCCAGAACCATATTCGAGGTAGAGTGAAACTGTTACCAGACACCGGAAGCATCCCAAAGAGACACACAGGTCATCCATGTGACGAGATCTCCAACCAGAAGCGTTGCACCAGGATGGGTCAGACAGGTCCAGAGGGCAGAGGGAGTCTGGGTCAGGCTCTCCCACCTCGCACTCCAAAACATTCATAAATAACCCGGACATTGGACAATCTTCCCACACTTACTTACCATCGCTGTTTGTATATATTTTGTAATTATTATTATTAGTTTTGTTGGTTTTGGTGCACCTCTTTTGTTTATTTTATTGTTTAATAATCCTGTTTGTGATGGGTTCGCATTATAAGCATTTCACTGCATATCGTATTGTGTGTGTGACAAATAAAATTTAATTTAAAAATTTTAATTAATACACTTTGGATTACAGTTTACATTGGCTGTGTGCGTCTTTTCTTGTCCTGAGCAGCTAACGCTTCACCAGAGCGTAGATTAAAGTTCCCACATGAATGTAACCCGGTAATTAAATTATCCCATTGTTACATGCTGGTGGCTCGTACTGGGAGTCTTTTTTTGTCTATTTTCTGGTGTTGTGTAGTCCTTTCAGAACAGGATGGAGGCTAATACTGCTAATGCTAACCATAGCATTAGGGCCGACGCAGTTGGTTCACCTTATATACATACTGAGGTTGTAGATTATGCTTTTATGACTCAACGTAATTCTGCAGCTGAAATAACATCTTTTAACTTGTATATTTTGGACAAACCTTGTGATGATGATGATGATGATGATGTGTTGATTGTATTTCCGGAACTGCTGTTTGTACAAACATTGTACAAAAAAAGACTGAGGTGAAACAATGTAAAGGGGATTTATTGGCTCTTTCTAAAACGGTTGATGTGTTAGAGTAACTTTAAAGAATCCAATAACATTTCTATAAACAGGGAAACCAATTTTCGGCAGGTCATGGACACTAGCTTAGCAGGGCTGGAGAGCTACTTTTAAGAGGCTCTAGAAAAGTTGGAGAGAGCAGTCACTAACTGTTTTCGGTTTTAGATGCTACTGTATGTGGGAGAGCCAATTGAAAAAGCTACGTCGCACTAGCACACCTACTGTTCACCAGCTTCACTGAGATGCCAGTCACAGCACCGTGGGGAAAAGTCCAACACAAAGTGAGCAGTGTAACCGATGACGCCCCTCCTCTGATCTGGTGGAAGGCGGAGAAGATCAAGGTAAGGGACTGGGAGTCTTTTAAAGAGGCATTCATTCCTACCTGATGACTGAACGAAGTAGATGACAAGTTGAGGTCTCTGGTACCACAGTTCGGTCAACATAGCAGAGACTTCTCAGCTGCATCTCACTGCCTCTATTACGCACTGCCACCAAAGGCGGACCTTCCACTAAGTTTCTCTCCGTCTTGCTCTGCGACTGGTGCAAGATATCACAAGCCCAGCAGAAAGACAGTCAGATAGCACAACTTGCCATTCGAAGGGATCCCAGGGACTCACGGGACCAGAAGATCACCTTTGAACACCACCAGAGGGTGTTATATAAAAGTGTTCCTGTGAGGCAAGGAGGAAGATTCCAGCTGGTGGTTCCACAATCATTAACCAAGAAGTTCTTGCAGCACTATCATGAGCTTCCATCAGGAGAATAAAAACCCTGGTATATACTTAATGATGCCTGGTGACCCTCTGCTCACAAGGACATATGGCACGTATGCCTGGTAGAGGGCACAACATCCTCGGTAAGGAAAACTCCAGTCAAGACACCGGCCTACCCACTAACTATTCACACCTGACTCAACAACTTGCACTTTACACAACAGCCACAGGACCACAGTGGAGGAAGAGACCACCGTACAGAAAGCCAAATAGGCCAGATCCTGCACTTCCTGGCAGAACGAGACACCCGTGCTACCGGGCGAACTGGTTTTGCGAAAGACTCAACCTCTCTCCTCCGCCACTCAAAAGTAGGAGGAGAGAGGTTGAGCTAACGCCCAAGTGGGAGGGTCCAGCAGAAAGTAAAAATAAAAAGAGTCCAATAAATCACACTGTTTCTTGGGGCATCCCACATACCTGTTATAACAAATGTGGTTTCTGTAAAAAGCCAATACGGATGCTCTTCTACTACATAGCTGTGGAGGTGGATGGGGGTGTCTATGTAGTGCAGCCACATAAAAGCATTTTTTAAATATAGGCTTTGTATAAGCATATTTTTAAAATGAAAGAAAACTGCTTTGCCTTATAAATCGCTTCCAGTAAGTTTTATGTGTCACAAAGATTTGGTGTTTCAAAGATTTGAGGTCATCTCGATGACGTAACAGGGTCAAGGGATCGGATCATGTTAAAAGGACACCCAAGGAGAAGCTCGATGTCAAGAACTAACCTTAGGTGACCAGAAGATGTAGCTTTAGCGGTTAGCCCTTTGTTGCATCAATGGTAAACCCAAATGCGGAAGAACACGAGTAGGCAGGATAATCACGCTGTTTAGTCTAAGGACCCTCACAAATGGGGAGCAAGGGAAAGACACAATCTAACCCGCATCCTATAAACACAAACTCAATCTGACAGCAAACCCAAGAAAGTGAGTACTCACGAGGGCGAACTCAATGACTGAGCGATGTGTTGTAGTTTGTTTACTCCTTTTATGTTTCCTGGTTCGCGATCGCATTACTTCCGGGCCCTAGTGCTGGTGACGGACCGAGTGTGCATGACACTCGAGGAGGAGAGTATGAGGAGTACTTCACCAGAGCGTAGATTAAAGTTCCCACGTTAGTGTAACCCGGTAATTAAATTATCCGATCGTTACACTATAATTATATTATAAACTAGATGAGGCCACGATTTTGTTCACATGGAATTAAATTGCACAGTCATAGTTTTATTAAAAAAGAAATTATCTGTTCAATTTTGAAATTAACAAAAATAAATTGTTATAATGAGTCAAATTTATCTTGAAAAATTGGGAAGGAAGGGGTTTAATAAAGGTACATAGTATGGAAAAAAGGGAAGAAAAATTGTGAGGGTCTTCACATCTGGAGGCAGTGCTCAGCTGGCATGCGGGCACAAGGCTGGCATGTGATGGCGGCAAGCAGAACGGCTTCTCTTGTTGGCTGGCTAACCACACCCCATCAGCTCTCCTTGGGTGCAGCCACAGACGGGAGTCTGTCGTGACACCTGGCAACTGGGAAGCTTTTCCGGTTGGGAACAGGGGCCTTAATGTGAAGCACAGTGGCCTTTATATCTGCGACAGCAGGATCACGAAAGCTGACTCTTCAGTAACAGTAAAAGTGCTGCAGGAGCTCGTGCAGTCTTTTCGTGGCTGGTTGTCCTCAACGCGAGGATCAAACGGCTACATTTAGTTCATTACATTTAGTATGTCTTTGAAGTCCCTGAGCACGTTACATTACCACTCTTCCGCATTGTTAGCGTCTGCTGTGTGATCTTTTTGTTTAATCTTCGGTCCTCTAGCTACATTCCCTGCTTTGTTTTTATAGTGTGGGGAAAGAACAAGATCCATTACTGCTGATCATTTACCAGCTGTGCCCTAGCCCACGGCCCGGCCCTTATACCTGCAGATAGGGAAGGCCCCTACATAGTGGGCCTACGGAGTGAGATTGAGGCACGTGCCCATCACTGGCGCCTGCGGTGACAGCGGATTTTGAAAAATGTACATCTGTTGAATTTTGAGATGAACTAATGATTTATTTTTTATGATATCGGGGCTGGCGGCGCGGTGGTGTAGTGGTTAGCACTGTCGCCTTGCACCTCCAGGGTCCGGGTTCGATAACCCGGCCAGGCTCGATTCCCGTCTCTGTGTGCATGGAGTTTGCATGTTCTCCCCGTGCTTGGTGGGTTTCCTCCGGGTACTCCGGTTTCCTCCCACAGTCCAAAGATATGCAGGTTAGGCTAATTGGCGTTCCTAAATTGCCCGTAGTGTGTGATTGGGTGTGTGAGTGTGTGTATGTGTGTGCCCTGCGATGGATTGGCACCCTGTCCAGGGTGTACCCCGCCTAGTGCCCGAAGTCTCCTGGGATAGGCTCCAGGTCCCCTGCGACCCTGAACACAGGATTAAGCGGTATAGAAAATTAATGAATGAAAAGGATATCGGGGCTTTTTACTTTTTTTTTTTTTAAACCTGCCATTTTTTAAAAACCTTCACTAGATATTTTCCACTTACTTCAATCAGATTAAAAAAAGTTAATCTTATCAACATGTCCTCATTAAATCACATTACTTCAGCATCCCTAAATGCCAAATCAAACAAGAAAACCTTAGCTTAGTTATTTCCCATTGATGTGAGACTAAGTTCTTTTGAATTATTCGGACAGATTGTACAGTTTTAAATTTATACTTTAAATATCACGAAGTGATGGATTTCATTGTGCCCTGACTGTTGCTAAGGCCAAGCAGATATTGAATAGCAACTGAATCAGGTAAAATACACTTTTCTATCTGGCTGTAAATGTTGAGACACCTGACTATCACACTCGTATGTTCTTGTTGATGAAGAACCCATTCCAGAATTAGTCTCCACTTTTTTTGGGAAGGCTTTTCACCAGATGTCAGAGCATGGCTGTGTGGAACGTGGCTGTTAGTTCCAGTGAAGGGACGTTGTAACTCTAGAGCATACAGAGACATTCTTGACAATTGTGTGCCTCTAAAATTCTGGTAAAATTTTTGTGAGAAACTGTATATTGGTGTGAGAGGAAAGTGGCCAAATAGAATATAAAACACATATCAGCCATAACATTAACATCACTGCAGTAACAATAATTGTCAACTACTGTATATACCAGTAAACTGCTGACAGGATCACCCATGCCCCAATGACCCATGCACCAAAGGCCTGATCCCACAGGAAAACCAGTGTGACACATATTGTCATTACAAAGTCATTGCTGGCCATGAGAAAAAGGTATCAAAAGACCCAATGCACCACATCCTGCCATGCACAGGGCCCAGCTGGCAAACATCCCAAACCCAGCCTCCAAACTCCCCAGATGCAGCAGGCAAACAAGTCTGATCCATAGAGGCTCCGGAATATGCATTGGATTTTCTGTCTCTCATGTCTTTCTGTAACACTGCAATTCATTACCTAATTTGATGACACAGTCATTGTGAGAAAGGTCTTTTAAAATTATAATAGCAAAGCTGTAGCAAGAAAAAAAATCATAAAAAATATATTTGATATTGTTATTGCTTTAATTTATGTTGAAAACAATGATTCATGAGACAGCAGTGCCATCTGGGAAAGTACATAATCTATAATTAATCTACTCCATTTCTCAACTCTTCAAGATACCATCTATCAAATGCCTTTAAAGTGATAATGTGATCGAATGACCCTGAAGGTCAGGCTTTATGAACGAGGGGGTTCAAAAAATTATAATTTTGGAAACAGTGGTAAAACATTGCAATAAGGTTCATTTAGTTTACATTAAATAGCAATAATATATTATTTAACATGAACAATCCATACACTTTTGCATAAATACACCATTAATGACGTGATTTAAACTTGGTTTAATTTGATAAGTCAAATAATCATTCATGCATTAACCAAAGAATTACGTTCTTGCTGATCAACATGTACAGTACGTTAATGCTGGCAAATTTCAGAGTGGAGGCAGGAGGTTGTTTAGGTTGACATTGTTTAAAAAAAATATTAGATTAAACGTTACGTGAGTCAAGTGAACATTATTGTAAAGGTGTATAAGTTTATAGCTATGCAAATAAAAACTGTTACAAAAGGAGGTTAAAAACAGCACACAGTCACCTGATTTGGATCAAGAATACACACTTGCAGAGCACATGAGGAATCAGGCTGGAGGAATGTGGGTTGCTGCTGAATTCATCTGTATTATTTGTTGCCTTCAAAAATTCACAAACACCTTTTCAACTTGCAAAGACTTTAATTAGATCTTTTTAAAGAAATGCTCACACCCTGTTTGATTGTAATAACTACAATTGTAGCTGACTGAGTCAGCAAATCGCTATTACCATAACTCTATCAGAACTATTCATCTTAATATACTGCAGTAGTCACATTGTCACACTGATAGCCGCCACTGGATACACATGAATGATTGCGAGCTTATAACAGGACAGGTTGAGGCTTGTGTAGGAAACTGAAAAAGCATGCTGAGGCGCAGCCCATATAGCGAATGGACATACCATACTGACATACCAAGAATCTTCAGTAAACTAAGAGGGCCGAAAGATGATGGATGGCAAAGCTCGTAATGTTCACAAATTCTTTCCTTATAATGTCTGCTTAAAAAAAACAATTTGACAGATGCGTTTTTTCCTCCTCTAAAACTTTCACACAAATATAAACCACCCCACACACGACTTAAAAAAGCATTTATTTGTACATGAATTTTTTAAATATTTTGTTTATTTGATGGCTGTACCTGTGCTGGCAAACGTTTGTTCACCACCTAAAGTTCGATTTTAGATCCAGTTCACCAACATATTCTTTGAACACCTGTTTTAGTAAAAGAAATTGCACATGATCAACATCATACATTTGATATTAGAACCATTGGACCTAGAAATCCAATGCAGAATCCTGAATAGGACAGTTTCTAGATACTGAATATTTGTTTTGTTTATTATTACTATTTATTATTTAAAATTTCAAAATGTTTCTGTTTACTTCCAATTTAAAATATGAAAACTATCCCAGATTTTCAATATCATCTGGAAACACAAAAAGAAAATAAATCTGATTATAGTTTCCACTGCTTGTGTAACCAGTTAGGTTAAGTCGTCATTACATGAGCTTTTAAACACTAGTTCAGTTAATTCAGAATTCTGGTAAAACAGGCAATCCATTGAGGAAACATTATTAAACATTAGCTGGTAGGACATATCTTAATCATAAATGGTGTGCGTGAATAAGTGCATCCATGTGCATCAACACCACACAGTCAGGTTCAGCTCCATTTCTCTCTTCTTATGCTTTTTCTTGTGTGTTATTTGACATGCAGTGCTTATTTTAGGCAAAGTCTGTCAAATTAAATCACTATCTTTTTGTCAGCTATTATTTTATGATTCTAATATAATAATATAATATTATGTAATATAATAAAGGACCAGTAAGCAAACACACACACACACACACACACACACACACACACACACACACACACACACACTATGTATGTCAATTATTATTATTAAAACATATTTTCAGCTGTAGGAAGGTTGTTGTGCAACGTTTCAGCATCTTAAACAGGGGCGCCCCCTGCTGGGAAATGTGATAAAGCGCTGAAAAGTAAACCATAACTTATCACTTTTAACTATATATTGTATCTACATTGTCACTAGGAAGGGCATCAGGTGTAAAACCTGTGCCAAGTTGTTGTGAGGGCTGGATATTCCGCTGTGGCGACCCCTTGCCGGGAGCAGCCGGAAGACCAACAACATTACTAGTAGTAGTAGGCGGTACGGTGGTGTAGTGGTTAGCATTGTTGCCTTGCACCTCCAGGGTCCAGGTTCAATTCCTGGGCCAGACTCGATTCCTGCCATGGAGTTTGCATGTTCTCCCCATGTTTCCTCTGGGTACTCCGGTTTCCTCCCACAGTCCAAAGATATGCAGGTAAGGCTAATTGGTGTTCCCAAATTGCCTGTAGTGTGTGAATGAGTGTGTGTGTACGCACCCTGTGATGGATTGACACCCTGTCCGGGGTGTCCCCTGCCTTGCGCTATAGGCCTCCTTGGATAGGCTCCAGGTCGCCACAACCCTGAATACAGGATAAAGTGGTGTAGAAGATGAGTGAGTGAGTAGTAGTATACTTAATGAAACAACAACAATACTACTACTAATCAATAATATATCTACCGCAATTTAAAGATTTGGTTTTGCATGAGAGTGACACCTAGTGCTCAAACTAGAAATTTAATTTCCCCCTTCATTAAAGAGACAGATTACACTTTTTTTTTTAAAATTATATTTCACCTCTTAAAAATCAGTTGGAGATGGCACATCCCTGTCTATTGTCATATATTAATTTGTTGTTATATTTCAATTGAATAATTTAGACTTTTGATTTTGTAGATACATATGTTATTACCTACACTGTAAAAAATAAATAGTCCATTTTACGGTAAAAAACCAGCAGCTGTGGTTGTCAGAAGTTTACCGTAAAAATTTCTACAGATTTTAATTTTTTTTTTACGCTTTATAACTGTCTAATTAACATGTTTATGTTGTTATAAAAACCGTTTATTCCCGTCAAATTCCAAGGTTTACATTGTAACAAATACGGATCATAACCATGTTTTTTACAGCTCAGAACTGTCTAATTTAAAGATTTATGTTGTAATAATAACGGTTTATTTCCATCTTTTTTACAGCTCAGTACTCACACACTCTCACCCATCGTCTATCGTCTATACAACTTTATCCTATATATATTGGGGGGTGACTAGTACCTGGAGGAAACCCACCAAGCACAGGGAGAACAAACAAACTCCATGCACACAGAGATGGGAATCGAGCCTGGCCGGGAATCGAACCCGGACCCTGGTGGTGGAAGGCGACAGTACTAACCACTACACTACCATACTGGCTACACAATTGCTGTCGTTGTTGTTGGACTATTTGTTTTATTATGAATAACCACAGTGAATTCATTCAGCAATTCTATGAAAGCATCATTTTATCACACTAGCTGGGAGCTAAAAGAGATAGAAGTTACATTGCTAAGCATTCGGATTTTACTGTTAAGACACCATTAAGAGTACTTTTATACTAATACAAACCTAAATCAAATCATCAAAACCCATCAAAAGTTATTCAAGACTCGGACATCAGCATGGTACCATGTATTTTTTAATAAAGACAGCAAAACAGTATTTAAATTCTCAAAATCAAATATACAAATGTCAGGGTGGACATTTCTTTTGGGCAGACAGTCTAAGTATGGCGGTGGCGGAGGGCAAAGTGGCGCGTGCTAGCGGCTGTCCTCGCCACAGTCATCAAAGGGTGGAATACCATTCACAAATTTGAAGTCCTTGGTTAATGTAAATATAAACCGTAGAAAAAAATATTAATATCCGTAAAATATACAGTATAATGAGTGCAGTCCCGTACAAACAACAGTGTTGCTACCGTATTTTTTACGGTAAATTTCTGGCAACCACAGCTGCCATTTTTTTACCATAAAATTTTAAAGTTTATTTTTTACAGAGCAGGGCCTGGTTTCTCGATAACGCACACTATTCGCGCGCTAAGTAGACTCTTAAGATATATCTTACGTTAAGTGATAACTTTTCTAAGTGTATTTCTCGAACTGTCTCTTAGGAGTCTTCTTAAGTCGCTGCCTCTTACGTCCGACGTTACGCGGCGCTGTCTACAGTGAAGGTCCTGAATTAGTGGACATCGGTTGCTCAGGAATCGATTTTTCACTCCTTTTGCATGACAGTGTTAAGAAAGACGGCACTTTCTATGCAAATTAAACATTGCACTAAATTCTTTTAATAACATTTATTTCGACATGTGTTAACTTAACAATAACATGCCATAATAGACAAATATATAAATTAATATTAATTAATATAATAATATAATATATAATATTTTCATGTAACATGTGGCCGTGAAACGAACCGGGTTTACAATCATAGTTGATGGACAAACAGCTGATAACACTCTTCACCAGCTTCAGAAACAATGTGAAGTGTCAGTTGTTGGGGTTGTATAGCGCACTTATGGAATGAATACGATGAGATGACAGAGTGGAGGTTTAATACCCCTATCTCACACGCGGGGCCGTAAGTGCGGTTCATTATGATTCGGCGCGAGTTTTGGTGCTGTTATTACGTTTCCATTTTACCACGCAAAAAAAAAAAAACATGTTTAACATGTGGAAGCTCGCAGACGTCGGGCGCCGGTCACTCGAGGCGGATCACGGTGCCTAATACCCCTCTCTCACCTGTGTGGCCTGACTCATCTCCGTGAGCTGCCGCGATTGCCCGAGACGTTCCTTTAACATTCCGCGACGTTCTGCAAGGTCTGCAAGCTTCCGCGAGGACCAGCAAAAACTAAACGTTGAATTTTTCACGCGGAAAGATGGAAACGGAATCACAGCGCAAAACTCGGGGTGAATCATGATCAAGCCTACGGCCACAGCGCGAGACCGTGCAGGTGAGATAGGGGTATAACACACCGCATCTCACACCGAGTCACACCGCATGAGTGAATACTGTAGGGGTATTAAACATTACAATCAGCCAGAAAACTGAATGGATGCGGGGTTTGAAACTCCCAATGTTATTTTCTCATTTAACTAAATAAAATTTCATAAAAACAAAACGTGTCAAAAGAAAAACCCATAAAGTTACGGATAATGGCTAATGATCAATGAAACATATTTTAAACAAAAAGCAGCGAGCAGTTGGACATCGGGACGGGGAGTGTAAGTACGAGGCGTTGGTCTGGCACGCGCAGGTCTGAGCAGCTCAAGAAGCTCCATAATCTGTTGCCTTGGAAGGCAAAACTTTTATTTAGATATATTTTTTTTAATAACGACCACGGGGAAAATATGAAAAGGGCTGAAGTTTTGTCTAAAGGAAAAATGTACATGACCCACACGGCTCCACGGACCGCGCCGTCTTCAGTTTAACACAACACCACGCTGTATCGCTGCCAAATTGTTCGCCACCTGTTTAATATTAATAGTGATTGGCAATTTTAATGCATTAGTCACATTATGAAAAAGCCTAATTAAAAGTCACTCTATTAGTTCTGATATCAAATAAAATAAAATTCTTAAACAGGTCTACAGTATATTCCATCATTAATACGACTTTGATAACGTGCCATAATGTGCTTCCATACACCACTGATTTATAAAGACTGCTGCTCAGTGGCAGCGACTAGCGTCTTGAGCTGAAACTACGCTAAGTATGAGTTAAGGTTGCTCCAGACCAACCTTACGAACGTGTGACTTAGCTAAGAGATACTTAGCGTAAGAACGTTTCGGGAAATGCGCCATAAAGTTAAGAGAGAGGTTAAGGTACGACTTAAGAACTACTTAGCGATAAGAAGCTTTCGAGAAACCGGGCCCAGATATTTTTCTGATTTTTAAACTCTATCAACAAAGGTTTAGTAAAATATAAACTGATGCTTCATGATATTAGTAACAAATACCTTCTCTGAGAGTTTCCTTTTTATAAATACAGTACATCATAAATTTTACTGCAATAAACCATATTTTCATATGTTTTTAACTGTTAAATTTAAGGTCTTACTCTGTAAAACTAATTACAGTTTTCACTGTAAATTCTACGGTTATCCCAAGTTTTGTGACATATTGTTTTATTCTGTAGCATTTATGCGGTATTTTACTGTTAGAATTACAAACATTTGTTACAGTGTAATAATAATAATTGAATGACACACAGGCGGTCTGTTAGCTAAATTTAAAGTATTTATATACTCTCTCTCTCTCTCTCTCTCTCTCTCTCTCTCTCACACACACACACACACACACACACACACACACACACATTACTGGCTTCCTAAAGGGCTTCTTACGGTATTTCCTTTTGAACACTTTCTTTAACATTTCCAGTTTTTCATATTCATGCCTCTGTAGGACACCAGTAATTATCAAACTCTTGCTGACGTACAGATGGTAGTCACGCGGTATTCTGGTTATACCGCCACGCCTCCCGGTGGCAGCATTTGGGTTTGTGCGTTTGCTGCCTTCTACCGCTGAGTGGCGCTATATAACTATTTCTATATAACTTAATTCTCTCAAGGATTAATGAGCCGCGCTCCTTTAGAGCTGCATGTAGTAGCGGAGAAAAAAATCAAGTGAAGCATTGTAGTTAAACGAATTCTTAATCAAGGTATTAAAATTACAATACAAATGTAGAATTTAAATTAAATCTTATTAGGATCGAATTTAAGCAAAGTAAATGTTAACACATTGAGCCTTTATATTTTATCATGTGTAATTAGAAAACCTACGCATGTATGTTTTTTGTCATCTTATATTTTGTGTTCTTTCAATTTGTAGTAGATTTATTAACTGAAATAAACAAAACTAAATGACTATAAAAATGTAAACATTGTCAGGACGTTCTACTGCGCCAGCAGATATCGATGTGTTTTTACGTTATTATAAGAATTAAATGCAGTAGGCTGTTATGAGCATCATAATGTTCTTTAATAAATAATGAAAACATTTTAACAAATTACATTTTTACATCCCAGCACCCCCGTTGTGCTGTACCACGGCCGGCAAAAACCTTATAAAATACAAGTGAAACATTAAACGAATTTATCATCACAGTACTAAAATTACAGTACAAACTTAGAACTTAAATTAAATATAGGCGTTTTAGTTCCGTCGATTTTTAAGCAAAGTAAATGTTAACACAATGTTAACACAGTGAGCCTTTATATTTTATCATGTGTAACACCAGAGGTGTTGTCAGATTAATGGGCAAAAATGATATTATAAACCTATATGAGCTACATAGAGTTTATAAGACTTTACTTTTATTTAAGTGCACGCACAATGATGAGAAAACGTTATGATGTTGTAAAATAATGAAAGCAAACAGGGATACAGCGCTATTCTTTATCGGTTTCTGTGAACTTGAGCACGTCAGAAAATTAACCGAAACTCCGTGTATACTCGCCTCACAGACGTGAAAAATATATACTTACAGAAAGCAAAATGTCTGCTTTTATATAAACTAATGGGGAAAAAATAGTGGATTACTACAGCGCATCCACTCACAGCCGAAACCAAAGACATCAACTTATCAATGAATTATTAAAATGGCCAGTCAGTTTCCTTGCTGTTTTCCCTGACGCATTTATAATCATTAGTCTTCTTCTGCCAATGCGGTGTTTCCTGTCCCCACCCCCATTAAAACGGCGTATTCAGAGGCTCGCCCGCGAGAGGTTGTGCGCGCGTGGTCCACTACACAGCAAAAACATGTTAGTATATTATGACTGAATTCATATCGGCGTGCGTTTCGCACAGTGCCGCAAAGACAGCGCTTATTTAACACGTATAAATTTGTGTTTGTTATATTTCTGGGAAAGAGAAATCTCTTATAAATCTTTCATATTGGCGTGCACGTTCATCTGACTTTAGATCAAAACTCGGCAATGTGAAAGAGCACACGCGCGCCGTGGGTTCACGCGAACATTTTACATTCACTAAAAGGCTTATTCACAACCACATTTCAGCCATTCACACACATGCATTGTGCTACTGTACACACTTTTACTTTTCCCCTTCTAATCTCCCCTTTGATAAAAATGCTCCCGATATGAGTCGACATGAGCCGCTTTGTTTCATAAAGAGGGGCGACATATACTTGCTGATTAAACTATGCATTTTTTTTTACAGTGAAAGTGCGCGCGATGTGAGCAGCTTTAATTATTGATAATTACACCGAGTTCCAAATTATTATGCAAACTGGATGTAAGTGTCAAACATTAAATGTTTAATTTTTAAATTAAACTCATGGATGGTATTGTGTCTCAGGGCTCTTTGGATCATTTAACTGAATCTCAGACACGTGTGATAATTAGTTTGCCAGATAATCCAATTAAAGGAATAGTTCTGAAGAAGGTTGTTCCACATTAATAAGCCGGCCACAGCTTTCAAGCAATATGGGAAAGAAAAAGGATCTCTGCTGCCGAAAAGCATCAAATATTGCAATGTCTTCGACAAGGTATAAAAACATTAGATATTTCATGAAAACTTATGCGTGATCATTGTACTGTGAAGGCATTTGTGGCTGATTCAGAGCACAGACAGGTTCGTGCAGATAAAGGCAGAATGAAGAAAGTTTCTGCCAAACAAATTCATCGGATTTAGAGAGCAGCTGCTGAAATGCCATTACAAAGCAGCAAACAGGTATTTGAAGCTGCTGGTGCCTCTGGAGTCCCGCAAACCTCAAGGTGTAGGATCCTTTAAAGGCTTGCAGTTGTGTATAAACCTACTATTCGGCCCCTAATCAATGCTCACAAGCAGAAACAGTTGCAGTGGGCCCAGGCATACATGAAGACAAGTTTTTAAACTTGTTCACTGATGAGTGTCGTGCAAGCCTGGATGGTCCATATGATTGGAGTAGTGGATGGTTTCCCAACAAGGCTGCGATGTCAACAAGGAGGTGCCGGAGTCATGTTTTGGGCCAGAATCATGGGGAGAGAGCTGGAAGGTCCCTGTGGGGTCCCAGAAGGTGTGAAAATGACCTCTGCAAAGTATACTGACTGACCACTTTCTTCCATAATACAAAAAGAAGAACCGTGCCTTCCGTAACAAAATCATCTTCATGCACGACAATGCACCATCTCATGCTGCAAAGAATAACTGCTATGGGAATACTATGCTATGGGAATAACTGCTATGTGTCATTGGCTGCTATGGGAATAAAAGATGAGAAACTCATGGTGTGGCCACCATCCTCCCCTGACCTCAACCCCATTGAGAACCTATGTGGGTGGGAGGCAGTTTGATTCAAAACAGCAGCTCTGGACTATTCTGACATCCCGCAAAGAAATTCAAGCAGAAACTGTCCAAAAACTCACAAGTTCAATGGATGCAAGAATTGTGAAGGTGATGCTGCAAATTCAACAAAAGACTATTTTCAGTTATTTACAACCTATAAAACGTTTTAACTCTGTTGTGCATAATAATTTGGAACAGTGCATTTTCAGTTTTTTATTTTTCAAATAAATACAGTGGAACCTCGGGTTACGAGTAACTCCGCAAGACGAGCAAATATTTTTAATACATTTTGATTTGAAAAACGAGCGTTGTCTTGGTTTACAAGCACTGAGTATCATGTATCACGCATGCGCTTCTTGTTTTGATGCCGAGCTTCACGTGATCACAACTGAGCCAACGGTTTTTCTCTCTCTTGCGCTGCAGAATTGTGGGTGCTCGTCTCTTACTGATATACAGATGTCGCCATTAAAAACGCGCGTTTCGAGAAAAGGGATCCCGTGACTTGCCGCGGCTTTGCGCGGCTGCGTGCGGGAAGCTGTGAACATGCCCTTCATTACCTGTAGGGGGCAGTCGTGTTTCAGTCTGAAGTATTGTGTGTCTACTGAAGCCGAAAATGTGTGCAAATTAAACCGCGCATGCGTGTTTGGAGACGCTGTGCCCGCGCTGTGGATCAGTCGGTTGGGAATCACAACGGAGGTACAACAGGGTGTGGCTGCAGCTGGAGTTTGTCGTGTTCGAGGTAAGTTTAGCTTTCTTTTTTGGATGTGATTCTCGCTTTCATGACTCCCAATTAATGTTCATCTTAATCTCAGGGCGTACAATTAGCAATATTTCAGTTTTTAATGGTGTGAAGATTCACAAAACACCGTTTTCGTGTAAAAACCTGAACCTACGGAGCCCCCCAGGGGTCCTGTGGTAAATAAATAAATAAATAAATAAAATAATAACGAACCGAGCGCGCGGATTAATACACCGAGATGTGTGTTTCTTACCCCCACACCTCGTGAAAACGGCGTGTTCAGACAAAGCCTCGCCAGTGAGATGCCATTTCTGAACAAACTGAGTCGTGTGTGTTAAAGCATTAAATGGTAAAAGAGCACTAGCAATAAACGTTTTTTTTCTGAAGCCGAACTTTATTAATGAGTTACGAGTAAAGAACCTGTACATATGTTCATACAGTATTGACAGCAGCTCTAATTTGTCTAAATCGCATTGCAGACAATAAAAATAAGTCGAGTCATCCTGTGACCTTGCATGCTTAATCTTTCCACACATGATTCTTGCTTCTCACTTTTTCCTTAATCCCTCGCTGATCTATCTTGTATTTTTCTAACTGTGTCAGAAACTTTGTGTTAGTAGCACTGCTTGACATGCTTGATGCCTTTCTCTTTTGTAATTTGCTTTGGATAAAGGCAAACTTACAAAAGATGAAGAAATGCCTAAATGTAGTTGTACGAATAAAAGATTATGTAATGATACAATGTAAATATTTTCACAGAAACAAAGCGTAAAGATGAGACATGAATCTGAACAGGATCTCTTTGATGATTGCCTGGTAAAGCATTGTTTTCTTATTAATTATACAATTTATTAATACCTTGAATATAGTGTTTGTTGTATTGGACAGAAGCATTTAAATGCAAATGAATATATAAATCTGAGTAATTATTGAACGAATTTTCATGTTTGGACTAACCCTTTAAATACAAACTCAGCATTCATCATAGGATTTCCTGACACTGTAAAGGTGCAGAGTAATCTATGGAGTGTAGCCATCTCATGCCATGTTTTACAATGTTTTAGTGATGCAAGATTATTGCTAAAGCAATTTAACCCAAGTTTAACAATCTGAAGTATATGAAGTGATGGTCATTTTTTATTATCAATTATTTTTATTATTATTTTTTTCTCTGTGAAATGAAGTCAGCACAGGTTGAAGCAATTCAGATTTTTTTTTTTTGTTTCTCAAAATAAATTATTTATTTTCTTGTACATTTTATGCAGGGGGACAGACGAAGTGATGCCAGTATGCACCCTTCTTAAAATCCTTGTCGTCTGTGCTGTTGAAGGGGAAGAACCGGTTGGTGTATCCATAATCCTTGAAGGAGAGGAAATTTTGCAAGAATGTGGCAATAGCTCCGAGCACTGCGCTACACATTTGAGCTATTTTCAGAAAGTTCTTCTAGAACTTGATGGGATTAAGCTATCACCAAAAGTGCAAGCTTTAAAGATGAAGTTATCTTAAAACATTTGATTTGGCTTGACTACAAGTCTTTACATGTTGTGTTTACATGTTCAGCTTAATGTTTTAATCCGTTATAGTTTCAATGGCATACTTTTAAGTGCACTAGTCCAGAGTGCTGATTTGAATGTTGCAACTTCACTGCTTCCGAGGGCTATTAAGTTTTAACGTTTATTCTACAGTTTGTTTAATGTATTTTCTGCTGTATTTTATTTCTAAATGAATGGTGTATTTTATTTATTTATTATTATTTTACACAATTTTGTTTAAAACAAGTATTTCAGGCCCTGGTGCCGTGCAGTTTTTTCTATGGATGCAAAATTTAGCTGAATGCACTTTTATTAAAAAGACAACTTGGATCTAGACTGTGAATGTCACAAATATTTGGTAATGTTGGTGAATAAACTGTTTAATTATATTTTAGTTGTGTGATTTATGAAAGATATAGATGAAATAATTACTTAAGTTTCTTTCCAAAACATAAATTAGCAATGTTTACATTATTATAGGGAGTAATATAAATTGATAAAACCAAGTTAAGGGAAAATCTCACAAAACAAAATGATAGTAATTTCATAAAATTAAGGTTCCTGCTGATACAATAATGAATTAACTTTACTTGATTATTTTAAATAAATCTAATTTGTGCATTAAATATAATTATGTAACTTTTACTTGATTTCTTTTATTGTTAATTTAATTAAGTAATTTTTACCTGACAATTACAGGTGAGTTTTACTTAGGCTGAATCACAATTCTATTTTCTTCCCCTTGTCCCTTGAAACGAAGTGGAAAGGGGAAGGGTATAAATATTTCCCCTAAGAAATGGGACAACACTACAACACTGTTATACGTCATCATACGTTGTCGCTGGTTCCTAATGTTACATCAGAGGACATGCGCCGATGTTTATCACACATTCCAATAAGAGAGATTACTCACTCCCAAAGGTTTTTTGCGCCGTATTTCGATTTTTAAAAAAGTTGCTCATTTTCACCACGAACACGGATGAGTCTTCGGGTTTCCTCAGCCGTCCATATACAGAATATAAATTACAAAACTGTGGTCACGTTGCAATAAGTAAGAATAGTGTAAGCACCGTTCATTTACATGTACACATATGGCCGTAAGCAAAACAAACAATGCGTTATCAAATGCTCGGCAAACTGCCGTGCTACTGAACTTTCATATTTGTTTGTAGCATGCAGTAAAGTGTATGTGATATAAAAATATATATTTGTAATATTGTGCAATATGTGCTATCCGCTAGCAAACTTTAGCGATTTTTTTTGCAAACGTTTCTTTACAGAACATCACCATAAACACAAACACAAGACTAAAGGTAATATACATATAATGAAAACTTGTCATAAAAATCTTTATTAATGGCAAAAATGACTTAACATTTATAGGTCTGCTTGCTCGAGTGAGCAGCCATGTTGAAAACTTCGCTTAGCCCTTCGTTTGAAGTGAGGTCCTGAAAAATCTTTGTTTGGAGGGCTATCTGGCCCTTCCCCCCTCCCCCTACACCTCCAACCAAAAGAGAAATGAGACACCTCTACCCCTGCACGTGAACGCGCCAAATGGAAGGGTAGGGGGAAGGGTAGAAATTGGATTCAGCCTTAATATTGGAGCAATAAAATTTACTTAAAATCTGTGTCCAAATTGTTATGAGGATTTTATCAAGTAAATCTTACAAGTTCTTTTTTTCAGTGCATGGGTGAACACGATGTTTTAAGAATTTAATTTTATATATATATATATATATATATATATATATATATATATATATATATATATATATATATATATATGTATTGTGTGTGTGTGTGTGTGTGTGTGTGTGTGTGTGTGTGACCGGTGCAACTCACACGTCCTATTCCATTGTCACTCATACTGCCGTAGTTTTTAGAGCCCTAAAAAAGCATTCGCTAGTAAGTAAGTAAATAAAAGACAAATGAATAAATAGTTTTAAATTATATATATACAGAGGCGTAGATTTATGGTGGACGGAGGGGATGTGTCCCCACCAATATCCTCCGACCATTGAAATGTCCCCACCAATAATTGAATCCACTTTTTTTTTTAATCGTTCTGTCAACATTAACCTAGACACGCAGAAAGGGATAAATCACGTTCTCTCCTTGAGTCCTCCCGCCCCCAAAACAAATATGAACATTTTGATTGGCTGTGCCTTTCCCTGCCATCATGTGATAGACTATGGCTGCGTTCAGATACAAGCAGCGCCAAATGCAGTGGACTCACATTCAGTACAGCAGGCCAGGATATAGTCTGTGAATACGGACTTAAAACTAACGGCAGATTAAACAGCTAAATGTAAAAGTATAAATATGATCCCTGTCAGTCTCCTAATCTAATGACTGTTTGTCAGAAATCAGTATTGTGAAAGAAATTGATAAGCTAATATACTAATATTGCCATATGGCTAGAATTTTGTTGACACCAATAGACAATCCACTTCAGAAAAATTGTTTTTAAAATGCATTCACTTACTTGGCGAACATTAATGATTTGATTCGAGGTTTGCACACTAAGACTCAGAAAAAGTGAAATAAAATGATTGCTGTTTAAATGGCATGTGTTTATCCTGTTTTGTCAGGTAACAGAACCTAAACACCTGTGCTGTATATCAGACAGCGATGGAGAGTGTAGATTACACACAGGTGCTCTCTAGTCATTAGCACTCATCAGGCAATGTCTATGGCCAACTGACTGCACTCAGACCAAAGGGGGCTGAATAATTACACACACCCCACTTCTCAGTTATTTATTTGTAAAAAAAAAAATGTTTGAAATCATGTATGATTTTCGTTCCACTTCTCGCGTGTACACCACTTTGTATTGGTCTTTCACATGGAATTCCAATAAAATTGATTCATGTTTGTGGCTGTAATGTGACAAAATGTGGAAAAGTTCACGGGGGGGGGGGGGGGGGAATACTTTTGCAAGCCACTGTAGTTGTCCTGAGATTTAACATTGTTACCAATAATAGGCTGAGGCATTCTCTGTCCATGCTCATAAGGAATCCCTCAATGTTTTTCAATTAGGGGACAGAAGCAGATCAGCCATGTTGTAGTTCAGGTGAATAGGCGAGTTCACAGGAGGTCAATCTGAATGTTGATTATACAGTATATAACATATAATATGTGTGCGTGTATTATACATGTTGATTATACTAATATTTAGCATTATGAGGAGTGATAGGCTGAGGATGTAAGTGATTCATTAGTGTTTTTGGCAAAAGTTTTGAACTGACATTTCACTTTTTTGTCACGCTATTTCATCAGGTGGCAATGCTGTCCGGTCCTAGTGCAGTCAGAGGGGAAGAGTTAGGGTCAAAGCCATTGTTCACCCCCAAAAAAACTTTACTCACTATTTACTCCTTAAGTGGTTCCAATCTCAAAAAAGAACAGCCTGGACAATATTGATGTCAAACAAATATGCCAGCAGTTTATTTTTGTTAACGAGAGGCGAAGGCATGTTTTTGTCTCCTTCATATAGGAGCAATAGGCATTGAGCTGTTGTGTGGTACTCTACCTAGTAGTTCATGTTTAGATGTAATCTACTTTTATATATATACAGATGATTGAGATGTTTCATTTGCACTAGGGCTCAATAAAGAATAGTTTTTATTTTATTAAAGACTATCTTTTTGTCAGTTATGAAACATTCCTTTAACTTTACACTATTCCTTAATTTAACTTAATGAATTGCATTAATGAATTGTATTAATATCAATCGAAGCATTGCTAGTATTAATGTAAAGTGATTTCGCACCATATTAAGAAAAACATGTATTCAGTGGACATAGTTGGGGTGGGAGGTTGGTAGGTGGATGGGGCAGGGGGTTGGGGGTTGGTGGGTGGAAAAGGGGATTGGGGGATGGGGTATTAGTTGGAGTCATAGGTAGCAAACCTACGCCCTTGTGTGTGTGTGTGTGTGTGTATACAGATGTCGCCATTAAAAACGCGTGTTTCGAGAAAAGCGATCCCGTGACTTGCCGCGGCTTTGCGCGGCTGCGTGCGGGAAGTTGTGAAAATACCCTTCATTACCTGTAGGGGGCAGTCGTGTTTCAGTCTGAAGTATTGTGTGTCTACTGAAGCCGAAAATGTGTGCAAATTAAACTGCGCATGCGTGTTTGGAGACGCTGTGCCCGTGCTGTGGATCAGTCGGTTGGGAATCATCATGGAGGTACAACACGGCGTGGCTGCAGGTGGAGTTTGTCGTGTTCGAGGTAAGTTTAGCTTTCTTTTTTGGATGTGATTCTCGCTTTCATGACTCCCAATTAATGTTCATCTTAATCTCAGGACGTACAATTAGCAATTTCAGTTTTTAATAGTGTGGAGATTCACAAAACACCGTTTTCGTGTAAAAACCTGAACCTACGGAGCCCCCCAGGGGTCCTGTGGTAAATAAATAAATAAATAAAATAATAACGAACCGAGCGCGCGGATTAATACACCGAGATGTGTGTTTCTTACCCCCAACCCGAGTGAAAACGGCGTGTTCAGACAAAGCCTCGCCAGTGAGATGCCATTTCTGAACAAACTAAGTCGTGTGTGTTAAAGCATTAAATGGTAAAAGAGCACTAGCAATAAACGTTTTTTTCTGAATCCGAATTTTATTAATAAATTACAAGTTGGCGGCGCGGTGGTGTAGTGGTTAGCACTGTCGCCTTGCACCTCCAGGGTCTGGGTTCGATTCCCCGGCCAGGCTCGATTCCCGTCTCTGTGTGCATGGAGTTTGCATGTTCTCCCCGTGCTTGGTGGGTTTCCTCCGGGTACTCCGGTTTCCTCCCACAGTCCAAAGATATGCAGGTTAGGCTAATTGGCGTTCCTAAATTGCCCGTAGTGTGTGATTGGGTGTGTGAGTGTGTGTATGTGTGTGTGCCCCGCGATGGATTGGCACCCTGTCCAGGGTGTACCCCGCCTAGTGCCCGAAGTCTCCTGGGATAGGCTCCAGGTCCCCCGCGACCCTGAACACAGGATTAAGCGGTATAGAAGAAGATGAAATTACAAGTTAAATTTCAACTGTAAAGAACCTGTACATATGTTCATACAGTATTGACAGCAGCTCTAATTTGTCTAAATCACATTGCAGACAAGAAAAAGAAGTCGAGTCATCCTGTGACCCTGCATGCTTAATCTTTCCACACATGATTCTTGCTTCTCACTTTTTCCTTAATCTCCGGTTCGGTTCTGGTTTCGGTCTGTTCTCATGAGTTGTGAAGTGAGAGGAACAAAGTATAAATATTGTTCATTTGCTAAATTAAGTATCATGAATTTTAATTGAATATCTATCTCTATTTTTTTCACAGCAGTTTGTGACTGAAAGTGTGTCTGCCTCTGACTTCAGGAGTTTCCTGACCAACCGGATCTAACGGCCATATTTAAAAATCATAAAGTACAAAACGTTTCTGTTAGTGTTTAATTTTGTTTCTTATTTATCATATTTGGTCATTGTAACATGCATTAGGGAGGATTATCTCTGCGAAGTGTGTCTGCTATCTGGGAATTAATTACCTTTACTTGGCTATTTTAAATAAATCTAATTTGTGCATTAAATATAATTATGTAACTTTTACTTGATTTCTTTGATTGTTTCTTTGATTATGTGTAAAGAAAATACAATTTATATATTCGTGTTTAATTACAAAAAAAAACATTTTAATGGTTAGTGATTGTTGCAGACATTCACATTATTTTTTGGGGAAGAGCTTGGCTTGTACAGGCTACTCATCAGCAGTCGGCGCCCCGCTGTAACCAGAAGATCAAAGGAGCAGTTATCGGCTGACACGTAGCCTTCTGAGTTTGGAGACCCACAGAACCCCCACTGTATTATAATGCCTCTTCTCACCTTTCATTCATGATTTCGCTGATGGGGGAATTCGTACAATTGGGGGTTTTAAAAACAATTAACAAGGCCGAGTAGACGTCTCTGCCTAAAATGTTTTTCGCCAGCAAAACACCTCTCTCTCTCTCTCTCTCTCTCTCTCTCTCTCTCTCTCTCTATATATATATATATATATATATATATATATATATATATATATATATTTATATATATAAAATATACAAACCGGATTCCAAAAAAGTTGAGACACTAAACAAATTGTGAATAAAAACTGAATGCAATGATGTGGAGATGGCAAATGTCAATATTTTATTCAGAATAGAACATAAATCACGGTACAAAAGTTTAAACTGAGAAAATGTATCATTTTAAAGGAAAAATATCTTGATTCCAAATTTCACGGTGTCAACAAATCCCAAAAAAGTTGGGACAAGGCCATTTTCACCACTGTGTGGCATCTCCCCTTCTTCTTACAACACTCAACAGACGTCTGGGGACCGAGGAGACCAGTTTCTCAAGTTTAGAAATAGGAATGCTCTCCCATTCTTGTCTAATACAGGCATCTAACTGTTCAATCGTCTTGGGTCTTCTTTGTCGCATCTTCCTCTTTATGATGCGCCAAATGTTCTCTATAGGGGAAAGATCTGGACTGCAGACTGGCCATTTCAGTACCCGGATCCTTCTCCTATGCAGCCATGATGTTTTGATTGATGCAGAATGTGGTCTGGCATTATCTTGTTGAAAAATGCAGGGTCTTCCCTGAAAGAGATGACGTCTGGATGGGAGCATATGTTGTTCTAGAACCTGAATATATTTTTCTGCATTGATGATGCCTTTCCAGACATGCAAGCTGCCCATGCCACACGCACTCATGCAACCCCATACCATCAGAGATGCAGGCTTCTGAACTGAGCGTTGATAACAACTTGGGTTGTCCTTGTCCTCTTTGGTCCGGATGACATGGCGTCCCACATTTCCAACAAGAACTTCGAATCGTGACTCGTCTGAACACAGAACAGTCTTCCATTTTGCCACACTCCATTTTAAATGATCCCTGGCCCAATGAAAACGCCTGTGCTTGTGGATCTTGCTTAGAAATGGCTTCTTCTTTGCACTGTAGAGTTTCAGCTGGCGACGGCGGATGGCACGGTGGATTGTGTTCACTGACGATGGTTTCTGGAAGTATTCCTGAGCCCATTCTGTGATTTCCTTTACAGTAGCATTCCTGTTTGTGGTGCAGTGTCGTTTAAGGGCCCGGAGATCACGGGCATCCAGTATGGTTTTACGCCCTTGACCCTTACGCACAGAGATTGTTCCAGATTCTTTGAATCTTCGGATGATATTATGCACAGTTGATGATGATAACTGCAAAGTCTTTGCAATTTTTCGCTGGGTAACACCATTCTGATATTGCTCCACTATCTTTCTGCGCAACATTGTGGGAATTGGTGATCCTCTACCCACCTTGGCTTCTGAGAGACACTGCCACTCTGAGAAGCTCTTTTTATACCCAATCATGTTGCCAATTAACCTAATTACTGTTAATTGGTCTTCCAGCTCTTCGTTATGCTCAAATGTACTTTTTCCAGCCTCTTATTGCTACTTGTCCCAACTTTTTTGGGATTTGTTGACACCGTGAAATTTGGAATCAACATATTTTTCCTTTAAAATGATACATTTTCTCGGATTAAACTTTTGATCTGTCATCTATGTTCTATTCTGAATAAAATATTGACATTTGCCATCTCCACATCATTGCATTCAGTTTTTATTCACAATTTGTTTAGTGTCCCAACTTTTTTGGAATCCGGTTTGTAAATTCACAATCACATTCCAGCTCTTATTTCCAGCCGTGGTCAAATAATGGATGAAATAATTATTCAATGCTGGACACAAACAGCAAAAAATATGAAAAGCCCTAAGCACTTTATTGCTTTTCATCATGTTTTTTGCTGTTTGTGTCCAGTATATATATAGTTAATTCATGTCTATGATCTAAAAAAATATAAAAACATATGATCTTTTTGAGTTATGAGTTGTTTTTTATTATTCATAAGACAACCTTTCAGTTTTGTAAATATTCTAGTTATAGTGTGTTAAGTCTTTCTTAAACGGTTTTGAGAATTAGACCATCCAGCTAAGATCAATATTATTAATATTAAGCATTTTATTTCTATTTATTCTATGCTTTGCTGGAGAAATACATTTTAGGCAGAGACGTCTCGGTCTTGTTAAATAGTTTTAAACCCCTGAATTGTGCCAATTCCCCCATCCGAAACCGGTTTGATAACTTCTCACCTATCAAAGGTGAGAAGAGGGACTGAGCTGTAACTGAGCGCGCTTTCACGTTTTACTGTAAAGACACACACACATACAGGCACGTGCAGAGGGGGGAGGGCGGCGGGTGCTTGAGCACCCGCCCCTTGCCTCCAGGATGCCTCAAGCATGGGCGTAAATTTCATTTAACAGTAGGGGGGGACAATAAATATAAAATTTCTCATGAGCAATTTTTGAAGGGGACACATATAATACAGTCAAATTGTACTTATAAAGATACAGTATGTCCCCACAGTGAAAAACTTTGCTTCTATCATTATTATTGTAGCACGGAGACTGCACCATTATGGTTATTTTCAAAGTTTTTCTCAGGTTCAATGACAAAGCAGATTTTTCTTCAAAACTATTTATTGCATTGTTTATGTTGTTTACAGTCAAGCCATCAACATACAATAAAATGTAAACATGAGATCTAAACTAAAAACTGTGCTCCCTGTGCTGGTGCTGGCAATATCATCTCTTTGTTCTGCTGTCTCCGGCTCCCTCCCTGGTTCTGAATCTGCCCCGTCCTCTACTCTCACTGTCTCAGAACAGACTGACTCCTGAAGCAGAACAAAATGCAGGAAAAGATGTTTTCCATACTCATAATAACTAACTTGTTTACATTACACTTGCTAAATTGAAAGATCATACTATAAATTGGTGAGCCTATTACTTTCTACTAAACAGCCACAACTCAAAAAACATTAAAGAAATTGTTCACCCCCCCAAAATTTTAAAAAATCTGTCATTATCCCTTCAATAAAAGCACCACACTTACCCAACACTGTACATCTGATTGACCCTGGTCTACCTGTCCCTCAATAATTTCTGTCTCCTTTGCCTGCATTGATATTGTGACATTAGTATTTTCATAAGCACCCATTCTTAAAGCCAAATTTCCTTAATATGTGAACTTGTACTTACTTGGCGTTTAAGTCACTGAAAAATTATCTTATGTCCATTAGGACACTGCAAGGCAAGTTTATTTATACTGTAGCACATTTCATACACAATGGTCATTCAAATTGCTTTACATAAAGAAAGTAAAACTATCAAAAAATAATCACAACAATAAAAACAAGGAATAAAAAAAGGTTCAAAATTGTATTTAAAATTAATTAAGACACTTAGAACAGAATGGATATTGATTATACAAAAATATACAATTCGGACTAGGCACAGTGCTCATTTAGTAAATGTACAGCTAAACAATATGCTAATTGTGGCCGTTAATGTTAAGTTAACATTATGCCAAGTCGTCACAAATAAAACACTGCATGGGAAACGGTGTTTGTCGTGTTAGTTGCAGTGCACTTTTTTCAGCGGACTTTTCCGCTACCGCGGATCAGTTTATCAACTTGTAATATACAGTATCTCACAAAAGTGAGTACACCCCTCACATTTTTGGAAATATTTTATTATATCTTTACAAGGGACAACGGTAAAGATATGAAACTCTGATAGAATGTAAAGTAATCAGTGTACAGCTTGTATAATGGTGTAAAGTTGATGTCCCCTCAAAATAACTCAACACACAGCCATTAATGTCTGAACTGCTGGCAACAAAAGTGAGTACACCCTAAATGAAAATGCCCAAATTGTGCCCAATTAGCCCTTTTACCTTCCCGTTGTCATGTCACTCGTTAGTGTTACAAGGTCTCAGGTGTCCTTGGGGATCAGGTGTGTTAAATTTGGTGTTATCACTCTCACACTCTCATACTGGTCACTAGACGTTTAACACGGCACCTCATGGCAAAGAATTCTCTGAGGATGTGAAAGAAAGAATTATGGCTCTACACAAAGATGGCCTAGGCTATGAGAAGATTGCTAACACCCTGAAACTGACCTGCAACACGGTGGCTAAGACCACACAGCGGTTTAAAAGGACAGGTTCCACTCAGAACAGGCCCTGCCATGGTAGACCAAAGAAGAAGAAGAGTGCACATGCTCAGCGTCATGTCCAGATGTTGGCTTTTGAAAATAGACGTGTGAGTGCTGCCAGCATTGCTGCAGAGGTTGAAGGGATGGGGAGCCAGCCTGTCAGTGCTCAAACCATATGCCGCACACTGCATCAAATTGGTCTGTATGGCTGTCGTCCCAGAAGAAAGCCTCTTCTAAAGATGGTGCACAAGAAAGCCCGCAAACAGTTTGCTGAAGACAAGCAGACTAAGGACATGGCATACTTGAACCACATCCTGTAGTCTGATGAGACCAAGATAAACTTATTTGGTTCAGATGGTGTCAAGCGTGTGTGGCGGCGACCAGGTGAAGAGTACAAAGACAGATGTGTCTTGCCTACAGTCAAGCAAGGTGGTGGGAGTGTCATGGTTTGGGGCTGCATGAGTGCTGCCGGCACTGTGGAACTACAGTTCATTGAGGGAACCATGAATGCCAACATGTACTGTGCCATACTGAAGAAGAACATGATCCCCTGCCTTCGGAAACTGGGCCGTAGAGCAGTATTCCAACATGATAATGACCCCAAACATACTTCCAAGACAACCACTGTCTTGCAGAAGAACCTGAGGGTAAAGGTGCTGGACTGGCCAAGCATGTCTCCAGACCTAAACCCTATTGAGCATCTGTGGGGCATCCTCAAACGGAAGGTGGAGAAGCACAAGGTGCCTAACATCCACCAGCTTCGTGACGTGATCAAGGAGGAGTGGAAGAGGATTCCCATGACAACCTGTGAAGCTCTAGTGAACTCCATGCCCAAGAGAGTTAAGACAGTGCTGGAAAATAATGGTGGCCACACAAAATACTGACACTGGGCACAGTTTGAACATTTTCATTTAGGGGTGTACTCACTTTTGTTGCCAGCAGTTCAGACTTTAATGGCTGTGTGTTGAGTTATTTTGAGGGAACATCAACTTTACACCATTATACAAGCTGTACACTGATTACTTTACATTCTATCAGAGTTTCATATATTTAGCGTTGTGAGGGGTGTACTCACTTTTGTGATATACTGTATACATTTTAGGAATATATTAACATTTGCAGACATCATTATATGTTGAATGGAACTTGTAAGCCTTTGAATGGTGTTAAAAATACTTGCAAAACAAGTATTGCAGCCATACATTGGAGGGAACTTCTGAGGTGGTCAGTGATTGATGGTACGGTCGGTCGGAGGGGGTTGTGATCACACCTATAGATCTTTTGTTCTAGGCTATCGGTCAAATATCTCTCCACTTGGAAGCAAAAACATGCAAGGGATTTCAGCATCTCGATGCACATACTAAGCTGTTTATAAAGTAGATACTGTTTGTTTTTTCATTTTGTAATTTTTCCCGTGTTTACTGTGTACTGTATGTATATTAATTTTTTAATGAATTACTGTAAATAAACTACACATTCCGTTACCAGAAATGACTTTTCTGTTTTTTGTGTGTGCTAAACTACTGTAAACTTCAGGGTCAAAGTAATATCGATTTTATTTGAAAAGTATTATATATTTACAATGCTGATAAGTTCAAGCTTAGATTCATATATAAACTGCTTCAAAGTCTTTCCACCCCGTGACCGCTGAAATCCGACAGACGCAGGGCTCAAGGGAGGTGTGTCTGTGTGTATGTGTGCGCGTGTGTATGTGTGTGTGTGCGCGTGCGCTTCAGCCTGTCCTTTTTTCAGCGGATTTTTCCGCTACCGCAGATCAGTTTATCAACTTGTAATATATACATTTTAGGAATATATTAACATGTGCAGACATTTATTTGAGGGTGCGCTGCCCTCTCTTGCCCCTATGTAGAGCCTACACACACACACACACACACACACACACACACACATCTATCTATCTATCTATCTATCTATCATATAAATACACATTTGGAATCTGCATCTACATTTTCTGTTACAAGTATAGAATTAGGTTCAGCTGAGACTCATGATCAATGGTGTTAGGGTACTTATGTAGTGATAATTAGTTTCAGCCAAATCATTAAAACTAACAATGGACTATGACTCTCTTGAGAGGGGATATGAAGGTGTTATTCATTTATTTATTCTCTACAAGGGTGCGAACTACAATACAGACCAAACTATAACTTTCTCTTACTACTATAAAAATCCTAAATATAAACAAACAAAATACAGCTTTTTTTTTTCAGAGGTAAACGGAAAAGTGAAGTTGTTCAGCTGTTTACTGTCACTGCAGCTTCTTCAAAGTCTTCCCACTCCGTGACCGCTGAAATTCGACACGACTCCACGTTAGGCTGCGTCTTGACTCATTTGTATACCGACGGTGATTGGATGTTTCCCAGGGCTCAGGGGAGTGTGTGTGTGTGTGTGTGTCTATGTGTGTGTGTGTGTGTGTCTATGTGTGTGCGTGCGCGCGCGTACTTCTTCTACTGTTCTAAAAACTCTAAATATAAACAAACAAAATACAGCTTTTTTTTTCAGAGGTAAACGGAAAAGTGAAGATGTTCAGTGTCACTATGCAGATGTTATACTCAGTGGAGTTACCGAAATCTTTGGTTTAGTCCTCATTGAGTTGCCACACATCATTTCCACATTTCACTCGCTTTTATTCCTCTTATGTGAGCATAAACATTGAAACATTCCACAGGTTTATAATACACCGCGGCCAAGTGAACCACGTTCCCGTCGAACGAAACGAGGCACAATCGTGGTGTTTGCTTCGGTTATGACACACCATAGTTTATTACCTGCTGTGGTAGATCTGAATATTTATTCAAACACAATAATAAAGCTTTATATCCTCAGGAGGGCTCAGTACATTGTTTTAGCGATAGTTTCACGGAAGCGAGTTCAGAACAAATCTAAAAAAAAAAAACATCCGAAGCTTCAAAAACATCCGAAGCTTCAAATAGAATGAACGAACTAATGAATTTTCTTAAAACGTTAGAAAATTAAGTAGAGCTAAATCCCTAAATCTCCTTATAAAATATCGCTGATTATCAATGCGAGAATGAATGGCGAATTGTCATATGGCGAGGGATAGGCTTCAGTGAAATTGATATAATTGATATATATGTAATTGATATACTGTATATACAGACATGTGTGTGTCATTTTAATTCAAATGAACATTTTAATGCTTTCTGATACACTTATCAACTTATCCACATACACTTATCGACACAAACTCTCCGTGCACGCACACACAATCTCTAAAAAATTAATATTAACAACATACATATACAAATAAACAAATGTAGGTGTAATAAAAGTAGTCGTGATGTCAGTACTCGCCCAGCAAACCAGCCTTTTGCAGCGGCTTAAAACGTATGAATTATCTTCAAATATAAATAAAAAAAAAGCGAAAAGACACTCGATTATTTTGCATAGGTTATTTGTTTAATTCAAAAAGTTCGTAAAAACACTTTAAAACTAGAGAAAATCTGTTAAAATCCTCGTTCGCCTTCTCAGCGTTAGGTTGCGAGTGACGTCATGATTTGAATCTGCGCGCCACCGGGGAAACATAGGGAAACTGACTTTCCCGGACCACCGGCTTTTAGAAAAAGTCCTTCCATGCGCCATCTGGCGGATATTCAGTGAAGCACAACACATTCATTTTAAATTCCCGAATGTTGCCTCCGGTGCGCGCTAAATTGCGGCCTCTCGCGGGAAAACACGCGCAGTTTTAAAGGCGACATCTGTATGTGTATATATATATATATATATATATATATATATATATATATATATATATATATATATACAGTGGTGTGAAAAACTATTTGCCCCCCTCCTGATTTCTTATTCTTTTGCATGTTTGTCACACAAAATGTTTCTGATCATCAAACACATTTAACTATTAGTCAAAGATAACACAAGTAAACACAAAATGCAGTTTTTAAATGAGGGGTTTAATTATTTAGGGAGAAAAAAAAATCCAAACCTACATGGCCCTGTGTGAAAAAGTAATTGCCCCCTGAACCTAATAACTGGTTGGGCCACCCTTAGCAGCAATAACTGCAATCAAGCGTTTGCGATAACTTGCAACGAGTCTTTTACAGCGCTCTGGAGGAATTTTGGCCCACTCATCTTTGCAGAATTGTTGTAATTCAGCTTTATTTGAGGGTTTTCTAGCATGAACCGCCTTTTTAAGGTCATGTCACAACATCTCAATAGGATTCAGGTCAGGACTTTGACTAGGCCACTCCAAAGTCTTCATTTTGTTTTTCTTCAGCCATTCAGAGGTGGATTTGCTGGTGTGTTTTGGGTCATTGTCCTGCTGCAGCACCCAAGATCGCTTCAGCTTGAGTTGAGGAACAGATGGCCGGACATTCTCCTTCAGGATTTTTTGGTAGACAGTAGAATTCATGGTTCCATCTATCACAGCAAGCCTTCCAGGTCCTGAAGCAGCAAAACAACCCCAGACCATCACACTACCACCACCATATTTTACTGTTGGTATGATGTTCTTTTTCTGAAATGCTGTGTTACTTTTACGCCAGATGTAACGGGACACGCACCTTCCAAAAAGTTCAACTTTTGTCTCGTCGGTCCACAAGGTATTTTCCCAAAAGTCTTGGCAATCATTGAGATGTTTTTTAGCAAAATTGAGACGAGCCTTAATGTTCTTTTTGCTTAAAAGTGGTTTGCGCCTTGGAAATCTGCCATGCAGGCCGTTTTTGCCCAGTCTCTTCTTTAGTGTGGAGTCGTGAATACTGACCTTAATTGAGGCAAGTGAGGCCTGCAGTTCTTTAGATGTTGTCCTGGGGTCTTTTGTGGCCTCTCGGATGAGTTGTCTCTGCACTCTTGGGGTAATTTTGGTCGGCCGGCCACTCCTGGGAAGGTTCACCACTGTTCCATGTTTTTGCCATTTGTGGATAATGGCTCTCACTGTGGTTCGCTGGAGTCCCAAAGCTTTAGAAATGGCTTTATAACCTTTACCAGACTGATAGATCTCAATTACTTTTGTTCTCATTTGTTCCTGAATTTCTTTGGATCTTGGCATGATGTCTAGCTTTTGAGGTGCTTTTGGTCTACTTCTCTGTGTCAGGTAGCTCCTATTTAAGTGATTTCTTAATTGAAACAGGTGTGGCAGTAATCAGGCCTGGGGGTGACTACAGAAATTGAACTCAGGTGTGATAAACCAGAGTTATGTTATTTTTTAACAAGGGGGGCAATCACTTTTTCACACAGGGCCATGTAGATTTGGAGTTTTTTTTCTCCCTTAACAACGTAAACCTTCATTTAAAAACTGCATTTTGTGTTCAATTATGTTATCTTTGACTAATAGTTAACGGTTTTTGATGAGCAGAAACATTTAAGTGTGACAAACATGCAAAAGAATAAGAAATCAGGAAGGGGGCAAATAGTTTTTCACACCACTGTATATATATATATGGAAATATAATTAATATTTTCGTGTTTAATTACAAAAAAAAAACATTTTAATGGTTAGTGATTGTTGCAGACATTTACACTATTTTTGAGAACTATTAAGTTCTCCTTCAACGTGTCATAGCCGATAACTGCCCCTTTGATCTGCTGGGTACGGCGGGGCGTCAACTGCTGATCAGTGTGTGTAAAGTACACTACTTTACACTGATCAGCCGTCGACGTCCCGCCATACCCAGCACATCAAAGGGGCACACTCAAACTCTCCGTGCACACACATAAACTCTCCGTGCACACACACACACACACACGATTTATAGATAAAATCGATGATGGAAGAATGGAGAGGTGTGTATGTGTGTGTGCACGCGCGCGTTCCATCATTTCTCCGTTGGCTTTAACACGCACACCCATCCCCCCACCAAAAACACACACACAGAGAGCAATTAACAACATGTCATACTCAGTATTCTCCATTGAGGTTTCTCACCTTCCACTCCTAAGTTTGTCGTTGCTCTTTTGGAGTTCTTAAAACCCAGAGGTGTCAAGTAACGAAGTACAAATACTTCGTTAACCTTACTTAAGTAGAAATTTTGGGTATCTATACTTTACTGGAGTAATTATTTTTCAGCCGACTTTTAACTTCTACTCCTTACATTTTTAAGCAATTATCAGTACTTTCTACTCCCTACATTTAAAAAATAGCCTCGTTACTCTATTTTTATGATCAGAACACGCAACCCCCCCGGTCTCATGATAAGAACGCGCACAACGCAACCCCACCCCCCCCCCCCCAGCCCCATCGCATGATCAGAAAGCGAGACCTTAATGCTTTTGTCGCCCCTCACGGTACTTTTACTTTTATACTTTAAGTAGTTTTGAAACCAGTACATTTAAACTTTTACTTAAGTAAAAAGCTTGGGTTGATACTTCAACTTCTAAAGAAGTATTTTTGAACCCTAGTATCTATACTTCTACTCAAGTAATGAATGTGAATACTTTTGACACCACTGTTAAAACCCAAAACATTTATTTATACTGAGAAAAAATTATTATGGGTCACATAATCACAAACACAAATACATAGACATATGATCAAGTGTTTAACTGTTTTCATTTGTTTCTATGACCAATAATTATTATTATGATTTTCAGCCCAACTCTTTGACTATTTAAAACAAAGTTGTGTCCCATTTTTTGCCCATTGAAGTTGTTGGTTCAACTAAACGGTTTTTAAATACCCAAACAATCCCCCAAAATTAAAACACGCAAACATGACTTTAACAATTCAATTTATTCTTCCAAAACTAGTCAAAGTTAAAACAGTAATTTATATAAAACAGGTGAATACATGTTGTCTTTTTGCTTAAAGTTCATTAAACTACCCGGATACACCAGCTGCTTATAAGTCTCTATCTATAGTTCTTTTATATTAAAATATAAATTTTTAAAATATCAAAACTATTAAACATGGAACAGTTTAAGTCTTTGATTCCCCCAAAGTACTGTATCAGACATTTAGCAGTTCTATGTTCAGAATATACAGTAGACCTGACCAAACATCATTCTAAAGCTGTCGGACTGTGACGTCATCCCTCCTACAGCTCCGTCAACAGCTTGTTCAGGCTCCTCCAGTCCTGTAGCTCCAAAAGTCCAACCGTCAGCCGTCTGACCCCCCAATCCTCCACAGCGGAGCTCTGCTTAAAGACAACAGGAGAATTTAGTCAAGACAAAGATAAATAAACTTTACAGAACTTCTAGTTGTAATAAAATATATTAATAAACCTATTTACCACAGAGTGTGTAAAATACTGTTTTGGGGATTCTGAAATGTAAATAAACTGCCTGTGCTAATGTTAACCAGTGAACCTTGTTAGTGTTAATCACTGACTGTCTGTATTATTGTCTGAATTAAATTAACCGAGAATTTACTTAATGCGCTTCTCATACAAATAAGTTAAGTGATATAACACTCGTATATGAGCATTAGTTCATCCCTGAAGCCAAACTATAACTTACTGAAGCCCCTCATACCCCCCCACACACACCTCCCCCCTCCCCCTCCTTAACTGATAAACACTTCAGTGTTTTTATCAAACTCGTTAACTAAGCGCTCGCGCTACCGCGGAAAGTCATGGCCAAAGTGGATAAAATATAAACTCGGTTATGAGCGTTTAGCTCGCTAGCTCCTGTACAGCTCCCCTCAGTCTGTGTCCCTCATGAACTGCATCACATTATATTCCAGTCACAGAAATAACCTGCAGATTAACTCTTAACCAAAGAATAAATAAACGCTGAATTTATCCAGACAACACGCGGTGAGATTCTCTCAGTATTTACAGAGAGGACAAACACTCTTCACTGGGTATAGTGCAGCTCTTGTAATAGGGACATTAATAGTATTTTCGAAGCTTTACCATCTTTTTGAGTTAAAGTGGAGTGACATTGCGTGTTTGTGACACTGACAGTAAGCTGTAATGTTAACTCCAGACTTGGTAAACAGAACATTAAGTTCTCTAAAGTCACATCTGACCGCTGCTGGTGCTGCCAGTGATATTTAAAACGGCCAATAAAAAACTAAACTGGGAAATAAACTGTAAATTACCCCAAACACATTTTATAAAACAAAACATCACTTACCACGAATAGTCCGTTAAGCCGCCATCTTCATCTCTGTAGTTTGGTAGCGTCAGTTCGGCGGGGGTGGAGGCGGGTTGTTAAAATCACGTGATTGCAACTCAGCGCAGCTGGCTTGTTTTAATGTGTTCTTGAGAACGAAGCGCCATCTTCATCCTGCACTGATCCTGACCTAGGTACTTCTCTCAGGATGGCGCCGCGGATGGCTGCCTCAGTGTGGAGCTCTCCATTAGTCTTACTGTTTTTGTTAGTTTGTCCTGTTTTTTGTTTCTCAAACGTAATAACTTATACCAGGGATGAACTGCTGAACGTTCAGCAGGACACATCACACAATTTTCAACCACTTTTTGATTTTTCAAACGTTTTACTGAACATTGTAACCGGCGGAGCAGCTGCGCTGTTTAAATGCTTTAAGAAGCGCAGGCGGGGGAAGAGAGCCGGTGCGCTCGTCAAGCTCCGACAGCGCGGCTTTAGAACTGCGCTGCCGAGTATACATCTGGCGAATCTCCGCTCTCTACCCAACAAAATGGACGAACTTTTCCTGCTCTCCAGGAAAAATAAGGACTTTTCAAACTCTGCCGCGCTGTGTTTCACGGAAACCTGGCTGAATGAAGCCATCCCGGACAACGCGCTACACCTGCCGGGCTTCCAGCTGTTCAGAGCGGATCGCGACACAGAATCAACGGGGAAATCGCGAGGCGGCGGGACATGCTTTTACATCAACGAAAGTTGGTGTACAAATGTGACACCATTGAAGAAGATGTGCTGTCCTGATCTAGAGGCATATTTCATCAACTGCAAGCCTTTCTATTCGCCGCGCGAGTTCACCTCGTTCATTCTTGTGAGTGTGTACATCCCTCCACAAGCGTGTGTGAACGCAGCATTGCAACAGCTGGCTGCTCAGATCACAGACACGGAGCAACAACACCCGGACTCTCTTATAATTATACTTGGGGATTTTAACAAAGCAAACCTCAAACGTGAACTGCCTAAATACAAACAGCACATCACATGCCCCACCAGAGACAAAAATACTTTGGATCACTGCTACACCACAATAAAGGATGCATATCGCTCCGTCCCCAGAGCAGCTTTAGGACTTTCTGACCACTGCCTGGTTCATCTTCTCCCAACCTATAGGCAAAAACTTAAATCTGCTAAGCCTGTAGTAAGGACAGTAAAGAGATGGACCAGTGAAGCAGAACAGGAATTACAGGCCTGTTTTGACTGCACTGATTGGAGTGTTTTTGAAGCTGCTGCCACCAGTCTGGACGAGCTCACAGATTCTGTAACATCCTACATCAGTTTCTGTGAGGACATGTGCATCCCTACCAGGACACTTTTAACATATAACAATGACAAACCATGGTTTACAGCAAAGCTCAGACAGCTTCGTCAGGCCAAAGAGGATGCCTACAGGAGTGGGGACAGGATCTTGTACAACCAGGCCAGGAACACACTAACAAGGGCGATCAGAGCAGCTAAGAGGAGCTACTCTAAAAAACTGGAAAACCAGTTTTCGGCAAACGACCCTGCTTCAGTGTGGAAAGGCCTGAAAACCATCACTAACTACAAGACGCCATCCCCCAACTCTGTAGGGAATCAACAACTGGTTGATGACCTGAATGAGTTCTATTGTAGATTTGAAACTCCCAGTCTCACACCACACTCCTGTCCTAACCCTCTTTCTACACCACCATTATCACCTCTGACAACCACCCTCTCTTCCCCCCCTGCACTCCAGGTCTGTGAAAAGGATGTTCGCCAGATCTTTCTGAAACAAAAGAGAAGGAAAGCTCCAGGCCCAGACGGCGTGACACCAGCCTGTCTGAAATCCTGTGCTGACCAGCTGGCGCCCATTTTCACACAGATCTTCAACAGATCACTGGAACAATGTGAAGTGCCTTTGTGCTTTAAACGTTCCACAATCATCCCCATTCCAAAAAAAACTAAAATCACAGGACTTAATGACTACAGACCAGTTGCCCTAACATCTGTGGTCATGAAGTCATTTGAAAGACTGGTGTTGGCCTATCTGAGGGACATCACAGGACCCTTACTGGACCCCCTGCAGTTTGCTTATAGAGCAAACAGGTCTGTTGATGATGCAGTTAATATGGGACTGCACTTCATCCTTCAACATCTGGACAAACCAGGGGCTTATGCAAGGGTCTTGATTATAGACTTTTCATCAGCTTTTAATACGATCATCCCAGCACTGCTTCAGACCAAATTAAACCAGCTCTCTGTTCCTAGCTCTATCTGTCACTGGATCACCAGCTTTCTGACAGACAGGCAGCAGCTAGTGAAACTGGGAAAATTCATATCCAACAGTCACACCACCAATACTGGAGCCCCTCAGGGTTGCGTTCTCTCCCCACTGCTCTTCTCCATCTACACCAACGACTGCACCTCCACAGACCCCACTGTCAAGCTCCTGAAATTTGCAGATGACACTACAATCATCGGCCTCATCCAGGACGGTGACGAGTCTGCATACAGAAGGGAGGTCAAGCAGTTGGCTGTCTGGTGCAGTCACAACAACCTGGAGCTAAACACGCTCAAAACAGTGGAGATGATCGTGGACTTCAGGAGAAACCCACCTGCACTTCCCCCACTCACCATCATGAACAGCACTGTGACGGCAGTGGAGTCATTCCGGTTCCTGGGCACGACCATCTCTCAGGACCTGAAGTGGGACATTCACATTGACTCCATTGTTAAAAAGGCCCACCAGAGGTTGTATTTCCTTCGCCAGCTGAAGAAATTCAACCTGCCACAGGAGCTGCTCACACAGTTCTACTCAGCCGTCATTGAATCCGTCCTGTGCACTTCAATAACTGTCTGGTTTGGCTCAGCTACGAAAGCAGACATCAGAAGACTACAAAGGACGGTTCGGACTGCTGAAAGAATTATTGGCACTCCCCTGCCCACGCTGCAAGAACTGTATATATCCAGAGTGAAGAAAAAGGCACGGAATATCACTTTGGACTCCTCACACCCAAGCCACCTTCTTTTTGAACTTTTTGCCATCGGGTCGACGCTACAGAGCACCGAACATCAGGACAGTCAGGCATAAGAACAGTTTTTTCCCCCAGGCAATCTACCTCCTTAACAGATAAACATCATTCAAACGGTCAATAAATATATGTGCAATATTGTGTACAACACCACTGTGCAATATACTGTATAATACCACAGACTTCAGATATTGATGTAACTTATTTAAAAGTATCTCACATCGTACTCCATTTGGTGTCAACCATTTAAAAAATTTTTTTTTTTTTTTTTTTTTTTTTTTTTTTTTTTTTTTTTTTGCGTCATGCTGTTTTTTGTCTTGTCATTTTGTATTTTTTGTTCTGGAAACTCCGTCACTAAAACAAATTCCTTGTACGTGCAAGCGTATTTGGCAATAAAACTCTTTCTGATTCTGATCTAGTGGTGGCACCAGGTAAATGAATAAATAGGGCTTGAATGGGCGTGTTTACTGTGAAATCTTGACACGCCTTTCTGGCAGAAAAGGGAGGGGGGATTACGGCGTGCATAGGGCAGTCACACGCCGTTTACACGCCATTTGCACGGTAGCGGCTATTTGGCGTGGCTCCCACTGTAGTAGTCGCTATTTCAGCCTGCCACGTTCCCATTGAGGGGGTTACTGTGGGAAAACACCCTTTAGCTGCCCGTTTCATTCATGGAGCTAAACGGTTGAGGCCACCCACTAGAGCCACGGTCCCTTCGTGGGATTTATCTATCGTGCTGAGTGACGCAGTGGGTTGGTCCTCTCGACACACATTTGTAAAATTTTATAGTCTGGATGTTCATGCCACTCCGCGCTCACAAGTCCTCGAGTCAGCTTCCCAGACATAGTTCTGAGACCTCTCGAACTTGTGCGCACACGCTACACAACCTTGGGGTCCGCCGTGCGGCGGCGTTGGTACTCTCGTTCCCATAGCGTTTTCATGCAGCATCGAGTGTAGCCTTTGAAAGGGAACATCTTGGGTTACTTTGCTGTAGCCCTGTTCCCTGAAAAGGAGGGAACGAGATGCTGCGTCCCAATGCCGCACTGCCTACGTGACCGGACGTCCGTTCAGATAAAGCAATCTGAGGAATGTTTCCGGTTCACTCCTATTTATAACCTGCAGGTGTGTCTCATCAGATGACGCCACCTGACCGCGGTTATATAAGCCAAAATTTGGCATGCTTGATACACTCATGCTTCACAACCGACAACATGACAAGATGTTCCCATAGCGTTTGCACATAGCATCTTGTTCCCGCCTTTTCAGGGAACAGGGTTACAGCAAAGTAGCCCGAGACGATATCCCCACCTTGAACAGGCACTTATAAAGGGGATTCTCTCTCTTTATCTCTCTCTCTCTCTCTCGCTCTAAAAGCCTGGCAGCAGAAAGTTCTGCCCTTCAGTGGCATTTCCACATAGTCTTATAATGACAGTGGATCAGGTGGTTGTTTGTTGCTGTCTGTGATCAAAATCAGGAGATGTTTACATTCATGCTACAGATGTGTAGTTGCTTTATGCTTTCCAAGAGACATCCTTATGTAATTTGAGTAAATACTGAAGAGTCATTGTGACAATTTCTTTTCTACCTACATAGCACATTCCACTAACAATCAGATCACCCAGGACACAAGACACATTAATGCCAGGTGTAATCCACTGTCTGCTCAAATATTTTTCTAAATACAGAAGAATGCAGGGACACTCATTTCAGCTGTTACAATATGTGTACAGAGGTTATGAGTGTGAGATATGAAAGTGTGACATAAAGTTACATCATTCCTTTACTTCTTTGTTTCTGTCCACTCCCCTTTCCTGCTTTTCCTGAATAAACAGACTGGTGTGCCATCATTCTACACTCTCTCAGCATGCAGTCTGTACTGAGTTGTTTGGACCTGGGATCTGCAGGTCTGGTCCTATTGTTCGGCCTTATCTCCCTGGTTCTGCTTGAGATAATAAGATTGAGTTTATCAAGGAGCCGCAACCCTCCTGGACCCACTCCACTGCCCTTTGTTGGAAACCTGCTCCAGTTCATCAAGGACCCCATGAACTCTACTAGAAAAGTCAGTTTCTGCCCTTTTTTTGCTCAGGTTTCATACATTGTGTGTGTGTGTGTGTGTGTGTGTGTGTGTGTGTGTGTGTGTGTTTCTATGCTTATCTGAGTGTGTTACCTAGAGGGAGCATTGAAAAAAAAACATTTAATTAAAAAACAATAAGCAAATGTGGTCATTATGTTTTATTTTATACATTTAATAGTTTTTTTTATAGGCTCTAAATTATATCATTAACTCAGTTTCACTGTTTTATCCTGTATACATTGTCACTGGGGGCCTGGAGCCTTTCCCAGGCACGAGGCAGGGTACAACCTGGATGGGATGCCAATCCATCACAGTGCACACACATTAACACTCACACACTCATTCACACACTAAGGGAAATTTGACGAAAGCCAAGTAAAATCCACTACTTGGGCTATGGGAGAAGCCAGGTGAAACCCAGCAAGCACAGCGAGAACATGCAAACCCTGAGGCAGGAGTTGAACCTGGGGTGAAATCGAAAAAGGACTCTGGAGGTGCAAGGCAACAGTGCTAAGCACTAAGCCACCATGCCACCTTAAAAAGAGAAAGAGAGAGAAGGAAATGATTGAGCCTTATATTTATTCCAAGGATTGAACATCCCACAAGGAAATATTAAATCTGATATTTTATTGGTATTGTAAATTAATGTGACTTGTTGCCAATGCAGACGTTGCAGTATGGTGACCTGTGTTGCGTGTATGTGGGCAGAAGACCACTAATCATACTGAATAACATCAAGATGGTGAAAGAGGCGTTTGTCCAGAATGGTACCATGTTCTCCGGGAGACCATACATACCGTTAATAGACTGGGTGAGCAACGGCTATGGTCAGTACTGCTGTTAGATTTATTAATTTATTTTTAGTGCTATAGCACAATGTAAATGTTTCCTGTTTAATCTTTGTTTGTAACTTAATAGCAGAAAATAATTAATATTTGGTAAATGACTTGACTTTGTAAAAAATATATTAAACTTTAATTTACAATTATTAACATTTTGATTTGACACTGAAATCATATACGGAATATCCTTTCAGGAGACCTTTCAGTGATTTTTTTTTTTTGCTTTTAAGATTTTACAGATAAATGTATTTTGTTGGTATGAGTTTCTCAACTATTTTTAAATGCAGGTTTATTCTCACATGAAATATTTTTGGAAAATAATTTTTTTGTTTTATTTATTTATTTTTTATATAATGCTTGACATGTTTGATTACATCACAAGATGTAATAATAAATGTAAGAACCCTGATGCAGGGCTTCAGAGGGGGCAGTGAAATGTGTTCATGCACTGTGAGGAAGACCTTCTCATTCAGAGATAATGTGGTTTTATTAATTGGAATTTAAAGAAACTGAAATAATAACTGGTAACAAAACTCAAAACACAAAGCTTGTAGAAGTAGTAACTGAAAGAAAGTCTCTCTCTTGTCTCCTATGGATTATTTTATTAGAATAGATTTTCTGTTGTATGTTTTCTTTTCAGTTTTCTCTTTTTGTTTAACTTTTACTTTGGGAGCATGCTTTTCGTGTCGACAGCTACTCTCTATTGTTGAGGACGCTTTCCATCGGCTTTTCTTTGTCTTTGCCTTTTCTTTTTGAGCTTGTCCTGTTCTTTGGCTCTAGTACTGGAGCAATGTTCTCTCTGTACACATTGCATGCTGTTTTCCAGGGGCTTAAACAAACACACGGTCAGGTGTGGGGCATGTCTGTTAACTGCCCCATGGCACTATCACCTAGCAACTGCACATGGCCATGAATCTGCCTGTTTAGAACTCTGGAGTGTAGCCACCTGCAGATCTGCCTGTTCTGAAAAGCGCTGTGCATTTCCTTGTGAATCTGTCTGTAAGAGCCATATTGTACGTGTTATGAATTTGTTGTTGTGTTTATTTTATTTGTTGTTATTTCATTTATTCTACCTTGTTCTATACATTAGTAAAGCATTAAGCATTAGGTTTGTTACATAAGCCGTAAGCTCTTAGTTATGCATCCATTTTGACATTCGTAAGTGGGTCTGTGATGTCATTCCACTATGACATGCATTAGTATGACTATCGCATGATAGAAAGTTCAGTTTAGATGCGGAAGGCTACGGAAACACAAGCCTTTGACCGTAAGCTCCCGTAAGCTCACGTAAGCTCCCGTAAGTAGGTATGTACAACAAGAGTGTTGTTATATACATAAGCTAAGACTGTAATTTATAAGATACGGCAAATAGGTTGTTGTAAAAGTCAGAGATTTGCAAGATGCAGCAACTGGTGTCTGTAACCACAGTGGATTTTCTCAAGACGACTGTATGAAGTGTTGATTCTTTGATGCTGACAAAATAAACTACAAGAGACAAAGAGATCGGACTTCTGTTGTGTGAGTGAAACTTTAAACCAAAGCTACGCATCAAAACTAGTGAAATAAAATGACCGCATCTACATAAAGTCAAAAGCTTTCCGCTGTTTGAACGAAAACAAGTGAACGCCGAAAGAGACTTTCCCGTTTTGTTTGAACTTCATGATGTTAAGCGACGAGGACAACCAAGAAGTCTCGGCAGAAGACAGTGTGTCACAAGTTGCAGCGGCTGAGAAACAAGGAAGCGTAACGTCCGCGGCTTCCTCATCTCGCCGCAGAGAAGAAGCCGACAGAGCAGCTCTGTTGGCAAAAGCTGCAACCTTGGACGAACGTCTCGAATTAGAAATGGAGGAAGCACAACTAAATGCATGACTAGAAATGGAGGAAGCACAACTAAAGACATGACTAGAAATGGAGGAAGCACAACTAAAGGCACAACTAAAGGCAAAAAGAGAAAGGCTGGAAACCAAAACGGCACTCGCTGTGCACGATGCCAAATTAAGAGTGCTTCAACGTCAAGATCGTGAAGGACAACAGCCAGCAACAGAGAGCGCAGTCATTGAACCGAGCAGCGCCTACGTGAGCAGTGCGCACTTCCGCAACAATGGATATGACAGCCGATGACAGCCGGTAAGAGAGAGCTCAGTCATTGAACTGAGCAGCCTGTACTTTCGAAACTCGGAATGCAGTGAACTTTCCCAGCACGTTGCGTCGACGGAATATTGCAAACTGCCATCACGTCTACAGGCAGCCCACGTAAGTTTGCCCATCAGTGCCAGACCTACAATGGCAAGTACTCTAAATGAATGTCCTACCGTAAACAATGAACACATAAGTCATAGTTTCGATACATCATATTCTCAAATGCCAACGCTCCACGGGGCAGCGCACTCAGGGGTGCCCATAAGCGCAAACACACAACTGACAAACTCCTTAAGGGACACCCGAGATCACGATTCCCTACGTCATGGACTTGACACAATGCATCACCAAATGCAACGTCAGGCAGAACTCACAGAAATGCTCGCGAGGAGCCAAATGTTGTTCTCATTGCCTCGGCACGACCTTTCTCCCTTTTACGGAGACCCGATTCAGTTCAAATCCTTCATGTTGTCCTTTGAACGTTTTGTTGAATCCAAAACGGACAATGACATTGATAAGCTGTCATATCTCGAACTGTACACCAAAGGGGAACCCAAAGACCTTGTAACGAGCTACATGCACATGACAAATGGGTATGCCAGAGCAAAGAAACTGCTGCGCGACAGGTTCGGAAACGAGCTGAGAATTGCAGCAGCTTGTAAGCAAAAGGCAATTAATTGGCCAAACATAAAGACAGACGACGGACGGGCATTAAGTGCCCTCTCCCCTTTCATGACAACTTGCCAAAACGCAATGGCAAACTGTGAATCTGTGTACGAGTTGAACAGCAGAGAGTGCATGAACACCATTCTTACGAAACTTCCGTACAAGCTGATCGACAGGTGGAAGTCTTGCGCACGTCAGCACTACGAGCACTATGGGACAAGAGCCAAGTTCGTCCAGCTGGTGGACTTCATAGATCAACAAGCCAGACTATACTCCGACCCGCTCTTCGCCGACGTGGACGCCATGACCAGCGATAAGAAACACGGTCGCACATCCATTCAAGGACACAAACAAAAAAGGGAAGGAAAAGCCAGGGTCAGCTTTGCAACCGATGTCAGACAGGTTGGTAAAATTCACAAAGACTCGATTACAATGAAGAATGCCGGTATGTTAGCTGTTAGCGCTTTCACTAAGCCATGCGCATATTGTAAAAACTGCCACATCTTAGACGAGTGTGTAAAGTTTAACGATCAAACACACAAAGACAAAGTAGAATTCATAAAAAGGAATGGATTCTGTTTCGGATGTTTAAGAAAGGGTCATTTGTGGAAAGACTGTACCAGGAAAATTATATGTTCATTGTGTTCAAAGCCACATCCTCGCGTGCTACACAGAGCAGTGCAAGACACGGCACAGTTAGTTACAAGCGCCCACGGAAACGAAACCGAAGGTGACACAACAAATACACCACCTGCAGTGAGTCATGAATCAAATGCGCTCACTGGGGCTGGAGGTAATTGCATCCTCCCCACAGTACCTGTTAAAATAAAGTCCAAGAAAGGTGACAAAATCGCAGAAGTGTATGCATTTATAGACCAAGGCAGTGCCGCCACATTCTGTACAGAGTCATTAGCAAGGCAATTAAATGTTCAAGGCAGAAGAGTTAAGATACGGCTGAGCACCATGAACTCCACAAAACTAGTAGAAAGCTACATGCTCAATGATTTGGAAATCAGTAGCCTGGAAGAAAACACCTTTATTGAACTTCCCAACATCTTTACACAAAAGAATATCCCAGCTACAGTGGAAAACATTAAAAAACAGCATGACATCGATAAGTGGCCATACCTTAGCGACGTAAAACTGCCCCAGATTAGCGCTGGAATCGAAATTCTCATAGGAAATAAAGAGTACAAACTCGTAGAACCACGGCGAGTAATCAATAGCAGGCATGAAGGGCCATACGCGGTGCAGAGCGCTCTTGGATGGACTGTGAACGGGCCTCTCCGAGAACCCGACGAACCTGTGACCGTTACAGTTAACCGAACCTCCATTGAAAGTGTAGAACGAATGCTGATAGAGCAATATAACCATGATTTTCCCGAACGAAATTGCAATGACAAGGCAGAGATGTCACAAGAGGATTATCAGTTCTTAAATCTCATTAATAACTGTTTGCAGTTCACAGACAATCACTTCTACATCGGCCTCCCACTTAAGAAAGCGTCAGTTCAAATGCCCAACAACCGAAATGCAGCTATGCAACGTGCATTAAACCTTAAACGAAAACTTAGCAGCAACAGCTCCTTTCACGAGGAGTACACAAACTTCATGAGTGACATGCTAAAAAAGGGTCATGCAGTCAGGGTCCCTACACATCACGTAAACCGCCAAGGCGGACAGGTGTGGTACATGCCACATCATGGCGTCTATCATCCTCAAAAGAATAAACTGAGGGTGGTTTTCGACTGTGCTGCCAGTTATCAAGGAGTGTCACTAAACAGTGAGCTCCTACAAGGACCAGACTTAACAAACTTACTCATTGGTGTGCTCACACGCTTTAGACAAGAAGAAATTCCCATGATGGCAGACATAGAAGCCATGTACTATCAAGTGAGAGTCCCAGAGAAGGACACAGATCTGCTGCGCTTCCTATGGTGGCCGAATGGAGATGTGAACCAAGACTTAGTTGAATATAAAATGGTAGTTCATCTGTTCGGTGCAAAATCGTCGCCTAGTGTTGCTAACTTCCCCCTCAGAAAGACAGCAGAAGAAAACCGCAGCAATGCACCTGCTGTGGCAGTCAATACAGTACTTAAAAACTTTTATGTAGACGACTGCCTGAAATCTGTTTCGAGTCATGACCAAGCAGTCGCCCTATACAATGATCTCACAAGTCTCTGTGCAAGCGGAGGGTTTAACCTCACTAAATGGGCAAGCAATAGCCGTGCCCTACTGACTGTCATTACCGAGAGCGAAAGGATCAAAGACATGAGAGACTTAGACTTGAGTAAGGATGCACTTCCGGTTGAGGGAGCTCTGGGGGTGCTGTGGTGCATTAACTCAGACATGTTCAAGTTCAAAATTAGTTTAAAGGAACGACTTGTGACAAGACGAGGAATCCTGATAATCACCAGTTCGATTTACGACACCTTAGGGTTTCTCGCGCCTGTCATACTGCCAGGCAAAAATCTAATGCAACAGTTACAGTGGTGTGCAAAACTAATTGCCCCCCCTCCTGATTTCTTATTCTTTTGCATGTTTGTCACACTTAAATGTTTCTGCTCATCAAAAACCGTTAACTATTAGTCAAAGATTACATAATTGAACACAAAATGCAGTTTTTAAATGAAGGTTTACGTTATTAAGGGAGAAAAAAAAACTCCAAATCTACATGGCCCTGTGTGAAAAAGTGATTGCCCCCCTTGTTAAAAAATAACTTAACTGTGGTTTATCACACCTGAGTTCAATTTCTGTAGTCACCCCCAGGCCTGATTACTGCCACACCTGTTTCAATCAAGAAATCACTTAAATAGGAGCTACCTGACACAGAGAAGTAGACCAAAAGCACCTCAAAAGCTAGACATCATGCCAAGATCCAAAGAAATTCAGGAACAAATGAGAACAAAAGTAATTGAGATCTATCAGTCTGGTAAAGGTTATAAAGCAATTTCTAAAGCTTTGGGACTCCAGCGAACTACAGTGAGAGCCATTATCCACAAATGGCAAAAACATGGAACAGTGGTGAACCTTCCCAGGAGTGGCCGGCGACCAAAATTACCCCGAGAGCGCAGAGACAACTCATCCGAGAGGCCACAAAAGACCTCAGGACAACATCTAAAGAACTGCAGGCCTCATTTGCCTCAATTAAGGTCAGTGTTCACGACTCCACCATAAGAAAGAGACGGGCAAAAACGGCCTGCATGGCAGATTTCCAAGGCGCAAACCACTTTTAAGCAAAAAGAACATTAAGGCTCGTCTCAATTTTGCTAAAAAACATCTCAATGATTGCCAAGAGTTTTGGGAAAATACCTTGTGGACCGACGAGACAAAAGTTGAACTTGGTGCGTGAAGGTGCGTGTCCCGTTACATCTGGCGTAAAAGTAACACAGCATTTCAGAAAAAGAACATCATACCAACAGTAAAATATGGTGGTGGTAGTGTGATTGTCTGGGGTTGTTTTGCTGCTTCAGGACCTGGAAGGCTTGCCGTGATAGATGGAACCATGAATTCTACTGTCTACCAAAAAATCCTGAAGGAGAATGTCCGGCCATCTGTTCGTCAACTCAAACTGAAGTGATTTTGGGTGCTGCAGCAGGACAATGACCCAAAACAACCAGCAAATCCACCTCTGAATGGCTGAAGAAAAACAAAATGAAGACTTTGGAATGGCCTAGTCAAAGTCCTGACCTGAATCCTATTGAGATGTTGTGGCATGACCTTAAAAATGTGGTTCATGCTAGAAAACCCTCAAATAAAGCTGAATTACAACAATTCTGCAAAGATAAGTGGGCCAAAATTCCTCCAGTGCGCTGTAAAAGATTCGTTGCAAGTTATCGCAAACGCTTGATTGCAGTTATTGATGCTAAGGGTGGCCCAACCAGTTATTAGGTTCAGGGGGCAATTACTTTTTCACACAGGTTTGGATTTTTTTTCTCCATAAATAATAAAACCCCTCATTTAAAAACTGCATTTTGTGTTTACTTGTGTTATCTTTGACTAATAGTTAAATGTGTTTGATGATCAGAAACATTTTGGGTGACAAACATGCAAAAGAATAAGAAATCAGGAGGGGGCAAATAGTTTTTCACACCACTGTATGTAAAGAAAAACTAGCCTGGGATGATGACATTCCCGAGCAGTTTGCAACGGCATGGAAAAGCTGGCTGCACGAGCTGCACAGACTGTCCGAGTTCGGCGTAGCAAGGTGCATAAAACCAGCCGACTTCGGAGTTACAGCTACAGCACAACCCCACCACTTCTCGGATGCAAGTGAAATGGGATACGGAGCTGTCTCATACCTCAGGTTAGTAAACGCTGATGGACTTACACATTGTGCATTCATGATGGGGAACTCCCGTGTAGCACCCCTGAAACAAACCACCATTCCACGAATGGAACTGACGGCGGCAGTGATCGCTGTAAAAAATGACAAAATGTTGAAAGAACAGCTAGAATTGAAATTGCTGGACTCTATGTTTTGGACTGACAGTACAACTGTTTTGAGATACATTGATACATACATTGAACGAAACACTTCGTTTTAAAACCTTTTTGGCCAACAGAATCGCCATTATAAGAGAGTCAACCAAGTCACAGTAATGGAGGTACGTTAATACCTCAAAAAACCCAGCTGACTCTGCCTCCAGGGGGGTATCCTGTGAAAGGTTTATGAAAAATGTTAACTGGATCCATGGTCCCTCCTTTCTTGAAGAAGCAGAGTGGAAATGGCCTGAAAATATTCATGACACATCAATAAAAGAAAATGATGATGAAGTCAAGCTCTCAGCTTTAGTGAATATTGTGAGCGTTACAAAATGCGCAGACGCAGTGAGTAAATTGATTAATCATCACTCCGATTGCCACAAGTTAAAAAGATCCGTTGCCTGGATCCTTCGCATCAGAGACTGTCAGGAATGAGCTAACCTCGGGGACCAGAAGACTTAGCTTTAGCGGTTAGCCCAATGTAGCGTTGATGGTAAATCCAAACGCGGATAAGAAGCGAGTAGGCAGGATAACCATGCGACTTTAATCTAAGGACTCTCACGAAAGGGGAGCAAGGGAAAAACACAAATTTAACCCGCGTCCTATAAATACACACACAATAGCAGAAAGCAGATAACCCAAAGGGTGAGTACTCACGGTTTGCTGAAACGACAACCTGAACCGACATGGGCCAAACTCAATGACTGAGCGGTAAGCCATCATTTGTTTACTCCTTTTATACTTCCTGGTTTGACGCCCGCCTTACTTCCGGGTCCTAGTGCCGGGCGCAGATTGAGTGTGCATGACAGTGACATGCTCAAACAAAAAACAGAAAGGGTCAAAACACAAGTAGATAACCCAAAGACAGAAAATCACAAGTCTCTAACAGTTCAAGACCTAACAAGAGCAGAAAACGAAATCATTAAGTTTACTCAAAGACAAAATTTTAAGGAAGAAATTCTCACGTTGCAAAAGGGTATAGTAGCAGAATTCAAACAGGGAATTTCCACACAGCAAAAACGCAAGGCATCTGTAAAAAGAAACATTTGCTTGTCCAAACTGGACCCAGCACTACAAGATGGATTGCTGAGAGTCGGAGGACGTCTCGGCAGGTCCGCAATGCCAGAGCATGTTAAACACCCAGTCATTGTACCTAAAGACTCACATATCACAACGTTGATATTAAGAGACGTTCATGACAAGATAGGACACAGTGGCAGAAATTACATGCTTTCAGAATTGCAGCAGAAATACTGGATTCCGACTGCTAACTCACTCGTAAGACAGTTTCTCTCCAGGTGTGTGATATGCAGGAAGTCTAGAGCTAAAGCATGTGAGCAAAAAATGTCAGAATTGCCAATCGACAGAATAATACCAGACCACCCACCCTTTACTAATGTGGGAGTAGACTACTTCGGACCCTTCGAGGTCAAACGTGGCAGAAGTAACGTTAAAAGATATGGCGTACTTTTCACTTGTCTGACAACAAGAGCCGTGCACATTGAAATCGCTCATTCGCTTGACACAGACTCTTGTGTGAATGCCATGCGACGCTTTATAAGCAGGAGAGGTCAGGTGTCAGTTATGAGAAGTGACAATGGAACAAACTTCATAGGTGCTGAGACTGAACTGCGCGAGGCTATTCAGCAATGGAATCAGTCACGAATTGAAAGCTTCCTCACTCAAAAGAACATACAGTTGACATATAACCCGCCCTTTGGATCTCACTTTGGCGGAATATGGGAAAGACAGATCAGGTCAGTTAGAAAGATCTTGAGATCAGTACTGAAAGAACAAACATTAACTGACGAGAGCCTGCATACATTCATGTGTGAAGTAGAAGCGATAATAAATAACCGACCCCTCACTACTGTCTCAGAAGATCCCACAGATCTGGAACCTCTGACACCTAACCACCTGCTGCTGATGAAAAAACAGCCAAACCTGCCCCCTGGACTTTTCAAAAAGGAAGACATCTATGCACGTCGCAGGTGGAAGCAGGTTCAGTACCTATCAGACCTATTCTGGAAGCGATGGGTGAATACTTGCCCTTGCTCCAGGAACTGCAAAAATGGTTTCAAGAGAGAAAAAAAACTCTCGATTAGAGACATAGTTTTAATAATTGATGAGTCTTCTCCAAGAAATTCATGGGTCATGGGAAGAATCACGAAAGTGTTCCCCGATAAAAGGGGACTTGTGAGACATGTGCTAGTTAAAACTAAGACCAACACTCTGGAAAGACCCATCGACAAGCTGTGCCTCATATGTGAAATAGACTGTTAAATGTGTGCTAATATGTTATGAAATTTGACATGCAAATATAAACACCTGAGATAAATATTATACATTTACAGTACAAGATTTACAACGTGTAGAAGGTTAAGTATGTTTGATTTAATGGCTTTGTTAAAAAAAAAAAAAAAACACACAAATTGTAATTTTCAGTCTCCATGCCTGTCAATTAGGGGCTGGAATGTAAGAGCCATATCGTACGTGTTATGAATTTGTTGTTTTGTTTATTTAATTTGTTGTTATTTCATTTATTCTACCTTGTTCTATTCATTAGTAAAGCATTAAGCATTAAGTTTGTTACATAAGCCATAAGCTTTAAATTTCTTAGTTATGCATTCATTTTGAGAATCGTAAGTGGGTCTGTGATGTCATTCCATTATGACATGCATTAGTATGACTATCGCATGATAGAAAGTTCAGTTTAGATACGGAAACACAAGCCTTTGACCGTAAGCTCCCGTAAGCTCCCGTAAGTAGGTATGTACAACAAGAGTGTTGTTATATACGTAAGCTAAGACTGTAATTTATAAGATACGGCAAATAGGTTGTTGTAAAAGTCAGAGATTTGCAAGATGCAGCAACTGGTGTCTGTAACCACTTACTCAAGACGGCTGTATGAAGTGTTGATTCTTTGATGCTGACAAAATAAACTACAAGAGACAAAGAGATCGGACTTCTGTTGTTTGAGTGAAACTTTAAACTAAAGCTAAGCGTCAAAACTAGTGAAATAATATGATCGCTTCTACACTGTCGCTCACAAGACATGCATTGTTACAAACTATTAATTACTAGTATTTTAACAACATGATTTTATATACAAACATAGTTTTTTATTACATGTAGGGCATGTGAGAACATTCTGCACATATGCTCTTAATATACATAAATAATATACATCAATCAGCCATAAAACATTAAAATGACTGATAGGTGAAGCGTATAATCTATTATATAATATATTCCCTCATTTAGTGGACCATGTCTAGAGGTGCAATATATTAGGCAGCGAACAACCTGATGTGTTTCAGAAAACAATGGTCAAGCATTAGGATCTGAGCAGTTGGGCTAGAGCATCTCCAAAACTGCAGGTCTTCAGGGGTGTTGCTGGTATGCAGTGTTTAGTACCTACTGTACCAATGTGCCCCAAGGAAAGAGAACATTAATCCAGTGACACCATCATGAGCTCCCTGGTCTCATTACGTCATCTAGAGACTGAATGTAGCACCTCTAAAAAATTAGAATGTTGGTTCCGATAGAAAGGAGTCAGAACACACAGTGCAACGCAATTTGTTGAGAATGGCTTTGCATAGCTGCAGATTTCTCAGGGTGCCCATGTTGATCTGTGTTCTCCACCAAAAGCACATACAATGGGCATGTGGACATCAGAACTGTTCCATTGAGTTCTGCTTGGGTGCAAGTCTTACCTTGACATTTACCACCTACCTAAACATTGTTGCCGACCAGGTACACATGGTAATGGTGGTCCTAGATAGCTGTGGTCTCTATCAGCAAGACTGATCCATGGAGACTCCACCTCACAACTTACAGGACCAAATTCCTGGCACCAGAAACCACAGCACACCATCAGAGGTCTTGTGGATTGCATAACACTGTTTTGGCAACACAAGGGTGACCTGTACAACTTTAGGCAGGTGGTTTTAATGTTATGGCTGATCATTGTGTGGCAGAATGGTGAGGTTTGTTGTAATCTGGAGGGAAGTGCAAAACTCTCTCTCACCACAATTGTATTTAATAATGATGGATCTATAATTAGGTATTCTTGGTGTCACGTACGGCCATGCATGGAAGCAGCAGCGGCGTTTTGCTCTCCACACTCTAAGGAACTTCGGCCTGGGGAAAAAATCGGTGGAGAAGCGAGTAGCAGAGGAAGCCCGCTGTCTGATCACAGAAATGCTCAAACATGAAGGTCAGCCATGTAGGCAAAGGGCTAATCGATTTTTTTTGTATGGCTGACAAGAGATAGTTGGTCAGATTTTGTACTGACACTTCATTTTTCTCTGTTTAGGAAAAGCTCTTGACCCCAAGCACCCCATAATGAATGCTGTCTCCAACATCATCTGCTCCATCATGTTTGGAGATCGCTTTGATTATGAAGACACACGCTTCGCTAAGCTCCTTGAAATCCTCAATGAAAACATTCGGCTCTCAGGCTCAGCTGTGGGATTGGTAATGTTAATGCGTGTTAAGGAATTAATTATTACTCATTTGAAATTTCCGTTGGGATCAAAAAGTATCTATCTATCTATCTATCTATCTATCTATCTATCTATCTATCTCTCTCTCTCTCTCTCTCTCTCTCTCTCTCTCTCTCTCACTGCAGCACTGCTGAATTCTGGATTTAGTTTGGTCAGAGAAATCTAAAATATCAGCTTTGATAGTAGTTCAGCTATAAATCTACATAATCTACAGATTTACATAAATGCACTTAAAAATTACATAACTTTTTGTATGGTACAGTAACAGCTCATTCACAGGAGCTCATGAAAAAAATCATATAAACAGATTATAAACGTTAAATTTACTGTATGTGAGTGTGGCAGGCTTAACTTTTCTGGTTCAAGAAAGAACAAAAGATTTATTGAATAATTTTTTTATAGCTGCTTTGATAAACTGCAAGACATTAATATTTTAAAGTTTCAGAAATCATCAGTAAATATAGAATTTTCATTATTTTTCATAGTAGATTTTCCACTTGATCCCCTTCATAAAACACTTCCCTGGTCCACACCAGAAGATCCAACAGAATGCCAAGGCTTTAATAGGGTTCATCCGTGAGGTGATGGAGGATCACAAGAAAACACTCGACAGTGAGAACCTGCGTGACTTTATTGATGCGTATCTTGTGGAAATAAGCAAGGTAAAAAGATTAGAATTTAAAGGGAATGAAATCAGCATAAAGTGCTCAGTCAGAGTTGTATCTGTTGGCTCTGCATTTAGACTACTGTTTTAAATTCTAATAAGAAGCTATTGTTATGCATATGACAGAGCTACTGTAGTCCCAGTTATAATCCTTTCTTATTGTGAACTTTAACTCAATTTAGTGAGATATTTTGCTGTAACCACCACACTATATGTCAGCCTAGAATGTTTGTTTTGGGTGTAAATACATGCAAATACACTATGGAATGTCATTCAAAACTAATGTATAAACACACGTATGACATACAGTATAAATATGTCATTAAAGAAACAAACTCTTTAAAAAATCTTAATGCGAAGCCCAGGAAATAAAAAACAGGAAGTTCTGTACCTGCAGCTCCATTCTTGATTTGAGGAATTTCCTCCATATTAATTTACTGTAACTTTTGGACTTGAATTATTTAGGAAAAATAATTAAGTGATGGATTCAGGCATTACATGACAGCACTTCCTGTTTTGAGCAGCAAAAGTCAAATGAAGATTCAACATTTCATGAGGCCAACCTGCTAATGTCCTCCGCTGATCTTTTCCTCGCGGGAACTGAGACCACAGCAACCACTCTCAGATGGGGTCTGATCTTCATGATGAACCATCCAGAAATACAAGGTAGTGTAACAAATAGTCATGCACTCATGGAATCTCAGTCCTGTACTTTGTTTTATACTTTTTTTGACTGCTTATTATGAGAATTAAAACTCTAAATATGGTCCTGTAATTAAAAACCCTTGCTATTTTAAGCAAGGTACGGGGAAATAAAAGACACAATGAAAATTTTTACACAAAAAAAAAAGTAAGAAAACTCAAAAAGTTACAAGTTTTAAAAGCAGACTCCAAGGTTCAATAAATAAGTCATTAATAAGTTCCTTAGCCTACCTGTAATCGATGTTGTGTATGATGTATTTAGATCGCTGTCACAAGGAGATCATCCATGTGCTTGGTTACGGTTGTGCTCCCACTATGGATGACCGCGCAAGCCTGCCGTACACACATGCCACTGTGCATGAGATCCAGCGCATTGGGAACATCATTCCACTCGGTCCAGTTCATGAAACTACAGGGACAACACAGATACAAGGATACACCATCCCCAAGGTATATGTAGCAGGTTTGTAAGGTTTGTAGGGTTTGAATTAAATCGCTAGTTACTTTGTTACTGATTCGGGAATCAAAATATGGGCTTGTAAACGACACTTCCGGTATTGCGCAACCGAGGCGGGACAATATAAGACGCGACACAAAGACTTGTAATAAATTTAACCAAAGTGTATTATACAAGACAAACAAACAAACAAACACGGTGCACCGAAAAACCAATATATACAAATATAAACAATGTGTGTGTGTGGTGTATGCGTGTGTGTGAGTGTGTGTATGGTAGTCCAGGGTGAGTGTTATCGTAATGATGAAATGATAAGCTGGAGAGATGGCCTTGGTCTCACCGGTTTGAAGATGGAAAGTCCGGGAGCACGAGAAACGGAATGAGAGGACACGTGACCCGACGACCTTCCGGGTTCCCTCGTGTTGCGATCGCGCATGTGTGCGAGTGCTTACCCGGTGATCAAAACATTTACATTTACATTACATTTAGGCATTTGGCAGACGCTCTTATCAAGAGCGACTTACATTTTCATCTCATTACACGTCTGAGCAGTTGAGGGTTAAAGGCCTTGCTCAAGGGCCCAACAGTGGCAACTTGGTGGTTGTGGGGTTTGAACCTGGGATCATCCGAACCGTAGTCCAATGCCTTAACCACTGAGCTACCTCTGGCCCTGTCAATGGGGACAAGCAAAACCGGATAGGGCATGTTTCCTGACGCAGGTGAGCAGCATTAGCTCTTTAAACATTCCCCTGCTATTCAAAACCGCCCTTTTATGTGGCCGCGCTATATAGACCCCCTTCCCAAGCCTCCGGCATCTGAGGAGAACGTCTGTAAACGCGCTTTCCATTCACCACATTCCATAAATTAGGTTTTTGTGGATTGCCCCAAGGCACTGTGTATTTAATTGGTCCTTTTCTAATTTTTATTTCTGCTGGTCCCTTCCACTTGGGCGCTAGCTGTGCAGAAAATATCTTTGCTGTGGAGGAGAGGGGATGAGTTCTTACCCCAACCAGTTCTCCCGGCTGAAGGTGCGCTGCTTCCCTCCGGGTATTGTGATATCTGGCTTGTTGGGGTTTCAGGTGTTTTGCTCTTTTTTCCCCTCCTCCGTGATGAAACTTTGTCTGTGATGTGATGGGTAGGTTGTCTTGTGTCGTTGACAAATGCTGCATGTTCTCATATAGTGCCAGACCTCCTTTCAGCAGCGGGGGTGCTCGGGATATGGCATCTGGACCCAGATTTAAGCAGTCCTCGACGTCTTTCTCTACCTTGGCACCGCTCCTCCTGTTCTATGGTGTTCACAGTCTCGGTTAAACATTCGGCCACTTTCGGGTTGATGTTCTCCACTATTCGCCCCACTAGCTCTTCCTCAGAGATATCAGGCTTCCACTTCAGATAGTGGGCAGGATGGTCATAGGCGAAGTCTCCAAGGCGTTGCCCCGGCTGCTGTACCGGAGACCTCAAGTTGTCTTCGACTTCGGTGAGGTCGTCACCCAGTAAGAAAGCTGCCATAAATGCCTGTTTAAAAAGACTGCTAATCCTTCACCTTGCCTTTCTCCGCCTTCCACCAACTCAGAGCAGGACCTCGTAGAACCGAGGGTTCCCAACATCTCTGGGCGGGTCAGTGGTCTGATCTCCAGGTACTTCTCAGCTTGCTCGATGAAGTTGAGCACCTCCAGCAAAAGGCTGGAAACTCCACGCAGCTGGGTGGTCGAGCATAAAGAGAAGATGAAGAGGGTGTGACTGAGGAGGTGAGCTGAGCCGAGGAGTGTACTGGAACCCAAGGAGGAACGTCGTGGATAGCATGAGTGCTTGGTGCCTTTACCTTTGCCGAAGCTGTAGTGGTTGAAGTGCTGGGAGGATGTTGAGCATGAAATGATGGAGATGCAGGGGAACAGGCCTGTAACCTGTGGACGGTGGGTGTACTAGTGAGACGCAGTCTCTTCATCTAGTTCTTCCAGATGACGTCACGTCGTAGAAAACAGTCGACGACGGCTCTCTCCATTTTCTCGAGAGCCTCCTGGCAGTAGCGCTTCAGCCCTTCCAAGTTCGTGTCCACTGCCTCATGAAGACTGATTTCCCTGTTGAGACTGCTGTCCATGGATTGTCTAAAATCCTGCTCCACGGAGCTCACTTTATCTGTAAGCGCCACCATGTCCATTTTGCATTGATTCAGTTTAGTTTGTAGCGTGTGTAAGCAATAAGCATAATATCATCATCATTGTTATCCTTATGTCTATCCGATATATATAGTGAACTAATCAATGATATTATTTCAACTGTAGGGTTACGGCGTGTAACAAATGCATCATCTACACCAGCCAGCACGTTATTAGCTACAACAAAGTCGGCCTTCCCGGTGCTACTAGCATTAGCATTAGCGTTAGCGATGTTAGCGTCCATTTTGTTCTGCCACGACACACAAAACCGGAAAATACCCCAAAATACAGATTCCCCGTACGTAGGGGCCACCACTATGGTAACGCTTGGATTTGAATTAAATCGCTAGTTACTTTCTTATGGATTCAGGAATCAAAATACGGGCTTGTTAACAACACTTCCGGTATTGTGCAACCACGGCGGGACAAAACAAGATGCGACACAAAAGCTTGTAATAAATTAAACCAAAGTATATTGTACAAAACAAATAAATAAATAAATAAATAAACAAAAAAAACAAGGTGCACCGAAATCCAATATATACAAATATAATACAAATATAAACAATGTGTGTGTGTCAGATCTCTACTGTCAGATCTACTGTTATAGAAACTTTTCTAATATCTTTTTTCTATTTATTTTATTTTGCAGGGAACTCAAATTTCCCCCAATTTAATGGCCATAATGCAGGATAAGGAGCACTGGAAATACCCAGATACATTTAACCCTGAAAATTTCCTGGATGAGAACGGCCAGTTCTGCAAAAATGACTCATTTCTGCCTTTTTCTCTGGGTGAGACACGATCTTTGCTGCAATTTATTGTATTTCTGGAAGATGAGCAAAATGGAGAGTGTGTGTTGAGTTTAGTATGAGGAATGATCTTGTTTTACTATATATTTAAAAGAGATGTGTATTTTGATATAATAATGTCTGATTATCTGAATCTTATAGGTCCGAGGGTGTGTCTTGGCGAGTCCCTGGCAAAGGCAGAGCTCTTCATTTTATTTACGTCTCTCCTACAAAGGGTGCGCTTCTCCTGGCCACATGATGCCCTACCCATTGATATGGATGGCATTCTAGGTGTGGTCAGGCAGCCCCAGGCCTTCCATATGATTTGTCGTAGTAGCGAGCGTTATTAATATTTGTAAATCAGAATAATTTTACTGACATAAATAAGAAAATGCACAGTAGAATTAAAAAATCTCACCTGACTACTGATTTTTATTCATACTGTATCTACTGATTTTTATAACTGAGCTTTGCATGTGAGCTGTCGCTGTTTTATCTTCACAATACTACACTTTGCATTATCCCGTTTCCTCATTCTGTGTGTGGTTTCTTTTTGGGTTTTTTCCTCTTGTTCGCACAGGACATTTTCAGTCAACTTTCATTAGCGATCTAAATCTACATCAACTCACAAAAATGGTTCCCTCTAGAACCAAAAGTCTTTTTCAGAGTGATGCTATGGAAGACCAATTTCTTGTTCCACAAAGATCAGTTTTGGAAAAAAAATCTCTTTAAAGAGTTCATTAAGGCACCATTTCTGGTTCTTTAAATGAACTCGAAAAAAAAAAATCTACATAATTAAGGGAACTGTATATTCAGGGATCTGTACTTATTAAATTGGTGTCCATGTGAAGATCCTATTATAGTCTGTTCATTTTTTAAGGACAAAAAAAAATTACTCTATACACCCACATAATAATAATAATAATAATATTATATCAATATTATTAGAGTGTGAAGTAGCAACAAATACAGGTTTGTTTATAACCTATGCAGAAACCAAAATATTTTTAACATCCAAAACTTTAGTATAAATCAAAAAACACATGAGACATGAAAGGAGAGAATAACCAGCAATGGTAACTTTGTTAATGAAGCATCAGCATCACAAGGCTGTAGGGTGTTTGTAAGAGCCATATTTAATTTTTATAAATTGTTGTTGTGTTTGCTTTTATTTCATTAGTTAAGCATTAAGCTTATTAGTGAAGCCTTTAGTATGATAATCGTAAGTTGTTCTGTGACATCATTCCATAGTTGCATGAGTGTTGCGCACGCTAGAAATCAGTTAAGATACGGAAGCTGTGGAGAACACATGCTTTTGACCGTAATCTAAAAGATACAGCAAATAAGTTGTTGGAACCGTAAACCAAGACCGCAAGCTACAAGCTAATAAGTTGTTGTGATCACAGTGGATTTATGCAAGAAAACTGTACGGACTGTTGAACTTTAATGCTGACAATAAAACAAGAGACAAAGAATTTAATGGACGTCCGAGTTGTGAGCAACCAAGTGTAAGAAAAAAGATACACGTTAAAACTTGTGAATAACATGCCTGTACAATGTTAATCGGAAGACGAGCAGCATCTGTGTAGCCAGAAATTGACACTCAATGTCAAATTCTGCAGAACACATATCTATAATACCAAAAGCTCCCAACTACAGCATTTTTTATAAATGTGTAAATAAAAATTTGGTCATTTTATCTGTTTGTGCATTTAGTGGTGCTGGAGTGCAAAACTGTAGCTATGAAAAACCAAACCAGGGGTCACATGATTCCTTTTTGTTTTGACACGTGTGAAGAATGCAAACATCCAAATGACACAACAGATTTTAAAACCTTTAGACCACTCGCATGTTCACTCGCTCACTAAGTTGTCTAAGTTGAAGTACTTGTTCAAACTTTTGACAACAGCAGAGCGTTCTAGATCCTTCTAGAGTTTGCAAAGAAGGATCCATAAAAACAAAAAGCACACAGTAAGAAGTACTTTACCCAATTTTAAAGTGACATCACAAAGTAAAAACAAAAGCAGTAGTTTACAGCTTACAGTACAAACATGAAGTAGTAAGAGTAAGCGATGATATCCACAAAGCTGTAACGGGGTGCTATGTGGGAGCTTTGAGGAAGGTATAGAGGCGGAGATGATCTACTTAGCAAAGTCTTTTAATAAAGGAAACAGAACATGAACACTTCCAAAAGAGGAACGAACATGACAAGTGCTACTACAGATGTCGCCATTAAAAACACACGTTTCGAGAAAAGGGATCCCGTGACTTGCCGCGGCTGCGTGCGGGAAGCTGTGAACATGCCCTTCATTACCTGTAGGGGCAGTCGTGTTTCAGTCTGAAGTATTGTGTGTCTACTGAAGCCGAAAATGTGTCCAAATTAAACCGCTCATGCGTGTTTGGAGACGCTGTGCCCGCGCTGTGGATCAGTCGGTTGGGGATCATCACACGTATTACACGGCGTGGCTGGAGCTGGAGTTTGTCGTGTTCGAGGTAAGTTTAGCTTTCTTTTTTGGATGTGATTCTCGCTTTCATGACTCCCAATTAATGTTCATCTTAATCTCAGGACGTACAATTAGCAATATTTCAGTTTTTAATCGTGTGGAGATTCACAAAACACCGTTTTCGTGTAAAAACCTGAACCTACGGGGTCCTGTGGTAAATAAATAAATAAATAAAATAATACTGTACCGAGCGCTGTTCTCATGAGTTGTGAAGCGAGAGGAACAAAGTATAAATATTGTTCATTTGCTAAATTAAGTGTCATGAATTTTAATTGAATATCTATCTCTGTATTTTTTCACAGCAGTTTGTGACTGAAAGTGTGTCTGCATCTGACTTGAGGAGTTTCCTGACCAACGTATCTAATGGTCATATCAACGGTCATATTTAAAAATCATAAAGTACAAAACGTTTCTGTTGGTGTTTAATTTTGTTTCTATGATTAATACTTATTTGTGGTGTTTTATGTTTTGTACATCTTTTCAAATTGAGACCTCATTTGGAAGTTACTGTATTCTCGTTTTCGTATAAATTCATCAAATGTTTGCTTGTTATTAAATGTATTTTTTATAAAAAATAAACGAATCTGTTTTATTATTAGCTGAGAGTGTGGTTTATTTATTTATTATCATATTTGGTCATTGTAACATGCATTAGGGAGCATTATCTCTCCGACGTGTGTGTGCTATCTGGGAATGAATTACCTTTACTTGATTATTTTAAATAAATATAATTTGTGCATTAAATATAATTATGTAACTTTTACTTGATTTCTTTGATTGTTAATTTAATTATTAAGTAGATTTTACCTGACAATTACGGGTGACTTTTATTTAATATTGGAGCAATAAAATTTACTTAAAATCTGTGTGCAAATTAAGAGGATTTTATCAAGTAAATCTTACAAGTTCTTTTTTTCAGTGCATGGGTGAACATGCACTGAATTGTTGATGATGATTTAAGAATTTAATTAAGCACACATATATATATATAGTGTGTGTGTGTTTACCGTATAAACTTTTTTCTATGTACAGGTACAATCAGACAAATGTAACCAGAAAACAGCATATAACTTTAAACTTACATTGATTAGCAATATAAACAACACACCTATGAGGCTGGACAATGGAATAAACTGTGTGGGTGCCAATAATATTAAATATTTATCTGTTGATTCTTTGACAATACTGCAGCTTTTTGTTGGAAACTGGCAGACATGAAAAATACTTTAAATAAATTTAAAGGGGACGATGGGCTAAAGCCCCCCTAAAAATGGCCTAGCGATGCCTGTGTATATATAATGAAAATATTGTGTAAAGAAAATATAATTTATATATTCGTGTTTAATTAAAAAAAACATTTTAATGGTTAGTGATTGTTGCAGAGATTCACATTATTTTTTGGGGAAGAGCTTGGCTTGTACAGGCTACTGATAAGCAGTCAGCGCCCCGCTGTAACCAGCAGATTAAAAGAGCAGTTATCGGCTGACACGTACAGTAGCCTTCTGAGTTTGGAGACCCACAGAACCCCCACTGTATTATAATGCCTCTTCTCACCTTTCATTCATGATTTCGCTGATGGGGGAATTCGTAGAATTGGGGGTTTTAAAAACAATTAACAAGGCCGAGTAGACGTCTCTGCCTAAAATGTTTTTCGCCAGCAAAACACCTCTCTCTCTCTCTCTCTCTCTCTATATATATATATATATATATATATATATATATATATATATTCACAATCACATTCCAGCTCTTATTCCCAGCCGTGGTCAAATAATGGATGAAATAATTATTCAATGCTGGACACAACCAGCAAAAAACATGAAAAGCCCTAAGCACTTTATTGCTTTTCATCATGTTTTTTGCTGTTTGTGTCCAATATATATATATTCATTCATTCATCTTCTGTACCGCTTTATCCTCTATTCAGGGTCGCGGGGGACCTGGAGCCTATCCCAGGAGACTTCGGGCACAAGGCAGGGTAAACCCTGGACAGGGTGCCAATCCATCGCAGGGCACACACTCATACGCACATTCACACACTCATTCACACACTACGGTCAATTTGGGAACGCCAATTAGCCTAACCTGCATATCTTTGGACTGTGGGAGGAAACCCACCAAGCACGGGGAGAACATGCAAACTCCATGCACACAGAGATGGGAATCGAGCCTGGCCGGGGAATCGAACCCAGACCCTGGAGGTGCAAGGCGACGGTGCTAACCACTACACCACCGTCAATATATATATACAGTGGTGTGAAAAACTATTTGCCCCCCTCCTGATTTCTTATTCTTTTGCATGTTTGTCACACAAAATGTTTCTGATCATCAAACACATTTAACTATTAGTCAAAGATAACACAAGTAAACACAAAATGCGGTTTTTAAATGAGGGGTTTTATTATTTAGGGAGAAAAAAAATCCAAACCTACATGGCCCTGTGTGAAAAAGTAATTGCCCCCTGAACCTAATAACTGCTTAGCAGCAATAACTGCAATCAAGCGTTTGCGATAACTTGCAACGAGTCTTTTACAGCGCTCTGGAGGAATTTTGGCCCACTCATCTTTGCAGAATTGTTGTACTTCAGCTTTATTTGAGGGTTTTCTAGCATGAACCGCCTTTTTAAGGTCATGCCACAACATCTCAATAGGATTCAGGTCAGGACTTTGACTAGGCCACTCCAAAGTCTTCATTTTGTTTTTCTTCAGCCATTCAGAGGTGGATTTGCTGGTGTGTTTTGGGTCATTGTCCTGCTGCAGCACCCAAGATCGCTTCAGCTTCAGTTGACGAACAGATGGCCGGACATTCTCCTTCAGGATTTTTTGGTAGACAGTAGAATTCATGGTTCCATCTATCACAGCAAGCCTTCCAGGTCCTGAAGCAGCAAAACAACCCCAGACCATCACACTACCACCACCATATTTTACTGTTGGTATGATGTTCTTTTTCTGAAATGCTGTGTTGCTTTTACGCCAGATGTAACGGGACACGCACCTTCCAAAAAGTTAAACTTTTGTCTCGTCGGTCCACAAGGTATTTTCCCAAAAGTCTTGGCAATCATTGAGATGTTTTTTAGCAAAATTGAGACGAGCCTTAATGTTCTTTTTGCTTAAAAGTGGTTTGCGCCTTGGAAATCTGCCATGCAGGCCGTTTTTGCCCAGTCTCTTTCTTATGGTGGAGTCGTGAACACTGACCTTAATTGAGGCAAGTGAGGCCTGCAGTTCTTTAGATGTTGTCCTGGGGTCTTTTGTGGCCTCTCGGATGAGTTGTCTCTGCGCTCTTGGGGTAATTTTGGTCGGCCGGCCACTCCTGGGAAGGTTCACCACTGTTCCATGTTTTTGCCATTTGTGGATAATGGCTCTCACTGTGGTTCGCTGGAGTCCCAAAGCTTTAGAAATGGCTTTATAACCTTTACCAGACTGATAGATCTCAATTACTTTTGTTCTCATTTGTTCCTGAATTTCTTTGGATCTTGGCATGATGTCTATCTTTTGAGGTGCTTTTGGTCTACTTCTCTGTGTCAGGTAGCTCCTATTTAAGTGATTTCTTGATTGAAACAGGTGTGGCAGTAATCAGGCCTGGGGGTGACTACGGAAATTGAACTCAGGTGTGATAAACCACAGTTAAGTTATTTTTTAACAAGGGGAGGCAATTACTTTTTCACACAGGGCCATGTAGATTTGGAGTTTTTTTTCTTCCTTAATAACGTAAACCTTCATTTAAAAACTGCATTTTGTGCTCAATTATGTTATCTTTGACTAATAGTTAACGGTTTTTGATGAGCAGAAACATTTAAGTATGACAAACATGCAAAAGAATAAGAAATCAGGAAGGGGGCAAATAGTTTTTCACACCACTGTATATATATATATATATATTTTTTTTTTTTTAGATCATAAATAGACATGAATATATATATAGTTAATTCATGTCTATTTATGATCTAAAAAAATATATAAAAACATATGATCTTTTTGAGTTATGAGTTGTTGTTTTTTATTATTCATAAGACAACTTCTCAGTTTTGTAAATATTCTAGTTATAGTGTGTTAAGTCTATCTTAAACGGTTTGGAGAAAGACCATCCAGCTAAAATCAATATTATTAATATTAAGCATTTTATTTCTATTTATTCTATGTTTTGCTGGAGAAATACATTTTAGGCAGAGATGTCTCGGTCTTGTTAAATAGTTTTAAACCCCTCAATTGGGCCAATTCACCCATCCGAAACCGGTTTGATAACTTCTCACCTATCAAAGGTGAGAAGAGGGACTGAGCTGTAACTGAGAGCGCTTTCACGTTGTATATACTGTAAAGACACACACACACACACACACACACACACATACAGGCATGTGCAGAGGGGGGAGGGCGCCGGGTGCTTGAGCACCCGCCCCTTTCCTTCAGGATGCCTCAAGTGCCCTTTTTTCTGTGTATGTGCGTATGGAGCCCTGTCTTTGCCCCTCAACAATAAAATGTAACTATTAATCTCAAATTTGCTAAATAAAAGGATCGGGCTTGCATCAGTCACATGCCTGCCATTAACCAATGCTCGCCCTTGAGGGCAGAGCGCGCTCGTTACGAGCCGGGTACGAGCACGCACATTTTCTTCAGGATGGGTGGTGCGGAGCTGGAGGAGAAGCAGGCAAATTAACTGGAAGGTGCAGACTGTAGCAAAACAGTAAATAGGGTGTACAGCACACACTATAGTCTATAACAACAAATGAATTGAAATAAATGAGCGTGCTGTTTGTGTAGCAGCGCAACAAACATTACCTGTCCTTTTATGAACTGCACAAGTGTTGGTCATTAACTGCTAGCTAACTGGGTAAGGTATAGTAAGCTAATAGGGGGGTCTGTAGCTCTGTGTCCAGAGCTCCGTTTTAGGGACCATGTTTAGTTTTAAAGTAAGTTACAGTTTTATTTCACTAAAAGCCATCTAATATGGATATCCACATAATTATGGATTATTATATTTATGATATAAAAAAACACTGTTTTTAAAGAAAATATATTAAGTAACAGATAATATTTGGTTTATATTTCAAATTAGATAAAATGCTGATTTTCCAGCAGTAAAACTATTGTATCTCTACAGTTTAAACATTTTATAAGCACTGCATGTGCATGTTTGTGTGTTTTATGTGTATAGATTCTTAAAAATTATTACTAATAATATGATAATCAACAGCAACATTGTACGCCATCAGGTAAAACATAGGCTACGTTTGCTTTGCATTGTCCCGACCTGATGACAGTCATACAGTATGATGCAATTCCATATTCGTTATGAATGTGAATTGTTGTTATTCAGCATGTTCTATCTTTTTTAACTTTGAGCACCCGCCCCTTTAAAAGTCTCTGCATGGCCCTGCACACACACACACACACACATACATACATACATATATATATATATATAGTTAATTCATGTCTATTTATGATGGAGACACCTTTTTACGTTTTAAATACGTAAAACCTCCGCTGCGTGTATTCATTCACAGGCTGCAGCGCGCGCACAGAGAAAAAATAGGAGACTGTGGTTTAGGATTGGATTGGAGAGGAGAGAGCTGTTCAGTTACTATAAAAAAAATATTTAAAAAATATAAAAACATAATATGATCTTTTTGAGTTATGAGTTTTTTTTTTTATTTAAAAACCTTTCAGTTTTGTAAATATTCTAATTATAGTGTGTTATGTTTTTCTTTAGGTTAAACGGTTTTGAGAATTAGACCATCCAGCTAAGATAAATATTATGTCGTTGATTGATAAAATCTGGATTAAGGATATTTTATTTTATTTATTTAATTTGTATTTTTCATCTTCCCCCCTGAGGGATTGCCACCTTATTGTGGTCAGGGGGTTTGCGTGCCTCAGTGACCTTAAGAGCTATAAACCAGCAGGAGCTTAGTCTTTGGGGGTGGGGGATGCATGTTGAAAGGCAGACTTTTTATTTCTTTATAATGTCTTCTGATGGTGCTCAATGTTACGTCTACACCAACAGATTTCAGATGGCGGTGTATTTCGCGACTGGAACTTCCAGCAGACTTCATTGTCCTGATGTCTTGAGAATGAAGCTTACTTGATCTTGCTCATTTTAAAATGCTTCTACTGTACGTGTGGATAGACTGTATTTATCCTGGCAATGTACTGTATGTCATACTGACGTGGAAAGTGAGAATCTGATCTGTGCATGGGCATCAACTCGCACGTTCTGTAATGTTCCATTGTCTTTTAGAGCCCATTACTAAAGCATTCGCTAGTTATCCAGCTGATATGCACGTTAATCTACATTTGAAAAGGATTAAGAATGTGCAAAATCAACCTGAATCTCTCTAAGTAAGTAAGCAAATCAAAGATAAACGAATAAATAGCTTTCAATTGTATTTCAGCATAGTAAAAGTACCCTAGCATGAGTTAATGTATGTAGATGGCAAATAAAGTTTCCGAAAAAAATGCAGGAAAAGATGTTTTCCATACTCATAATAACTAACTTGTTTACATTACACTTGTTAAATTGAAAGATCATACTGTAAATTGGTGAGCCTATTACTTTCTACTGAACAGCCACAACTCCGAAAACATTAAAGAAATTGTTCACCCAAAAAAATAATTTATCTGTCATTATCCCTTCAATAAAAGCACCAGACTTACCCGACACTGTACATCTGATTGACCCTACTGAAAAAAATATAGCACTGGCTATATACAGTAGAAGATTAAAGGCTATATTAAAACAATTGAAGTAATCTGTCACACCTAATACTGTATTTTAGCATTGACGTAATGTAAATAAACCTTTTACTCTAACTTAATTTTTAAGTTCATGTAAACTAATTTCTGAAGGTGAAACAAACCAAATTTTTTAAGTTGTTCTAAATCTAAATAAATGAGTTGGCTATATTACTTAATGTAAATATTCTACTAAATCTAACCTGAAATTATAAACTTGATATAAACCACTTTTGAATGGTTGAGCAAATCACCTTTTAAGTTGCATCAAATAAAGATTTAAGGCATTCATAATTTAAATATAAAAGCATAAAAAAATTAATTACATATTGATTTACACTCAAAACACATTTCTTTATATAAACATTTATTGTGGAATGAACATATTTTCATCCAAAATGTTAACATTAAGATTTATTTTTTCAAAATGTATAAACACCAACAGTCATTCAACACTGCTAACTGAATTTGAAATTGAGAGGAAAAAAAAGATATGTCTGCATTTATCCACAAATTTAATTTTGCAATGGGTACATTTTGTCCGTGTCAAACCTGCTGAAGAAGAACCAAAGTAAATACTCTGCGACTAAAATGAATTACTCCATAAAATTACAAATAGTAACACTCAACTTTGCAACATACATTTATTAATTGGACTGAAAAGAAAATTAGAAAATGTTCCTGAAACAAAACCAGCAGAGGTAAAACAACATGGAACATTCATGTGCGACTGATGGAAACTCAATAAGTCACAATCCCGATTTCCTGTGAAGTTCTGCCTGAGCTTCATCTTTCTGAACAACCTAATAAAAGAAAGGACATTCGTTAGACAAGTTGCTCTATTTGGCAAAACAGTGTCTGATGTATGCATGTAAAATCACTTAATGCTCCCTATGAGTGAAAAAACACCTAGGATTATGGTGCAGCATGATAAATATAATTAGCTCAATGAATAGGCCAAAACAACTGACATACATATACACACACATTATGTATTAATGATAAAGTTTATCATTTTAAGTATTAATATAAACTTGGGCGGCACGGTGGTGTAGTGGTTAGCACTGTCGCCTTGTACCTCCAGGGTCTGGGTTCGATTCCCCGGCCAGGCTCGATTCCCGTCTCTGTGTGCATGGAGTTTGCATGTTCTCCCCGTGCTTGGTGGGTTTCCTCCGGGTACTTCGGTTTCCTCCCACAGTCCAAAGATATGCAGGTTAGGCTAATTGGCGTTCCTAAATTGCCCGTAGTGTGTGATTGGGTGTGTGAGTGTGTGTATGTGTGTGTGCCCTGCGATGGATTGGCACCCTGTCCAGGGTGTACCCCGCCTAGTGCCCGAAGTCTCCTGGGATAGGCTCCAGGTCCCCCGCGACCCTGAACACAGGATTAAGCGGTATAGAAGATGAATGAATGAATGAATATAAACTTGAGTAACATCCACTTCTTAATTTATAGGGTTTAATATGATGTTGGGCTTTTGCAGCTATAACAGCTTCTGCTCTTCTATGAATTCTTTCCACAAGGTTTAGGAGAATGTATGTAACTAATGTTAATACATACTGATAAAAAAAAAAAAAAAAAAAAAAAAAAAAAAAAAGGTTGTAGGCTGCAGCTGATAAGGCCAATGACCTCATATCTGTCAATATGAAGGGGCAGAGGTAGTTGTATGGTTTTTGGATGTTGGTATACTGATTGGAAGCTCACAGGTTCAAACCCCAGCACCACCAAGCTGCCACCTGGACCTTTAAACAAGGCTAAGTTATCAATTCAGTAACATTTTTCAGTCCTAAGGATGAAATGCTTCATGAACAAATGCTTACCAGTGCTTAATCAGCTGGTCCACATCTGTCACTCAAATACACCATAAGACATTTCAGGAGATAATCACCTCCAGGCTCTAGGGACATAAAAACAAACATAGTATTGTTGGTTATGTTACAGTAGGCTTGAAAAGCGTGATAAAATGAACGTGGCAGACATTGAAACCTGTATTCAGACAGCATACACTAATCTGTGAACAAGTTAAACTAAAGAGTTTTATTCAGCTAGTTATGTTTTAATTTAGTGCATCACAGCTAACTTGATTTGGATACCTTGCTCAGGTCCTGTTGCTTCCTGTTCTATTCACAATATTACATTTGACACCAAGCTAATTTCTGCTTTTTTGAGCATGTACATATGTAGGAACCCCAAAAGTAGTAAACAAGTTTTATTTTTTAAATATGCTGTGTATCAGAAATAGTACAATGTACTAAAATGTATTTGTTGTTGTTTTATTATATGTTATATTATTTCCTTTACATTGGGAAGATAAGTGTTTCCGTATCCAATAAGAAAGCTTGTTCAATATAGGTGTACCAATGCAAGCCAATCAATGTTGAGCTTGAGGTTCGTCATGACGTAGTCACGCGATGAGGAAGTGCTTGAGAGCATGGTGAGCGTGTGCGCTGCGAGCGATATCTGCTGTGTTTACAAGAGAAACGAAAAAGAGCTTGTCACCTGTTTGGAGACTAGTATATTCACGGTAATATCAGGCCCAAGTGAAGAGGGACGACGCTTTTGTTTATTCGTTGATACCTCCAGTGCCGTTAACTTTTGTTTCTCTACATGAGCATTCGCGACATTTAGTCTCGCACCTAGTTACGATGTGTGGATGTGACGCGAAGGCCTAGAGGCTGGAGAGACAGTGTTTGTAAGGAGCAACAAATGCTGAGAAAAAAAACATTATCACCGCCGAAGTTTTCAGAAGTGCAGCAAAACGGGACAGAGCGTGCATTTCTGCATTCAAAGTGGATTGGATTCATCCAGGATTTCAAGACAGCTCATGAAGGAAGCTGTGTCTTCATGTTGTTTGGTGAATACATGATTGCTTCATTAACTCCTCAGAGAAAGTAAGTGGATTCATTTTCATGGGAATTAACATTTGGAATTCATCTTCTATTTAATGTGCATCCACGAACGGGCCCCAACGATCGATCCAACGTTTGACTATTTGACTGACTTATAAACTTCTGAACTATTTGACTGACTTGGGTATACTTTGGATGGATCCGAATATCTCTCCGTCAAATGGTTATATGTTACCGGAAAAAACTGTTATGGTGTGAACTATATCCAGAGTCTAAACTCAACTGGAAAGGATTATTTGTTTAGTTGGTTTCTTGTATTACATAGTTCTGAAGCGAAGTGGAGTGTTTGATAAGTGTTCTATCTTGTTTGTTCTTATGGGGATTCAACTAAGGTTATCCAAAACAGAAACATTGGCAAAGTTAAATAGGTTATAAGAAGTATAACAACGTAAGAGTTACTCTGAGATCAGAGAAAAGCTTTATTTCTTTTATTTGAACGGAGCCAATTTGCATATTATCAGGAAAATGTATAAATCTGTTGTCCTGACAACATAAGGGGTTGTCATTGTTTTATTTACGGCTTTTATTTCATTGTTTTTTTTTGAGTAGAAAAAAAAAACTATTGCCTTATTGTCTAATAAATCTTTGTTATTCTTTTTTTCCTTTTTACAAATTTGTAGTCTGGTATTTCATTGAGTTTAGCAAGTTATTTAAAAACTAAGACGAATTCGAGTCGTTGCTAAACAAAAATTATTCTAAACAGAAAGTAAAGACGTTACCGGCCTAATCCACCATTCAACTGCCGGGGATCCAGGATTCTTCTTGATTTATAAAATTAAATTAACCCCTAGGGTTATGAAAAGAGGGTTACACATACCAGATCAAAAACTTGATGATGAAGATTATATCTCTGGTCTTCTCTCTGACGGGTTCCTCCCTAGTTTCTGATGATCTCAAATAGTTTGTAGTGTTGCTTGTCCAAGGAAACCAGTAATCTTGCTTGAAGTGGAGCAGATATAATTCTCAGAAACTGATTACTGATCTTTAAAAAAAAAAAAAAAAAGGTAAAAACAAAAATTGGACTGGCTCAAGTTCTTATGTTAGCAAATCTTAATTACAGTATGTATAGAGAGCAGTATAAGTTAAATAATGCAATTTCAGAAAAGCTAACAGACCTGTAAACACAAAAGTGCATAAAGATTATGTTTACTTTTAAAGTTATTTCATGACATCGTAATGGCTAAAATGTACTTGAAGTAACGTTAAATCAACATGTCAAATTTATGCCAATATTTATATACTGATACGGTTAAAAACGTGTCATAAAGTGTCACCAGTATGTCAGGAACATGTGCTAAAGCCTCGTTTCATACGAGGGAATATAGTTTTAGTGATATTACATTACTTACACATTAGCAAGTCCAGAAGGTTTTAAACATAACTATAAATACACTACAAACAGCACTCAGTCCAAATTAGCTTGTTCTATGTTTACGTCACTTTCCAATTAATTTTTACATCGTTAACCAATGGTACATAAATATAATTATTTTCATGTTATTCGGCGCCGCTGACTTACTGTAGAAACTCCGGTGTTTTTTAAAATCACCGCGTTAGTTAGCTAATGTAGGTAATATAGGTGTTTTTAGCTACAGTAGCAAACACGGACACAAAACTCAATCTACAAAGTAGTTGTTCCTGACATAAATCATGAATTTGCTCATAGAAGAGATACATTTAACATAGAAATGACATGAGTTTGTTTTATTACCTGGTTTAAAGGAGTTTTCTTTGAAAAACTAGGGCCGCCAGCAGAACGTGATTCAGTCCGTGATAATGCTGCGTCATGAGGTCATGTGACAGAGCGAACTTTGGTTTGAAGCAGAAATGTCCTTTGAGTGAATGGATTAGATTTAAGTTTAACCAGGGGCTTTAACTAACAGTAACTGAAATACAGGTTCTGATATCCTTCCCTACTTGTTTCAACGCGATGCTCCGGTTTGAGGCGGAAATAAAATTATACCGGCAAAACTATGGTTTAAAGACTGCGCATATCACACTCAACCTAATAAAAGTGCCTTGATCAAAATGAAATATTTCACTTTGGTTCCCTGCTGTAAATAGCATTCAACTAAAGTAAAAAAAAAAAAAAGATTCACCCATAAGCATAAATTAGACACTTTAGTTTAAAAGAGCAAATAATTTTTTTAACTAATGGAATGAGAAAAAAAAAAAAAAAAAAAAAAACACATTAAACGAACGATAGCTAGGTTTACTTTTTTCAGTGACCTGTCCCTCAAAAATTTCTGTCTCCTTTGCCTGTGATTGATAATATGAAGCACATATACACTCATTCATCATGAAAGATCTATTATAAAACAAAATAAAATTCATGTTCGCTTCAGCACGGTTCATCCGCGTCGTTACATTCATTGTTGTACCTGGTCCGGCTTTTAGATAAAGTCCTTCCATGCGCCATCTGGCAGATATTCAGTGAAGCACAACACATTTACTTTAAATTCCTGAATGTTGCCTCCGGCAAGTCGCGGCTCGCCGCGCGCTAAATTGCGGCATCCCGCGGGAAAACACGCGCAGTCTTAAAGGCGACATCTGTATAAACACAGAGCTACAACCTATCAAGGGGTTACATTTATCCAGGGGTTACACTTATCAAGATAAACATGAGTGAAACATGACAGGCTAGAAGCTAAGTATGACAGACTAGGAGCTAAGCCCAAAAGGCTAGGATATAAAGCATAAACTAGGAACTAAACCAAAAGAGTACATAAAGAGAACAAACCAGTAGATAAGGAAAAAAGGCAGGACACCAAGAACTAGCAACATAAACACCCACTTAACTTAAACATAAGTTAAACAACTTAGGCAGTCTATTTATGACAGACATAATTGGCAACCTCGATCAGGTGTTGTTACGTCTCCCTAATTTTGGCGTCTAGGGTTACAGGAGGTAACAGTAAATTTTAGAATAAGAGAAATAAAAATATATAAAATGCAGTAAATGACTCTACTCTGTTTTGAAAAAATGTGGGTGCGTGTGTGGCACAAAGTACAGACAAAAAGCCGTGTGATTCAAAAGGTTAGTTTTAGTTGTTCACGATTGCAAGAAACAGACTATTTACATATGTACAAAAAAAAGAAACAACCAAGGTGAGGGACAAGAGCGGTGCTAAAAGAAAAGAACATAGCAAAACATAAATCCGCTATCTGACCCCCTTCCACCAAACCAAGATTAAACTACACAAAAGAAAAAGAGAAAACCAACATCTTCAGCATACGCCACTAACTACTCTGACTTCACAAACATAAATACAAAGGTCGGCATCCGCTCACTGACTAGTGTGTCTAGACAGACTTACCCTGCGTGGTGTAAAATGTAAGTCACGTGACGTGCTGAACTAGTCCCTTCACTATATAGGCCCCGGAGTGAGGCTTATATGTATAAACAAGAATCGAACCCGAATGTGAACACATCCGAATAATCAAGTGAGGGAAAATCTCTTTCTATGAGAATATTTAAAACACACATTGAGCAAAATCCGACAGAAAACAAGACAAGAGCAAGAAACAACAAGCAAACATAGAAGAGCAAACAGGTGACAAGCCAACGCTCGTCCCGAACTCGCGCCATTTCCGGGTCTATATACACGCCCTTCTCGTCTGATTGGTCCTTCGGAGGTGATGTCGAATTAATGATTGACAGGGTCCTTATCCAACTGGAGGACCTGTGAATTAATAATAAAAAGAGAGCAAGAGAAAAGGAGAAAACCTTCTCAAAACGATACGGGACGTAACAGGTGTGTTCCCATCACCTGATTGAAGTGCACTCTGGGAAATGAAGTTTTAAGAAAGCAAAGGAAACAAGAAACCAAAATGGAGTCCAGGAGTATGGCACCATCTGGTGCTCAACTGTGACAAAAGCGAACAGGATATCTACAGGATATTTACATAAAATATGCTAGCTAACTATGCTAACTGTGACATTACCGCCCCCCCCCCCCAAAGTTCCAATGTCGGTCCTCCCAACAGTTCCCTGGGCAGGGTGGCAGGGTGGGCACCAGAGCTGGATCGTCGTTGAAGCCAGGTGGCGGATCGAGGAGTTCAGAAGCGGGGTTGTCGCCGAGTTCTGTCTGCGGAGCGAGGGGCACTGGCGCTGGGTCGTCGCCGAAGCCGGGCGGCGGAGCGAGGAGCACGGTCGTCGCCGAGTCCTGGCAGCGGAGCGAGCGCTGGCTCACAGGGCAGAGACGGAGCCAGATCGCAGGGCAGAGACGGAGCCGGATCATCGCAGAATCCAGGCGGCAGCTCGACGTAGTCGAGGCCATCGAGGCACGGCAGAGGCGGCAGCTCGACGTCGTCGAGGAGGCATGGACAAGGCGGACGAGGCAGCTCGAAGTCCTCGAAGACGGGTGGAGGCAGCTCGTTGTCGTCCAGGCACGGCGGAGGCGGCGGCGGTAATTCGGTGTCGTCGTCGAAACCATATTAAGGAGCTCGGTTGAAGTGGTCGACGAAGCCATTGACGAGGCAGGGTTGCCACTGTCTGGGCGATCCAGAGCCCTCCACTGGGCTGTCTGGGCGATCCAGAGCCCTCCACTGGGCTGTCTGGGCGATCCAGAGCCCTCCACTGGGCTGTCTGGGCGATCCAGAGCCCTCCACTGGGCTGTCTGGCCGATCCAGAGCCCTCCACTGGGCTGTCTGGCCGATCCAGAGCCCTCCACTGGGCTGTCTGGAACACTCTTTGGAACACTCTCTGGGAGACTGGAGCCCTCCATTGGGCATCTGGGCCCATATTGTCAAGCAGAACGAGCTGATCCTGGAGCCGTGCCCCCAACTCCAGCAGGGTTTGCATGCGTTCTTGATTGTTGGCTGCCCTACAAGCATTGACCTGCTGGATGAGCTCTCCAGCCAGCTGTTGGAGCACTCGCCTCTACTGCTGGTGCTCCACGCCGTACCCCGTCTGTCAACAGTCCGACTGTGGTTTTTCCCTACCCCTGGTTCCATCGTCCTGTGTCCTTGGAGGCATGCGTCTTGTTGCCAGCCGAGACCCTCTCCAATCTGGCTGCGTTGCTAGCTCGCTCTCTCCAGTCCAGAGAGTTTGTTGAGCTCCGGCGGTTGGCAAGCCGACTATCCACGGGTTCTGCTTGTCCCGAGGTCACGATTATAGCCCCCCCCCCATCAAAAAAATTTAATCCAGGGGAGGCCCCTCCACTATCTTACTTTTACGATCTGGCATTCTGTAACGGGGTGCTTTGTGGGAGCTTTGAGGAAGGTATAGAGGCGGAGATGATCTACTTAGCAAAGTCCTTTAATAAAGGAAATAGAACATAAACACTTCCAAAACAGGAACGAACATGACAAGTGCTACTCTAAACACAGAGCTACACCCTATCAAGGGGTTACACTTATCAAGCTAAACATGAGTGAAACCTGACAGGCTAGAAGCTAAGTACGACAGACTAGAAGCTAAGCCCAAAAGGCTAGGATATAAAGCATAAACTAGGAATTAAACCAAAAGAGTAAATAAACAGAACAAACCAGTAGATAAGGAAAAAAGGCAGGACACCAAGAATTAGCAACATAAACACCCATTTAACTTAAGCATGTGAAAACAGATGCCAGACAATGAACTCAACTTAGGCAGTCTATTTATAACAGACATAATTGGCAACCTCGATCAGGTGTGTTCCCATTGCCTGATCGAGGTGCAATCTGGGAAATGAGGTTTTAAGAAAGCAAAGGAAACAAGAAAAAACAAAATGGAGTCCAGGAGTATGGCGCCATCTGGTGCTCAACTGTGACAAAAGCGATCAGGATATCTACAGGATATTTACATAAAATATGCTAGCTCTCTCTTTGTTATGATTATTTTCCATTAACAGCATGACTCAGAGCATTTTATTGCTTGCATAACTATTAGACACAACTACATACTGTACAACATACTGTATTGCTATTTCTTTTGAATTTAGATTTTTCATGTACTGTAACTGGCGGTGTAGTGGTTAGCACTGTCGCCTTGCACCTCCAGGGTCTGGGTTCGATTGCCCGGCCAGGCTTGATTCCCGTCTCTGTGTTCATGGAGTTTGCATGTTCTCCCCGTGCTTGGTGAGTTTCCTCCGGGTACTCCGGTTTCCTCCCACAGTTCAAAGATATGCAGGTTAGGTTAATTGGTGTTCCCAAATTGACCGTAGTGTGTGAATGTGCGTATGAGTGTGTACCCTGCAATGGATTGGCACCCTGTCCAAGGTGTACCCCGCCTTGTGCCATAGGCTCCAGGTCCCCCGCGACCCTGAATAGAAGGATAAAGCGGTATAGAAGATGAATGAATGTACTGTAACTATTGAGTGTTATAATTAATATTTAAATATCACTAAAACCCTCACCCTCACCAACTACCTTGCTGCTCTGGAAACAAGAGTGGGGAAAAGGGGCAAGATGCCCAATGCAAAGCAGGATTCTGGATGATGGATTCAAAGAAGTGGGTGGAACTTATTACTAATGACTGGAAGAAATTAAAATAGGATATGCATCCACACATTTCCTGCAGGGCACGGAAAATATTTCAGCATAGCAAATGTATTTAGTTATTTAATTATATTGCATGTATTTGCCTCCTAAGTTTCAAATTATAAATTATTTAAAATAAATTATTCAATTTCATTTTTAGATGAAAAACGTCAAGTGATTGGACAAGTCATGTTAATAATTTGAACAAATATGACAATTTGGGGGGGACGCTGTTGAGCTTGTGATGGAGTAGGATGTGTTTTGGGAGGCTCCGGAGGATTATTGTCAAAATTGTTATTAAATTGTTGCGCTTTTCAGTTAAAATTTTACTGTCATTCTTCCCCGTTAACAGTTTTATTTATAGAATTGTCTCTAAAGGCGATTACAATGTCTGGTAAAAACACTAAACCCTGTAACACAACGCAGTCACAACTGAGGCCTAATCCACAGGTCAGGGCCTCACCTTCGCGTGAATCGCTGCCGCGCGCTGACCCCACGGTTCACCAGGCAGTCTCTGTGATTGACACGGGTGCGCTGAAGCTCGAAATATTGTCCTCATTGAGGAACGAAATCGCGGATATTTTTAGGGCGGAACTGCGTGTTGCATTGTGGGATGACTTGTCCACAATTAAGTCGGAATTACAGGCTGTAAAGACACAACTGGCCAATGACAAGGCCGCCATTGATGCCGGACTGTCTGCGCTAAAGGGTACCGTAGATGAGATGGAGCGCTCGCTCTCCGGTTGTACTGATATTATTTCAATGCAAAGTAAGATACAATGTCTTACAGCAGATTTAACTAAACTGGATAATAAATGTGAAGATTTGGACGCCAGGTCACGTCGTAATAATATCCGTATAATCGGTGTTCCTGAGAGTCCTAACAGCTGCACTACCTCTAGCATCACTGCGTTGCTTAAAGAGGCGCTCAGCCTGGAGAAAGAGCCGATCTTGGACAGATCTCACCGCACTCTACAGCCTGTACCAAAGCCTGGTGAACGACCTCAAGCTGTTGTGGCTAGATTTCACTACCACAGTGAATGCCTTGATGTTTTGCGCCATGCCAGAGAGTTAAGGCAGATTAAATTCAAGGAATTTAGTATTTCTCTTTTTCCCGACCACACAGCAAAAATTGCAAAAGCGCGTGCTTCTTTTAATGAGGTCCGGCGACAACTCCGTGGCATTGAGGGCACGCGCTATGGTCTGTTTTACCCAGCGCGCCTGAGGATAACCTACAATGGTGTAGGGAAAGATTTTCTTTCGGCTGATGAAGCAAAAGACTACATCAAAACTATCCAAACTGCGTGAACTAAACTGGTAGTTTTTTTTAATAGTTCGTTATATATTTAATTTGAATTCTGTTTTGTTGTTGAACAGGGGTTTTCTTTTCTTTCTCCTTTTTTAAAAGCGAAATGTGTGATGTTTACATTTTCTGATGCTACCTGTCTATACAAGTTTCTTATTTTACAAAGTTAGTGTTTTTGATTGATATATTGCATTCCAGCTGGTATGTCGTCTTGGGAACCAAATATTTAACTTATCCTAAGATGTATTATTATGCATGCCTGGTCAATGTATGAGGGGTGATCCTAGTAGTATCCTCTAGGGTTTTTCTTTTTTTGTTGTTGCTGCTGCTGTTTTTTTCTCTTTTCTTTTTCTTTCAAGATGGTTATTATTTACTTATACATTATTATAAGCTGGAGATGAGGATACTTCCATTTGTGCATTATTTTTGTTCTATTTTAATCTATGGGAGCCTTTTTGTTTTCTTTTTATTAGTTTTTTTCCATCTACATCGGGCTCACTCTCCGAGTCATGGCCACAGTTACTGTGAGGGCGACTTTTGTTTTAGTTTGTTTATTTTGCTGTCTCCTAGGGTTTGTTAGGATGGAGACTTTAGATTTGTGTTTTATGTGTGTTTGTGAGTGTGTGTGTGCATGTGGGGGGGGGGGGTGGTCGAGGGGGTGTCATCCTTCAGGCTCTTTGTGAATCCTTATCATTTCCACATTTTTTTGGCTAAATGGCTAATTCCTATGTAGGCCCAAGTTTAGCTGGGAGTGGTACATCTGTCCATTTTCTTAGCTGGAACATCAGAGGTATGGGTAATCCAATTAAAAGATCTAGGGTATTCAATCACCTGAAACGTTTACATACTGATATAGTGTTTTTACAAGAAACACATCTTCAAGTCAAGGATCATCATAGGCTTTTTCGTCCTTGGGTAGGTAAAATTTTTCATTCTAATTTTAATTTTATGTCACGGGGTGTGGTCACATTAGTTAACAAAAAGATACAGTTTTCACATAGCCATATAATTGCTGACAGAAATGGCAGGTATCTTGTTGTTGCAGGCACACTAATTCAGACCAAGGTATTGTTGGTAAATGTCTATGCTCCATACTTTGATGATCCAGATTTTGCGAATAAATTACTTAGTAGCCTTCCCTGCTTAAACACCCATTTGATAATTTTTGGGGGAGATTTAAACTGTGTTTCTGATCCAGTTTTGGATCGTTCTAGCTCTCGCCTTGTGTGCCAGTCTGCCATGTCTAAAATATTTTTTTATTTCATGTCACAGAATGGTCTTATCGACCCATGGAGATTCCGTAACCCTGTAGATAAAAAATTCTCTTTTTTTCTCAGGTGCATCATTCATATTGTAGAATTGATTATTTTTTCATTGACAGTCATCTTAACCCTTCTGTTGTTTCTTCAGATTATTTAAGTATTGTAATTTCTGACCATGCTCCCTTATCATTGGATATACAATTATCAATGCATAAACAGACCCCATCGTCTTGGCGGTTTAACTCACTTCTTTTAGCGGACAAAGAGTTTTGTACATTCATTTCTAACACTATGAATTTTTGTTGTTTAACCACTTTGGGTCCACTCCTTATTCTCTCATACTCTGCTTTTCTAGATCGAAGTCGCAAGGCTAGGCTCGACGAACTCACATCTGCTATTAGCAAGCTCGACCATATTTACGCATCTAATCCTTCTCCGGAGTTGTACAAGCAGCGCATTGATTTACAAACAGAATTTGATCTTCTTTCAACTAAAGAAACAGGATGTATGTTGTTGCAGACTCGGGGAACATATTACGAATATGGTGATAAATCAAGTAGATTATTAGCACATCAGCTAAAACGACAGACTGCCTCACGCCTAATACTGCAAATTAAAAATATTATCACTACTGATCCCATAGAGATCAATGCAATTTTTAAATCATATTACTCCTCCCTTTATCAATCTGAATGTCTTAAAGATGATATAAAATTGGATGATTTCCTTCGAAGCATTGATATTCCTGTTATTGATACAATCTCTGTAAGGGACTTGGACTCTCCATTATCTCTTGAAGAAATCATAGTTTCAATTAAGGCAATGCAGTCTAATAAAGCTCCAGGCCCATATGGTTTTCCAATTGAGTTTTATAAAAAGTTTATAGATAAATTGGCACCATTTGCTTCTTGGTGTGTTCAATGAATCCCTAGACCAGGGCTCATTACCTTCTACTTTTAACCAAGCCTCAATTGCTCTTCTTCTTAAAAAGGGAAATGATCCCCTTCGGTGTGGATCATATAGGCCACTATCATTGCTGAATGCTGATGTGAAAGTTCTGGCTAAAGTAATTGCATCCCGTTTAGAGGATGTATTACCACATGTTATATCTGAGGAGCAGACCGGTTTCATAAAAGGGCGGCATTTGTTTTTTAATACTCGTACACTTTTTTTAATATAATTTACTCCAAACAAACATCTGTATCCCCTGAGGTTGTAATTTCACTGTATGCTGAGAAGACTTTTGATAGGGTTGAGTGGGAATACTTGTTTGCAGTATTAAAGAAATTTGGGTTTGGTGATACATTTATTTCTTGGATTCGCCTTCTTTACAAATCCCCGCAAGCTAGTGTTCATACAAATGATATAAGCTCTGATTATTTCACTCTTGGGCGTGGTACCCGGCAGGGGTGCCCACTGTCACCACTGCTTTTTGCCCTTACTATTGAACCATTGTCTATTAAGCTTAGATCTTCTCTTGCTTTTAAAGGTATTACTCGTAATGGGTTGGAGCAAAAATTATGCCTATATGCCGATGACTTGTTGTTGTATGTATCTTGCAGCCTCTATTCCTGTTATTTTAACCATTTTGGATGATTTTGGTTCTTTCTCTGGGTATAAACTAAATTTGCATAAGAGTGAATACTACCCAGTTAATAATAGTGCTTTACAATCAATGCAGTTAAAATGACCATTCTTCCTAAATTTCTTTATTTTTTTCAATCACTCCCTTTATTTCTTCCTAAGTATTTTTTTGATTCCTTAGATAAAATCATAATCTCTTTTCTTTGGGCTGGAAAACCTCATAGAATCCGCAAGACCTTACTACAGAGATGTAGACTGCACATATTAAAAAATTTAACTTTTGCATTAACTCATCTGAATCCCCATGGTGCAAATTAGAGTTACTGTCTTGTAAACCATCCTGTATATTAGCTCTACTTCGCACTTCATTTCCAATCAAACCCGCTCAATACACTGATAACCCAGTGGTACTTAATACACTTAAGATTTGGTATCAGTTTAGACGGCACTTTAAATTTGGATCTGCGTCAGCAATCCAAAAATCATTTGTTTCCCCTGTCACTTTTAGATTCAGCATTTTTATCATGGCACGACAAAGGCATCACAGATTTTTATCATTTGTATGAAGATGGAGTATTTAAATGCTTTGCTAATCTGTTCTCGGAGTGTGATCTGCCCACAGCTCATTTCTTTCGTTACCTGCAAGTTCGCAACTTTGTAACCAAGCGTTTTCCTAATTTTCCTTCTATACCTCCCAAGCAGCCCTGGGAGAATATGATCACATTTAATCCATATCGGCAAGGTGTGATATCAAGAATATATAATTTTATTTTATCTTTTGGTGATTGTAAAATCGCCAGAGCTGCTTGGGAAAATGAACTGGGATTGCACTTGAGTGAGGAATGTTGGGAGAAAGCTACGGTATAGACAGAATACGCTCCAGCTTTTCATGCGCCCGTCTCAGTCTTATTCAGTTTAAGGTTTCCATTATTCCAAATCAAGGCTAGCTGAAATATTTCCTGATGTTGAGGATAGATGTGACAGGTGCCACGCTTCTCCCTGTAACTTAAGTCATATGTTCTTTTTGTGCCCAAACCTGCACAACTTTTGGACAGGTTTTTTTTTATCTCATGTCCACTATACTTGGGGTACAGTTGAAGCCATGTCCATTAACTGCTATATTTGGCATTACAGATGTTTCAGTTTCATCAAGTTCTGCACATAAAGATGTCGTCGCCTTCTCATCTTTGTTGGCAAGACGTACAATACTTCTACACTGGAAATCCGTTAATTGTCCCTCAATCTCTCAGTGGATTAAAGATTTCTTATTTTTTCTTAAGCTAGAAAAGATAAAATATACACTGAGAGGCTCTAAAAATATGTTTTTCACAAATGGCAACCATTTATTGCTTATTTTGCAAGCTTACAGGTACTGCCTGAATGATTATCTGGACTGGGTCAAGCATCGGAATGTATGTACGACCAATCTAATTCACACAGATTAGTTTGAGCCAAAGGATGCTAGGGTGTGTGTGTGTTTTAGGGTATGTTCGGGGTGGGTAGGGAGTTTTTCATTTTTCTTTTCATCTAATAATAATAATACATTTAATTAGTTGCTTTCGATATGTTTATGTATGTTCGATTGTTCAATAATTAACATGTTTAAGAGTGAGGACCACATTTTGTTGGATCGCTCCCTGCTCCCTGGCACTGCTTTTTTCCCTTTACATGCTTCCTCTGGGCAACATAATCCGTAAGCATGGTATTAGTTTTCATTGTTATGCTGACGACACACAGCTATACGTCTCAACAAAACCTGATGAGAAAAACCATCTTACTAAAGTTGAGCAATGTGTTCAGGACATAAGAAATTGGATGCTAATTAACTTCCTTCTGCTTAATCCGGATAAGACAGAAGTTCTAGTCATAGGACCGCATACAGCTAGAAGTAAAATCTTAGATCACACCGTAACTTTAGATGGCCTTTCTGTTCCGTTAAGTGCAACAGTAAAAGACCTCGGCGTGATTATAGATTCCAGCCTTTCATTTGAAGCTCATGTAGATAATATCACCAGGATAGCATTCTTTCACCTTAGAAATATCGCCAAAATAAGAAATATATTGTCGCTAAATGATGCAGAAAAACTAGTTCATGCTTTTATCACTTCTAGGTTGGACTATTGTAATGCCTTACTGTCTGGTTGTTCAGTTAGGTGCATAAACAAGCTTCAGCTAGTCCAGAATGCAGCAGCGAGAGTCCTCACTAGAACCAGAAGATATGAGCACATCACCCCTATCCTATCTTCACTGCATTGGCTCCCTGTGAAATTTCGCATTGATTTTAAAATACTACTCTTGACATATAAGGCATTAAATGGTCTCGCGCCGCAGTATCTGAGCGAACTGCTAGTGTCTTACGATCCGCCACGCCTACTTCGGTCAAAGGATGCAGGCTGCTTATCAGTACCGCGTATTATGAAAACTACAGCTGGGGGCAGAGCTTTTTCTTACAAAGCCCCAAAATTATGGAATAGTCTTCCAAATAGTGTTCGGGACTCAGACACAGTCTCAGTGTTTAAGTCTAGGCTAAAAACCTATTTATTTAACCAAGCATTTTATAAATAGATTTGCCATAAGGTAAAGGAGCAGATCTGGGGGACTCATGGACGTAGAGTATTATGGTGAACTGGTATGTTTAGATGCTGTCTTCCTCAGTCTCATTTGATCACTCAGGTTTGTTGACGGTGAGGTGATTGTTTGCTTTACATCTCAGGGAGCCCTCATGTTTGTGTTTCCTTCTGGCTCTCCCTTTTAGTTATGCTGTCATAGTTAGTCCTGCCGGAGTCCCTTCTTGCACTCTACAGTAAATATACATTCACATTAGACATTGTGACTGTGACCATACCTAATTGCAATCTCTCCTCCTCTTCTCTTCCTCCCCCTCTTTCTCTTTCCTCTCTCCCCCTGTCTCCCCCTTTCACTCTTTCTCTCTCTCTCTGTCGAGCTACACATGTGGTTCCTGAGCTGCCAGTGATCCAGACTCCCTCTGCCCTCCGGACCTGTCTGATCCATCCTGGTGCCCGGTTTCTGGTTGGAGGTCTCATCGTATGGATGCCCCGTGTGTCTCTTTAGGATGCGTCTGGTGTCTGGGGATGATTCTCTATATTTAGAAGATGGTTCTGGCCTCGACTGGTGTGGTCAGCTGTTTCTCTGAGGACTTGCCAATTCGATAGTTCAGGACTGGAACTTTCTACAAGTCTATCTGAGTCTCGAATAACTACTGGACTCCATTTTAACATCAAGTATTATAACATCAATTAACATCAAATATTATAGCTGAACCTAACACTTAACACTGTATAAATGCAGATCATTTCCTACTATCTGTTTCACCCAGATGAGGATGAGTTCCCTGTCGAGTCTGGTTCCTCTCAAGGTTTCTTCCTATTACCGTCTCAGGGAGTTTTTCCTTGCCACTGTCGCCCTCGGGCTTGCTCACCAGGGAATATCTGAACATTTTGATTCATACACATTCACATTCCATACAAACTTAAATAATTCTTTTGATTGTGTAAAGCTGTTTTGAGACAATGTCAATTGTTAAAAGCGCTATACAAATAAAACTGAATTGAATTGAATTGAATTTTGGCCTGTTTTGACAGTGTGTCTGATTAAAAACACAATTGCTCAAAATAACAAAGAGTTTATAAAGAAAAAATATTTAGAAATTTAGAAAATACCCTACATGATTACTTTTCTTTAGAATTTAGAAAATCCATGAAGGTGTAAACTCAGCCTTAAGTTAAAAAAAACAAGAATAAATAAAGAAGTAATTAAATTACGTGACCAATTTGCTTGAACAACTAAAAATTCAAACTGAATTCTTATAATTTTAGATTCACGGAACCCTGTAAACTCTCCTCATTACTTATTATACTGTATTAAATGATAAATTGAAATAACAGTGTGTCATGATTGCTGTCATGTTTCTTACGGTGTCTGCGTCGGAGATGAGTGCGAGGCATGATCGCGGAGGCGAGCTGACGGTTCAACAAAGTTCTTTATTTTGTGATTCCAAACAAAACACAAACAAAACAGGTCACTCCAACACAAACTAAACTTAGACGACAAATGCTAGACGCCTGGCTGGAGTTCAGCCAGGCTATTTATAGCAAACATAAACATAATTATCAAATTAACTTCCCTCGGTTCAGGTGAGCTTCTACGTCACCTGACCGAGGTGCAAACTGGGAAATGAAGTCAAAAAACGAAACTTAAAACGAACTACAAAACAAAAGTCAAAAACGGGCGTTAGGCGCCCTCTAGGGGTCAACCGTCACAGTACCCCCCCCAAAAAAAAATGCTCCTCTGGAGCATCATCGGAGGCCCCGGACACCCACCCCAATGTTCTACCTTCCACCTCCTGACCAGGAGGCTGGGTGACGGGGCTGGAGACGTGTTCTTCGGCTGCTGGGCTGGAGACGTGTTCGGCCGTGGCAGAGCTGGGGACGTGCTCGGCCGTGGCAGGGCTGGAGACGTGCTCGGCCGTGGCAGGGCTGGTGACGTGCTCGGCCGTGGCAGGGCTGGTGACGTGCTCGGCCGTGGCAGGGCTGGTGACGTGCTCGGCCGTGGCAGGGCTGGTGACGTGCTCGGCCGTGGCAGGGCTGGTGACGTGCTCGGCCGTGGCAGGGCTGGTGACGTGCTCGACGACGGCGTTGTAGCGGTCACTGCGCTCGACGACGGCGGTGGAGCGGTCTCTGCACTCGCCGGCGGCGTGGGAGCGTGCAGTGCGCTCGACGACGGCGTGGGAGCGTGCAGTGCGCTCGACGACGACGTTGGAGCTTGTGCAGTGCTCAACTGCGGCGTTGGAGCGGTCACTGCGCTCGACGACGGCGGGGGAGCGGTCACTGCGCTCGACGACGGCGGTGGAGCGGTCACTGCGCTCGACGGCGGCGGTGGAGCGGTCACTGCGCTCGACGGCGGCGGTGGAGCGCACTCCGCGCTCGACGGCGGCGGTGGAGCGCACTCGGCGCTCGACGGCGGCGTTGGAGCGCACTCGGCGCTCGACGGCGGCGTGGGAGCGTGCCGTGCGCTCGACAGCGGCGTGGGAGCGTGCCGTGCGCTCGACAGCGGCGTGGGAGCGTGCCGTGCGCTCGACAGCGGCGTGGGAGCGTGCCGTGCGCTCGACAGCGGCGTGGGAGCGTGCCGTGCGCTCGACAGCGGCGTGGGAGCGTGCCGTGCGCTCGACAGCGGCGTTGGAGCGTGCAGTGCGCTCGACAGCGGCGTTGGAGCGCACTCGGCGCTCGACAGCGGCGTTGGAGCGCACTCGGCGCTCGACAGCGCCGTTGGAGCGCACTCGGCGCACGACAGCGCCGTTGGAGCGCGCTCGACAGCGCCGTTGGAGCGCACTCGCCGCTCGACAGCGGCGTTGGAGCGCACTCGGCGCTCGACAGCGGCGTTGGAGCGTACTCGGCGCTCGACAGCGGCGTTGGAGCGTACTCGGCGCTCAACAGCTCAACGTCGTCCTCAAAGCCGGGAGGCGGCGGCAGAACAGGTGCGTGGGACAGCGGCTGCTGGCATGCTAGCTCGCTGTCCTCGAAGCCGGGAGGCGGCGGCAGAACAGGTGCGTGGGACAGCGGCTGCTGGCATGCTAGCTCGCTGTCCTCGAAGCCGGGAGGCGGCGGCAGAACTGATGCATTGGTCGTTGGAGCTTGTGCAGGGCTCGACTGCAGCGTTGGAGCGTGCACGGCGCTCGACTGCAGCGTTGGAGCGTGCACGGCGCTCGACTGCAGCGTTGGAGCGTGCACGGCGCTCGACTGCAGCGTTGGAGCGTGCACGGCGCTCGACTGCAGCGTTGGAGCGTGCACGGCGCTCGACTGCAGCGTTGGAGCGTGCACGGCGCTCGACTGCAGCGTTGGAGCGTGCACGGCGCTCGCTAGCTTGCACGGAGACTGGATGATGGACGCGCCGTTTTGCTCTTCGCGCAGACACGGCGCGCAGACTTCCTCCGCGACAGGCTCAGGCAGTGGCCGGGGGATGAGCACATCGTCCAGACCCGGGAGGGGGATCGCTTCCGGGGCTACAGACTGGTTCTCCCGAACCTGGACGAACTGCAGTTGGAGCTGCAGCACCTGCTCGCGCAGGTCACAAATGCGCTCCTGGTTGGACTCCGCCCACTGCCTGTAGAATCCTACCTCGTCGCCATGCTGAAGCGGCGTCCAGTCCTCCGTGCTCAGCTCCGGTGTGCTGTCCGCGCCACCTTCAGGCAGTGGCCGTGGGAGGAGTGCATCGTCCAGATCCGAGAGAGGGATCGCTTCCGGGACTACAGCTTGGTTCTCCCGAACCTGGACGAACTGCAGTTGGAGCTGCAGCACCTGCTCGCGCAGGTCATGAATGCACTCCTCGTTGCGTTCCGCCCACTGCCTGCAGAATCCTCCCGTCTCTCCCTCGGCCGCTACACCTCTCGGCGGTGTGCGCCAGATGACGGGTCCGCAGCCTTCCCAGCTTCGCCTCGCCAGTCTCTCTCTGGCTGTCATGCTGTCCTCCCATGAGCTCGCCGGCTCGATGTGCTCACCGTTTCTCCATTCCTGCCCCACTTCCATTTCGCCGTGCTTCTCGCTGGCCTCCAGCAGTTCCGCCAGCTCGTTGGAGATGATAATCTCTCCTCCCAAGTAATTCCCTAGGAGGGGATCCTCCGCCATGCCTCTTGGTAGGTCTAGCATTCTGTCATGTTTCTTACGGTGTCTGCGTCGGAGATGAGTGCGAGGCATGATCGCGGAGGCGAGCTGACGGTTCAACAAAGTTCTTTATTTTGTGATTCCAAACAAAACACAAACAAAACAGGTCACTCCAACACAAACTAAACTTAGACGATAAATGCTAGACGCCTGGCTGGAGTTCAGCCAGGCTATTTATAGCAAACATAAACATAATTATCAAATTAACTTCCCTCGGTTCAGGTGAGCTTCTACGTCACCTGACCGAGGTGCAAACTGGGAAATGAAGTCAAAAAACGAAACTTAAAACGAACTACAAAAGTCAAAAACGGGCGTTAGGCGCCCTCTAGGGGTCAACCGTCACAATTGCTCACGTGTGTGTGGAAAGCGGACACAGACGCAGGAATACGTTACACTCGTCTTTTATTAATCTGTTTCGTTTTTGAAAACAAAAAAGTCTTTCTTCTTCTCTCCCTCTGGAGAGATCACTTGGAAAGTCAAAAAATCAAATAAACAATAAAATAACAAAATCCCATGAGGGATACGCACGTCGATCTCCCCCGCTAGGATACAGCAGGCCGGTTTCACGATTCCCGGAAATACTCCAGGTGCACCTCCCACGGCGCCCGAACAGGTGAACCTCCAGCGACGTATGCTTGTTACCTTGAACTTGAACTGAAATAAGGAACTTGAACCAACTTTGCCTTTCTTTTGGCTCTGCTGTATTTTACTGCTGAGGGGGAGAGACACGGATACGAGAGCTTAGCGGTGAGTGAGACACACATACACAACGACACATAAAACACAACGGTGAACGGACGAGATGCTACGGGCTCAACCGGCATTAATAGAGACACACAGGGGTGAGACACAGGTGTACGTGATTCGTGATTAGGGTGACATACCAACATCGACACACTAGGTGGGGACAAAGCGTCGGCTCAGTAGTCCGGAGACCCAGATCTTATTCCCCCGGACCGTGGTGGCACAGATGTTACACAGTGCTGAAGTGGTATAAGTGAATTTTCAGTCATTTTAAGACAAATCCCATCTACATTTTACATTTCTCATCTGTGATTCACTCTTCGATTACTGAACAGGGAGTGTCTTTGTCTGACAATGAAAGAAGGACAACTTTGTGTAAACAAGCCGTAAGATACTCAACCTTACAACAAGTGATTTCTTTGTATTAATAAGTTAGACAGGGAGTTCTGCTGTACAGAAAGACAAACATCATTAATATTATTATTATTATTATTATTATTATTATTATTATTATTATTATTATCACTGAATTCACTTAAAGAATTAATATATATTAAAATATAAAATGTAAAATATATAAAAATATATTAAATATAAAATATATCAATAATAATATCACTTAAAGAATAATTTTTAAAGAATTTATTAGCAAAGTATGGTGGAAAATACATATTTGGTCAATAAGAAACTTTGTTATATACCCTTTGTTGGCAATGACAGAGGTCAAACTATTTCTGTAAGTCTTCACAAGGTTTTCACACATTGTTGCTGGTCCATTCCTCCATGCAGATCTCCTCTAGAGCAGTGATGTTTTGGTAAAGCATTTCTTCACACCTGCATAAAACTTTCGCACAGTACTGTGTATATAAAATATAAAAAGTGAGTGGATGGCAATTTCTGAAACCCCAATCAATCCCACCTGTCAGTTTGCTGCATGTACCCCCCAAGGAGTATGAAAAATGGGGGTTCACCATGTTAAGAAACTGATGAAGTGCTGCTTATGACAGAGAATCTTAAAAATAACAGTTGTGTGCACTGAAATAATTTATATAAATTCATAAATGTATATGTAAATATGATTATTTTAATGTGTGTTCCATGGATACAGCTTGTTTTCATTAATTTGATGCTGTGTGTTGGGGAAATGTATGAATCTGTTCATGATCTTCTGCATTGTAAAAGCAAAGATTTATTATTTACTATTTATTAGTTACTAAAAAGCATTAGATAACAGTCTTCTGCGGAAACAACCTATGAATTGTTCTTTAATGAAACAGTTTCATACATCATGTGATGTGTTAAGCTAAAAAAGTATTAGATTTTTGTCCAAACAAATCTTTTATGAGCTCTATCCCACCACCATTTTCACACACACACACACACACACACACACACACACACACACACACACACACACACACACACACAATCTGCCTCATAAATAATGGAACAAACTAAAATAATTACACCACTATGGAAACCCAGGAGGCTACGTTGGGTAATATATGTAATATGTTGCTTGCTTTACAAGCACGCAGATGTACTTGCATTGTAGTGCTATTTATATTTTAAAGTATGCTTGGAAATAATGAATAGTTTTTTACATAATAATCCAGGCATGATAAATATATGACAACATGTATACTTGTGAGCACTAGTTTCATTCTTAGTCTGTTAAAACAAAAGAAAAGAACTTTAATAAGAAATGCGTTTTTGTGGTAAGTGTCCAAGAAGATGTCCTTCTGCTTTCCTGTTTCGTTTTTGGGTATGGGGCTTATGGGTAAAAATTGAAAGCTAATCCTGAAACTAACCATTTTTCCATTGTCTTGATACATTTTTGTGCATGGTTATTATTCTCAGAAATGAAATGTAAGAGGGCTGTTCTAAAAGTGATGCAAAAGTGGACATATAGTTTTTATCAACTGATATTTGTGTTTCAAAATGCACATATTTATTGAAGAGGAATTCTTCATCCATACAAAGGTACTATGCATTTTTGCCAGTGTTGAACTCAACTCATGAATCCTCTTTGAAGATCCCCTTTGTTGTGGTTGATGGTCTCATTCTACATATTGTAATGCTGTGGGAGACCATCAGTTGTGACATAGGGGATGTTCCAAGAGGAACCGAGAGTTGATTTCAACAAGTGTGATGATGTTTCTATTCTGTGCTGTTTACGGTAGGTAATTTCCTTTATTGCAGCTTATATTGTACTGTCCACTGCATTCATATTGACACTCTAACATCCAGTTCCCGGATGTCATCTCCAACCTCAATGTCCCAGTAGTGTGACCCTGAATTAAAGCTCCCACAGCCCAGCATGCATGTAACACTATCTAATCTCTCCAGATCATCAGGGAGAAGTAATTCTTGTTTTCTGTGTTCCACAATGGTGAGATTGTCAAACAATCAAATTTTGAATCAAAGGTCAAATATGGTTGCATGTGTTGCAAGTTATTGTCTTTAGTTGAATTTAAGTTGGTCAAACAAAAATGTGACTCAATTTGAAACTTTAAAACTGTTACTTCCTCCATAATGGAAGAACATGTGCAAAGTGTACCATATAAAATTCCTAGCTGGATGAAAAGACAAAGATAATTTTCAATGAGAAAATAGATGGAAAATGCAATATTCCAGTATAAACACTACAGTACATCATAATATTAATCAGTTTTTTTTCCCACAGAGGTATTATTTAAGGGGTGTACACACTTGTTCATACAGATTATTATATTTATTAAATTGTCCCTATTCTCCCCAAATCTTCTCTTTTTTTATATCATTTTTTTTGTCCCTGAATTTTGTTGGTTGCTATATCACTTCATAAGTGGTGAAAAAAAAAGAACGGATATGATTTAACATGGTTTCATTTTAAACATGAAACTCAAAGAACTTTTTAATAAATGTGTGCAAATCAAAAGTCTTTCAAGCAGAACTTGCTGAAAATCAATTTTGTTGAACAGATATATTCAATAGAAATATTTCAAGGTTTTTATTTTTTTTATTTCGATGATTACAGATTACAGCTCATTAAGAAAAATCTAATATCTTAAAATATTAAAAACTATTTTGTAAGATTAATTGAAAGTGCATTCAATACATCGCCAGGCCTCTTTAAGCACAAATTATGGAATCAATTCAGCATGACATGGAGGCGATCAGCCTGTGCCACTTCTAAGGTGTTACTGAAAACTAGCTTATTCAAGTGGCACGAGCGCAGTCCGCCCTGGCGATTTATATATGAGACTACCGTAGTGTTGTCCACCCGCACCAGGACATGGTAGCCTCTCAACTGCTGGAGGAAGTGCTTTAGGCCCAGAAATAGACCCATCATTTCGAGGCAATTGATGTGCCATGCGAGAAGATGACCACTCCAGCTCCCTTGGGCTGGACGGCCATCTAAGACCGCACCCCAGCCCGTGAGGGAAGCATCTGTCATTAGCATCTTGCGATGACAAGACGGACTTAGAGTGGGACCCAGAGTCAGGAACCGGGGTCTGAACCACATAGAAAGGGTACGAAGCCCCTGGCGCATAATCCTTATTGGGGATTGGCCCTCAAGTGAAATCCCCTGGTTCTTAGCCACAACTTAAATGCTCTCATGTGCAGAAGGCCCAAAGGTATCACCGTGGATGCAGCTGCCATGACAGCTAAAGGACTCTGAAAGTGATGAACAGTCACTTTCTGGTCTAGCTTGATGTCCTTGAGGGTGTTGAGAATGGATTTGACACGAGCGGGAGACAGCTGTGCCTGGTTACGATCAAATCCCATGTGACACCCAAATATGTTGTCCTCTGAATAAGAAAGAGCACGCTTTTCATGGCATTGGGTCTCAATCCTAAGGAACAAAGATGAGCTAGGACGACATCTCCATGTTGAAGCGCTAGCATATGAGACTGGGCCAGCCAGTCGTCTATGTAACTCAAAATACGGATACCCTGGAGTCGTAAATGAGCCAGAACCGCATCCATGCATTTTGTGTATGTGTGGGAAAGAGGTAGGCCAAATGGAAGGACGTGATACTGCTAAGCTTCGACCCCGAAAGCGAACCTCACGAACCTCCTGTGTTGTGGCAATATTTCTATGAAAGTATACATCCTTTAGATCGATTGTCACAAATCAAATTCAAATTTTATTTGTCACATACACAGTCATATACAGTACGAAATGCAGTGAAATGCTTATACGTGTCACGGATGAACTAACCTGAAGGACCAGAAGACGTAGCTTTAGCGGTTAGCCCAATGTAGCGTGGATGGTGAACCCAAACGCGGAGAGAAGCGAGTAGGTAGGATATCCCCGCGATTTAGTATAAGGACTCTCACAAAGGGTGAGCGAGGGAAAAACACTAATTTAACCCATGTCCTATAAATGCACACACAAATAGCAGAAAGCAATAACCCAAAAGATTGGTGAGTACTCACGGTTTGGAAGATCGCAGCACGAACCGACATGGGCCGAACTCAATGACTGAGCGCTCTGCTATGGTTTATTTACTCCTTTTATACTTCCTGATTTACGACCGCTCTACTTCCGGGTCCTAGTGCCGGTCGTGGATTGAGTGTGCATGACAATACGACCTCCAGTAACCTTAAAAATGTAAAATAAAAAATAAAAACTTATGCGTAAGGAATAAATATGAATAAAAAGAAATACTAAAGAAAATAAATTTAACTATTAAAATAAACTGTACAAATAAGGGCACTATAAAAAATATTACAAAATATAGAAATATAGAGATATTGAAATATAGAAATATTTGAAAGTGGCAGTGGTTGTGCAAATATGCATAAAAAGTGACTCATTAAAGTGTCTTGTGCAATGGTCCATATATATAAATATGTAGTGCAAGTGTGTATGAATGTGTCCATGATTGTCTCGTCAATGATGGAAGTTTAAAAAGATGTTATTAGTCCTGTGTGGTGGTGGGATTGTGATTGAGAGACCTTATCACCTGCGGGAAGAAGTTCCTCCTCAGTCTCTCTGTATTGGCCTTCAGGGAGTGGAATTGCTTCCCAGACCGCAACAGAGAAAACAGTCCATTGTTGGGATGGCTGAGGTCCTTCACCATCTTCCTGGCTTTGGTCCAGCACCGCTTGCTGTAGATCGAGTGCAGGTCAGGGAGCTCGGTGCGGATGATGCGCTCAGCTGATTGCACCACCCTCTGTAGAGCTCGTCTGTCCTGCATGGTGCTGTTTCCAAACCAGGTCGTGATGTTACCCATCAGGATGCACTCTATGGTACAGGAGTAGAAATTCCTGAGCACCTTAGAGGGCAGTCTGAAGTCTCTCAAGCGTCTGAGGTGGTAGAGACGCTGTCAGACCTTTTTCACCACGGTGTTGATGTGACAGGACCATGACAGGTGATCATCACTCTCTCCACTGCGCTCTTGTTGATGACGGGGGCCTGGTAGTTCCTTTCCTGCTTTGTACTAAAGTCCACAGTCTGCTCCTTTGTCTTGCTGACGTTCAGGAGGAGATTGTTCCTCTGGCACCAGTTCTCCAGATTTCCAATCTCCTCTAGGTAGGCCGACTCATCATTGTTGGTGATCAGTCCGACCACGACAGTGTTGTCAGCAAACTTGAAGATGGTGGTGGAGTTGGTAGTGGCCACGCAGTCGTGGGTGTACAGAGAGTACAGCAGGGGGCTCAGAACACAACCCTGGGGGGCTCCAGTGCTGATAGTGAGTGAGGCTGAGACATGTCTGCCCATCCTTACTGCCTGTGGTCTGCCAGTCAGAAAATTGGAGATCCACTGACACATAGATGAGCTGAGTCCCAGGTGCTCTAGCTTGGTGGTCAGTGTGGAGGGGATTATGGTATTAAATGAAGAGCTGTAGTCAATGAAGAGCATTTTAACATAATTCCCCTTCTTAGTGTCCAGGTGAGTGAGTGATGTGTGGAGAAGATGTGAGATTGCATCGTCCATGGAGCGGTCCTGACGGTATGCAAACTGCAGAGGGTCCAGTGTGTCGGGTAGTGAAGAAATGATGAAGTCTCTGACCAGGCGCTCAAAGCACTTCATCACTACTGAGGTGAGGGCTACAGGGCGATAGTCATTGAGGGAAGTAGGATGAGGTTTCTTCGGGACAGGAACAATGATGGACTCTTTGAAGCATGTGGGAATCACCGACTGAGATAAAGAGATGTTGAATATATCAGTGAACACAGGTGCTAGCTGGTCTGCGCAGGATCTGAGAATACGGCCTGAGATGCCGTCTGGTCCTGCTGCTTTCCTGGTATTCACTCTCTTGAAGGCCCTCCTCACGTCATGCTCGGTGATGATGAGCGCGATTCCGGTGCTGGCAGTGTCTTCCTGTCTGCAGCCGTTAGCATCTTTAGCTGCAGCCTCGAAGCCAGCGTAGAAAGTGTTCAGCTCGTCTGCCAGAGTCGCGTCCGCGTTCATCATACCGGATGTTGGTGCTTTATAATCCGTTATTGTTCTCAGTCCCTGCCACAGGCTCCTAGAGTCACTCTGTTGAAGCTGTGACTCTAGTTTCCTTCCGTAGCGCTGCTTCGCCTCTTTCACCGCCTTCCAGACGTTGTATGGCACAGCCTTGTACGAATCCATGTCCCCCGATGCAAGTCCCGTGTTGTAGGCGGTGGTGCGAGATCTCAGAGCGTCGCGGATGGTTTTATCCACCCACGGCTTCTGGTTGGGAAACGTTCTGATAGTCTTTATCGCCACTGCATCATACGCTAGCTTCCCAATGAATCGCACAACCGCTTCCGTACACATGCTGACGTCATCGGAGCTGTTTCTGAACATGTCCTAATCTGCGTCATCGAGTGCGTCCTGTAACGCGGCCACCGATTGGTCCGTCCAACGCGCGACCTTCCCTCTGAACCGGAACTTCCTGTTTCAGCCTTTGTTTGTATTTTGGCATGAGGAAGATGTCGGCGTGGTCGAATTTACCAAACGGTGGACAAGCCTTGTAGCCATCCTTGACTGTCGTGTTACAGTGATCCAGTGTCCTTTCGCCCCTGGTGGGGCAGGTGATGTGCTGATAAAAGTTCGGCACTGCGCGTTTGAGGTTGGCACTGTTAAAGTCCCCCGCTACAATGAGCTTTGTCTGGTGCTGTGTGAGCGCCTCATGCAGCTCGCATAAGGCAGTCTCCGTGTCTGCTTGAGGTGGAATATAAACGGCGCTGATTTGCCCGATGTGAACTCCCGGGGTAGATAAAAAGGACGACACATGATGGACAGTAGTTCCAGGTTTGGTGTGCAGGTGCGTGTAAGAGGAACAACGCTCGTGCTGTTGCACCAGCTGTTGTTCACCATTAAACACACGCTGCCTCCCCTTGCCTTCCCCGAGTCCCTCATCCTGACTGTGGACCGAGAAGAACTCGGCTGGCTGGATGGCATGGTCTGGCACTGCTGGGTTCAGTCATGTCTCTGTGAAGCAGAGAAGGTTGCAGTCCCGATTGTCTCTCTGGAACTTTATCCTGGCCCTGAGGTCATCGAGTTTGTTCTCCAGTGACTGGACGTTGGCGAGCAGGATGCTAGGCAGAGGTGTGCGGTGTGCACGAGCTCTCAGCCTGTTCCTGACGCCGGCTCGTTTCCCTCGGGGCCGCCGCTTCGCGTCGCGTCCTTTGTTCTCCCTCAGGATCTCACTCGGCCAGCTCGGATCCGGAGTTAAAAACGTCGAATTGTGAGTACATTGTATACCAATACAAAGTCGCAATGTGTCTCAACACAAAGGTGTCTCTATCATACTTAATGTACTCAATGGTGCTGATTTTACCGGTTTAAAGTTACTGGAAATTACTTTAAAATACAAAAACAAAGAAAAGTAGGTCGGAGCAGGCATGACGGCAGCCGACCTCACCGGCGCCATCTTGGAAATCCCTTGGTTGGATTTGAGAAACAATCACTTTGACAGTCAACATTTTGAAGCTGTATTTATTTATTTTTAGATAGCGGTTCAACCCACGAAAATCTAAAATTGGACGCCGGTCCGACTTACGACTTACTCAAAACACTCTTCTTATGTGCTTCACGCCTTGCGAGAGTCAGACCCGGTCGAGACTTGGTGGCCGACAATCCCGACTCTTGAGCACTGCGGGAAGGAATTACCCGAAGGCTTGTTCATATAACTTCGCCTCACAAACCTAGTAGCGACCGAGTTAACGGTATCGCCAAACAGGCTGGAAGGCGAGATGGGGGCATCAAGGAGGAATGCACGATCCTTATCTTTGATGCCTTTGAGATTCAGCCACAAGTGCCTCTCCACGGAAACCATCGCAGCCATAAAACGGTCGATAGCACAAGCCGTCTGCTTTGTTGCATGAAGAGACAAGTCTGTGGCCTGGCGTAATTCCAAAATGCCCTATCTTAAAGAGCCCCGCCAGTGCTCAAGTCTCTCAGCAGGTCAGCCTGGTAGGCCTGCAAAAACCGTCATGGTGTGCAGTGGAGCAACAACCTGACCTGCTGCCTGAAAAGCTTTTCCCTCCAGTGAAGATGAAAGTCTACACAGCTTGGAAAGGAAGTGTTAGCTTTTCAGGGAGGATGATGTCCCAGGAGAGAGATAGCCTGCAAGCGTCTCTTCCATCTGGGGCGTCATCATATAACTCCGCGCTTCCAGTGTGACCTTCTTATAACGCGCCTCACCGGCCATTTTGACCGCCTATTGTTTTGAATGGGAAGCTGTTTCTGACACACAATGATCGCTAGATGGCGCTTTCAACCAAAGCAAATAGTTTAGCTCCAAGATCAACTTGCACTTGGGCAATGCGCCATTAATTCCCGCGTTGATAATCAGCTGAGAAAACCTACTAAAGAGTCTCTAAGGGGAGTCACTGAATCTCTACTTAATTTTATAACGTTTTAAGAAAATTAATTAGTTCGTTCAATCTATTTGAAGCTTCTGAACTTCTCAGATGTTTTTTTAGTGTGACAGTGCTTTACATTAGTTCTGAACTCGCTTCCATGAAATTATCGCTAAAACAATGTAATGACCCCTCCTGAGGATATAACGCTTTATTATTGTGTTTGAATAAATCAGATCTACCACAGCTGATAATAAACTATGTTATGCCATAACCGAAGCAAACACCACGATTATGCCTCGTTTCATTCGGTGCTACTGCTAGGCGGTGGCTCAGTGGTATGTGTTTTGCCTGCCATGTGAAAGACCCAGGTTCGATTCCCAGCCAGTGACCGACAAAAATAAAACTAAGGATTTCTAAATTAAGTTGAAATGTAAATTATTGTGTCCTATTTATGTCCTCGATAATGATTATAATAAATATATACATAATGTTTCAAGTTAATTTTTTTTCACTCTCCAGCGATATGTAATGACATAATTTTTCATTCCCTTTTCCGCTAAAGATCTTCAAATAGAAGATCTGTTGTTTACTAGTTCCCTACAGCGCTACAGTTCACTACTCTGTGCAGTTGTGTGTGCACGAAGAGGTGGGTGTGTATAGCTCATAGGTGTATATGCGCGCATTTCATATGTAGTTGTTTGAGCTGTTAGTAGTATATATGTACAGTGGTGTGAAAAACTATTTGCCCCCTTCCTGATTTCTTATTCTTTTGCATGTTTGTCACACTTAAATGTTTCTGCTCATCAAAAACCGTTAACTGTTAGTCAAAGATAACATAATTGAACACAAAATGCAGTTTTTAAATGAAGTTTTACATTATTAAGGGAGAAAAAAAACTCCAAATCTACATGGCCCTGTGTGAAAAAGTGATTGCCCCCCTTGTTAAAAAATAACTTAACTGTGGTTTATCACACCTGAGTTCAATTTCTGTAGTCACCCCCAGGCCTGATTACTGCCACACCTGTTTCAATCAAGAAATCACTTAAATGGGAGCTACCTGACACAGAGAAGTAGACCAAAAGCACCTCAAAAGCTAGACATCATGCCAAGATCCAAAGAAATTCAGGAACAAATGAGAACAAAAGTAATTGAGATCTATCAGTCTGGTAAAGGTTATAAAGCCATTTCTAAAGCTTTGGGACTCCAGCGAACCCCAGTGAGAGCCATTATCCACAATGGCAAAAACATGGAACAGTGGTGAACCTTCCCAGGAGCGGCCGGCCAACCAAAATTACCCCAAGAGCTCAGAGAGAACTCATCCGAGAGGCCACAAAAGACCCCAGGACAACATCTAAAGAACTGCAGGCCTCACTTGCCTCAATTAAGGTCAGTGTTCACGACTCCACCATAAGAAAGAGACTGGGCAAAAACGGCCTGCATGGCAGATTTCCAAGGCGCAAACTACTTTTAAGCAAAAAGAACATTAAGGCTCGTCTCAATTTTGCTAAAAAACATCTCAATGATTGCCAAGACTTTGGGGAAAATACCTTGTGGACCGACGAGACAAAAGTTGAACTTTTTGGAAGGTGCGTGTCCCGTTAAATCTTATGTAAAAGTAACACAGCATTTCAGAAAAAGAACATCATACCAACAGTAAAATATGGTGGTGGTAGTGTGTTGGTCTGGGGTTGTTTTGCTGCTTCAGGACCTGGAAGGCTTGCTGTGATAGATGGAACCATGAATTCTACTGTCTACCAAAAAATCCTGAAGGAGAATGTCCGGCCATCTGTTCGTCAACTCAAGCTGAAGCGATCTTGGGTGCTGCAGCAGGACAATGACCCAAAACACACCAGCAAATCCACCTCTGAATGGCTGAAGAAAAACAAAATGAAGACTTTGGAGTGGCCTAGTCAAAGTCCTGACCTGAATCCTATTGAGACGTTGTGGCATGACCTTAAAAAGGCGGTTCATGCTAGAAAACCCTCAAATAAAGCTGAATTACAACAATTCTGGAAAGATGAGTGGGCCAAAATTCCTCCAGAGCGCTGTAAAAGACTCGTTGCAAGTTATCGCAAACGCTTGATTGCAGTTATTGCTGCTAAGGGTGGCCCAACCAGTTACTAGGTTCAGGGGGCAATTACTTTTTCACACAGGGCCATGTAGGTTTGGATTTTTTTTCTCCCTAAATAATAAAACCCCTCATTTAAAAAACTGCATTTTGTGTTTACTTGTGTTATCTTTGACTAATAGTTAAATGTGTTTGATGATCAGAAACATTTTGTGTGACGAACATGTAAAAGAATAAGAAATCAGGAGGGGGGCAAATAGTTTTTCACACCACTGTATGTGTGACTGTTTCATATATGTGTATACAAGTGTTTCATGTGTGTGTGCATGAGTGAAGTTTGATTTAAGCACCTAATAGAGTTTCAGGTAAAAAAAAAAGATCTTTCATGATGAGTGTGTGTAGGCACTTTAAATATACAGTGAAGTGAGTGCCGTTGATCAAAAAGTTGATAAACGCGCGTGCAGATATGAGCAGATTTATCATTAAAACTGCAGACATACTACCCCTGAAATGCAACAAACAAATATATAGTCTATTCGCTCAATAAACCGCGACAGCACGCTCCGAGCCGAACACCCGCAGCCCCCCCAGTTACTGTAATGCTTTCATTCATGATAGGTGTGAAGTTATCAAACCAGTTTCGCTGATCGGGAATGGGCTGTATTGGGGGTTTTAAAACAAAATAACCGAGCTGACGTCTCTGCCTAAAATGTATTTCGCCAGCAAAACATAAAATAAATATCGAAGTAGGCGTGGCGGATTGTAAGACACTAGAGGTTCGCTCAGATACTGCGGCACGAGACCATTTAATGCTTTATATGTCAAGAGTAGTATTTTAAAATCAATGCGAAATTTCACAGGGAGCCAATGCAGTGAACATAGGATAGGGGTGATGTGCTCATATCTTCTGGTTCTAGTGAGGACTCTCGCTGCTGCATTCTGGACAAGCTGAAGCTTGTTTATGCACCTAGCTGAACAACCAGACAGTAAGGCATTACAATAGTCCAACCTAGAGGTGATAAAAGCATGAACTAGTTTTTCTGCATCGACAATATATTTCTTATCTTGGCAATATTTCTGAGGTAAAAGAATCTAAAATGCTATCCTGGTGATATTATCTATATGAGCTTCAAATGAAAGGCTGGAATCTATAATCACGCTGAGGTCTTTTACTGTTGCACTTGTTGGAACAGAAAGGCCATCTAAAGTTACGGTGTGATCTAAGATTTTACTTCTAGCTGTATGCGGCCCTATGACTAGAACTTCTGTCTTATCCGGATAAAGAAGAAGGAGGTTAATTAGCATCGAATTTCTTATGTCCTGCACACATTGCTCAACTTTAGTAAGCTGGTCTTTCTCATCAGGTTTTGCTGAGACATATAACTGTGTGTCGTCAGCATAACAATGAAAACTAATACCATGCTTACGGATTATGTTGCCCAGAGGAAGCATGTAAAGGGAAAAAAGCAGTGGGCCTAAAACTGAACCCCGTGGAACACCAAACTCCACTAGAGAACATGCAGAATAATCACCATTTAAGTCTACATACTGATATCGATCGGTCAAATAGGATCTGAGCCAGGAGAGGGCTCTACATCTGTGAAGAATAGCATGATCAGTGGTGTCAAAAGCTGCACTGAGGTCGAGTAATACAAGCATAGTTACACAACCCTGATCAGAGGCCAATAGGAGGTCATTTACTACTTTAATGAGTGCTGTTTCTGTGCTGTGATGAGGCCTAAATCCTTACTGATACAGTTCATGTTTGCCATTTCTATGTACAGATGTCGCCATTAAAAACGCACGTTTCGAGAAAAGGGATCCCGTGACTTGCCGCGGCTTTGCGCGGCTGTGTGCGGCAAGCTGTGAACATGCCCTTCATTACCTGTAGGGGGCAGTCATGTTTCAGTCTGAAGTATTGTGTGTCTACTGAAGCCGAAAATGTGTGCAAATTAAACTGCGCATGCGTGTTTGGAGACGCTGTGCCCGCGCTGTGGATCAGTCGGTTGGGAATCATCATGGAGGTACAACACGGCGTGGCTGCAGCTGGAGTTTGTCGTGTTCGAGGTAAGTTTAGCTTTCTGTTTTGGATGTGATTCTCGCTTTCATGACTCCCAATTAATGTTCATCTTAATCTCAGGATGTACAATTAGCAATATTTCAGTTTTTAATAGTGTGGAGATTCACAAAACACCGTTTTCGTGTAAAAACCTGAACCTACGGAGCCCCCCAGGGGTCCTGTGGTAAATAAATAAATAAATAAATAAAATAATAACGAACCGAGCGCACGGATTAATACACCGAGATGTGTGTTTCTTACCCCCACCCCGAGTGAAAACGGCGTGTTCAAACAAAGGCTCGCCAGTTAGATGCCATTTCTGAACAAACTTGAGTCGTGTGTGTTAAAGCATTAAATGTTAAAAGAGCACTAGCAATAAACGTTTTTTTTTTTCTGAATCCGAATTTTATTAATATGCTACAAGTTAAATTTCAACTGTAAAGAACCTGTACATATGTTCATACAGTATTGACAGCAGCTCTAATTTGTCTAAATCGCATTGCAGACAAGAAAAAGAAGTCGAGTCATCCTGTGACCCTGCATGCTTAATCTTTCCACACATGATTCTTGCTTCTCACTTTTTCCTTAATCTCCGGTTCGGTTCTGGTTTCGGTCTGTTCTCATGAGTTGTGAAGCGAGAGGAACAAAGTATAACTATTGTTCATTTGCTAAATTAAGTATCATGAATTTTAATTGAATATCTATCTCTATTTTTTTCACAGCAGTTTGTGACTGAAAGTGTGTCTGCATCTGACTTCAGGAGTTTCCTGACCAACCGGATCTAACGGTCATATTTAAAAATCATAAAGTACAAAACGTTTCTGTTAGTGTTTAATTTTGTTTCTATGATTAATACTTATTTGTGGTGTTTTATGTTTTGTACATCTTTTCAAATTGAGACCTCATTTGTAAGTTACTGTTTTCTCGTTTTTCTATAAAGTAATCAAATGTTTGCTTGTTATTAAATGTATTTTTATAAAAAAAAATATAAACAAATCTGTTTTATTATTAGCTGAGAGTGTGGTTTATTTATTTATCATATTTGGTCATTGTAACATGCATTAGGGAGCATTATCCCTGCGAAGTGTGTCTGCTATCTGGGAATTAATTACCTTTACTTGGCTATTTTAAATAAATCTAATTTGTGCATTAAATATAATTATGTAACTTTTACTTGATTTCTTTGATTGTTTCTTTGATTATGTGTAAAGAAAATACAATTTATATATTCGTGTTTAATTACAAAAAAACATTTTAATGGTTAGTGATTGTTGCAGACATTCACATTATTTTTTGGGGAAGAGCTTGGCTTGTACAGGCTACTCATCAGCAGTCGGCGCCCCGCTGTAACCAGAAGATCAAAGGAGCAGTTATCGGCTGACACGTAGCCTTCTGAGTTTGGAGACCCACAGAACCCCCACTGTATTATAATGCCTCTTCTCACCTTTCATTCATGATTTCGCTGATGGGGGAATTCGTACAATTGGGGGTTTTAAAAACAATTAACAAGGCCGAGTAGACGTCTCTGCCTAAAATGTTTTTCGCCAGCAAAACACCTCTCTATCTCTCTCTCTCTCTCTCTCTCTCTCTCTATATATATATATATATATATATATATATATATATATAAATTCACAATCACATTCCAGCTCTTATTCCCAGCCGTGGTCAAATAATGGATGAAATAATTATTCAATGCTGGACACAAACAGCAAAAAATATGAAAAGCCCTAAGCACTTTATTGCTTTTCATCATGTTTTTTGCTGTTTGTGTCCAGTGTATATATATATATATATATATATAGTTAATTCATGTCTATGATCTAAAAAAAAATATAAAAACATATGATCTTTTTGAGTTATGAGTTGTTTTTTATTATTCATAAGACAACCTTTCAGTTTTGTAAATATTCTAGTTATAGTGTGTTAAGTCTTTCTTAAACGGTTTTGAGAATTAGACTATCCAGCTAAGATCAATATTATTAATATTAAGCATTTTATTTCTATTTATTCTATGCTTTGCTGGAGAAATACATTTTAGGCAGAGACGTCTCGGTCTTGTTAAATAGTTTTAAACCTCTGAATTGTGCCAATTCCCCCATCCGAAACCGGTTTGATAACTTCTCACCTATCAAAGGTGAGAAGAGGGACTGAGCTGTAACTGAGCGCGCTTTCACGTTTTACTGTAAAGACACACACACACACATACAGGCACGTGCAGAGGGGGGAGGGCGGCTTGAGCACCCGCCCCTTGCCTCCAGGATGCCTCAAGCATGGGCGTAAATTTCATTTAACAGTAGGGGGGGACAATAAATATAAAATTTCTCATGAGAAATTTTTGAAGGGGACACATATAATACAGTCAAATTGTACTTATAAAGATATGTCCCCACAGTGAAAAACTTTGCTTCTATCATTATTATTGTAGCACGGAGACTGCACCATTATGGTTATTTTCAAAGTTTTTCTCAGGTTCAATGACAAAGCAGATTTTTCTTCAAAACTATTTATTGCATTGTTTATGTTGTTTACAGTCAAGCCATCAACATACAATAAAATGTAAACATGAGATCTAAACTAAAAACTGTGCTCCCTGTGCTGGTGCTGGCAATATCATCTCTTTGTTCTGCTGTCTCCGGCTCCCTCCCTGGTTCTGAATCTGTCCCGTCCTCTACTCTCACTGTCTCAGAACAGACTGACTCCTGAAGCAGAAAAAAATGCAGGAAAAGATGTTTTCCATACTCATACTAACTAACTTGTTTACATTACACTTGCTAAATTGAAAGATCATACTATAAATTGGTGAGCCTATTACTTTCTACTAAACAGCCACAACTCAAAAAACATTAAAGAAATTGTTCACCCCCCAAAAATTTTAAAAAATCTGTCATTATCCCTTCAATAAAAGCACCACACTTACCCAACACTGTACATCTGATTGACCCTGGTCTACCTGTCCCTCAATAATTTCTGTCTCCTTTGCCTGTGATTGATATTGTGACATTAGTATTTTTATAAGCACCCATTCTTAAAGCCAAATTTCCTTAATATGTGAACTTGTACTTACTTGGCGTTTAAGTCGCTGAAAAATTATCTTATGTCCATTTATCTAGGACACTGCAAGGCAAGTTTATTTATACTGTAGCACATTTCATACACAATGGTCATTCAAATTGCTTTACATAAAGAAAGTAAAACTATCAAAAAATAATCAAAACAATAAAAACAAGGAATAAAAAAGGTTCACAATTGTAATTAAAATTAATTAAGACACTTAGAACAGAATGGATATTGATTATACAAAAATATACAATTCGGACTAGGCACAGTGCTCATTTAGTAAATGTACAGCTAAACAATATGCTAATTGTGGCCGTTAATGTTAAGTTAACATTATGCCAAGTCGTCACAAATAAAACACTGCATGGGAAACGGTGTTTGTCGTGTTAGTTGCAGTGCACTTTTTTCAGCGGATTTTTCCGCTACCGCGGATCAGTTTATCAACTTGTAATATACAGTATCTCACAAAAGTGAGTACACCCCTCACAACGCTAAATATATGAAACTCTGATAGAATGTAAAGTAATCAGTGTACAGCTTGTATAATGGTGTAAAGTTGATGTTCCCTCAAAATAACTCAACACACAGCCATTAATGTCTGAACTGCTGGCAACAAAAGTGAGTACACCCCTAAATGAAAATGCCCAAATTGTGCCCAATTAGCCCTTTTACCTTCCCGTTGTCATGTCACTCGTTAGTGTTACAAGGTCTCAGGTGTCCTTGGGGATCAGGTGTGTTAAATTTGGTGTTATCACTCTCACATTCTCATACTGGTCACTAGACGTTTAACACGGCACCTCATGGCAAAGAATTCTCTGAGGATGTGAAAGAAAGAATTATTGCTCTACACAAAGATGGCCTAGGCTATGAGAAGATTGCTAACACCCTGAAACTGACCTGCAACACGGTGGCTAAGACCACACAGCGGTTTAAAAGGACAGGTTCCACTCAGAACAGGCCCTGCCATGGTAGACCAAAAAAGAAGAAGAGTGCACATGCTCAGCGTCATGTCCAGATGTTGGCTTTTGAAAATAGACGTGTGAGTGCTGCCAGCATTGCTGCAGAGGTTGAAGGGATGGGGAGCCAGCCTGTCAGTGCTCAAACCATATGCCGCACACTGCATCAAATTGGTCTGTATGGCTGTCGTCCCAGAAGAAAGCCTCTTCTAAAGATGGTGCACAAGAAAGCCCGCAAACAGTTTGCTGAAGACAAGCAGACTAAGGACATGGCATACTTGAACCACATCCTGTAGTCTGATGAGACCAAGATAAACTTATTTGGTTCAGATGGTGTCAAGCGTGTGTGGCGGCGACCAGGTGAAGAGTACAAAGACAGATGTGTCTTGCCTACAGTCAAGCAAGGTGGTGGGAGTGTCATGGTTTGGGGCTGCATGAGTGCTGCCGGCACTGTGGAACTACAGTTCATTGAGGGAACCATGAATGCCAACATGTACTGTGCCATACTGAAGAAGAACATGATCCCCTGCCTTCGGAAACTGGGCCGTAGAGCAGTATTCCAACATGATAATGACCCCAAACATACTTCCAAGACAACCACTGTCTTGCAGAAGAACCTGAGGGTAAAGGTGCTGGACTGGCCAAGCATGTCTCCAGACCTAAACCCTATTGAGCATCTGTGGGGCATCCTCAAACGGAAGGTGGAGAAGCACAAGGTGCCTAACATCCACCAGCTTCGTGACGTGATCAAGGAGGAGTGGAAGAGGATTCCCATGACAACCTGTGAAGCTCTAGTGAACTCCATGCACAAGAGAGTTAAGACAGTGCTGGAAAATAATGGTGGCCACACAAAATACTGACACTGGTCACAGTTTGAACATTTTCATTTAGGGGTGTACTCACTTTTGTTGCCAGCAGTTCAGACTTTAATGGCTGTGTGTTGAGTTATTTTGAGGGAACATCAACTTTACACCATTATACAAGCTGTACACTGATTACTTTACATTCTATCAGAGTTTCATATATTTAGTGTTGTGAGGGGTGTACTCACTTTTGTGAGATACTGTATACATTTTAGGAATATATTAACATTTGCAGACATCATTATATGTTGAATGGAACTTGTAAGCCTTTGAATGGTGTTAAAAATACTTGCAAAACAAGTATTGCAGCCATACATTGGAGGGAACTTCTGAGGTGGTCAGTGATTGATGGCACGGTCGGTCGGAGGGGGTTGTGATCACACCTATAGATCTTTTGTTCTAGGCTTTCGGTCAAATATCTCTCCACTTGGAAGCAAAAACATGCAAGGGATTTCAGCATCTCGACGCACATACTAAGCTGTTTATAAAGTAGATACTGTTTGTTTTTTCATTTTGTAATTTTTCCCGTGTTTACTGTGTACTGTATGTATATTAATTTTTTAATGAATTACTGTAAATAAACTACACATTCCGTTACCAGAAATGACTTTTCTGTTTTTTGTGTGTGCTAAACTAAACTTCAGGGTCAAAGTAATATCGATTTTATTTGAAAAGTATTATATATTTACAATGCTGATAAGTTCAAGCTTAGATTCATATATAAACTGCTTCAAAGTCTTTCCACCCCGTGACCGCTGAAATCCGACAGACGCAGGGCTCAAGGGAGGTGTGTCTGTGTGTGTATGTGTGCGCGTGTGTATGTGTGTGTGTGCGCGTGCGCTTCAGCCTGTCCTTTTTTCAGCCGATTTTTCCGCTACCGCAGATCAGTTTATCAACTTGTAATATATACATTTTAGGAATATATTAACATGTGCAGACATTTATTTGAGGGTGCGCTGCCCTCTCTTGCCCCTACGTAGAGCCTACACACACACACACACACATCTATCTATCTATCTATCTATCTATCTATCTATCTATCTATCATATAAATACACATTTGGAATCTGCATCTACATTTTCTGTTACAAGTATAGAATTAGGTTCAGCTGAGACTCATGATCAATGGTGTTAGGGTACTTATGTAGTGATAATTAGTTTCAGCCAAATCATTAAAACTAACAATGGACTATGACTCTCTTGAGAGGGGATATGAAGGTGTTATTCATTTATTTATTCTCTACAAGGGTGCGAACTACAATACAGACCAAACTATAACTTTCTCTTACTACTATAAAAATCCTAAATATAAACAAACAAAATACAGCTTTTTTTCCTCAGAGGTAAACGGAAAAGTGAAGTTGTTCAGCTGTTTACTGTCACTGCAGCTTCTTCAAAGTCTTCCCACTCCGTGACCACTGAAATCCGACACGACACCACGTTAGGCTACGTCTTGACTCATTTGTATACCGACGGTGATCGGATGTCTCCCGAGGGCTCAGGGGAGTATGTGTGTCTGTCTGTGTGTGTGTGTGTGTGTGTGTCTATGTGTGTGCGTGCGCGCGCGTACTTCTTCTACTGTTCTAAAAACTCTAAATATAAACAAACAAAATACAGCTTTTTTTTCAGAGGTAAACGGAAAAGTGAAGATGTTCAGTGTCACTATGCAGATGTTACACTCAGTGGAGTTACCGAAATCTTTGGTTTAGTTCTCATTGAGTTGCCACACATCATTTCCACATTTCACTCGCTTTTATTACTCTTACTGTATGTGCTTCACATTATCAAACACAGGCAAAGGAGACAGAAATTATTGATCGATCCACTGAAAAAAGTAAACCTAGTTTAATGTGTTTTTTTTTCTCATTCCATTAGTAAAAAAAAATAATTTGCTCTTTTTAACTGAAGTGTTGCATGTTCTCCCCGTGCTTGGTGGGTTTCCTCCGGGTACTCCGGTTTCCTCCCACAGTCCAAAGATATGCAGTTTAGGCTAATTGGCGTTCCTAAATTGCCCGTAGTGTTTGAGTGTGTGTATGTGTGTGTGCCCTGCGATGGATTGGCACCCTGTCCAGGGTGTACCCCGCCTAGTGCCCGAAGTCTCCTGGGATAGGCTCCAGGCCCCCCGCGACCCTGAACACAGGATTAAGCGGTATAGAAAATGAATGAATGAATGAATAACTGAAGTGTCTAATTTATGCTTATGGGTGAATCTTTATTATTTTTTTTTTTAGTATAATGCTGTTTACAGCAGGAAACCAAAGTGAAATATTTCATTTTGATCAAGGTACTCTTATTAGGTTGAGTGTGATTTGCGCATGCGCAGTCTTTAGACCATAGTTTTGCCGGTATAATTTTATTTCCGCCTCAAACCGGAGCATGACGTTGAAACAAGTAAGGAAGGATATCAGAACCTGTATTTCAGTTACTGTTAGTTAAAGCCCCTGATTAAACTTAAATCTAATCCATTCACAAAGGACATTTCTGCTTCAAACCGTGTCTCATGACCTCATGACGCTGCATTTTCACGGACTGAATCACATGCGGGTGGAGATTCTCAAAGAAAACTCATTTAAACCAGGTAAGAAAGCAAACTCATGTCATTTCTATGTTAAATGTATCTCTTCTATGAGCAAATTCATGATTTATGTCAGGAACAACTACTTTGTAGATTGAGTTTTGTGTCCGTGTTTGCTACTGTAGCTAAAACCACCTATATTACCTGCATTAGCATTAGCTAACTAACGTGGTGATTTTCAAAAACACCGGAGTTTATACAGTAAGTCAGCGGCGCCGAAGAAAATAATTATATTTAAGTACCGTTGGTTAACGATGTAAAAATTAATAGGAAAGTGACGTAAACATAGAACAAGCTAATTTGGAGTGAGTGCTGTTTGTAGTGTACTGCTTTCTATACTTTATACACACTGTAATTAAGATTTGCTAACATAAGAACTTGAGCCAGTCCAGTTTTTGTTTTTACCTTTTTTTTTTTTTTTTTTTTAAAGATCAGTAATGAGTTTCTGAGAATTATATCTGCTCCACTTCAAGCAAGATTGCTGGTTTCCTTGGACAAGCAACACTACAAACTAACTGAGATCATCAGAAACTAGGGAGGAACCCGTCAGAGAGAAGACCAGAGATATAATCTTCATCTTCAAGTTCTTGATCTGGTATGTATGGTACGGTTCAGGACCAGGGAGGGAGCCGGAGACAGCAGAACAAAGAGATGATATTGCCAGCAGCAGCACAGGGAGCACAGTTTTTAGTTTAGATCTCATGTTTACATTTTATTGTATGTTGATGGCTTGACTGTAAACAACAAACAATGCAATAAATGTATAAAAAAATATATATATTTATTGTCTCTTTCCAGGACCAGGCATATCGTTCAATTATTTTTTGGCCAAATAGGCAGCCGTAACAAGAGGTGAGGGCGCGCGCGTCATCACATGTGCTTACCCGACTCTGCGTTCACCGTAAACTTCAATATACATAGACGTTTATATTTTTGTTTATTTGTATATGTATGTTATTAATTTTACTTTTTTAGAGATTGTATGTGCGTGCACGGAGAGTATGTGTTGATAAGTTTATATGGATAAGTTGATAAGTGTATCAGAAAGCATTAAAATGTTCATTTGAATTAAAATGACACACACACGTCTGTATATACAGTATATCAATTACATATATATCAATTACATTAGTTCGTTCATTCTATTTGAAGCTTCGGATGTTTTGTTTTTTTTTGGTTTGGTTAGATTAGTTCTGAACTCGCTTCCGTGAAACTATCGCTAAAACAATGTACTGAGCCCTCCTGAGGATATAAAGCTTTATTATTGTGTTTGAATAAATATTCAGATCTACCACAGCAGGTAATAAACTATGGTGTGTCATAACCGAAGCAAACACCACGATTATGCCTCGTTTCGTTCGACGGGAACGTGGTTCACTTGGCCGCGGTGTATTATAAACCTGTGGAATGTTTCACTGTTTATGCTCACATAAGAGGAACAAAAGCTCAATGAGGACACGCACACACATAGACGCACACACATAGACACACACACATAGACACACACACATAGACACACACACACACACAGACACACACACACACTCCCCTGAGCCCTCGGGAAACATCCAATCACCGTCGGTATACAAATGAGTCAAGACGTAGCCTAACGTGGTGTCGTGTCGGATTTCAGTGGTCACGGAGTGGGAAGACTTTGAAGAAGCTGCAGTGACAGTGAACAGCTGAACAACTTCACTTTTCCGTTTACCTCTGAGGAAAAAAAGCTGTATTTTGTTTGTTTATATCTAGAATTTTTATAGTAGTAAGAGAAAGTTATAGTTTGGTCTGTGTACTGTTGTTCGCACCCTTGTAGAGAATAAATAAATGAATAACACCTTCATATCCCCTCTCAAGAGTGTCATAGTCCATTGTTAGTTTTAATGATCTGGCTGAAACTAATTATCACTACATAAGTACCCTAACACCATTGATCATGAGTCTCAGCTGAACCTAATTCTATACTTGTAACAGAAAATGTAGATGCAGATTCCAAATGTGTATTCATATAATAGATAGATAGATAGATAGATAGATAGATAGATAGATAGATAGATAGATAGATAGATAGATAGATAGATAGATAGATGTGTGTGTGTGTGTGTGTGTGTGTGTGTAGGCTCTACGCAGGGGCAAGAGAGGGCAGCGCACCCTTAAATGTCTGCACATGTTAATATATTCCTAAAATGTATATATTACAAGTTGATGAACTGATCTGCGGTAGCGATGACGTCACAGTCCGACAGCTTTAGAATGATGTTTGATCAGGTCTACTGTATATTCTGAACATAGAACTGCAAAATGTCTGATACAGTACTTTGGGGGAAACAAAGACTTAAACTGTTAAGTAATAACATTATTAATAACAAATATGTAATAGTTTTGATATTTGAAATTTTTTTATTTTAATGTAAAAGGACTATAGATAGAGACTTATAAGCAGCTGGTGTATCCGGGTTGTTTAATGAACTTTAAGCAAAAAGACAACATGTATTCATCTGTTTTATATAAATTACTGTTTTAACTTTGACTAGTTTTGGAAGAATAAATTGAACTGTTAAAGTCATGTTTTGCGTGTTTTAATTTTGGGGGATTGTTTGGGTATTTAAAAATTGTTTAGTTGAACCAACAACTTCAATGGGCAAAAAATGGGACACAACTTTGTTTTAAATAGTCAAAGAGTTGGGCTGAAAATAATAATAATAATTATTGATCATAGAAACAAATGAAAACAGTTAAACACTTGATTATATGTATTTGTGATTGTGACCCATAATAATTTTTTCTCAGTATAAATAAATGTTTTGGGTTTTAAGAACTCCAAAAGAGCAACGACAAACTTGGTATTCTCCATTGAGGTTTCTCACCTTTCACACTGTTAATTGCTCTGTGTGTGCGTGTGTGTTTTTGGCGGGGGGATGGGTGTGTGTGTGTTTTCGGCTGTTCAGCAGTTCTAAACACAAGCACAGTTTTTGTCCTTAACTAAAATACTTCAATACGTTAATAATGAATTTATTTTGTTGAATAAGGTAATAAGCGATATTTAAACCAAACCAGTAAGTTAAGTACTGTAAGTGTTCCATACATTAAAGTACTGTGTATAACCAAGTGCCCTAGCAAACACAGTTACAGTACAGTTTACAGTACAAACAGAGTGTGTGCGCTGGGGGGATTGGAAGGTGAGTGAGAATACTCATTTACAAGACAAAAGACGGTCAGAGGCAGCGCCGTTCTAGACCAGACAACACGGGGTGGGGGGAGGGGGGCATCATGTTCGAGCACTGTTTTTACCTGGCCTTACTGTATAGTAACAGTATTGTATTTGCTGAATTGTGTTGAGGCACGCAAACCCCCAGACCACAATAAGGTGGCAATCCCTCAGGGGGAAACTAAAAAATAAATATATATATAATTATATAATAAAATATCCTTAATCCAGATTTTATCAATGACATAACATTTATCTAAGCTGGATGGTCAAATTCTCAAAAACGTTTAACCTAAAGTAAGACTTAACACACTATAACTAAAATATTTACAAAACTGAAAGGTTGTCTTATGAATAATAAAAAATACAAACTAAATTAAAACAGATGGGCTGTTGAACAGATCATAATATGTTTTATGTTTTCTGATTATAAATGATATATGGGTTGATTTTAGAAAGGCTAAATCAAATAGCTAGTTTTGGTAATGTCAGTCCAGTAACTATACTATTGTGAGGGTTGCCCACTAGAGGGCAGTGTTTTAATTTGTAGTTTTTGTTGTAGACCCAGTTTCCCAGAAGGCACCTCGGTCAGCTGACGCAGATGCCCAGCTGAACCGAGGATGCAATTAGTATAAGCATAAATACCTGTTTGTTCTGGGAAGCTGGGTCGAGCATTGATTTCTGTTATGTGGGTTTTGTTTTGTTCTTTTCTGTTTTAGTTTAAACAGTATGGTTGGCCTTTTTGTTTCAGGAGCATTTTAAGTTAAGTTTGTATTTGCTTTGATTTAGTTTATGTCTCTTTGTCTCTGTGTCTCCTAGCAGGATTAGCCTCTAGGAGAATTAGCCTTTTGTGTTTACCCTTTTGTGTAAGTAACCCCCATTGCATGTTTAGCTAGTAGTCTGTTTCAATACTAATGAGGGTGATACTAACATGTCTAGATCTTAGTCTGTCTAGTCTTCGTGTCTGTCTAGTCTCATTGTCTGCTTAGCTCTTAGTCTGTTTAGGTACTAACATCTTTAGCCACTAACCTTTAGAGTTCTTAGTCTGTTTCATACCTAGTCTGCTGTGTACCTTGTCTGTGCATTCCCTTGTGTCTCAGGCTACTGGCTGGTGTAGCCATTAGTCTGATTAGCTATGAGCTAGCTTAGCAGCTAATGTGCAGCTCAGCCAATAGACCTAGCCAAGCCTGTCTTGTGTTTGTTTATCCCTTGCATGCATAGTCCCTTGTGTTTAGTCCTCTAGGCTGTTTAGTATGTCTTGTCTCGTCCAGTTAGTATCCCCATGTCTGTACTGTATTAGATCATGTCATCCCGAGTCTGTTTGTATTTTGAGTTCTTGTTTGTTAGCATGCTCCATGTTTTTAGCCAACCTCTGTGGTTCATGTTTGCTTTTTGTTTGTTTGATTATTAAAGACTCTTTGCGTTTCACTGCATCCCCTCTGCATCTATGCCTCAACACCCAGCCCACAGTCCAACACCATAGCAGAACGTGACAACTATGTAAAAGTAATTATAATATGAATTAATTAAGGGCAGGACCTAACCTAATGTTAATAATTTACACCATGATAACATTAGTATTCATGTTTTTGTATTTTTGTATTAACATTTTAAATGTTCAAATGAACGTTTCAGAGTATATAATTTGTCGTGTCATCTGTGATTGAGACCCATGAGTTAAATTGAAATATTTTTTATAGGTAGTAAGCCAGGTTTTAGTAACCTGCTTTAGTAATGGGCTCTAAAAGACAATGGAACATTACAGAACGTGCGAGTTGACGCCCATGCACAGATTAAAATGTTAATTTGAATTAAAATGACACACGCATGTCTGTGTGTGTGTATATATATATATATATATATATATATATATATATATACCCTAAAAAATGCTGGGTTAAAAACAATCTGGGTTGTTTTTAACCCAGCTGCTGGGTAAATATAGGACTAACTAAATGCTGGGTTAATTTAACCCAGCAAGATGGGTTAAATATTCAATCCAAATGCTAGGTCATATTTAACTATAATGCTGGGTTAATTCTACCACATAAATGGTTCAAATGTTCTACCCATATGTTTGGGGTTTGTTGGTTCATTTTAACTGGAATGTTGGGTTAATTCTACCTCACAAATAGGTTATTATTATTTTCATGTTTTACAGTGAATCTGTGAATTCACTGTAAAATAATTTATTAAACAGTTAAATTATTTTGATATACTTGCCTATTACAAAAAAACATACATATATGCAATAAACACCATCCTATTACATGTTCTTAGAAAAAAATATTTATTTTTCAAAAGCACAAGAACAGATAATCAACAGCGACATCATTACTATACTATCATTGATAAGGGCGGGATGGAGTAATTGCACAAATAGACTGAGGCAGCTTCTACAGAGCAGGATCTCTCTGTGACTTCAGATATCTTTTCTGAAGAACAAAACTATCCAGCTATTTTTTTTTTTGGTTTGGTTAGATTAGTTCTGAACTCGCTTCCGTGAAACTATCGCTAAAACAATGTACTGAGCCCTCCTGAGGATATAAAGCTTTATTATTGTGTTTGAATAAATATTCAGATCTACCACAGCAGGTAATAAACTATGGTGTGTCATAACCGAAGCAAACACCACGATTATGCCTCGTTTCGTTCGACGGGAACGTGGTTCACTTGGCCGCGGTGTATTATAAACCTGTGGAATGTTTCACTGTTTATGCTCACATAAGAGGAACAAAAGCTCAATGAGGACTAAACCAATGATTTCGGTAACTCCACTGAGTGTAACATCTGCATAGTGACACTGAACATCTTCACTTTTCCGTTTACCTCTGAAAAAAAAGCTGTATTTTGTTTGTTTATATTTAGAGTTTTTATAACAGTAGAACAAGTACCCGCACGCACGCACACACATAGACACACACACACAGACACACACACACACTCCCCTGAGCCCTCGGGAAACATCCAATCACCGTCGGTATACAAATGAGTCAAGACGTAGCCTAACGTGGTGTCGTGTCGGATTTCAGTGGTCACGGAGTGGGAAGACTTTGAAGAAGCTGCAGTGACAGCTGAACAACTTCACTTTTCCGTTTACCTCTGAGGAAAAAAAGCTGTATTTTGTTTGTTTATACCTAGAATTTTTATAGTAGTAAGAGAGAGTTATAGTTTGGTCTGTACTGTTGTTCGCACCCTTGTAGAGAATAAATAAATGAATAACACCTTCATATCCCCTCTCAAGAGTGTCATAGTCCATTGTTAGTTTTAATGATCTGGCTGAAACTAATTATCACTACATAAGTACCCTAACACCATTGATCATGAGTCTCAGCTGAACCTAATTCTATACTTGTAACAGAAAATGTAGATGCAGATTCCAAATGTGTATTTATATAATAGATAGATAGATAGATAGATGTGTGTGTGTGTGTGTGTGTGTGTGTGTGTAGGCTCTACGCAGGGGCAAGAGAGGGCAGCGCAACCTTAAATGTCTGCACATGTTAATATATTCCTAAAATGTATATATTACAAGTTGATAAACTGATCTGCGGTAGCGGAAAAATCCGCTGAAATAGGACAGGCACACTAACCCGCACACACACACATACACACGCGCGCGCGCACACACACACACACACACACACACAGACACACCTCCCTTGAGCCCTGCGTCTGTCGGATTTCAGCGGTCACGGAAAGACTTTGAAGCAGTTTATATATGAATCTAAGCTTGAACTTATCAGCATTGTAAATATATAATACTTTTCAAATAAAATCGCTATTACTTTGACCCTGAAGTTTAGTTTAGCACACACAAAAAAAACAGAAAAGTCATTTCTGGTAAATCAACGGAATGTGTAGTTTATTTACAGTAATTCATTAAAAAATTAATATACATTGTACAGTACACGGTAAACACGGGAAAGATTACAAAATGAAAAAACAAACAGTGTCTACTTTATAAACAGCTTAGTATGTGCGTCGAGATGCTGAAATCCCTTGCATGTTTTTGCTTCCAAGTGGAGAGATACAGTGGTGTGAAAAACTATTTGCCCCCTTCCTGATTTCTTATTCTTTTGCATGTTTGTCACACTTAAATGTTTCTCATGAAAAACCGTTAACTATTAGTCAAAGATAACATAATTGAACACAACATGCAGTTTTTAAATGAAGGTTTACGTTATTAAGGGAGAAAAAAACCTCCAAATCTACATGGCCCTGTGTGAAAAAGTGATTGCCCCCCTTGTTAAAAAATAACTTAACTGTGGTTTATCACACCTGAGTTCAATTTCTGTAGTCACCCCCAGGCCTGATTACTGCCACACCTGTTTCAATCAAGAAATCACTTAAATAGGAGCTACCTGACACAGAGAAGTAGACCAAAAGCACCTCAAAAGCTAGACATCATGCCAAGATCCAAAGAAATTCAGGAACAAATGAGAACAAAAGTAATTGAGATCTATCAGTCTGGTAAAGGTTATAAAGCCATTTCTAAAGCTTTGGGACTCCAGCGAACCACAGTGAGAGCCATTATCCACAAATGGCAAAAACATGGAACAGTGGTGAACCTTCCCAGGAGTGGCCGGCCGACCAAAATTACCCCAAGAGCGCAGAGACAACTCATCTGAGAGGCCACAAAAGACCCCAGGACAACATCTAAAGAACTGCAGGCCTCACTTGCCTCAATTAAGGTCAGTGTTCACGACTCCACCATAAGAAAGAGACTGGGCAAAAACAGCCTGCATGGCAGATTTCCAAGGCGCAAACCACTTTTAAGCAAAAAGAACATTAAGGCTCGTCTCAATTTTGCTAAAAAACATCTCAATGAGTGCCAAGACTTTTGGGAAAATACCTTGTTGCCCGACGAGACAATAGTTGAACTTTTTGGAAGGTGCGTGTCCCGTTACATCTGGCGTAAAAGTAACACAGCATTTCAGAAAAAGAACATCATACCAACAGTAAAATATGGTGGTGGTAGTGTGATGGTCTGGGGTTGTTTTGCTGCTTCAGGACCTGGAAGGCTTGCTGTGATAGATGGAACCACGAATTCTACTCTTTACCAAAAAATCCTGAAGCAGAATGTCCGGCCATCTGTTCGTCAACTCAAGCTGAAGCGATCTTGGGTGCTGCAGCAGGACAATGACCCAAAACACACCAGCAAATCCACCTCTGAATGGCTGAAGAAAAACAAAATGAAGACTTTGGAGTGGCCTAGTCAAAGTCCTGACCTGAATCCTATTGAGATGTTGTGGCATGACCTTAAAAAGGTGGTTCATGCTAGAAAACCCTCAAATAAAGCTGAATCACAACAATTCTGCAAAGATGAGTGGGCCAAAATTCCTCCAGAGCGCTGTAAAAGACTCGTTGCAAGTTATCGCAAACGCTTGATTGCAGTTATTGCTGCTAAGGGTGGCACAACCAGTTATTAGGTTCAGGGGGCAATTACTTTTTCACACAGGGCCATGTAGGTTTGGATTTTTTTTCTCCCTAAATAATAAAACCCCTCATTTAAAAACTGCATTTTGTGTTTACTTGTGTTATCTTTGACTAATAGTTAAATGTGTTTGATGATCAGAAACATTTTGTGTGACAAACATGCAAAAGAATAAGAAATCAGGAGGGGGTAAATAGTTTTTCACACCACTGTATTTGACCGATAGCCTAGAACAAAAGATCTATAGGTGTGATCACAACCCCCTCCGACCGACCGTGCCATCAATCACTGACCACCTCAGAAGTTGCCTCCAATATATGGCTGCAATACTTGTTTTGCAAGTATTTTTAACACCATTCAAAGGCTTCAAAGGGGCAGTTATCGGCTATGACACGTTGAAGGAGAACTTAATAGTTCTCAAAAATAGTGTAAATGTCTGCAACAATCACTAACCATTAAAATGTTTTTTTTTTGTAATTAAACACGAAAATATTAATTATATTTCCATATATATACATACACACACACACACACACACACACACACACACACACACACAAGGGCGTAGGTTTGCTACCTATTACTCCGTATAATAATGTAAACATTGCTAATTTATGTTTTGGAAAGAAACTTAAGTAATTATTTCATCTATATCTTTCATAAATCACACAACTAAAATATAATTAAACAGTTTATTCACCAACATTACCAAATATTTGTGACATTCACAGTCTAGATCCAAGTTGTCTTTTTAATAAAAGTGCATTCAGCTAAATTTTGCATCCATAGAAAAAAACTGCACGGCACCAGGGCCTGAAATACTTGTTTTAAACAAAATTGTGTAAAATAATAAATAAATAAAATACAGCATTCATTTAGAAATAAAATGCAGCAGAAAATACTTTAAACAAACTGTACAATAAACGTTAAAACGTAATAGCCCTCTGAAGCAGTGAAGTTGCAACTTTCAAATCAGCACTCTGGACTAGTGCACTTAAAAGTATGCCATTGAAACCTTAATGCATGAAAACATTTTAAGCTGAACATGTAAACACAACATGTAAACACTTGTAGTCAAGCCAAATCAAATGTTTTAAGATGATAACTTCATCTTTAAAGCTTGCACTTTTGGTGATAGCTTAATCCCATCAAGTTCTAGAAGAACTTTCTGAAAATAGCCTCTCCTTCAAGGATTATGGATACACCAACCGGTTCTTCCCCTTCAACAGCACGGACGACAAGGATTTTAAGAAGGTGTCACTTCGTCTGTCCCCCTGCATAAAATTTACAAGAAAATAAATCATTTATTTTGAGAAGCAAAAAAATCTGAATTGCTTCAACCTGTGCTGACTTCATTGAGAAAAAAATAATAATAAAAATAAATGATAATAAAAAAATGACCATCACTTCATATACTTCATATTGTTAAACTTGGGTTAAATTGCTTTATTCTGCATCAGTAAAACATGGCATGAGATGGCTTTACAGTGTCAGGAAATCCTATGATGAATGCTGAGTTTGTATTTAAAGGGTTAGTCCAAACATGAAAATTCGTTCAATAATTACTCATTTATATATACATTTGCATTTATATGCTTCTGTCCAATACAACAAACACTATATTCAAGGTATTAATAAATTGTATAATTAATAAGAAAACAATGCTTTACCAGGCAATCATCAAAGAGATCCTCTTCAGATTCACGTCTCATCTTTACACTTTGTTTCTGTGAAAATATTTACATTGTATCATTACATAATCTTTTATTCGTACAACTACATTCAGGCATTTCTTCATCTTTTGTAAGTTTGCCTTTATCCAAAGCAAATTACAAAAGAGGAAGGCGTCAAGCAGTGCTACTAACACAAAGTTTCTGACACCGTTAGAAAATACAAGATAGAACAGTGAGGGATTAAGGAAAAAGTGAGAAGCAAGAATCATGTGTGCAAAGATTAAGCATGTAGGGTCACAGGATGACTCGACTTATTTTTATTGTCTGCAATGCGATTTAGACAAATTTGAACTGCGGTAAAGCCAGCCGCGGTTCAGAAGAACACGGTCAAGCCAGCCGCGATTGATTTTAGTGTGCGCACATATTACAGTGATTACGGTAGTTTCAGGACCGACACAGAGACAACGCGCTTTCAGAGCGCTTTTCATTTAGACGCCCAGGACTGAGAGATAATACAACATGCTCGTCAATTTTTACTTGCTTATTTATTTGCATTTCTGCTTTAATATCCGTGTTATTTATTGGTGACTTTGACGGTTGTCTGTTACAATATTTTTCTTAAATATTCACCATTCAAAACATTGTTTTATGTAGATAAGTTACAGCAGAATTCGTAGAAAACAGACAAAATAATGTATTTAGTCTTTCTAAATACCAGAATTGATTTTTAATTTGTTTTACTGTTCAAAAGTAGCAGTTATTCTTCAATGAATGTTTTCTATAATGAGGATTAACGTCTGCTTTGGAAGAGAGGTCAAATAAACAAATGTTCACAATGGGGAAAAAAAGTTAAATAAAATGCCTTTATTTCACTTCAGAGACCTATGAAAAAATAAATTCTAGTAAGTATAAAATGCCATGGTCAGTTTTTATCCCATATAATGTACACACATTATATGATAATAAAAAAAAAGTAGAAAAAAACAATGATCAGTTCTTATTCAGGACGTCCCATACTATATACACACCACATATGAAACTATTTTACTGCAGCATTTTTGAGATATTGGACATTATTACACTTTAAAGGGGTATAAAGACCCCATTTCTAATAAGTAGAAAAAAACAATGATCAGTTCTTATTCAGGACGTCCCATACTATATACACACCACATATGAAACTATTTTACTGCAGCATTTTTCAGATATGGGGCATTATTACATTTTAAAGGGGTATAAAGACCCCATTTCTAATAAGTAGAAAAAAACAATGATCAGTTCTTATTCAGGACGCCCCATACTATATACACACCACATATGAAACTATTTTACTGCAGCATTTTTCAGATATGGGGCATTCTCTCTGTGTTGTTCATGAAACTACCGTAATCGCTGTAATATGCGCGCGCACTAAAATCAATCGCGGCTGGCTTGACCGTGTTTTTCTGAACCGCGGCTGGCTTTACCGCAGTAAATTAGAGCTGCTGTCAATACTGTATGAACATATGTACAGGTTCTTTACTCGTAACTCATTAATAAAGTCCGGCTTCAGAAAAAAAAACGTTTATTGCTAGTGCTCTTTTACCATTTAATGCTTTAACACACACGACTCAGTTTGTTCAGAAATGGCATCTAACTGGCGAGGCTTTGTCTGAAGACGCCGTTTTCACTCGGGTTGGGGGTAAGAAACACACATCTCGGTGTATTAATCCGCGCGCTCGGTTCGTTATTATTTTATTTATTTATTTATTTACCACAGGACCCATGGGGGCTCCGTAGGTTCAGGTTTTTACACGAAAACGGTGTTTTGTGAATCTCCACACTATTAAAAACTGAAATTGCTAATTGTACGTCCTGAGATTAAGATGAACATTAATTGGGAGTCATGAAAGCGAGAATCTCATCCAAAAAAGAAAGCTAAACTTACCTCGAACACGACAAACTCCAGCTGCAGCCACACCGTGTTGTAACCTCCGTGATGATCCACAACCGACTGATCCACAGCGCCGGCACAGCGACTCCAAACACGCATGCGCAGTTTAATTTGCACACATTTTCGGCTTCAGTAGACACACAATACTTCAGACTGAAACACGACTGCCCCCTACAGGTAATGAAGGGCATGTTCACAGCTTCCCGCACGCAGCCGCGCAAAGCCGCGGCAAGTCACGGGATCCCTTTTCTCGAAACGCAGGTTTTTAATGGCGACATCTGTATGTGAGCATAAACAGTGAAACATTCCACAGGTTTATAATACACCGCGGCCAAGTGAACCACGTTCCCGTCGAACGAAACAAGGCATAATCATGGTGTTTGCTTCGGTTATGACACACCATAGTTTATTATCTGCTGTGGTAGATCTGAATAAACAGGTAGCTTCCTGTTTTCGTATCGTTGCCGCGAAAGTTTCGCAACGCGCGAGTTTCCTCGTCTAAGAACACCAAACGGAATTCATCTCCAAACAACTAAAACTCCGACACAGAGAGTACATTATCATGTCTACCGTTCAGCTTGTTCAGTGTGTAGAGTGCAGGATGTTTAGACATTCTTCCTCCGTCATTAGTGATAACTTTATTTGTGATAGGTGTGTGTTAGTGAGCACTCTGACGGAGAAGATTTCAGCGTTAGAGGAGCGCATCCAGACTTTAGAGAGAGTTAGACAGTGTGAGAGCAGCGTTATTCCTGTAGCGGACAGTCTGGGTGCCACAGGCAGAGATAATCAGCCCCCGACTCCGGCATTAGAGCTCTCACAGCGGGGCGAGTGGGTGACGACTCGGCGGCATACTCGTTCAGCCAAAGCTAACGCTAAGGCTAGCCCACCGGAGCACACCTCCTCTGCGCCTCACGTGTCCAACAGGTTTGCTCTCCTCAGTGATGCACCCGCTGAGAAACCTGAAAGAGCTCTGGTTATAGGAGACTCTATACTGAGACACGTGACATTAGCTAGACCTTTAGGGGCGCCAGCGGCAGTGGTTAGGTGTATCCCGGGAGCCAGAGCACCGGACATAGCAGGTAATCTTAGGGCTCTAGGACAGCACAGGTTCTCTAAGATAGTGGTACATGCTGGAGCTAATGATATACGCCTTCGTCAGTCAGAGGTTAGTAAGAGTAACTTTACAGAGGTGTTTAAATTAGCGAAGGCAATGTCCAATGAAGTAGTATGCTCTGGTCCCATCCCAATGAGACGTGGCGACATAGCTTACAGCAGGTTATGGTCGCTGAACCGCTGGATGTCCAGGTGGTGCTCCGAAAATAATGTGGGCTTCATAGATAATTGGAAGACCTTTGAGGGCAAAGCTGGCCTGTTAGGGCGGGATGGTGTCCATCCCACTCGGGAAGGTGCTGCTCTCATTTCCTGTAGTATAGCTCATAGTCTCAGTAGAGGGCTAGTTAATTGGTGACAATCCAGAGCCCAGGCCAGGGAGCAGACAGACAGGCTAAACCAACCGTCTGCTAGCTGCATAGAGTCGTCACTCAGGGTTCACCTTATTGAGACTGTGTCTGTTCCCCGATCTAAGCAAAAATGTATAAAGACTCAGAAAGTCTGTTTCAATAATTTAATTAACATAAAGACCACAAACTCCGATCATACTGAATGCGCAGCCGGCACCTCTGATCTGAAGATAGGATTGTTAAATATTAGATCTCTCGCATCAAAAGCAGTTATTGTTAATGAAATTATCACAGATCAGGCGTTTGATATACTCTGTTTAACTGAAACATGGGTTAAACAGGACGAGTATGTAGCTCTAAATGAAGCTAGTCCTCCTGGATACAGCTACATACACCAGCCTCGGTTAACTAGTAGAGGAGGAGGCGTCGCAGTTATTCATAATGATAATCTGTCTATCGTACAAAAACACGGACACAAATTTAACTCATTTGAAATTCTCTATAGTAATATAAGTGTATTTAAGTATATTAAATCAGCTCAGTCGATTCCACTAATTATAATTTACAGACCTCCAGGGCCGTATTCTGAATTTCTTAGTGAATTTGCGGATTTCATCTCAGACCTGGTCGTTTCTGTAGACAAAGTGTTAATTGCTGGAGATTTTAACATTCATTTTGAGAATCCAGAAGACCCTCTGAGAACAGCATTTATATCCATACAGGACTCCGTAGGTGTAAATCAGTGTGTAGTAGGACCCACTCATAAAGCAGGTCACACTTTAGATTTAGTAATATTCTTCGGATTAATTATAAGAAATGTATTCACAATTCCACTGTCTGAAATTATCTCAGATCACTATCTTGTCTCCATTCAAGTGTGTCACAGTGATAATGTACACACAGCACCGCGCTACAGTATTAAACGTACATTCACATCAACTACCACACAGAGTTTTATCAGTAATCTCCCACAGTTACCAACTTCGATTAGGCCACCGTCTGACCCCACAGAACTTGATCAGGCGACTGAATATTTAGAGTCGACACTTCGCTGTACCTTAGATAATGTAGCTCCAGCTAAAAGAAAAATTATTAGAGATAAGAAACTCGCTCCCTGGTATAACGATCACATGTGCACTTTAAAACAGACTGCTCGGAAATTAGAGCGTAAATGGCGTCAAACTAAATTATTGGTATTTCAAATAGCATGGAAAGAGAGCATCCTGAACTATAGGAAAGCTCTTAGTGTAGCTAGATCAACGTATCTCTCCACTCTTATAGAAGAAAATAAAAATAATCCTAGATTTTTATTTAATACCGTAGCCAAATTAACCAGAAATAAGACCACTACAGAAATCTCCACAACAACATCATGCAATAGTGAGGACTTCATGAACTTTTTTAATAATAAAATTGTAAATATCAGGCATAAAATTGAGGCTTTGAAACCAAACAATGTAATTGATACAAATGTTAACCTAGCCATGTCAGATTCAAACCTAGAATACTTTACTCCTCTTGAAGAGAATGAACTAATTTCACTCATCTCTTCTGCAAATTCATCAACCTGTATATTAGATCCTATACCGACACATTTTCTTAAACAGATAGTACCAGTAATAACAGAACCGCTGTTGAGAATAATTAATTCCTCACTCAGCATTGGTTATGTTCCAAAATCTTTTAAAGTAGCAGTTATTAACCCTCTGAGGTCCGAGGTGATTTTGGGGCCCTTGAGATGTTTGGACATGCTCTGATATTTGTGCTTTTTTCAGCTACTTATAATATATTATTGACCAACCTCTATTTTTCTTGTAATCAGTACAAATTGTTCTAAAATAATACGTGACCAAAATGAATGTATGTGTTTGCATTTTTTAGGAAAAAAATATTATGCGTGGTTAGTAAGTTTTGTGAAAAAAAAAGTATCTGAAATAAGGCCATGAAACTCATACAGACAATTTGTTTACAAGACATTGTTTCACAAGGGCTGGTGGACTAGTGTTTTTGCTTCAAAATGATGTAAAAATGATCTTGTTAACTTGCTCACAGAAAACAATATAGTGATTAACACTTTTAAAGTCACTTTTTGAGTGTAAAGGGTCTATGCGAGAAGGCGTGATCTATCATTACTAATGCAGTGATTCACACCTGAAAAGACAAAGGCCTGCATACTGATCTGCATAATGAGCCATCAGACAGGTATGACTGAGAGAGGAGAGTTACAAGAAAGAATCTGAGGATAAAATAAGTTTATATATTTTCAGTGTTTAGGTTATTTGAGAATGTATTTGACACACAAAAAAATATTGAGATTCATTTGTGAGTTCAGTTAAACAGTTTATTAGGAACAATCAAAGTTGACTTTTTAGCAGCATTACTGCAGTCACTATAACAGAAAATATAGCTAACAAGAATATATATATAAAACACACACACACACACACACACACACACACACATATATATATTATAATATAGAAAACAACAACAGCTCTTTGTAATTACCAGAACAAATGACTTTACCAATACTGTACTACTTTTTTTCTACAATACACTACAGTTTACTATGATGAATATACAGTATTATATATTTATATAATATAGTTATATGTAACTAACATCTATGATATACTGAATGTGCACTTACTCGTGGTTCTCCAGCGAACTCGAAACTGAACGGCACTCACGTGACTTTCTTGTGCACGGCGCTGGTGATGCAGCCACAGTCCTAAACAAAAACCAAAATTGAAACTTGAAGAATGGACGCGCATACAATCATTCACAAACAACAGCTGGTGAACAATTTGACCATTTGAAACACGGTCTAAACAATACAAAACACGTGTATATATATATAAATAAATATAAACTTTAGACAGATCGTAATCAGATTTTATTGCGGGCTTGTAAGTAGCGTGCATATTTAATATTTTAACCAATTTTACTCTCGCTGGTATTTAGTATTTTCCAAATGTACATATAAAATATAGAGCACTGATGGTGAGAATAAAAGACTTACTGGTCAGGAATTACATCCTCCGTTGAGTCCAGACGTTGTTCTAAATAAAGCCGTTCCTCGTCTGAGTCTTGCTCTTCCTCTGATGAGAAAGTAAATTCTTCATCGCTGCCCAGAACCATCTGAAGCGCTTCTTCACCCGTGTAGCGTGACATCATTCAAACGCGCAGAAACAGTAAGTAACTCTATGATGTAGCTTGTTGTTTTATGCCATGGGGGCGTGTAGATGATTACCTGGCTCACCTCAGGTCATTTCCATATGAACAGCGCGCGTGCAGGGAGGCGGGAGCGCATTAGCTGTAATGAGGCGATACAGGAGAATCTGTACCACTCCTTACTTTCATACGGATTACATAAAAACAGATTATTTATCATTTAAAAGTAGACCCTTTAAGCTTTCTATAGATATATCTCTCATGTCTGTGAGTGCAGTATTCGCGGAGTTTCAGTTCATTTTAGTGACGTGTTTCAAAAAGATTTTGGCGGAGAATGAGACGGCTGAAAGCGCACCCTGTTTAATTTATTTATTTTATTAATGCACAAAGTTTTATTTTTAACATGTGTGCATACAAAAAAAAGTAGACACTTTACAGATTCGATTAATATATAGATCTTGTCTGTACGATCAAAACTGAAAGTGTAATTTAAGTTCTAATTGGCGTCATCAGGGGAAAACACCTCAAAACGCATATATGCGTTCGCGGACCTCAGAGGGTTAAACCAATAATTAAGAAACCTGACCTCGACCCCTGTCAGCTGTCCAATTACAGGCCAATATCAAACCTCCCCTTTATCTCTAAGATTCTGAAAAAGATAGTAGCGGAGCAGCTATGCTCATATCTACATAGAAATGGCATACATGAACTGTATCAGTCAGGATTTAGGCCTCATCACAGCACAGAAACAGCACTCGTTAAAGTAGTAAATGACCTCCTATTGGCCTCTGATCAGGGTTGTGTAACTATGCTTGTATTACTCGACCTCAGTGCAGCTTTTGACACTATTGATCATGCTATTCTTCTTCACAGATTAGAAAATGTAGTAGGAATTAAGGGTACAGCCCTCTCCTGGCTCAGATCCTATTTGACCGATCGTTATCAGTATGTAGACTTAAATGGTGATTATTCTGCATGTTCTCTAGTGGAGTTTGGCGTTCCGCAGGGTTCAGTTTTAGGCCCACTGCTTTTTTCCCTTTACATGCTTCCTCTGGGCAACATAATCCGTAAGCATGGTATTAGTTTTCATTGTTATGCTGACGACACACAGCTATACGTCTCAACAAAACCTGATGAGAAAAACCATCTTACTAAAGTTGAGCAATGTGTGCAGGACATAAGAAATTGGATGCTAATTAACTTCCTTCTGCTTAATCCGGATAAGACAGAAGTTCTAGTCATAGGACCGCATACAGCTAGAAGTAAAATCTTAGATGACACCGTAACTTTAGATGGCCTTTCTGTTCCGTCAAGTGCAACAGTAAAAGACCTCGGCGTGATTATAGATTCCAGCCTTTCATTTGAAGCTCATGTAGATAATATCACCAGGATAGCATTCTTTCACCTCAGAAATATCTCCAAAATAAGAAATATATTGTCGCTAAACGATGCAGAAAAACTAGTTCATGCTTTTATCACTTCTAGGTTGGACTATTGTAATGCCTTACTGTCTGGTTGTTCAGTTAGGTGCATAAACAAGCTTCAGCTAGTCCAGAATGCAGCAGCGAGAGTCCTCACTAGAACCAGAAGATATGAGCACATCACCCCTATCCTATCTTCACTGCATTGGCTCCCTGTGAAATTTCGCATTGATTTTAAAATACTACTCTTGACATATAAGGCATTAAATGGTCTCGCCCCGCAGTATCTGAGTGAACTGCTAGTGTCTTACAATCCGCCACGCCTACTTTGGTCAAAGGATGCAGGCTGCTTGTCAGTACCGCGTATTATGAAAACTACAGCTGGGGGCAGAGCTTTTTCTTACAAAGCCCCAAAATTATGGAATAGTCTTCCAAATAGTGTTCAGGACTCAGACACAGTCTCAGTGTTTAAGTCTAGGCTAAAAACCTATTTATTTAGCCAAGCATTTTTATAAATAGATTTGCCATAAGGTAAAGGAGCAGATCTGGGGGACTCATGGACGTAGAGTATTATGGTGAACTGGTATGTTTAGATGCTGTCTTCCTCAGTCTCATTTGATCACTCAGGTTTGTTGACGGTGAGGTGATTGTTTGCTTTACATCTCAGGGAGCCCTCATGTTTGTGTTTCCTTCTGGCTCTCCCTTTTAGTTATGCTGTCATAGTTAGTCCTGCCGGAGTCCCTGCTTGCACTCTACAGTAAATATACATTCACATTAGACATTGTGACTGTGACCATACCTAATTGCAATCTCTCCTCCTCTTCTCTTCCTCCCCCTCTTTCTCTTTCCTCTCTCCCCCTGTCTCCCTCTTTCACTCTTTCTCTCTCTCTCTCTGTCGAGCTACACATGTGGTTCCTGAGCTGCCAGTGATCCAGACTCCCTCTGCCCTCCGGACCTGTCTGATCCATCCTGGTGCCCGGTTTCTGGTTGGAGGTCTCATCGCATGGATGCCCCGTGTGTCTGGGGATGATTCTATCTCGACTGGTGTTGTCAGCTGTTTCTCTGAGGACTTGACAATTCGATAGTTCAGGACTGGAACTTTCTACAAGTCTATCTGAGTCTCGAATAACTCGAATAACTACTGGACTCCATTTTACATCAAGTATTATAACATCAATTAACATCAACTATTATAGCTGAACCTAACACTTAACACTGTATAAATGCAGATCATTTCCTGCTATCTGTTTCACCCAGATGAGGATGGGTTCCCTGTCGAGTCTGGTTCCTCTCAAGGTTTCTTCCTATTACCATCTCAGGGAGTTTTTCCTTGCCACTGTCGCCCTCGGGCTTGCTCACCAGGGAATATCTGAACATTTTGATTCATACACATTCACATTCCATAAAAACTTAAATAATTCTTTTGATTGTGTAAAGCTGTTTTGAGACAATGTCAATTGTTAAAAGCGCTATAGCGGCGCGGTGGTGTAGTGGTTAGCACTGTCGCCTTGCACCTCCAGGGTCTGGGTTCGATTCCCCGGCCAGGCTCGATTCCCGTCTCTGTGTGCATGGAGTTTGCATGTTCTCCCCGTGCTTGGTGGGTTTCCTCCGGGTACTCCGGTTTCCTCCCACAGTCCAAAGATATGCAGATTAGGCTAATTGGCGTTCCTAAATTGCCCGTAGTGTGTGATTGGGTGTGTGAGTGTGTGTATGTGTGTGTGCCCTGCGATGGATTGGCACCCTGTCCAGGGTGTACCCCGCCTAGTGCCCGAAGTCTCCTGGGATAGGCTCCAGGTCCCCCGCGACCCTGAACACAGGATTAAGCGGTATAGAAGATGAATGAATGAAAAAAGCGCTATACAAATAAAACTGAATTGAATTGAAATATTTATTCAAACACAATAATAAAGCTTTATATCCTCAGGAGGGCTCAGTACATTGTTTTAGCGATAGTTTCACGGAAGCGAGTTCAGAACTAATCTAAAAAAAAAAAAAAACATCCGAAGCTTCAAATAGAATGAACGAACTAATGAATTTTCTTAAAACGTTAGAAAATTAAGTAGAGCTAAATCCCTAAATCTACTTATAAAATATCGCTGATTATCAATGCGAGAATGAATGGCGAATTGTCATATGGCGAGGGATAGGCTTCAGTGAAATTGATATAATTTATATATATGTAATTGATATACTGTATATACAGACGTGTGTGTCATTTTAATTCAAATGAACATTTTAATGCTTTCTGATACACTTATCAACTTATCCACATACACTTATCAACACAAACTCTCCGTGCACGCACACACAATCTCTAAAAAATTAATATTAACAACATACATATACAAATAAACAAATGTAGGTGTAATAAAAGTAGTCGTGATGTCAGTACTCGCCCAGCAAACCAGCCTTTTGCAGCGGCTTAAAACGTATGAATTATCTTCAAATATAAAAAAAAAAAAGCGAAAAGACACTCGATTATTTTGCATAGGTTATTTGTTTAATTCAAAAAGTTCGTAAAAACACTTTAAAACGAGAGAAAATCTGTTAAAATCCTCGTTCGCCTTCTCAGCGTTAGGTTGCGAGTGACGTCATGATTTGAATCTGCGCGCCACCGGGGAAACATAGGGAAACTGACTTTCCCGGACCACCGGCTTTTAGATAAAGTCCTTCCATGCGCCATCTGGCGGATATTCAGTGAAGCACAACACATTAATTTTAAATTCCCGAATGTTGCCTCCGGCAAGTCGCGGCACGCCGCGCGCTAAATTGCGGCCTCTCGCGGGAAAACACGCGCAGTCTTAAAGGCGACATCTGTAGATATGAGCATAGCTGCTCTGCTATTATCTTTTCCAGAATCTTAGGAATAAAGGGGAGGTTTGATATTGGCCTGTAATTGGACAGCTGACAGGGGTCGAGGTCAGGTTTCTTAATTATTGGTTTGATAACTGCTAATTTAAAAGATTTTGGAACATAACCAATGCTGAGTGAGGAATTAATTATTCTCAACAGCAGTTCTGTTATTACTGGTACTATCTGTTTAAGAAAATGTGTTGGTATAGGACCTAATATACAGGTTGATGAATTCGCAGAAGAGATGAGTGAAATTAGTTCATTCTCTTCAAGGGGAGTAAAGTATTCTAGGTTCCGATCTGACATGACTAGGTTAACATCTGCATCAATTACATTGTTCGGTTTCAAAGCCCCCTTCCTTGACCCACCACGTTTTCGTGGTGGAGGGGTTTGCGCGTGGTGGTTGGGCCTGCACCCATGGGGCCCGGCCGGGCACAGCCCGAAGAGGCAACGTGGGTCCCCCTTCCCATGGGCTCACCACCTGTAGGAGGGGCCAAAGAGGTCGGGTGCAGTGTGAGCTGGGCGGTGGCCGAAGACAGGGGCCTTGGCGGTCTGATCCTCGGCTGCAGAAGCTGGCTCTAGGGACGTGGAATGTCACCTCTCTGGCGGGGAAGGAGCCTGAGCTAGTGCGTGAGGTTGGGAAGTTCCGGCTAGATATAGTTGGACTCACCTCGACGCACAGCTTGGACTCTGGAACGAGTCTCCTTGAGAGGGGTGTGATTGGGTTGAATGCCCCCCCCCCCGATCTGAACCAGAGCGGTGTTTTGTTATTGGATTTCTGTGCTCATCACAGATTTTCCATAACAAACACCATGTTCAGGCATAAGGGTGTCATATGTGCACCTGGTGCCAGGAAACCCTAAGCCGCAGTTCGATGATCAACTTTGTGGTCGTTTCGTCGGACTTGCGGCCTCATGTCTTGGACACTCAGGTGAAGAGAGAGGCGGAGCTGTCAACTGATCACCACCTGGTGGTGAATTGGCTACGTTGGCAGGGTAGGATGCCGGTCAGGCCTGGTAGACCCAAACGTTTTGTGAGGGTCTGCTGGGAACATCTGGCAGAGTCCCCTGTCAGGACGAGCTTCAACTCCCACCTCCGGCAAAGCTTCAACCACGTCCTGGGGGTGGTGGGGGACATTGAGTCCGAATGGACTATGTTCCGCACCTCCATTGTCGAGGTGGCCGTAAGGTGGTCGGTACCTGTCGCGGTGGCAACCCAAGAACCCGTTGGTGGACACCGGCGGTGAGGGATGGCATCAAGCTGAAGAAGGAGTCTTACCGGGCCTTTTTGGCTGGTGGCACTCCGGAGGCAGCTGATAGGTACCGGCAGGCCAAGCGGAATGCAGCTTCGGTGGTTGCTGAGGCAAAAACCCGGGCGTGGGAGCAGTTTGGGGAGGCCATGGAAAATGACTTCCAGACGGCTTCGAAGAGATTCTGGTCCACCATCCGGCGTCTCAGGAGGGGAAAGCAGTGCACGGTCAACACAGTGTACAGATGTCGCCTTTAAGACCGCGCGTGTTTTCCCGCGGGATGCCGCAATTTAGCGCGCGGCGTGCCGCGACTTGCCGGAGGCAGCATTCTGGAATTTAAAATAAATGTGTTGTGCTTCACTGAATATCTGCCAGATGGCGCATGGAAGGACTTTATCTAAAAGCCGGACCAAGTACAACAATGAATGTAACGACGCGGATGAACAGTGCTGAAGCGAACATGAATTTTATTTTGTTTTATAATATATCTTTCATGATGAATGAGTGTATATATGCTTCATATTATCAAATACAGGCTAAGGAGACAGAAATTATTGAGGGATCCACTGAAAAAAGTAAACCTAGCTATCGTTCGTTTAATGTGGTTTTTTTTCTCATTCCATTAATTTAAAAAAAATGTATTTGCTCTTTTAAACTAAAGTGTCTAATTTATGCTTATGGGTGAATCTTTTTTTTTTTTTTTACTTTAGTATAATGCTATTTACAGCAGGGAACCAAAGTGAAATATTTCATTTTGATCAAGGCACTTTTATTAGGTTGAGTGTGATTTGCGCATGCGCAGTCTTTAAACCATAGTTTTGCCGGTATAATTTTATTTCCACCTCAAACCGGAGCATGACATTGAAACAAGTAAGGAAGGATATCAGAACCTGTATTTCAGTTACTGTTAGTTAAAGCCCCTGATTAAACTTAAATGTAATCCATTCACTCAAAGGACATTTCTGCTTCAAACCAAAGTTCGCCGTGTCACATGACCTCATGACGCAGCATTATCACGGACTGAATGACGTTCTGCTGGCGGCCCTAGTTTTTCAAAGAAAACTCCTTTAAACCAGGTAAGAAAGCAAACTCATGTCATTTCTATGTTAAATGTTTCTCTTCTATGAGCAAATTCATGATTTATGTCAGGAACAACTACTTTGTAGATTGAGTTTTGTGTCCGTGTTTGCTACTGTAGCTAAAAACACCTATATTACCTACATTAGCATTAGTTAACTAACGCGGTGATTTTCAAAAACACCGGAGTTTCTACAGTAAGTCAGCGGCGCCGAATAACATGAAAGTAATTATATTTAAGTACCGTTGGTTAACGATGTAAAAATTAATAGGAAAGTGAAGTAAACATAGAACAAGCTAATTTAGAATGAGTGCTGTTTGTAGTGTATTTATTGTTATTCTTAAAACCATCTGGACTTGCTAATGTGTAAGTAATGTAATATCACTAAAACTATATTCCCTCGTATGAAACTGGACTTTAGCACATGTTCCTGACATACTGGTGACACTTTATGACACGTTTTTAACCGTATCAGTATATAAATTTGACATGTTGATTTAACGTTACTTCAAGTACATTTTAGCCATTACTATGTCATGAAATAACTTTAAAAGTAAACATAATCTTTATGCACTTTTGTGTTTACAGGTCTGTTAGCTTTTCTGAAAGGTCATTATTTTACCCATACTGCGTTCTATACTTTATACATACTGCAATTAAGATTTGCTAACATAAGATCTTGAGCCAGTCCAATTTTTGCTTTTACCTTTTTTTTTTTTAAGATCAGTAATGAGTTTCTGAGAATTATATCTGCTCCACTTCAAGCAAGATTACTGGTTTCCTTGGACAAGCAACACTACAAACTAATTGAGATCATCAGAAACAAGGGAGAAACCCATCAGAGAGAAGACCAGAGATATAATCTTCATCTTCAAGTTTTTGATCTGGTATGTACTGTAATGGAAAAATCATATTTTAATTATGTATTAATCCTATTTGATTCTTGTAGTAAGTGTGTAACGTAGGCCTTAGAAGTTTGAACTTGTTTGTCGAAGCTTAGAGACACAAGGCCGAGAACAGAATAGAAACAACCTGATTGTAGTTGTCCCTGAATAAATGATAAGGTATGGACATCTAGTCTGGGGCAGATAAAGAGTCATGAGTTTGAATGTAGGAACTTCACGTACGGGGCGTTGATTATGTTAACAGAGATGTTTGTGTATAAAATAGGTCAGCTAGAGAAAGAGATCACCTTTCTCTATGCTGCAACTGTTTGCTGTATGAGACTGGTCCTTCTGCAGAAGTTTAAAATAAAACCTTTGTTACTTTGCTCTTACCCAGTGTATGGATTACTTGTCTTTATATTGGTTTCAGAATTTCCACCACAACTTGGCGTTGTCGGCAGTTCTCCGTGTTTGAGGAGGGCATTGGAGAATCCCGGGGAGGCGTAAGCGCTGACGCCTTGAAGGCTTTTCACTTCATCTCAAACGCTTAATTGGCAATCGAGCGTGAGAGGACCGGGGATTCACCATGTCACCTCAACACCGGAGTTAAAAGAACTAAAATAGTGTGGTAAGGAAATTTTTTAAGTTGTAAGTCTTTAAGTTGTAATTGTTAAAGTAAGTTGTAATTGTTAAAGTTAAAGTAAGTTGTAATTGTTAAAGTTAAAGTAAGTTGTAATTGAGTAAGAAGTGCACTTTCTCACAGTGGCTGGGATAGATTTAAACTTGGATCTATCACACGAGTCTGGGATTCGTGAAAAGTACCCAAAAAAGTGCAAAGGCGCACAAAAGAGAGAGAGATAGGGTACTGGTTTCGCCTCGTTTCCGAAAAACTTGGCCCCGCAGCAGACGTGCTCGGTGTGAGGACCTCCGGAGGTAAAAGCAAGTCAGAGTGCAGGGTTGCAAGGTGCACACGTAAAAGTCAATAGGACTTTACGGGAAAAACAGTCAAGGGGACTGTTGAGGTAAATTAAGGTAGAGTGTAAAGTGCACCGGTAAAGTCAAGAGGACTTTATGGCAGAGTGCAAACCGCTGCACCGGTAGCAGTCAGGGAGACTGTGAGAGCTCACTGTGAGTTAGTGGCACGTGTAAATTGACAAGTAAAAATCATGGGTAACAGCAAAAAAAAAAAAAAAAAGATTGTTACGCTTGTGGCGTTCCTTGGTAAAGATAACATCTAAATTATGTTATGAGAAATGTTTGAGAAATGTGGAAATCCAGGGAAAACAAAAGAAAAAAAAAAGAGAAATGTAGAATTATTAATTACTGAGATTGCTTTTGAGTTGTGGATGTGTGAATCATGTGTGGATAGATAATTACAATAACAAAAAGAATAACAAAGTAAACATTAATTGGGTAGGATTTAATATGTGGAAGGCAGAAGCAGAACTTAGAGAAAAACGCATACAACCTAAAATGCAAGCACAAAACATTGATTCTTTTCAGTGTGTTAAGTCTATTTCAGATCCCGACCTGGACGGCTGCCCCCCGCGACCCCCAGCTCTTAGACAGATAGCCCCTTCAGCAGATCCAGTAAGACAGCATGGACAAGAGACTTCTCGGCAGTCCCCAGGCCCCAGCACAGCCAGCACAGCAAGCATGGCTCTGTCTCCAATTTCGTCACATACTCGAACCAAGGCTCAGCTGAAAAGAGAAAAGGCTGATCGACAACCACCACCTGATGACAGCGAGGACGAGAGAGAGGAACTCTTAGGAGCTACAGGAAGTGTTCATCAAGAAATCACTGCTCCAATGATGGAAGTAGCAGGGGCGGATGGCACAGCGATGCTTGTTCACCGACCATGGACAATAAAGGACATCGAAAATGCACATAGACAACTCCCAGACCCGAGAGAGGGGGGAGGACAGAAATTCGGTGATGAAATGAGCAGATTTTGCTAAGAGTTTCGCCCGACATCTTATGAAATGCGACGACTTTTGGGGAGAAAACTAGGTGCAGACTTTGCAAAGATTAAGTATTCCTGGCCAACGGACAATGTTTTCGCACGGCGAGCTCAGGCTGATCATGAAGAAAACCAAGCATTTAACGGTTTTGTGGTGTGCCTTACAGCAGCATGTAAAGAAACGTTCCCAGCAAAAATGGATATGACTAAAATATCAATGTGCAAACAACAACCAGGAGAGAGCGTGTCACACTATCTCACCCGTCTCACTGAGGTACATGATGCAAACAGCGGATTGGAGAGGCCTGCAGACATTTCTGTGGCAGCAATTTCACCGTATGAAGCACATTTGAGGAACAGTTTCATAAATGGATTACAGGAGGACATCGCTCAGAAGGTGAAAAACACATGCGTTGGATGGGACACTGGAAAACTTAGTCTCATTGAACAACATGCAATACACGCGGAAAAGCTGGTATCACAAGAACAAGATAAGCGCAACAAGAAGAGAGAAGACCAGAGTGACAAAGCACAGCTGGCAGTGTTGCAGATGGTAAGACAAACTGCGGATGTACAGTACAGGAGACATGGAAGAGGACGAGGAGGCCGTGGACGTGGGAGAACAAATGGCTGTTATGCATGCGGAAGTGAAGACCATTGGATTAGAGACTGTCCGAGAAGGAGCAGAGGAGAGGAATGGATTAGGAGAGGTGAGGATCAGGGTGGAAATTGACAGAAAAAGGCCGGGGGTGTGGGGAGCAGACCCGAAGGAGAGGGTGAGTCAAAAATAATTATTTTTCCTACTAACACTTCTTGCTGTGATCGCAATGAAGAAAAGCTTGCTATCTTTTTCAATGATTCAATTCACGTTTGTATCTTAGAAACATCCACACATGCTACGTATGATCTTGAAGTATACAGTATCAGTAAAATGCCAACAATGGAATTGCAGCTCCATGACAAACAAAATTCATTTTGCTACATTCCATGCAGGTCATTCAGTCATTAAAGTGTGTGAATTTGACAGTTTAGTGAAACAGTGGCAGATTCCTGAACTCTGTGGGCACTTCAGGACATGCAGCTGAAAAGAGCCTCATAAAGACAAGCGTGTGGCTTTTTCCAGGTGTACATGATGATAAATTTAGATTTTTTTGCTCTTATTGCTGCCCAGTAAATCTATTGGGGTGAAGATTTCATATGTAAATTAGGTATAAATCTCTTGAGACTAAACCAGTATTGAGCCTGAGGATTTCACTCTTGTGAAATGTGATCCGTTGCCCCTGTTGTATGTGTATGAATGGAAGCTCTGCACTTCAACTGTGAGTTCAGTAAATGCTACAGTGATAGACAAATATATACCAGTAAACACATTATGATATTAGATATGTGTCACATATCTCTTTTTTTAACGATAAGCTCAGATGTGTAGTCAATGTAGAGATAAGCAGTGTGCACATGAGAAAATGTAGCACAAGTGTCACAGTAATCACAGTAGGGACACCCCTAATGTGTTATTGGATAAAAGTAATAAGGATGAGGAAAAAAATAACTAAATAAATAAATATTGGGCGTTTGAGTGACATGTGGTATGAATGAGAGTGATTGAGAATGAACGTCTTATCTGACATTACATTACAGCCACAGAGAAACAAATGCTGATGCAATGCTGAAAAATCATGTGTTAAAGTATAAAAGAACTGTATATATTACAGTACTTACAGTCACAAGACCTGGCCAGGCAGAAAAAATTAAGTTATCAGCATGCTGAACTTTTTCTTTTCTTTTTAAAAAAAAGGATTTATGTTTATCATTACTCACTAAAATGTATGGGCTAATGGGAAGCACGATGTAGGTTTAATTAAGGGAAGTGAACTGGCGGTGATCACCCCAAAGTAAAATTTAGGCCCTACAAACTTCATACTGTATCTACCCGAGTCTTTAACTGAAATAATTCCAGTGTTTAATTCTTTATTTTAAAGCTGTTGTCATGGTAAACATCAGCAACTTCTTATTGTCCAGCAGAACAAGGTCATAAAGCAAACCATATAAAAGCTACAATTCGCACATACAAGTCATATCTTAGGTCAAATTGTTTTGGGACAAGATAAAACTTTGGATCCAAGTACAGTAGTAGTCCAAAATATTCTAAAACAAATAAGAAAATTGACGCTAAAGTAGAAATGTAAAAAGTAAAAGTGTTTTATTGCAGAAAAGTTAATTTGATCTATACAATCCTCGAGGCCCCAGTGAGCTATACACTCATGGGAAGGGTCTACTGGCCCACAGTGCACTTAGTTGAACTCCGGAAGCAAGAACAATCTTTAATTGAATCAAATTTGGCAGTATAAACTACTTTAATATTGGACATTTCAAATTATAAAAGGCCTTTTACAAAAACTGTTGATGAAAAGAATTGTTGCATGATTTCAGACTGGCTGCAGAAAAAAAACAGAGAGAAAGAGAGAAAAACAATGAGATCTTTATCTCACTTCTCAGCCAAATCAGATCCTGTAGCAGCAGCATCACCCATGTGTTTATGTCCAGTACCAGAAGCTGAGGAGGCAGGTATAGAATAAAGATATATAGTGGGCTACAGTAATTTGACATTTCTAGTTCATGAAGTTTCAGTATCTTTTATACAGAGAAGAATCACACTTATTTGCAACAGAGTGGTTAAAGTACAATACTAAATTATAAATATCAATGTGGAAAGATGTATAGTTCTAACCCTCTAACTCCTTTCTTTCACTGTTAAACAACTTTGTTCCACTAGGATTGATCCACAGTAAGCGCCACTACAGAATCCGGATATAAAATGAACGTGGATGGAACAATATTTTGTGATAGAGAAATAGGTGCTAACAGGAGTTTGTCATAGTTATAGCACATGAAATTTAAATAGTGTAAATGTAATGCTCAAACTAACAAATTATATTCTATTTCAGAAAAGCAGATGCAGCAGTGAAGGCCGTGGCCAAACTTCCCCTTTCCTATAACCATAACATGTGTGTGTCTAATGCTCTCACCCCCACAGCTAACCTTGAAGAGCTTCAGAGCTACAGTCACTCCAGGAGAGGAAACACTCTGGAGAAAAGCGGGATGTGTTTTGACAGAAGGGGTTTGGTACGACCCCAATCACAAGCCGTGTCTACCTATAAAGCTATTTCTTTCTATGCTAAGTTGACACACGTGTAAGGACCATGTGTCAAAAGGGGGAATAAGCGATAGTATGTGCATTTGTGTTTCTAATAACATACTGTACTGTAGATAAAGGAATTAAGATGAAGCCAGAGCACACAAAAAGTAAAAGGACATTGTGAAGATGAAATGTTATGTTATTGTGCAAAACTCTTTGAGGATTTATTTTTAATACAGGCCCACTGACAGTGCTCCTAACACCACAAAAAGAAGTCAAAGTAGTGGAAACAGAGATGAGGGTACACGCCAGCACCCCAAACATGTTCCAGAACCTAAGAGAAAACAACACAGAGGTCAACAAGGGTGAACAGTGATGTGCTAGTAACCTCTCCTGTGAACCCCAACAGACCCTCACCTGCACGCAAAGTGCATGGGTCAGAAGAACCAACTAGAGTGGACAGAAACAACGCAGAACCACGATTCTCCACTCAAATTCATCACAACAATAAGTACACTACATTTGAGGACAACACATGAAGAAATTGTAAGGTGTCAAAGTAGCAGTAGCACTGAGTAACATTGGTGACATATAAAAGTAATTAGAGTTAAAAGTAAGTGTTGTAACTACTGACAGGACAGAAGACTGTTTTAGAGGACGGAGAATATTAGTGACTGAGATTATTCACACTACAGACATTGAATTAGCTGGACTGGACCCTTGGTTACAAATGAGAAAACACCCCAAAGCAATTTGGGTAACTTTAGGAATAATAATAGTTATGGTTACCCTGATGTGCCTACTTATTGAGAATTCAGAGAGAAACGGCGATGGTAAAGTCTATTTAACAAACTCAAGCCACATGCATTTAACTAGAATAAAGAGAAGAGACAGCATGATAAAAAGGCATAACACTAATCTCAATAGATGTGCAGGGAAATTGGGAATGTGCCCTATCATTAGACATTGCTGATAATATAACAGACATACACAACCTCTTGTGTTGTGTATGCCATGTCATGTCCTCGGGCTGGGTAGCACTGCCCCTAAATAATGTCACAGCAGCAGAAGCAAATGCAGACAACACGTCTTGTATTATACCGATAACCACCATGGCCATCTTACAGATATCTGCATACTACAAACAAACAGGGAGGCCAAACCCAGCAGTCCCTGAGTGTAATTATTCCAATAACCTATGTTTTGATGCCCCAGGGAGCTATTGTTCCCCATTGCCTGTTAAGAAATATGAAGACAATTCTACTTATATGGTCCCATGGCAAAAAGGAGACACTTGCATTGTGCAAGATCAAAATGGAAAATTGGGAACCTGACTTAGGATGGTCTGAGTGCACCACTTACGTTCGTATAACCAATCGTTCAAAAGGTAGGTCACCTAAATGTAGTATAGATGGTAATTATTTTCCAAATGATGGTAGTTGTCCGTTCATAGAACTATCGTCAACAAACACAGTAATGTGGGTGTGTGGGTCAGACGCATATGTGACCTTACCCAGGTATTTCAATTGAACAGGCTCATGTTATTCTGCATACTGTATGTAACTCCTAGTGTGTCAGTACACACAGAAAATCCGTGGGGGCCACGGATGTCAGAGAATAGAAGAAAAAGAGATATCCCTATTAAATTTCATGGTTACACTTTAGGAAACCCATGGACTAGCCCAGGAGCAAATGTAGGCTGGTCACTCTTCCTCGGCGGAGGAACAGCTGTAGCCCTAAACAAGGTAAATGGTTTAGCATACATGTTACTAATACTAAAAAATGACACCGTAAAGGCCTTTCACGCCTTTCAATGATGATCATCAGAATATCAGCAACATCATAAACCGCATGAAGAAGGCTTTGCAACGACCTCCCCAAGTAGAGTCTTGGATCTCGTGGTTAACGCAATTATGGGGAGGCTGGGGTTATTGGCTGGTTTATAGTGTTCTACCAATTGGGATTATAATCTTGTTAGGCCTCTGTATAACACCCTGTATTTGCAGATGTATACAGGGACTAGTTCTGAACACAGTAAATTATTAAATGTTAAGACAGACTGACAACATAAAACGGAAACCGGACTGGGACGACCCGACTTCTGACAGAGTTCAAAATTCCGGTGACTATCATTTTGAATGTTTAGATCATGATATGGAAGAAGACATAATGTAAATCTTTAGAGAAATGTCAAGCATGTATATTTAAGTAGGTTGCAAAATTTTTTTTTATGCTTTTGTGTCGGGGGTCTGGCCCCATAAAGACAGCTGTAGTGTCCTCTGTGTGCATTAGAGTGCTAGTGATGATGTTGTTAAAAACCCAGGTGGGAGAGAGAATATCTGATGAAATTTACCTAATGCATAGCTTATTAGTATTGTTTTGAATTGTAGAATTAAAATATTTAGGTTGTCATAGAATGACAAAAGGGGGAAATTGTAATGGAAAAATCATATTTTAATTATGTATTAATCCTATTTGATTCTTGTAGTAAGTGTGTAACGTAGGCCTTAGAAGTTTGAACTTGTTTGTCGAAGCTTAGAGACACAAGGCCGAGAACAGAATAGAAACAACCTGATTGTAGTTGTCCCTGAATAAATGATAAGGTATGGACATCTAGTCTGGGGCAGATAAAGAGTCATGAGTTTGAATGTAGGAACTTCACGTACGGGGCGTTGATTATGTTAACAGAGATGTTTGTGTATAAAATAGGTCAGCTAGAGAAAGAGATCACCTTTCTCTATGCTGCAACTGTTTGCTGTATGAGACTGGTCCTTCTGCAGAAGTTTAAAATAAAACCTTTGTTACTTTGCTCTTACCCAGTGTATGGATTACTTGTCTTTATATTGGTTTCAGAATTTCCACCACAGTACTCGCTCAAAAAAGCAGAAATTAGCTTGGTGTCAAATTTAATATTGTGAATGGAAGCCACAGGACCTGAGCAAGGCATCCAAATCAAGTTGGCTGTGATGCACTAAATTAAAACATAACTAGCAGAATAAAACTCTTTAGTTTAACTTGTTCACAGGTTAGTGTATGCTGTCTGAATACAGGTTTCAATGTCTGCCATGTTCATTTTTTCACGCTTTACAAGCCTAACATAACCAACAATACTATGTTTGTTTTTATGTTCCTAGAGCCTGGAGGTGATTATCTCCTGAAATTAATACTTAAAATGATAAACTTCATCATTAATACATAATGTGTGTGTATATGTATGTCAGTTGTTTTGGCCTATTCATTGAGCTAATTACATTTATCATGCTGCACCATAATCCTAGGTGTTTTTTTCACTCATAGGGAGCATTAAGTGATTTTACATGCATACATCAGACACTGTTTTGCCAAATAGAGCAACTTGTCTAACAAATGTCCTTTCTTTTATTAGGTTGTTCAGAAAGATGAAGCTCAGGCAGAACTTGAGAGGTGCACGATGGCCTTGTTTGTCCTCAGGTAGGAAGAGGACTGTCTTCAGCCTCCACAGGAAATCGGGATTGTGACATATTGAGTTTCCATCAGTCGCACATGAATGTTCCATGTTGTTTTACCTCTGCTGATTTTGTTTCAGGAACATTTTCTAATTTTCTTTTCAGTCCAATTAATAAATGTATGTTGCAAAGTTGAGTGTTACTATTTGTAATTTTATGGAGTAATTTATTTTAGTCGCAGAGTATTTAGTTTGGTTCTTCTTCAGCAGGTTTGACAAGGACAAAATGTACCCATTGCAAAATTAAATTTGTGGATAAATGCAGACATATTTTTTTTTCCCTCTCAATTTCAAATTCACTTAGCAGTGTTGAATGACTGTTGGTGTTTATACATTTTGAAAAAAAAAATCTTAATGTTAACATTTTGGATGAAAATATGTTCATTCCACAATAAATGTTTATATAAAGAAATAAAGTTTTGAAACTTTTGAGTGTAAATCAATATGTAATTAATTTTTTATGCTTTTATATTTAAATTATGAATGCCTTATATCTTTATTTGATGCAACTTAAAAAAAGGTAATTTGCTCAACCATTCAAAAGTGGTTTATATCAAGTTTATAATTTCAGGTTAGATTTAGTAGAATATTTACATTAAGTAATATAGCCAACTCATTTATTTAGATTTAGAACAACTTTTAATATTTGGTTTGTTTCACCTTCAGAAATTAGTTTACATGAACTTAAAAATTTTAAGTTAGAGTAAATGGTTTTTTTACATTACGTCAATGCTAAAATATTAGGTGTGACAGATTACTTACATTTTTTTAAGTTGAGCCAGTGCTATATTTTTTTTCAGTAGGGTCAATCAGATGTACAGTGTCGGGTAAGTGTGGTGCTTTTATTGAAGGGATAATGACAGATTAAATTTTTTTTTTTTGGGTGAACAATTTCTTTCATGTTTTTCGGAGTTGTGGCTGTTCAGTAGAAAGTAATAGGCTCACCAATTTACAGTATGATCTTTCAATTTAACAAGTGTAATGTGAACAAGTTAGTTATTATGAGTATGGAAAACATCTTTTCCTGCATTTTTTTCTGCTTCAGGAGTCAGTCTGTTCTGAGACAGTGAGAGTAGAGGAAGGGGCAGATTCAGGACCAGGGAGGGAGCCGGAGACAGCAAAGAGATGATATTGCCAGCACCAGCACAGGGAGCACAGTTTTTAGTTTAGATCTCATGTTTACCTTTTATTGTATGTTGGGGGCTTGACTGTAAACAACATAAACAATGCAATAAATTTATAAAAATATATATTTATTGTCCCCCCTGCTGTTAAATGAAATTTACGTTATTTTACGTTAATGTTACGTCATTACATTATTAACGTCGACAGAATAAAGTAAAGTTTTATTTCTGGAATTGATGCACGGGCTTCATCTTAGGCTTTTTTTTTTCTTTCGGTTCTTTCGTTTCTCAGCGCCGGACTGTTGATGTCTCTTTCCAGGACCAGGCATATCGTTCAATTATTATAATTCTTTTGGCCAAATACTGTAGGCAGCCGTAACAGAGGTGAGGGCGTGCGCGTCATCACGTGTGCTTTGCCGACTCTGCGTTCACCGTAAACTTCAATATAGACGTTTATATTTTTGGTTATTTGTATATGTATGTTATTAATATTAATTTTTTAGAGATTGTGTGTGCGTGCACGGAGAGTTTGTGTTGATAAGTTTATGTGGATAAGTTGATAAGTGTATGTTGTCAAAGTATTTGTGGACATATAATTAGGGAAATTTTTTTTTTTATTAAGGATGTCTTGAAACAATGCAGTAACTCTACAGTATTTATTTGAACACGGTAAAGGTGTTAATGTTTCGTACATTCCTTAATTTGTCCTTTCGGTTTGTGTTTTATGTTTCACTGTTTTCAATATACTGTACACACTGTAAAACGTATGGACAACAATGTTCCGGAAGCATTATTAAATATTCAATAAGGCACACACACAATTTAGTTGCAATAAAGTTTTATTAAATATATAATAAAGCAGGCAGTACTGTACATGGCAAATGGTCACTCAAAATCTTTACAAAAGTAAGAGTATTCATTAATTATTTTTTTTTTAGAAAAGAGGAATACTCAATCTTTTCTTTTTAAGAAGTTCGTTAATTATGTCTCTTATTTGCTTGTTGTTGTGGGCTGTGGGATGGAATTTCCTAGCAACAGCATCGGAAAGTGCTTGAAGCAGAATTACCCCATCAGCGAAACCGGTTTGATAACTTCACACCAAGGATAGGTGAGAAGGGTGATTACAGTAATGGTTTCTGTGGGTCTTCACCAAGAGGTGATGTGGGTCGAGTTGTATTCAGCGAATAGACTAAAACAAAATCATGTTTGCTTCAGCACTGGAAACAATATTGTATTAGGCCAACTTTATTTAAGATTAAAATAATAGTGGGTTAGGAACGTTATTCTTCATATAACTTAAATGGCTGAATGAAGTTAAATATACACAATAAATTAATAATTGCGTTTGCTTTACATTTGAGCACTCGTGTAAATAGCTTTTTCATTGTATATACTACCATATCGTATATCTGTGTCTAATACTGGTTTATTCATATTTTACATTACATTCAGTTTGTAATTTATTTGCGATTGTACTTTTAAAATGTAACCTATACGTATCTACTGTACAGTATAAGCATATTTAACTACTTCAGCAGTGAATTAGAAACTTGGTCAGTCTGGCTTTTAGATAAAGTCCTTCAGAGCAAGCATTGTGTAAATATAATATATAAAAAATAATGTAATATAAAATAAAATAATATAAATATATATAATATAATATATATATATATATAATGGTTAATGATAGCAATAAAATCAGACTTAATAGTTGGATTTGATATAACGGTTAACCCCTAGAGGGCGCCTAACGCCCGTTTATGTTTTTCTTTGTAGTTTTCGTTATGTTAGTCATTACTTCAGTTCCCAGTCTGCACCTCGGTCAGGTGACGTAAAAAGCTCACCTGAACCGAGGAAAGCTAATTATGTGTTGATTTATGTTTCAGTATAAATAGCCTGGCTGAACTTCAGTCAGGCGTCTAGGTTTTGTTGATGTTAAGTTTGTGTTGGAGTTAAGTGATTTGTTTTATTTATAAATAAAATAACTAATTGAACCGTCAGCTTGCCTCCGCGTTCATGCCGCGACCACACACCCGACACAGACACCGTAAGGTTCGTGACTTTATAGTCACTAAGCCACTTTCCACTCCATACTGCACATAATTGCCTTTTTGCACAACATTCATTGCGGACATTCTTATACATTATACACAAGTAGACATACTCTCACAAACGTGTGTGTATGTGTATATACATGTATGCATATATGTGTATATGTAGATGTATGTATGTATATATAGATATATGTAGATGTAAATACAGTATATGTGTATATATATTATGTATACTTGCATTCACAATTTTTACAATTTTTTTATTTTTTAATTTATATTATTTTAGTTTATACTGTTCTCATACTGTACTATTCATATGCATACGTATTTATTCTTATAATTGTACACCACTATTGCTTGTGTAGCTTGCACATAAGAATTTCACTCACGTGTACTGTACCAGTGTACGAGTAACGTGACGTGACAATAAAAGTGATTTGATTTGATTTGATTTGACATTTGATACTTTTCTTTTTATTTACTGTATAGACATCCTATTATGCTTTCTCTGTTATTAATCTCTCTATATTCTCTAATTATGACTTGAATAAATCGGCTCACATCGGAGCGCGCTAGCGTGTTGAACAAGCGAGTACTGTAGTCTATATATTTGTGTTTGTTGTTTTCCTGGGGGGTGTTTATGTCTGCATTTTATCTATAAATCGTGTGTGTGTGCACGGAGAGTTTATGTGTGTGCACACGGAGAGTTTATGAGTGTGCCCCTTTGATCTGCTGGGTATGGCGGGGCGTCGACTGCTGATCAGTGTAAAGTAGCGTACTTTACACACACTGATCAGCATTCGACGCCCCGCCGTACCCAGCAGATCAAAGGGGCAGTTATCGCCTATGACACGTTGAAGGAGAACTTAATAGTTCTCAAAAATAGTGTAAATGTCTGCAACAATCACTAACCATTAAAATGTTTTTTTTTTGTAATTAAACACGAAAATATTAATTATATTTTCTTTATACATATTTCCATTATATATATATAATTTAAAACTATTTATTCTTTTTATCTTTTATTTACTTACTAACTAGCGAATGCTTTTTTAGGGCTCTAAAAACTACGACAGTATGAGTGACAATGGAATAGGACGTGTGAGTTGACGCCCTTGCACCGGTCACACACACACACACACACACACACACACAATATATATATATATATATATATATATATATATATATATATATATATTCGTGTTTAATTAAATTCTTAAATCATCGTGTTCACCCATGCACTGAAAAAAAGAACGTGTAAGATTTACTTGATAAAATCCTCGTAACAATTTGGACACATAGATTTTAAGTCAATTTTATTGCTCCAATATTAAGGCTGAATCCCAATTCTACCCCTTCCCCCTACCCTTCCATTTGGCGCGTTCATGTGAAGGGGTAGGGGTGTCTCATTTCTCTTTTGGTTGGAGGTGTAGGGGCAAGGGGAAGGCCCAGATAGCCCTCCAAATGAAGATTTTTCGGGACCTCACTTCAAACGAAGGGCTAAGCGAAATTTTCAACATGGCTGCTCACTCGAGCAAGCAGAGACATAAATGTTAATTTTTGCCATTAATAAAGATTTTTATGACAAGTTTTCATTATATGTATATTACCTCTAGTCTTGTGTTTATGGTGATGTTCTGTAAAGAAACGTTTGCAAAAAAATCGCTAAAGTTTGCTAGCGGATAGCACAGATTACACGATATTACAAATATATATTTTTATGTCACATACAGTGGTGTGAAAAACTATTTGCCCCCTTCCTGATTTCTTATTCTTTTGCATGTTTGTCACACTTAAATGTTTCTGCTCATCAAAAACCGTTAACTATTAGTCAAAGATAACATAATTGAACACAAAATGCAGTTTTTAAATGAAGGTTTACGTTATTAAGGGAGAAAAAAAAATCCAAATCTACATGGCCCTGTGTGAAAAAGTGATTGCCCCCCTTGTTAAAAAATAACATAACTGTGATTTATCACACCTGAGTTCAATTTCTGTAGTCACCCCCAGGCCTGATTACTGCCACACCTGTTTCAATCAAGAAATCACTTAAATAGGAGCTACCTGACACAGAGAAGTAGACCAAAAGCACCTCAAAAGCTAGACATCATGCCAAGATCCAAAGAAATTCAGGAACAAATGAGAACAAAAGTAATTGTGATCTATCAGTCTGGTAAAGGTTATAAAGCCATTTCTAAAGCTTTGGGACTCCAGCGAACCACAGTGAGAGCCATTATCCACAAATGGTAAAAACATGGAACAGTGGTGAACCTTCCCATGAGTGGCCGGCCCACCAAAATTACCCCAAGAGCGCAGAGACGACTCATCCGAGAGGCCACAAAAGACCCCAGGACAACATCTAAAGAACTGCAGGCCTCACTTGCCTCAATTAAGGTCAGTGTTCACGACTCCACCATAAGAAAGAGACTGGGCAAAAACGGCCTGCATGGCAGATTTCCAAGGCGCAAACGACTTAAGCAAAAAGAACATTAAGGCTCGTCTCAATTTTGCTAAAAAACATCTCAATGATTGCCAAGACTTTTGGGAAAATACCTTGTGGACCGACGAGACAAAAGTTGAACTTTTTGGAAGGTGCGTGTCCCGTTACATCTGGCGTAAAAGTAACACAACATTTCAGAAAAAGAACATCATACCAACAGTAAAATATGGTGGTGGTAGTGTGATGGTCTGGGGTTGTTTTGCTGCTTCAGGACCTGGAAGGCTTGCTGTGATAGATGGAACCATGAATTCTACTGTCTACCAAAAAATCCAGAAGGGGAATGTCCGGCCATCTGTTCGTCAACTCAAGCTGAAGCGATCTTGGGTGCTGCAGCAGGACAATGACCCAAAACACACCAGCAAATCCACCTCTGAATGGCTGAAGAAAAACAAAATGAAGACTTTGGAGTGGCCTAGTCAAAGTCCTGACCTGAATCCTATTGAGATGTTGTGGCATGACCTTAAAAAGGCGGTTCATGCTAGAAAACCCTCAAATAAAGCTGAATTACAACAATTCTGAAAAGATGAGTGGGCCAAAATTCCTCCAGAGCGCTGTAAAAGACTTATCGCAAACGCTTGATTGCAGTTATTGCTGCTAAGGGTGGCCCAACCAGTTATTAGGTTCAGGGGGCAATTACTTTTTCACACAGGGCCATGTAGGTTTGGATTTTTTTTCTCCCTAAATAATAAAACCCCTCATTTAAAAACTGCATTTTGTGTTTACTTGTGTTATCTTTGACTAATAGTTAAATGTGTTTGATGATCAGAAACATTTTGTGTGACAAACATGCAAAAGAATAAGAAATCAGGATGGGGGCAAATAGTTTTTCACACCACTGTACACTTTACTGCATGCTACAATCAAATATGAAAGTTCAGTAGCACGGCAGTTTGCAGAGCATTTGATAACGCATTGTTTGTTTTGCTTACGGCCATATGTGTACATGTAAATGAACGGTGCTTACACTATTCTTACTTATTGCAACGTGACCACAGTTTTGTAATTTATATTCTGTATATGGACGGCTGAGGAAACCCGAAGGCTGAGCCATTTTCGTGGTGAAAATTAGCAACTTTTTTAAAAATCGAAATACGGCGCAAAAAAACTTTGGGAGTGAGTCATCTCTCTCTTATTGGAATGTGTGATAAACATCGACGCATGACCTCTGACGTAACATTAGGAACTAGCGACAACGTATGATGACGTATAACAGTGTTGTAGTGGTGTCCCATTTCTTAGGGGAAATATTTAAACCCTTCCCCTTTCCACTTCGTTTCAAGGGACAAGGGGAAGGGGTAGAAAATAGAATTGGGATTCAGCCTAAGTAAAACTCACCCGTAATTGTCAGGTAAAATCTACTTAACAATTAAATTAACAATAAAAGAAATCAAGTAAAAGTTACATAATTATATTTAATGCACAAATTCGATTTATTTAAAATAATCAAGTAAAGTTAATTCATTGTTGTATCAGCAGGAACCTTGATTTTATGAAATTACTATCATTTTGTTTTGTGAGATTTTTCCTTAACTTTGGTTTTATCAATTTATATTACTCCCTATAATAATGTAAACATTGCTAATTTATGTTTTGGAAAGAAACTTAAGTAATTATTTCATCTATATCTTTCATAAATCACACAACTAAAATATAATTAAACAGTTTATTCACCAACATTACCAAATATTTGTGACATTCACAGTCTAGGTTGTCTTTTTAATAAAAATGCATTCAGCTAAATTTTGCATTCATAGAAACAACTGCACGGCACCAGGGCCTGAAATACTTGTTTTAAACAAAATTGTGTAAAATAATAATAATAATAAATAAAATACAGCAGAAAATACATTAAACAAACTGTAGAATAAACGTTAAAACTTAATAGCCCTCTGAAGCAGTGAAGTTGCAACATTCAAATCAGCACTCTGGACTAGTGCACTTAAAAGTATGCCATTGAAACCATAACGCATTAAAACATTTTAAGCTGAACATGTAAACACAACATGTAAAGACTTGTAGTCAAACCAAATCAAATGTTTTAAGATAACTTCATCTTTAAAGCTTGCACTTTTGGTGATAGCTTAATCCCATCAAGTTCTAGAAGAACTTTCTGAAAATAGCTCAAATGTGTAGCGCAGTGCTCGGAGCTATTGCCACATTCTTGCAAAATTTCCTCTCCTTCAAGGATTATGGATACACCAACCGGTTCTTCCCCTTCAACAGCACGGACGACAAGGATTTTAAGAAGGTCCATACTGGCATCACTTTGTCTGTCCCCCTGCATAAAATTTACAAGAAAATAAATAATTTATTTTGAGAAACAAAAAAAAATCTGAATTGCTTCAACCTGTGCTGACTTCATTTCACAGAGAAAAAAATTATAATAAAAATAATTGATAATAAAAAATGACCATCACTTCATATACTTCAGATTGTTAAACTTGGGTTAAATTGCTTTAGCAATAATCTTGCATCAATAAAACATTGTAAAACATGGCATGAGATGGCTACACTCCATAGATTACTCAGGACAGTGTCAGGAAATCCTATGATGAATGCTGAGTTTATATTTAAAGGGTTAGTCCAAACATGAAAATTCGTTCAATAATTATTCAGATTTATATATTCATATGCATTTATATGCTTCTGTCCAATACAACAAACACTATATTCAAGGTATTAATAAATTGTATAATTAATAAGAAAACAATGCTTTACCAGGCAATCATCAAAGAGATCCTCTTCAGATTCATGTCTCATCTCTACACTTTGTTTCTGTGAAAAAAATTACATTGTATCATTACATAATCTTTTATTCGTACAACTACATTTAGACATTTCTTCATCTTTTGTAAGTTTGCCTTTATCCAAAGCAAATTACAAAAGAGGAAGGCATCAAGCATGTCAAGCAGTGCTACTAACACAAAGTTTCTGACACTGTTAGAAAAATACAAGATAGATCAGCGAGGGATTAAGGAAAAAGTGAGAAGCAAGAATCATGTGTGGAAAGATTAAGCATGCAAGGTCACAGGATAACTCGACTTATTTTTATTGTCTGCAATGCGATTTAGACAAATTAGAGCTGCTGTCAATACTGTATGAACATATGTACAGGTTCTTTACTCGTAACTTATTAATAAAGTTCGGCTTCAGAAAAAAAAACGTTTATTGCTAGTGCTCTTTTACCATTTAATGCTTTAACACAGTTTGTTCAGAAATGGCATCTCACTGGCGAGCCTTTGTCTGAACACACCGTTTTCACGAGGGGTGGGGGTAAGAAACACACATCTGGGTGTATTAATCCGCGCGCTCAGTTCGTTATTATTTTATTTATTTATTTATTTACCACAGGACCCCTGGGGGGCTCCGTAGGTTCAGGTTTTTACACGAAAACGGTGTTTTGTGAATCTCCACACTATTAAAAACTGAAATATTGCTAATTGTACGCCCTGAGGTTAAGATGAACATTAATTGGGAGTCATGAAAGCGAGAATCACATCCAAAAAAGAAAGCTAAACTTACCTCGAACACGACAAACTCCAGCTCCAGCCACGCCGTGTAGTACCTCCGTGATGATTCCCAACCGACTGATCCACAGCGCAGGTACAGCGTTTCCAAACACGCATGCGCGGTTTAATTTGGACACATTTTCGGCTTCAGTAGACACACAATACTTCAGACTGAAACATTACTGCCCCCTACAGGTAATGAAGGGCATTTTCACAGCTTCCCGCACGTAGCCGCGCAAAGCCGCGGCAAGTCACGGGATCCCTTTTCTCGAAACGTGCGTTTTTAATGGCGACCTCTGTAACTGCATCCTCACTCAACTATCTTCCGAAAGTTCCATAATCCCAATATGCACCCTATTGTTTTTGAAGCCTTCTGTCCTCCGCCTTTACAGCTTCAGAGCAGGAGAGACTTCACTTACTGTGTCCAGTATGTGCTCTTCAGATTTAAGTCCACCGCATCGGCCAGTGGCGTAAGTCAGAGAAGCTTTACATGTTTTGGGGCTGGGGGCAGCCGCCACTACACTGAATGAGAGATGCTATTGCCCTCTCCTATGAGGTGCTTGGGCTCACTTCGCATCTATGAATAAGGGCTCATTCAATTAAGGGGACCGCCTCATCTATTGCAATAGCAAGAGGTATTCCCCTGCAGCAAGTGTGTGACGGGGAGGGTCGGTCCTCTCCGCACACATTTGTTAGATTTTAGTCTGGATGTTCATGCTACTCCGGCTCACGGGTCGTCGAGTCAGCTGCCCAGACATAGTTCTGAGACCTTCTCGGCCTTGTGCGCTCACGCTACACAACCTTATGGGTCCAGACACTTGCAGTGCGGCGGCGTTGGTACTCTCGTTCCCATAGTGTTTTCACACAGCATCGAGTGTAGCCTTTGAAAGGGAACGTCTCGCTGTAACCCTGTTCCCTGAAAAGGCGGGAACGAGATGCTGCGTCCCAATGCCGCACTGCCTACGTGACCGGACGTCCGTTCAGACAAATCAATCTGAGGAATGTTTCCAGTTCACCCCTATTTATAACCTGCAGGTGCATCTTATCAGATGACGTCACCCGACCGAGGTTATATAAGCCAAAATTTGCCGTGTATGATACACACATTCTTCACAACCGGCAACATGCCAAGATGTCCGCATAGCGTTTTCACGCAGCATCTCGTTCCTGCCTTTTCAGGGAACAGGGTTACAGCAAAGTGACCCGAGAAGTACCAGTATGACACCAGATATGACATTTTTTCGGTAATTAGCTTAAATTCAACACAGACCACAAGATCAACTAGTCTGACATAAACAAAAATATTAATATTTGGGAGCTTTATGCTGAAAGCCATGCTTATTCTGCTGTTTTATTTTTGGTAGTAGCTGTCTCCATATTTTTGTTTCTGGTTATCTATACAATATCTTAATGGACAGCTTTGTCATTTTTTATTTATTTATTATCAATTCTATTACACACTAAATTAATAGTCTTATTCAGTTTAATCTTTGCTATTCAACAATTTTTTAAACTTTCTTTCATTTCTTTCTTTCTAAGGTTGGAACCAACGTGGTGGAATACCTCCAGCAGGCTGAAGTGTCTAGGCCGTACACGTACATCCTGACGTTGGGAGATAATGACCGGCACTGCTCTCAGACACGGTGTGGGGCGGTTGATGTGTGCTTCAAGGCATTTTATATTTTTGACATTAACTGTCCTGTATAGGATTGTTTGTAATGTTGCTATGAAATAGTGAGGCCTACTTGAAAAGTCATAGACAGTGTTTGTATGTTAAAATGAGACCAGGTCTGAATAGTTTTGTTCTGCAGAAAATATATCTGAAGTTACAGAGAGATCCTGTATATCAGATCCTGTATATCCAGTATATCAAAGTAATTTAACTGTTTAATAGACATGGGTAGTTTTTTTGTTTTTTTTTACAGATTCACTGTAAAACATGAAAATAATAATAACCTATTTGTGAGGTAGAATTAACCCAACATTCTAGTTAAAACGAACCAACATCTGGGTAGAACATTTGACCAATTTATGTGGTAGAATTAACCCAGCATTATAGTTAAATATGACCTAGCATTTGAGTTGAATATTTAACCCATCTTCCTGGGTTAAACAAATAACCCATTTTGCTGGGTTAAATTAACCCAGTGTGGCTATCAACCAAAAACCTCCACCTGCACACAGAGTCCAAAAAACTATCACCAAGGTTCATCGGGCCATACTGCATCACCCTCAGGATCAACCCCGTCACCTACCGGCTCAGGCTGCCTGCGGCGCTCCGGATCCACCCTGTCTTCCACACCTCACAGCTGAAACCATTCACCACCTCACCCATGAAACCTCTCCCTCTTTGTGTCTAGTTAAGTGTTGATGTGTTTAGCAAATTATTGAACAGGGACATCTGCTGTAGTGCACCAGTTATAACATTCAAAAAGCCCACACTCACCTCACCTTTTACATTACTGTCAATCTGATCTGTAAACAGGGCTGGAGGAGTTACACCACGTGTTATTGTTGTATTATGATAGTGTATAATATTTCGTATCATATTGTTACTAACAGACCTGCCTTCATTTAAATTATGTATTATGAAGAGAGATGGAATGGCGGGATAGTGGTTAGCACAGTGGATGCCAGGGTCAATGGTTCGAGTCCCAGGTCTGTGTGTGGTGTTTGCATGTTCATCACGAGCTTGGTGGGTTTCCTCTGGGTACTCCAGTTTTCTCCCACAGTCCAATGACATGCAGATTAGGTGAACTAATGTTTCCAAATTGCTTGTAGTGAGTGTGTGTGATGTGCCTAGGCATGCTGTGAACCTGGACAGGATAAGTGGTACAGAGAAAGAGTGAGTTAGAGGATATATTGTATTAAAAAGTGTACTGTAAATGTAAAAATATGTGGAATATTTTTAAGGAAATGTGGGAAATAAAATTACTCGGGCAACTGGGAGCACTTCTCTTCTTGTGTTTGAAGGAGAGGAGAATCTATTGATTTTTAAACAGAAATTTACATAAAGTGTTGCACCCTGGGTGATTTATTCTTTTTGAACTTAGTTGTCCTGCATTTGAAGACATTCACAACGCCCAGAAGAGACATCTGAAGACCTTAATAATAGAAGAATGGGGAAACTTACTCTAACTAAACTTGACCAACTGGTGTCTTCAGTGGTCAAATGGTTAAAAAGTGTCAGGGATGTTACAGCCACCAGATTTGAAATGAGTGCATGTTTTCAACAAACACACACACACATATATATATACATGCAGTATATACAGTATATACAGAATATATGTATAATAAAAATAATAATTATAAGGAACATTGATAATATTTGAGGAAGAAACACGGCTGATGTAGACCAGACCAGGAACATTTTACAAAAGTTGAGCTGTTCTGTGTCATGATCGCTCACGTGTGTGTGAAAGGCGGACACAGACGCAGGAGAACGTTATACTCTTCTTTTATTAATCTGTTTTAGGCTTCTTTGTGAAACAATAAAAACTAAAGTCTTTTCTCTTCTCCTTCTGGAGAAATCACTCGGAAAGTCAAAAAGTCTCAAAACAACACAAAATAACGAAATCCCATGTGGGATACACACATCAGCCTCCCCGGCTAGGATACAGCAGGCCAGTCCCACAAATCCTGGAGGTATTCCAGGTGCACCTCCGCGGTGCTCGAACAGATGAGCCTCCAGTGAGGCGTGCTTGTTACCTTGAACTTGAACAGAGTTACTGAACTTGACACAGTCTTTCGCGTTTCCTTCGGCACTGCTGTATTACTGCTGAGGGGGAGAGATGAGAGCTTAGCGGAGAGGGAGACACACACACAGCGACACATACAAACACAACGGTGAATGGACGGGGAGCTACTGGCTCGGCTGGCTTAAATAGAGACACACAGGGATGAGACACAGGTGTATGTGATCTTGTGATTGGGGTGACATACCAACATCGACACACTAGGTGGGGACAAAGCGTCGGCTCAGGAGTCCGGAGACCCAGATTTTATTTCTCCGGACCGTGGTGGTACCGATGTTATATTCTGACTCAGTCGTCTAGCAGTAATCTGAGGTGCTGTTTGTTAATTGGTGATTTCTGAGGCTGGTAAATCTAAATGAACTTCTCTGCAGCACAGTTAAGTTTTGGTCTTGCTTTCCTGGGAAGGTCTTTATGAGATCATCTTGGTGCTTGATGGGTTTTGTAAATGCACTTGACAATACTGTTCTTGCAAGAACAGCTTACCTTTGTGTCTTAAAATGACTGACTGTTACTGTTGTTACATAATTGCCTAATTCCATGTGTGTATTTAATACTTGAAATTCCCAATGTTATTGTAGAATGTAGAAAATAAATCACTAAACAAAAACAAAGACATTTGCAAGTTATCCCATTTTTTTGAGCGGTAGGGTATGTTGTTGGTTTTTCGGCGGCTCCTGTAGACGCGTCGCCACTGCAGACCATCCGATCCGCGTATAACTTGGCACGGGTTTTATGCCAGATCACACAAAAGTCAGTCAAATCCTTGCACTTGCCCACTTTTTCTGCGTTTAACATATCATATCCCACCCATTTTAAGCCACCATTGTAATACGATATTGAAACTGTAGCTAAGGTACTGTAAAAAGGTGTGATGTTCCCAGGCTGCAGTCGTCACTGATGCACATGGGGTGTGAAGGCTATGTAGTTCAATCCAATAAAAGAGCTACTGTAGCTCAAAATAAAGAAAAGGTTAATGCTAGTTACAGTAGAAAGGTGTCAGAACTACTCAATATTAGATGGGTGGTCATAATATTATGTTTGATTAGCAACATGTTATAATTGATATTCATTTAATATTGTGCAAGGGGTACAGTCAGCTCATCACTAGGGGGAGGCAGACAGCAACTGGTAAGATTAGACTACTAGTTTTAACGTCACTGGCTTTTATTTAAATTACATTTTAAATTTAATTTAAATGTATTATTGAAAAATAATAAAGAAATATGTATTGACAGACATACTCTGTAAAATTATACCATTGATCAGGTATATTAACTATTTTTTGTTATCAAAGTGTGAAATATTTTAAATATTTAAAATCACACAGATCAGTCTATAATATTAATTCATCTACTTTCCTTATAAGTGAAGCATTTACATGAATGAGAAACATACTATACTTTTTATATAATTACTTTTAATGTTAGATTATATATCACAATCACACAGACAGGGAAATACAAGGAACAAGTATTAAACACTTTTCATTAAAGCTAGTAAATGCAATTTCAATTGTAATTCAATGTAAATATGCTGCAACATAAGTTAAATCATATTAAAGTGAAACATGCAACATGAAAATTATGACTAAATCCCACTTCAATGCACAATTATTTAAGCTTTAAGCTACTTACAAATTTTCTTCTTACTTCTGTTCATGAAATTAAGACAATTACAAGATGAAATTTAACACATTATTATTATAGATGTAAGTGCATGTATGTTATATATTTTTTTTCAAGACAAACTAAAGTTACAAAGAAAAAAAGAAAGTTAAACTAAAAAAAGGCAAAGTAAAACTTGCATGAGATTAGAAGACATGGACAGTGGCTATCTAAAGCTAAACTACTACCACAGGGCTTCTGATTTCTCAATTCTCATTCGTCAAAAGCTGTGTATTAATTTTTAGAATATTTGCAACATAAACACTAGTCTGTGTTTTCTTCGTCACATAGCTGTACTACTGTAGATCTTCTCCTCCTTGAATTCAGTGTAAATAGAATTTCCATCCTCACACCTGTACTCTCCATACTCAACCTTAGAGGTAAAGCCAGTGGTGATGGTCAGCTTGACTGGAACCGTAACAGACACTTGCTTAATCATCACGTTCACTGTGAGCTTGGTGTGAGGAGGAATGCTGGCCGGCAAAGAGACTTTAACACTGTTAGTTGTGGTTTTGGTTTCGCTGTGACCCTTCTCCACGGTAAAGGTGTTACTGATATTAAAGGTTTTCTCTGCTTTGACATCAAACAGTGAAACTTCAAATTTGCTTCCCACACTAATCTGTGTGGAATTGCTAAAGTTGAAGCTCTCAGTGACGGATCCTGAATACTCTCGACTAATCTCAGTGGTGAAGGTTTGTTCATTTGATGTAGTATTCACACCATCGACAGAGTCGATCTTAACTCTGTTCACATCTTCTTTCTTCTTGTCCCATTCAACTTCAGCTTTAATGGTGGGTCTGCCCGCTTTAAGAGGACGGAGGTGGGTCACACGGTCATTGAACCAGCCATAGTTAGCCAGATCATGACCAGCTCTGGCTACCATGCAATACCCGCTTCTGTCCTTATGTTGATACAGAACCCAGGCTCCCCTTTGCACCTTGTGAGAGGATGCTTCATCATTAAAAGATCCATAAGTCAAGTTGGTCTCACAGTTGAGAACGAGGCTCCGGCCTTGGTGGTTTCTTTTTTCATACAGTGTTATCTGAGGATTATCCAGGTCATCTGTCACCAGCTCAAGTGAAGAAATTGCATCATAGTAGTACACGCTACTATATTCTCCTTCCTCGTAGGCGGTCGGTTCACCACTGAAATTTTTATCTTTGTACGCCACCCAAGGATTCCCGATGACCTTGAGCGAGGAGATGCAGTTATTAAAGTTCTGCTCACCTAAATTAGGGACATCAGAGGTGAACTCTCTGCTGTTTCCACGGAAGTCAGAATGTTCATAGACGATGATCTTGTTCATGACTGAAAGAGTTTGCAGGCGGCTCAGAGACTCGCAGTTAGTGAGGTAGTGAGGATCAGGATTATCTAGATATACTTTCTAATCATGGGGTGGAGTTGAAGGATGGGCTTGTACTATTCATATGGTGTGTTATAAATGAGGTATGTTCAGGAAGTAACTGAAATATTTTTCTGCAGCGTGTAATCAGTGCAGTGAAGTCCAGAGATGACATTTTGAACAGATTGACAGAGATGAAATCCACTTGGTAGTATGTTTAATAAAAATGCAATAAAATTATGAAAAAGTGACATAGATTTTGCGAAATTGTTACGTTTATTTACAAAATTTTGTAAGAATGTAAAATAAAGAAAGAAAAAAATGTGATCAGAACAATCTTTTATTTTTTTATATACTGTAAATTACTTTTAGTGTGACTTTATTGATGTAATAATATATTGTTAACCTTTCATTCCTAAATGGAAAAACTTGATATTGAAATATATTGAGTAGAACTTAAAACAGAAAAATATAATAAATTAAACATATTTACACACAATTAAGTTAAATTGGGGTTAAAAATGTGTTTAGGTTGAGGCAAGAATATGAAGATTTCGATTTCGACATTTTGCTAGTCCCCACAAGTGAAACTGTTTGAACACACACAAACAAGCAAAAAGCTTCATTAATAGTTATGACAAAGGAAATTCCTGACAAGTATATTTTCTCTCTCTCTCTCTCTCTCTCTCTCTCTCTCTGCATTAAGATATTAATTTTTTCCACTCATATAAATAGTGTAATTTGAACAAAAATAAACTATGGTATAATTTGATGTGATTTGATTAAACTTGTTAAGTATAAGTACATTACAAACCTAATTTATTACAGTAAACAACACAATGTCAACATGTTAAAGCCACATACGATCAGAATAATTTTTTGAGTGTGTGTGTGTGTGTGTGTGTGTGTGTGTGTGTGTGTGTGTTATGAGGCATAGTCCACTATGCAAATGACAAGTGAAGCTGCACACTTAACCACACCTATCTAAATAACTGTCTGTCTGACTGCCTAGTTGTTACTAAATTATGTCGAAAAAAAAGAACACACTAAAAACATTAGTATTATTTACTTGTTTTTCCCTATAAAGATTTAATAATGTACTTGTTCGACAAAATCACCAACTAAAATGCCATGAATGTGATCTCTCTCTCTGTCTTTTTCAAGAAAATTATTAAATTGTAGTTGTAGAGGACCCTGAATATTCTGTAATAACTCTCATTATAATGAAGCAATTAGAACCAAACAAAAATACACTACATACCTTGACTGTCATGATATCTGGGTGTATTCAAAGGACGCAAGATGCACGTTCAAGTTCAAACTCAAGTTCATGTTTATTTTCTCTTCTTTTTTCTTTCTTTTCTTTTAAATAAAGTCTTTTGTGAAAAGAACTCAAAAAAATCACAAGCACATAAAAACGAACACAACAAAACAAAACAGGGACGCTCCTTAGGGAGCCTCCTCAGGCTGGGTCTGCAGGCGGGCACAGTCACACATAAGCACAGTCCTTTTCTTCCAAAATAAACACAATAGCAGTCACATGAGATAATGGCGCTCGCGCCTCACGTCTCAACCTTGACTTTGATCCACGATACCTGTAATGACAGGCCTTACCCCGACCCTGCAGACTCTGCTCAACCCTGAGGAGGAGACACGCACACAGAGGGATTAGATGACACCAAACAAACATAACGTGAAGACAACAGTGAACGGACAAACGTGTACGGGTTCGACTGGCTTTTATAGAGACACACAGGGGAGAGACACAGGTGCACATCATTCTGGTGATGGGGGAGACATACCATGTTCACACACTAGAGGGGAACAAGGTGCGGCTCATTAGTCCGGAGACCCAGATCTTATTTCCCCGGACCATGGTGGCACAGATGTGACAGTACACCCCCCCCCCCCCTTAAGGACCGGCCTCCTGATGGAGGCAAGGGTGCCCCCGACGTCTTACCGGAGGGAGTCGGGACTCGCGGCCTGGTTGGGCTGGCCGTCGAGCGGGGCGGCCTGGAGGTCGGGGAGCGGGGCGATCCGGCCTCTCCTGATGGAAAGTGGTGATGAGTTCCGGCGTCAGGATGTCCTTGGCCGTGACCCAGCTCCTTTCCTCCAGAACGTACCCCTCCCATTCCACCAGATATTGGAGGGACCCTCCTCTTCTCCGTGAGTCGAGCAGCCGGGTTACCTTGAACGCCGGGGTACCCTTGATTTCCACGGCACCAGGGAGCGACAGCTCTGCTGTGCCCTCATCTAGGGGTCCCCGGACCACCGGCCTTGGAAGCGAAACATGAAAGACAGGGTTAATGTGCATATGAGTAGGGAGTTTTAGTTTGAATGAAACGGGGTTGACTTGTGAGAGTATGGGAAATGGACCGATGTATTTGGGGGACAGTTTGCGGCAGGGGAGGTTGAGGTTACTTTTTTGAAACGAGAGACTGCTCGGGAAATCTGCACGTGTGCATCTTCCCATACTTTTTCCGCTCTTTGAAACCACTGATCCACCATGGGTACCTCGGTGGGAGTGGTGTCCCAAGGACAGAGCGGAGGCTGATACCCGAGGATACATTGAAACGGCGTTAGGCCGGTAGCGGAGTGTATGAGAGAGTTCTGGGTATATTCAGCCCAGAGTAACCAGTTGGCCCAATCATGCTGTCGGCTACTACATTATGCTCGAAGATATCTCCCAAGTTCCTGAACAGTCCACTCTGCCTGTCCATTAGACTCGGGGTGATAGCCCGACGTTAGGCTAACAGTGGTCCCCAACTTCTGAACGCTTTCCAGACCCTGGCGATAAATTGAGGACCACGATCGGAAACAATATCTTCGGGGATGCCGTAGTAGCGGAATACATGTTCAAAAAGGGCTTCGGCCACTTGAATGGCCGACGGGAGCGCGCTAAATGGGATGAAATGACACCCCTTCGAGAACCGATCTACCACGACCAAAACTGTAGTGTACCCTTTAGACACCGGCAATTCCGTGACAAAGTCTACAGCGATGTGTGACCACGGTCTGTTAGGTGTCGGCAGGGGCATTAATTTTCCAACGGGGAGGCTACGCGATGTTTTAGTCATAGCACAAATGGCGCAAGATAAAACGACTGTCTTTACTGTCACCTTAATTTTCGGCCACCAGTACTTTTGAGTAATAATGTTGAGTGTGCGTGCCACGCCGGGGTGTCCAGAGGACAGATTGGTGTGAGCCTCCAACGTGACTCACTCACGTAGCGGCTCTGGCACGAAGACTCGATCTCGGGGACACTCGGGGGGCACGCGATTCTCACGCCTCCACCGTGCTATCTCCGTGTCGAGATCCCACATGACCGGGGCGACCACGAGCGGTGCTGGCAAAATGGGCTCAGGATTTTCTGCGGGTGTATCGTGCCGGATAGTATCGTGACAACGCATCTGCTTTCTTATTTTTTTAACCGGGGCGATAGGTTATGTGAAAATGAAAGCGAGTAAAGAACAGCGCCCATCGGGCTTGTCTAGTGTTTAATCTTTTGGCCTGTTGGATATACTCTAAATTGCGGTGATCGGTTAAGACCAGGAAGGGGTGCTTAGCTCCCTCCAGCCAATGTCTCCACTCCTCTAACGCCGCTGTCACTGCGAGCAGTTCCCGATTACCGATATCATAGTTTTGTTCGGCAGGTGTCAGTTTCCTAGAAAATAACGCGCAAGGATGGAGTTTCTCGGGTTGCCCGTGACGTTGGGACAGCACCGCCCCGAGCCCCACCTCTGATGCGTCTACCTCTACAATAAACGGCTTCTCGGGGTCTGGAAGCCGCAGAATGGGCGCCATGGTGAACGCGGTCTTTAGTTTTTGGAAAGCACTCTCTGCCTTGGCAGTGAGTGCTTTCAGTTTCGTAGGCTTACCTTTAAGGAGGGAGGTGAGGGGCGCTGCCACCGAATTATTACTCATTCCATGTCAATATTCTTTATGTTTAACATCAAAAACTTAAATAATTGAGTAAATTGCCCTGTGCAAGTGCTCATGGGAAATCTGGTGTAACATCAGAGACAAGAAGGCTGTGAGGATGTGAGAATGGACATGAAGCACCTGGAACACTCCTTACAAATCCTGGTGAGTAAACAGCTAACACAAGTTACTAAAGTAATGACTCATACTGTATACACAACTTTATAGGGTGTAAGTTACTTTTCTGAATCCTGTCACAGCCGAGCTACACTACCGTTCAAAAGTTTTAGAATACTTGAAAATTTCTTTTTTACATTCTAGAAAATTTATTTTCTACATTCTACAACAATACTGGGGATTTCAAAACTATAAAATAACACATATGGAATTAGGTAATTACGTAACAACAAGAAAAACACTAGTTAGTTGTTATTTTAAGACACAGAGGTCGGCCTTTATTTAATAGTTCTTGCAAGAACAGTATTGTCAAGTGCATTTGCAAAATCCGTCAGGCACCATAATGAAACTGTCTCTCATGAAGGCCGTCCCAGGAGGACGAGACCAAAACCTACCTCTGCTGCAGACGAGAAGTTCATTTAGAGTTATCAGCCTGAAAAATGAATTTTCATGAATTTTTTGGACGCCTTCAGCAAAACTTTACAATGTAGAAAGAAAGAAATATCACGAACCATCATGGAGTTAGAAAGTGTTCTAAAACTTTTGAACGGTAGTGTATATAGCTAACGATAGCTACTGTAGCAACAGGCCAGTCCTGGTGTTCATTGTGATTTAATTGTTTGTTCTAACCACCAAACTGCTCAGATAAAGCGGCATTAATAAAGACACTTAAAATCTGGTGTTAAAGGAGATCGAGATGTGCATCTCCGCCGGGTTTCTCGTTGTAACCGGCCACGGTTTTGCTGAAGTATTTGAATTTCTGCTGCCAAATGTGGTGATTTTGCGCAGCCAACCATCAATGTGGCGAGGATATAAAACTAGCATGTTGAAATAATTACTGCGTGTGTACCGGGTCCACCTCACACACTGAACCGCGAGTCTGCTCGGTTCACTCCAACACTTTAAGGAGGAAACGGAGACCAAACCAGGTTTAAACAGCAGAAATGAGGTGCAGTGTCCAGACTCTGGCATTGTTTAGACACCTGGCAGTGTTTTATCTGCTACTGTATGTGAGTATTTTTAACATGTTTAAACAATGAGCACGCAGCAGTAGGAAACTGTTTGAAAAACGAAAATGCATCAGCTGTGCGTCCAGCAGCAGTAACAATGCAGAGAGCAGCAACCCTGAGTCCAGTACAGCTCCAGTCATGATCTACAGCACTACAGGCAGGCTGTTTGATTAGCAGTATAATGCTGCAAAATAAACTAAAACTGATTTTCACGTGTTGTTGTTTTGTGTGTGTGTGTGTGTGTGTGTGTGTATGTGTGTGTGAAACATATGGACATATATAACATCTGTTTCACAGCACAAACACCTCTAAAGAAGAGAAGTTACAATGGTGATAAAACAGGAGATAAATGTCAACCATTTTAATGTTACAGAAGTATTAAACGTGTAACCATTGAATCAAAGATAGAAATTTTTCACTTTACCTACAGTATAAAAAATTTTGAATAAACTGGATTTTCACTTCGGTTTCCTCCCACAGTCCAAAGATATGCAGGTTAGGCTAATTGGCATTCCCAAATTGCCCGTAGTGTGTGATTGGGTGTGTGAGTGTGTGTATGTGTGTGTGCCCTGCGATGGATTGGCACCCTGTCCAGGGTGTACCCCGCCTAGTGCCCGAAGTCTCCTGGGATAGGCTCCAGGTCCCCCGCGACCCTGAACACAGGATTAAGCGGTATAGAAAATTAATGAATGAATGAATAAACTGGATTTTCCATTAACTAAAGTAAAACATTGATATAGTTGATATTAATGCATAAATAAAGTTGGGTATCATTTTTATACAAGCTATACAAGTGGTCTTGGTGCTGTGAAAGAGATGTTATATATTTCAATATGTTTCACACCCACAAAAAAACAACAATTGAAAATCAGTTTTAGTTTATTTTACTTACATATCACAACATACATAGCACAGACATGTACAAAGGATGTTCAAGTCAAAGCGGGACCTTTGTGCATAATAACAGAATACACTTAGAGTAAAAGCTCCCTTTATTTCTCTCTATATATTTGTTCTTTATATATGAGGTTGTGCACGGTTCTACAAGAGCAAAATGCCTTTGGTGATCAAAGCGGTCCATTTTTAGTTCGTAAAAGCATTCCACTGGAATGTTCACCGGAATGACTGCAATGGGATCTGTAAAATCAAATCAGTTTTATGTCTTCTTTCAGAAAATTTATCACAAGTCCCACTTTGACTTGAACACCACTTGTAGATCAGTGTGATGATGTATATTAGTCCAAGAAGTATGTATTTGAATGGAAGTACTATTTTATAAGACTGGTAGGCTTTACAGTAACAGTCACACTTGTACTTACTTGTACACTATTGTTCCTTTTTTAGGTGCCAGCTTACTGTATGGGATGGCGGTGTAAGCTCTGTGCAATTGTTGCATCATCAAAAGGAATTTCGATCATTATCGAGTGAAGCATGGTACTGTTGATCAAGGATATTCAGTGTCCTGTCTTCATTTAAACTGTCATTGCTTCATTAAGACCTGAGAAGTTTTGCACACACATTTGTATGGATCCCACTGTTTGCATGAAACTAAAGAGTGTGAATGCGTGCAATCTTTCAGATGATAAATGTGTGATTTATTAGATTCTAATACAAAAGAGTACTTTTCACATATTAACTGTATAATGTTAGTGGCATATCAATTCAGCTCACTGTTTTTATGATCCTGTTAACCAGGTTGAGTTTAGACTTCATGTTTTGTAAAATTTGACAATTAAATGTTTAATTAAAATGGTAATGTGTGTATTGTTTCTTTGTTTATAATTTGGTGTCATTAGATACATTTACCAGAATTAAAATACTCCGTAAGTAAGTAAACGGTAAATATAGTTTTAAAAAAGTAAGTGTAACATAGTTACATAACTAGTTAATAATAGTCTAATTTTCAGTTTCTTCTACCTTAAATTTCAATTACATCTAATCAGTTATTTGACTCATTTTCACTTGGTGTACCATTGCATTTACTACTGATTTTCATTACATTTACTCAATTTTGTACATCATTGTACTAAATATAGTTATTCAGGTATACTTTTTTTTTTACTGACTTGTACTCAATTCATGAAGTATATTTTACATGATTTCTCAACTTTTATATTTACTCAATATTTTTAAGTGTAAAAATGTTTCACCAAAAAAATTGAGTACAGCACAGTTTTATTTTTTAGAGTGTAAGATAATATTTATTAGAGAATAATAATCATAGACAAACAAATTATCATAAAGAAAAAAAAACACATTTTAAACATCTAAAAAGTGTTAGTCTGTGGTAAAATAGGTGTTACTTCTTGTTGCAACTAATTCCTCCAGACTTGTTTCTGGTATGACATGGGAGCCCACAAGAAAATGGGTGTTACTGTTTCCTTAAAACACATTTAATGTTTAGGCAGCACATCCAGATTCTACTGTCTAGCACATTCAGATTCTACACACACACACACATACATACATACATACATACATACATACATACATACATACATACATATACAGTGGTGTGAAAAACTATTTGCCCCCTTCCTGATTTCTTATTCTTTTGCATGTTTGTCACACTTAAATGTTTCTGCTCATCAAAAACCGTTAACTATTAGTCAAAGATAACGTAATTGAACACAAAATGCAGTTTTTAAATGAAGGTTTACGTTATTAAGGGAGAAAAAAACCCAAAATCTACATGGCCCTGTGTGAAAAAGTGATTGCCCCCCTTGTTAAAATATAACTTAACTGTGGTTTATCATACCTGAGTTCAATTTCTGTAGTCACCCCCAGGCCTGGTTACTGCCACACCTGTTTCAATCAAGAAATCACTTAAATAGGAGCTACCTGACACAGAGAAGCAGACCAAAAGCACCTCAAAAGCTAGACATCATGCCAAGATCCAAAGAAATTCAGGAACAAATGAGAACAAAAGTAATTGAGATCTATCAGTCTGGTAAAGGTTATAAAGCCATTTCTAAAGCTTTGGGACTCCAGCGAACCACAGTGAGAGCCATTATCCACAAATGACAAAAACATGGAACAGTGGTGAACCTTCCCAGGAGTGGCCGGCCGACCAAAATTACCCCAAGAGCGCAGAGACAACTCATCCGAGAGGCCACAAAAGACCCCAGGACAACATCTAAAGAACTGCAGGCCTCACTTGCCTCAATTAAGGTCAGTGTTCACGACTCCACCATAAGAAAGAGACTGGGCAAAAATGGCCTGCATGGCAGATTTCCAAGGCGCAAACCACTTTTAAGCAAAAAGAACATTAAGGCTCATCTCAATTTTGCTAAAAAACATCTCAATGATTGCCAAGACTTTTGGGAAAATACCTTGTGGACCGACGAGACAAAAGTAGAACTTTTTGGAAGGTGCATGTCCCGTTACATCTACCGTAAAAGTAACACAGCATTTCAGAAAAAGAACATCATACCAACAGTAAAGTATGGTGGTGGTAGTGTGATGGTCTGGGGTTGTTTTGCTGCTTCAGGACCTGGAAGGCTTGCTGAGATAGATGGAACCATGAATTCTACTGTCTACCAAAAAATCCTGAAGGAGAATGTCCGGCCATCTGTTCGTCAACTCAAGCTGAAGCGATCTTGGGTGCTGCAGCAGGACAATGACCCAAAACACACCAGCAAATCCACCTCTGAATGGCTGAAGAAAAACAAAATGAAGACTTTGGAGTGGCCTAGTCAAAGTCCTGACCTGAATCCTATTGAGATGTTGTGGCCTGACCTTAAAAAGGCGGTTCATGCTAGAAAACCCTCAAATAAAGCTGAATTACAACAATTCTGCAAAGATGAGTGGGCCAAAATTCCTCTAGAGTGCTGTAAAAGACTCGTTGCAAGTTATTGCAAACGCTTGATTGCAGTTATTGCTGCTAAGGGTGGCCCAACCGGTTGTTAGGTTCAGGGGGCATTTACTTTTTCACACAGGGTATAACAGTCAACCCTTAGAGGGCGCCTAACGCCCGTTTAATGTTTTGTTTTGTAGTTTGTTTTGAGTTTAGTTATGACTTCAGTTCCCAGTCTGCACCTCGGTCAGGTGACGTAAGAAGCTCACCTGAACCGAGGAAAGCCAATTACGTTATGATTATGTTTTGTATAAATAGCCTGGCTGAACAGCAGTCAGGCGTCTAGCTTTTGTTGTATTTACTGTATGCTTAAGTTTGTGTTTGGTGTTATGCCTTTTTATGTTGAATAAAAAGTTCTTAATGAACCGTCAGCTCGCCTCCTCTGCGATCATGCCACGCACACACACCCGACACAGACATCGCGGTAAGAAACGTGACAGAAAGCTAGACCGTCCAAGTGGCATGGCAGAGGATTTCCCCCTGGAATATTTTTGTGGGGGCGCGGATACCATCTCGTCCGAGCTGGCAGACTGGCTGTATGATGGCGAGGAGGAGATGTATCGGAGTTGCGAATACAGCTTGCTAATGGAGCAGGAGGGTTTGCTGTAGGACAGCGAGGAGCACGGCGAGACAGAGTTCTGGCAAAGCTGGGAGAACTGCAGGTACGCCGAGGAGGCGGAGATGCAGGAGGAGAAAGTGACACAGAGGGAGAGGATGGCGCAGCAGAGCTGGAAAGGCTGCGGGCTCGCCATCCGGCGCACACCGCCGAGAGGTGTAGCGGCCGAGGGAGAGACGGGAGGATTCTACAGGCACTGGGCAGAGCGCAACCAGGAGTGCATCCGTGACCTGCGCGAGCAGGCACTCCCACTCCTGCCACTGCCTAAACCGGTCGCGGAGGAAGACACGCATGGGCGATGCAGCATGGACGACGCGCTTCCTCCGCCCCCGCCGCCGATGCGGAGCAGGGAGGATCATGCGCCGCTGCTGCACAGCGACGAGGACGCGTTTCCTCCACCTCCGCCACCGCTGCTCGGCGCGGAGGACTACGCGCCTTCTCTGTTCGAGGAGGAGGAAGTCATCTCCACCATTCAACCGCCGTGCGATCTAGAGGGCGTCATCCTTCCGCCTCCTCCAAGCTTCAAGGACAGCGCGCTAGCTCGTCAGCAGCCGCTGAACCACGCACCCGCTCTGCCGCTGCCTCCCGGCTTTGAGGACGACGCTGAGCCGCCGAGCGCAGTGCCAGCTCCTCCGCCGCCGTCGAGCTCAGTGCCAGCTCCACCGCCGCCGTCGAGCTCAGTGCCAGATCCTCTGCCGCCGTCGAGCGCAGTGCCAGCTCCTCAGCCGCCGTCGAGCGCAGTGCCAGCTCCAACGCCGCCGTCGAGCTCAGAGTCAGCTCCTCCGCCGCCGTCGAGCTCAGTGCCAGCTCCTCCGGCGCCGTCGAGCGCAGTGCCAGCTCCAACGCCGCCGTCGAGCGCAGTGCCAGCGCCACCGCCGCCGTCGAGCGCCGTCTCCAGCTCCGCAACGGCCGAGCACGTCTCCAGCTCCGCAGCAGCCGAGCACGTCTCCAGCTCTGCAACGGCCAAGCACGTCTCCAGCTCTGCAACGGCTGAGCGCGTCTCCGGCTCTGCAACGGCCGAGCACGTCTCCAGCCCAGCAGCCACCGAGCACGTCTCCAGCCCCGTCACCCAGCCTCCTGGTCGGGAGGCAGAAGGTAGAACATTGGGGTGGGTGTCCGGGGCCGCCGGTGTTTTTGGGGGGAGGATACTATAACGGTCAACCCCTAGAGGGCGCCTAACGCCCGTTTAATGTTTCGTTTTGTAGTTTGTTTGGAGTTTAGTTATGACTTCAGTTCCCAGTCTGCACCTCGGTCAGGTGATGTAAGAAGCTCACCTGAACCGAGGAAAGCCAATTACGTTATGATTATGTTTTGTATAAATAGCCTGGCTGAACAGCAGTCAGGCCTCTAGCTTTTGTTGTATTTATGCTTAAGTTTGTGTTTGGTGTTATGCCTTTTTATGTTGAATAAAAAGACCTTAATGAACCGTCAGCTCGCCTCCTCTGCGATCATACCACGCACACACACCCGACACAGACATTGCGGTAAGAAACGTGACACAGGGCCATGTAGGTTTGGATTTTTTTTCTTCCTAAATAATAAAACCCCTCATTTAAAAACTGCATTTTGTGTTTACTTGTGTTATCTTTGACTAATAGTCTGAATGTGTTTGATGATCAGAAACATTTTGTTTGACAAACATGCAAAAGAAAAAGAAATCAGGAGGGGGGCAAATAGTTTTTCACACCACTGTATATACACACACACACATACATACAGTATATACTGTATATATAATTGCAGAATTATAACATATATTCTGTCAGAATAACAAAAATTATAGCAGGAATTATGTATATGCAAAATCAATCGTGATATAGACCCTGTGATTAAATGCACCATTTTGTATTCAACCTTATTTATAGAGGCTACCATCAAATATTGACACAAATGATCTCATTAAGGGACTGTTTGCCAAATATTGATTTATTAACTCAAATGTATTAATATAAACATATTTAAATTATTGACAAACTCCCGCCTATGAATATATTACCTGTAATAAACTGCAGTCTTTTTGTGAGTTAATAATTGTACAGGTCTATAATATGATTTAGGTTTTGATCAGTTGTACATCACTGCTGGTGACTGATTGTGCAGGGTGCTGTATAACTATTTGAACAGAATGTTTGCCATAAGAGTAAATGTGTGAGTTACTGTTACCATGTAAGTTATTGTGAGAAACTTCTTCCCTTAATTCATTTATTACTATTCAAAAATTAAGTAAATTATCTACATTTTGTTTTTCCTACAGTAACACATGATTTGCTGAGACAGTAGAATCTGGATGTGCTGCCTAAACATTAAATGTGTTTTAAAGAAACAGTAACACCCATTTTCTTGTGGGCTACCAGAAACAAGTCTGGAGGAATTAGTTGCAACAAGAAGTAACACCTATTTTACTGCAGACTAACACTTTTTAGATGTTTAAAAATTTTTAAAAGTGTTTTTTTTTTTATCTTTGTAATAATTTGTTTGCCTGTGATTATTATTCTCTAATAAATATTGTCATATACACTGAACAAGTGGTGCTGAATAACACGCTTTAATGGTTTAAAGATAAAGTTAAAGATGGAGAGCCATTGTAGAAAAATGGAAAAACTCTTAGTAAAATTGTGTATTATAGTGTGCAAGTGGGTATTACTGTAGCTATAAGATCAGTAAATGTCACTTTCTCCTTGTTCTAATCCAGATGTCTGACCACAGGCAGAGTTCGACATCTGTATCAGAAGACAATAGTGAAAAAGCTTGTCATAAAGCCAAATGACACAGTGCATCAAAATACAAGGTGATTTACTTGAAAGAGTGCCTGAGTATACTGTAATTAGTCTCGCTAGAATTAATCAATCTAAAGGAAACATTGCTGGGATGCTTCTGACTCGGACTGATAAGGTACGTACGCACCTGTCACGTTTTGCTCTATGTCTGTGTCGGATGTGTGTGCGAGGCATGATCGCGGAGGCGAGCTGACGGTTTAACAAAGTTCTTTATTTTCAAGAATAAACAAAACATAAACCCTCCAACACAAACTAAACTTAAATGACTAATGCTAGACGCCTGACTGAGATTCAGTCAGGCTATTTATAGAACTAAACATAAATTAACTAATAATTGGCTTACCTCGGTTCAGGTGAGCTTCTACGTCACCTGACCGAGGTGCAAACTGGGAAATGAAGTTTAACGTTAAACATAAACCAAACTACAAAACAAAAACAAAAACCGGGCGTTAGGCGCCCTCTAGGGGTCAACCATCACAGCACCAGACAGCCAATGCGCTCCTTCACTCAGTCACTCATGTATGGTGTACAGTATTGGACAGTGCGTGTCTTCATAGTGTGAATCTAGTGGGTCACCAATTTATTTAAGCGATGTCAGAGTGAATTTAGGAAGAAATATGGCATGGCAGAAATTTAATCCTTCTTTGGCAACAGTGTAATTTCAAAGGGCCATTCAAGGCCACCACAGTCAGTGGATCTGCATCTGACACCACCAGACTCTTTCTTTTGGGGGGATTTGGAACAAACCTTGTACTGTGGAAGATTTGAAGGAAAACATCCTTCAAATCATTATTGCTGCTATTCCCCCCGATATCCATGTCGATATGTTCAGGAACATGGAGTTGATTAAACATACGTCAAGGTATGTAGTGTATTTTTTTTTTTGGTTCTGATTGCTTCATCATAGTTAGAGTTATTACAGAATATTCGGGGTCCTCTTATAAAAAAAATACAATTTAAATATCCTATGACATAAATAAATATCCTATGACAAACTGAGCATAAAAGTAAACAAGTTTTTTTATGCCCCATGGTTTTGTAATACAGTACATAATACATATAACATTATTAGTTATGTCTGGTCTCTCCAATATATCAAGGTTCATCAGCAAGAAACCATACAGAGATTTGCTAATTGGGAATATGCCTCTAAGACAACAGCATTAAATCTAGTTGTTTGCACGAGCAATAAAAACTCCAGCTTCCGGATGCTCTTCTGCTTGGCCTTGTTAACAACAACCTTTAGTTACATTACTATCACTTGAATCAGGACTTTTACTGTGTTTCACAAATAAGTGTTTCACATATTGTTTGTTTCAGGAGTTGTTAGTGAAGGCTCAAGAAGCATGAAACCTCTCCCTCTTTGTGTCTAATTAATTGTTGATGTGTTTAGCAAATTATTGAACAGGGACATCTGCTGTAGTGCAGCAGTTATAACATTCAAAAAGCCCATTCTGGTTGAAATGCACTCACCTAACCTTTTTTGATATTACTGCCAATCTGATCTGTAGACAGAGCCAGAGGAGTTACACCATGTGTTATTGTTGTATTATAATATTGTATTATATTTTGTATCATATTGTTACTAACAGACATGCCTTTATTTAAATAGTGTATTATGAAGAGAGATGGAATGGCGGCATAGTGATTAGCACAGAGGATGCCAGAGTCAAGGGTTCGAGTCCCAGGTCTGTGTGTGTGGTGTTTGCATGTTCTCCACGAGCTTAATGGGTTTCTTCTGGGTACTCCCGTTTCCTCCCACAGCCCAGTGACAAGTGCCTGTAGTGAGTGTGTGTGATGTGCCTAGTGCCCCCAGTCCCCTGAGCATGCTGTGAACCTGGACAGGATAAGTGGTACAGAGAAAGAGTGAGTGAGAGGAGGAAGGTGTGTTCGAAAGCAGAGAGAGAAAAGGAAAGGCAAGAGTTTAGGAGTGATAGTAGGGACTTTGAATGTTGGGACCATGACAGGGAAGGGAAGAGAGTTGGTTGATATGATGCAGAGAAGGAAGGTGGATATCCTGTGTGTCCAGGAGACCAGGTGGAAAGGTAGCAAGGCTAGAAGCTTAGGATCAGGGTTCAAATTGTTTTACCATGGTGTGGAGAGGGAAAGAAATGGAGTAGGAGTTATTCTGAAAGAGGAGCTTCCAGAGTCTGAAGCTGGATATTGAAGGGGTGATGTTCAATGTTGTTAGTGGCTATGCCCCACAGGTAGGATGCGAGTCAGAAGAGAAGGAGAAATTCTGGAGTGAGTTAGTGTCACGAGTCACGGTCTGCCGGCCGGCTTTTTTCCCACGCTGTCACTCCCCCACGCGCTCATGTTTTTGTTTAGCCGTCACGTGCGCTCTCACGCCCCCGTTTCCGCCCCGTCTGCTCACCTGTTTCCCATTCCCTGACTGATTACTCCAGCGATTTAAGCATGCGCGGCGCGCTGCTCAAATCGCTGGATTATTGTGTGTGTTTACCTCGATTCTCTCGCGTTTCTTTTCTCTAGCTTTCACGTTACGACCTCGCTTTGTTTTTTCTCGTTTTGATTTTCTGCCTGCCGATTTGGATTGTTCGCCTGCCCTTTTGATCTCCCGGTTTTGACCTCATGCTTTCCCTTTTTGATTACGGCTTTAGTCTAGTGTTTTTGCTTTGGACGCTTCGCTGACGGACTCACGGCTTTCGACCCTTGCTCACGTCCCCCGACCACGCCCCCACATCTCTATACAGTCAGTAACCGCGCTTGGATTCTTACCGTTCTGCCTGCGCCCGTGACAGAATAATCCAGCCAGTTATGGATCCAGCGGTTTCTGACCATTTGAGAGCGGCATTGGAGAGTCAAGGTGCCCTGCTTGGAAATCACCAACAGGAACTGCTTAGTACAAAGCAGTCCCTCGCCGACGTCACGTCTCAGCTCCAGAGACTCCAACTCTCTCTACCGCAAGGAGCAAGCTCCCACGCGCAACAGGAGCCACGCCTTCCCGCCCCCCCCCACCTACGAGGGAGATCCAGGCACATGTCGCTCTTTCCTATCTCAGTGTTCCCTGATCTTCGAGCTCCAAGCCTCCGCCTTTTCCACTGAACGATCCAAGGTGGCCTACGTCATCACGCTCCTGTCTGGACGCGCCCGGGAATGGAGCACCGCTCTTTGGGATGCCCATGACCCCTGCTGTTCCAGTTATGAGGACTTCTCCAGGGAGATGAAGAGGGTGTTCGACCGCTCATGCCATGGCAGAGAGGCGGGCCGAAGGCTGCTGAATCTCCGCCAGGGCTCGCGCTCTGCCTATGACTATGCTATTGAGTTCCAGACCCTGGCCCTTCCCAGCGGTTGGAACAACCGAGCACTATGCGACGTCTTTTTGGAGGGCCTGACAAAGAAGCTCCAAGATGAGCTAATCTCACGAGAGCTCCCCTCGTCTCTCCAAGAGCTTGTGGACCTGGCCAGTCGAGTAGATGCCCGTCTCCGTCTTCGTAGGTCAGCCCGGTTTTCTCCACCCAGAGCTCTACCGCGACTCCCACCTCCACGAGTTGAACCCCAGGAGGAACCCATGCAACTGGGCAGAACCCGCATCACCCCAGAGGAGCGTCACCGCCGCCGAGTGGAGGGGGCCTGCTTCTACTGTGGGAAACCAGGTCACCTGCTTAAGAACTGCCCAGCAAAAGGGAGCGCCCTCTAGTTCAGCTGGGAGCACTAGAGGGCGAGACTCCAAGAAGGCTCCCAGACCAACGTCATCTGCTTCCCATCCTCCTCATCCATGAGCAACAGACCCACCTAGTGCAGGCACTGGTCGATTCGGGTTCAGATCGCAACCTGCTGAATGCGGCTTCAGCCCAAATCCTGGGTATTCCTGCGCTGCCCTTGGAGAACCACCTCAAGGTCCAGGCCCTCGACGGGAGTCCGCTCCCACCTATCACCCACAGAACCCCTCTCATTGGTCTAAAAGTCTCCGGCAATCATTCAGAACAGACGTCGCTGTTCATCATGGAGGGGTCACATGCCACGGTCGTCCTAGGCCTCCCCTGGTTAATACAACACAACCCGCACATCGATTGGGTCAGGAATTCGATCGTAGCCTGGAGCCCGTCATGTTCTACGTCATGCTTACGCGCCGCCACTACGCCCTGCCTCGACCCTACCCCCACAAAGGAGCCATCGGACCTCACCTGTGTTCCCCCAGAATACCATGACCTCAGGACTGTGTTTAGCAAGTCACGTGCAGTCTCTCTTCCCCCCCACCGACCATACGACTGCGCCATTGACCTCCTTCCAGGCACCACCCCCCCCAAGGGTCGTCTTTATTCTCTGTCACCCAAGGAACGCCAAGCTATGGACCAGTACATCACGGAATCCCTTGCCGCAGGAATCATCCGCCCCTCTTCTTCTCCGGCAGGGGCTGGATTCTTCTTCGTAGGCAAAAAAGATGGTTCCCTTCGCCCGTGCATTGATTATAGGGGCCTTAACGACATCACTATAAAGAACCGATACCCCCTTCCCCTAATGTCTACTGCCTTCGAACTCCTTCAGGGGGCCAGCACCTTCACCAAGCTCGATCTGCGCAACGCCTATCACCTTGTCCGCATCCGGGAAGGGGATGAATGGAAAACGGCCTTCAACACACCAACTGGACATTATGAATACCTGGTGGTCCCCTTTGGACTTACTAATGCCCCCGGAGTGTTTCAGGCCTTAATCAACGACGTTCTCAGAGACTTCCTCAATTCTTCCGTATTCGTCTATCTAGACGATATCCTGATCTTCTCTCACAACCCAGAGGAACACCAACATCACGTCAGGCAGGTACTGCAGAGGCTGCTGGAGAACAACTTGTTCATCAAGGCGGAGAAGTGCGAGTTCCACACCACATCTACCACGTTCCTCGGATTCACCATCAGCCCCAAGGGCATCGAGATGGAACCTGCTAAGCTCCAAGCAGTCACTAGGTGGCCCACCCCCACCTCTCGGCATGAACTCCAGAGATTCCTAGGCTTTGCTAATTTTTATCGTCGGTTTATCCGAGGCTACAGCTCCATCGCCGCCCCTCTAACAGCCCTGACCTCTACCAAGACCCATTTCTGCTGGAACCAGGAATCTGAGAAAGCCTTCAGCGAGCTGAAGAAACGGTTCACCTCCGCCCCTATCCTCACCATCCCAGATCCGTCACAGCAGTTCATCGTGGAGGTCGACGCCTCCAGCACCGGAGTAGGAGGCATCCTCTCACAAAGATCCAACCGGGATAATAAGCTGCACCCCTGTTCTTTCTTCTCCCACCGCCTAACTCCTGCTGAAAGCAATTACGGCATCGGAGACCGTGAACTCTTAGCCATCAAGTTAGCACTGGAGGAATGGAGACACTGGCTAGAGGGAACGGAGGTCCCATTCCTAGTTTGGACCGATCACAAGAACCTCGAGTACCTACGAAGCGCCAAGAGGCTCAATTCTCGTCAGGCCCGGTGGTCCCTGTTCTTCGCGAGGTTCAATTTCACCCTCTCCTACCGACCAGGCTCTAAGAACACCAAGCCGGACGCCCTCTCAAGACTATTTACAACCACCCAAGACCCTGCCTCATGTGAGACGATTCTGCCACCTCCCTGCCTGCTCGCAGTGGCCGAGCTCGACATCGAAACTAGTGTCAAGCAAGCCCTATCCCATGGACCAAGCCCAAGCAATGTGCCTCCGAACCGCCTCTTCGTTCCCCTCAACCTGCGTTCCCAAGTCCTGGAGTGGGCCCACAGTTCTAAACTCTCTTGCCACCCAGGCTCCGCCAGAACTAGCCCAGCACTAGCCCAGCAGCGGTTTTGGTGGCCCACCCTCAAGGAGGACACCTCTCACTTTGTTGCAGCGTGCAATGTCTGCATAAGATCTAAGCATGTCAACACGGCCCCGGCTGGCCTCCTCAGACCCTTGCCCATCCCTCATCGCCCCTGGTCCAACATCGCCCTGGACTTTGTCACCGGACTACCCCCCTCCACCGGCCACACCTGCATCATGACCGTGGTTGATCGGTTCTCTAAAGCGGCTCACTTCATCCCCCTACCAAAACTCCCATCCGCCAAGGAGACTGCAGAACTTATGATTAATCATGTATTTAAGCTCCACGGCCTGCCTAAGGACATCGTGTCTGATCGGGGCACACAGTTCACCTCTCAGTTCTGGAAGGCATTTTGTAAGCTCATCGGAGCCACTCCAAGCCTGTCATCAGGTTTCCATCCTCAATCCAATGGGCAGACGGAGAGGAAGAACCAGGCTCTCGAGGTCGCCCTGAGATGCATGACCTACCGGGATGTCACCTCGTGGAGCAGATTCCTGCCCTGGGTCGAATACGCCCACAACTCTCTAGTCTCTTCATCTACTGGGCTGTCCCCCTTCCAGTGCTGCCTGGGTTACCAACCACCCTTGTTCCCCTCTCAGGAAGAGGAGGTCAGCGTCCCCTCTGCCCAAGCCTTCATTCGCCGCTGCAGGAGGACCTGGACTCAGGCCAGAAGGACGCTGCTACGACAAGGCAGAACTTATAAGGAGCAAGCAGACCGCAGACGCTCTCAGGCCCCCAAGTACAGGATAGGGCAGAGAGTCATGCTCTCCACCAGAGACCTCCCTCTTAAGACCCTGTCCCGCAAACTCTCACCCCGTTACATCGGCCCTTTCACCATAACCAAGATTGTCAATCCCTGCGCGGTCAAACTTTTGCTTCCCTCTACGATGCGACGAATAAATCACACATTCCACGTGTCCCAGCTACGTCGCCTCATCTCATGCCCATTAAGTCCCCCCACCCACCCTCTGCCTCCTCCCCGTATCATTGACGGCGGTGAAGCCTACACTGTCCGCCGCCTCCTGAAAGCTCGCCGCCGAGGTAGAGGCATTCAGTACCTGGTGGACTGGGAGGGCTATGGCCCTGAGGAGAGAAGCTGGATCCCCGCCAAGTTCATCCTAGACCCCAAGCTAATCTCAGACTTTCACAAACGTTTCCCTGAAGCTCCCCGTCCTAACGCCCAGAGGCGTTCGTAAGGAGGGGGGTACTGTCACGAGTCACGGTCTGCCGGCCGGCTTTTTTCCCACGCTGTCACTCCCCCACGCGCTCATGTTTTTGTTTAGCCGTCACGTGCGCTCTCACGCCCCCGTTTCCGCCCCGTCTGCTCACCTGTTTCCCATTCCCTGACTGATTACTCCAGCGATTTAAGCATGCGCGGCGCGCTGCTCAAATCGCTGGATTATTGTGTGTGTTTACCTCGATTCTCTCGCGTTTCTTTTCTCTAGCTTTCACGTTACGACCTCGCTTTGTTTTTTCTCGTTTTGATTTTCTGCCTGCCGATTTGGATTGTTCGCCTGCCCTTTTGATCTCCCGGTTTTGACCTCATGCTTTCCCTTTTTGATTACGGCTTTAGTCTAGTGTTTTTGCTTTGGACGCTTCGCTGACGGACTCACGGCTTTCGACCCTTGCTCACGTCCCCCGACCACGCCCCCACATCTCTATACAGTCAGTAACCGCGCTTGGATTCTTACCGTTCTGCCTGCGCCCGTGACAGTTAGATGAAGCGTTGCAGAGCATCCCCAGAGGTGAGAGAGTGGTGATTGGTGCAGACTTCAATCAACATGTTGGGAAGGGAACAGAGGTGATGAAAATGTGATGGGCAGGTTTGGTCTTCAGGACAGGAATGAAGAAGGACAGATGGTGGTGGACTTTGCAAAGAGGAGTGAAATGGCAGTAGTAAATACTTTCTTATAAATACACCTATACCGAATGGCAACTACGCTAATTCTCCCCATCTGTTCTGTATTTCTCTACCCATCCCGAGGCATCGGGAGATTTTGCCAGCTTCAGTAGACAAAGGCCGACCCTGCGAGGTTCCTGAGGCATCCAGAGAAGGACCAGCTCCAACTGGATTCAGCTTTATGATGGTTGGAGCTACACATGCTGCTCCTGTGCTTCCAGTGATCCAGACCTCATCTGCCCTCTGCACCTACTGACTCGTCCCTATGCTGAACTGGTCTTCATGACAAATTTAAATAATTTCTGTCATATTGAATTTTCACCTGCACAACACACAAGATGTTATATCATTTCTATCTGTTATCGCCCAAATGAGGATGGGTTCCCTGTTGAGTCTGGTTCCTCTCAAGGTTTCTTCCTAATGCCATCTCAGGGAGTTTTTCCTTGCCACCGTCGCCGTCACCCTTGGCTTGCTCATCAGAGAAATTTCATTCATTCGTCTCATTATTATCTGCTCATTTTTCTCACACATCCACACTTCCAGTTATTTTCTTTTCTATAATTATTATTATTATTTGTTTTTATTTATTTATTTTCTATTATAATTTTATTTATTTATTTATTATTTTATATATAATTATTCTATATATATATACAGTATACAGTGGTGTGAAAAACTATTTGCCCCCTTCCTGATTTCTTATTCTTTTGCATGTTTGTCACACTTAAATGTTTCTGCTCATCAAAAACCGTTAACTATTAGTCAAAGATAACATAATTGAACACAAAATGCAGTTTTTAAATGAAGGTTTACGTTATTAAGGGAGAAAAAAACTCCAAATCTACATGGCCCTGTGTGAAAAAGTGATTGCCCCCCTTGTTAAAAAATAACTTAATTGTGGTTTATCACACCTGAGTTCAATTTCTGTAGTCACCCCCAGGCCTGATTACTGCCACACCTGTTTCAATCAAGAAATCACTTAAATAGGAGCTACCTGACACAGAGAAGTAGACCAAAAGCACCTCAAAAGCTAGACATCATGCCAAGATCCAAAGAAATTCAGGAACAAATGAGAACAAAAGTAATTGAGATCTATCAGTCTGGTAAAGGTTATAAAGCCATTTCTAAAGCTTTGGGACTCCAGTGAACCACAGTGAGAGCCATTATCCACAAATGGCAAAAACATGGAACAGTGGTGAACCTTCCCAGGAGTGGCCGGCCGACCAAAATTACCCCAAGAGCGCAGAGACAACTCATCCGAGAGGCCACAAAAGACCCCAGGACAACATCTAAAGAACCGCAGGCCTCACTTGCCTCAATTAAGGTCAGTGTTCACGACTCCACCATAAGAAAGAGACTGGGCAAAAACGGCCTGCATGACAGATTTCCAAGGCGCAAACCACTTAAGCAAAAAGAACATTAAGGCTCGTCTCAATTTTGCTAAAAAACATCTCAATGATTGCCAAGACTTTTGGGAAAATACCTTGTGGACCGACGAGACAAAAGTTGAACTTTTTGGAAGGTGCGTGTCCCGTTACATCTGGCGTAAAAGTAACAGCATTTCAGAAAAAGAACATCATACCAACAGTAAAATATGGTGGTGGTAATGTGATGGTCTGGGGTTGTTTTGCTGCTTCAGGACCTGGAAGGCTTGCTGTGATAGATGGAACCATGAATTCTACTGTCTACCAAAAAATCCTGAAGGAGAATGTCCGGCCATCTGTTCGTCAACTCAAGCTGAAGCGATCTTGGGTGCTGCAGCAGGACAATGACCCAAAACACACCAGCAAATCCACCTCTGAATGGCTGAAGAAAAACAAAATGAAGACTTTGGAGTGGCCTAGTCAAAGTCCTGACCTGAATCCTATTGAGATGTTGTGGCATGACCTTAAAAAGGCGGTTCATGCTAGAAAACCCTCAAATAAAGCTGAATTACAACAGTTCTGCCAAAATTCCTCCAGAGCGCTGTAAAAGACTCGTTGCAAGTTATCGCAAACGCTTGATTGCAGTTATTGCTGCTAAGGGTGGCCCAACCAGTTATTAGGTTCAGGGGGCAATTACTTTTTCACACAGGGCCATGTAGGTTTGGATTTTTTTTCTCCCTAAGTAATAAAACCCCTCATTTAAAAACTGCATTTTGTGTTTACTTGTGTTATCTTTGACTAATAGTTAAATGTGTTTGATGATCAGAAACATTTTGTGTGACAAACTGACAAAAGAATAAGAAATCAGGAGGGGGGCAAATAATTTTTCACACCACTGTATATATATATATATTTTTTTTTTTTTTTTTTAATTTCTTTAATTTTTGTGAAGCTGCTTTGAGACAATGACCATTGTTAAAAGCGCTATATAAATAAAATTGAATTGAATTGAATTCCAGAAGAGGCAGGTATATATATATATATCTCAATATATTATCAGTTAAATTTAAATGTACTCATAAATATGTACTGTACTTATATTTAGGTTTAGGTTTAGGTTTAGTTTATTTATAAAGCACATTTATAACAGCCGTGAGACTGACCAAAGTGCTGTACATCCACATCATAATATCATAAAAAGGCTAAAAATACATTATACACACAAAAATGTAATAGGCTAAAAATGCACTATACTGTACATACAACAACGAAATAGGCACAGTAGCGCCTAGTAGGCCAGGGAAAACAAATGGGTTTTTAAAAGGGATTTAAAAATGGTCAAACTGGGAGCCGTTCGAATATAAAATGGCAAGTCATTCCAGAGACGAGGGCCAATAACCGAGAAAGCACGGTCACCTCTACGCTTAAGTCTGGAGTGTGGGATTAAGAGGAGGTTCTGGTCGCAGGATCTCAATCTTCTCAGGGGGGTATGATGGTGCAACAATTCAGATAAATAGATGGGTGCTTGCTGGTGTAACGATTTAAAAACAAATAGTAAAATTTTAAAATGAATTCTGAATTTAGTGCACTACTTTCTCGTGTGTGCGCGTTTTAGACACGCTGAATCGCTTTCCCTCGCGCGCGCGATCTCAAACTCGTTCCTGCGCGCTGAAAATCACTTTTGCCCGTTCAACATAATTTATGTTTTTACTCTCTCACTCTTCTGTCCGCTCACAGTCATAAAGCGACACTTAAACTGCAGCAGCGTAGTGAACTCTGCAACTATTCCAGCCAACCGGAGACTAGAAGCGGTGCGACACCAGCCAATCATCTGTTTCCTGATTGGCTCCCCAGTTCTCCACTTCTAGTTTGAATTAACGTCTGAAGCTGCATCATCGCGTGCGTTAGTTCGTATCGTTATTACTTTAAAATAAAAAAAAAATTTAAAAAAATTACTTTATTTTTATCGGCACATGGTAAATTTAACGGTTTTTGTTAGGTAATTTGTAACTAAGTACATACTTTAAGCTGTATAATGTATTGTCTAATGTGTTGTTGTTAATGTGTTGTGTACTTTGCTTGTGGTATAATGGCTCTGTAGCTCTCGGCCTGTTTTCAGTCTCTGTGTAACAGAATCAACACACCAGGTTTAAACTAATACTGTACCTGTAGATTCAAATACTAATGTCTGTCTGTGTTCACACAACAGGTTTAAACTAATACTGTACCTGTAGATTCTAATACTAATGTCTGTCTGTGTTCACACACCAGTTTATATTTTAGTTTGTGTTTGTGAGACAACCTGACTTTTGTTGAACACAAATAAACTATAGTAGTGCTTTTTCGTAACCTTGCAAATTAAATCTGTTGAACTCATGAATAAAATCTGCCTCATAATTACTGATATAATGTGTTTCAAAAACATGTTATAGTGTAGAAAATGCATTTAGCAGTTGTAAATTATCCTAAACACCTTTAGTGTACTGGTAACACATTTGCAATACTGTAGAATAGAAGGTTGTGTGTACTGTATGATACAATAAAGTATATTTGTATTAACCATAAAGTGTACTTTTGTAATATTTGTAAGTGTCCAGAAGTATAACAGCTATTGCTGCAATAAGAATATGCTCATAGTATATTAATCATGTATTTGTAATACAGTAAAAATTGCTGTAATGTATTATAATACATTAAATATATACTTAAATTGTATTATTAATTACTGTCAAGTACTGTATGTAGGTTAGTACACACACAGCCATATACTTTAAGTGTACTAAGTATACTTAAAATTGTTCCACTTTAGCACACAAAAGTATACTTAATACACTTAAAATTGTGCTTTTGTACAATTTAAATACAACTTAAATACACTTAGTACAAAATTAGTTGTTCCAAAATAGCAAACTTCAAGTATACTAGTCATTAGTCTGGAGTAAGTACATTTAAGTATGCTTTGGCATGCTAGGATTTAATATACTTACAGTAGCATACTTCTTTTTTACTAGGGAGGGCCTCTAACAACAATTTATTATCCGTTCGCACTTTGGCTGGTTGTTATTTTAGTGTTTCTTTGTGCTTTCCGATGTAAACTAACTCAAGTCAGGTCCTGGGACGAGGAAGGATATATTTCGATTTCTGCACCACCCGCCTCACAACTGATCTTCCAAGCATGACAATGCATGCTTTGTTTAAGATGAACGTTAATTGCACAACCGTTAAGCATTAGCCCATAGCTGAGAATCTACTTTTTGTTTTAATCCCCATACATTCTATCTGGATTTTATGACCCTAATGTTAACACCCATCCTCACTAGTTCACACAACTAGAATCAGGACATTAAGAAAAAGAAGAAAAAAAAAGAAGGAGAAGGGAGAAAAGCAGTTAAGCAGATAGATAAGCTAATATATGAAATAAAATAAAACTATAATAATAAAGAGATTGCATATACAGTTGGATGTCTTAAGAAATAATGGGTTGAAACAACAGCTGACCTTTGTTTCTTAAAATAAAGACTGACTGTTGCTGTTGTTACATAATTACCTAATTCGATATGTGTTATTTAATCCTTTTGAAATCCCCAATTTTATTGTAGAATGTAGAAAATAAATCACTAAACAAAAACAAACAGACATTTGCAAGTTATCCCAAACTTTTGAGCAGTAGGGTATGTTGTTGGTTTTTCGGCGGCTCCTGTAGACGCGTCGCCACAGCAGACCATCCGATCCGCATATAACTTGGCACAGGTTTTATGCCAGATCACACAAAAGTCAGTCGTCACTGATGCACATGGGGTGTGAAGGCTACAGTATGTAGTCCGATCCAATAAAAGATCTACTGTATCTCAAAATAAAAAAAGGTTAATCCTGGTTATAGTAAGGTGTCAGAACAACTCAATATTAGATGGGTGGTCATAATATTATGGTTGATTAACAACATGCTATAATTGATATCCATTTATAGTTGCATTTAATATTGTGTAAGGGGTACAGTCAGCTCATCACTAGGGGGAGGCAGACAGCAACTGGTAACATATGACTACTAGTTTTAATGTCATTGGCTTCTATTTAAATTACATTTAAAATTTAATTTAAATGTATTATTAAAAATTAATGAATAAATATGTATTGACAGACATACTCACTTTTTGTTATTAAAGTGTAAAATCTTTTTAAATATTTAAAATCACACAGATCAGTCTATAATATTAATTAATCTACTTTTCTTTCAAGTGAAGTATTTACATGAATGAGACAAACACACTATATTTTTTTATGTAATTACTTTCAATTTTAGATTATATATATCACAATCACACAGACAGGGAAATACAAGGAATAAGTATTAAACACTTTTCAGGCGCTTCTGTGTTTTTAAAGATACATTAGGAGATCATTAAAGTTAGTAAATGAAACTTCAATGTAAATATGCTAAAACATACGTTCAAACATATTAAAGTAAAACATGCAACATAGAAATTATGACTAAATCCCATTTCAATGAACACTTACATGAGATTAGAAGACTGTCCTGTTGTAACATGGACAGTGACTATCTAAAGCTAATCTAATACCACATTTTTATTTCTGATTATTCAAAAGCTGTCTATTATTTTAGAATATTTGCAACATTAACTCTGCTCTGTGTTTTGTTTCTCACATAGCTGTACTAGATCTTCTCCTCCTTGAATTCAGTGGTAATAGAATTCCCATCCTCACACCTGTACTCTCCATACTCAACCTTAGAGGTAAAGCCGGTGGTGATGGTCAGCTTGACTGGAACCGTAACAGACACCTGCTTCCTCACCATGTTCACTGTGAGCTTGGTGTGAGGAGGAATGCTGGCTGGCAAAGAGACTTTAATACTGTTAGTTGTGGTTTTGGTTTCGCTGTGACCCTTCTCCACGGTAAAGGTGTTACTGATATTTAAGGTGTTCTCTGTTTTGGCACCAAACAGTGAAACTTCAAATTTGGTTCCCACACTAATCTGTGTGGAATTGCTAAAGTTGAAGCTCTCAGTGACGGATCCTGAATAATCTTGACTAATCTCAGTGGTGAAGGTTTGTTTATTTGATGTAGTATTCTCACCATCGATAGAGTCGATCTTAACTCTTTTCACATCTTCTTTCTTCTTGTCCCATTCAACTTCAGCTTTAATGGTGGGTCTGCCCGCTTTAAGAGGACGGAGGTGGGTCACACGGTCATTGAACCAGCCATAGTTAGCCAGATCACGACCAGCTCTGGCTACCATGCAATGCCCGCCCTTGTTCTTATGCTGATACAGAACCCAGGCTCCCCTTTGCACCTTGTGAGAGGATGTTTTATCATTAAAAGATCCGTATGTCAAGTTGGTCTCAATGTTGAGAACGACGCTCCGGCCCCTGTAGTTATTGTGTTCATACAGTGTGATCTGAGGATTATCCAGGTCGTCTGTCACCAGCTCAAGTGAAGAAATTGCATCTTTGTAGCGCACGCTACTATATTCTCCTTCCTCGTAGGCTGTCGGTTCACCACTGAAATTTTTATCTTTGTACGCCACCCATGGATTCCCGATGACCTTCAGCGAGGAGATGCAGTTATTAAAGTTCTGCTCAACTAAATTACGGACATCAGAGGTGAATTCTCTGCTGTTTCCACGGAAGTTAGCATGTTCATAGACGATGATCTTGTTCATGACTGAAGGAGTTTGCAGGCGGTTCAGAGACTCACAGGTGCAGTTAGTGAGGATCAGGTTTATCTAGATATACTTTCTAATCATGGGGTGGAGTCGAAGGATGGGCTTGTACTATTCATATGGTGTGTTATAAATGAGGTATGTTCAGGAAGTAACTGAAATATTTTTCTACAGCATGGAATCAGTGCAGTGAAGTCTAGAGATGACATTTTGAACAGATTGACAGAGATGAAATCCACTTGGTAGTATGTTTAATAAAAATGCAATAAAATTATAAAAAAAAAAAGTGGCAGAGTTTGTGAAATTATTTTGAAATTTTGTTAGAATTTAAAATAAAGAAAGAAAACATTTGATCAGAACAACCTTTTATTTATTTTTATTTTTTTAATTCTGCTTGATATACTGTATATTACTTTTAGTGTGACCTTATTGATGTAATATGTTGCTAAACCTTTCATTCCTAAATGGAAACACTTGCTATTGAAATATATTGAGTAGAACTTAAAATAGGAAAATATAATAAATTAAACATATTTACACACAATTAAGTTAAGTTGGGGTTAAAAATGTGTTTAGGTCGTAGCATCTGAAGATTTCGGTTTAATTTTTGACATTTTGCTAGTCCCCACAAGGAAAACTGTTTGAATACACACAAACAAACAAAAAGCTACATTAATAGTTATGGCAAAGGAAAAGTATATTCTCTCTCTCCCTCTCCCTCTCTCTCTCTGTAACAATCTATTTAATTTTTTTTTAATGAACACTTCCACTCAAATAAATAATGTATGTTAAGCAAAAATAAACTATGGTAAAATTTTATCTTATTTGATTAAACTTTGATTAACTTGTTAAATATAAGTACATTACAAACCTAATTTATTACAGTCAACAACACAATGTCAATATGTAAAAGCAAAAGAGTGTGTGTGTGTGTGTGTGTGTGTGTGTGTGTGTACTATATGAGGCATAGTCCACTATGAAAATGACAAGTGGAGTTGTACACTTAACCACACCACCTATCTAAATAACTGTCTATTTATCTATCTACTGTATGTATAACAGCCTAACTGTCACTAAATTATGTGGAAAAAATAGAACACACAAAAACATTACTATTATTTAATAGTTTTTTCTACCTTTTTGACAAAATCACCAACTAAAATGCCATTAATGTGTGATAATTAAACCAAAAGTTAATGTGGTCTACAAATACATAGATTACACATACAAGCTAGGGATAAAGTCCACACAGAGCTGTAAACCAAACAGAAAAAAAATCAATAAAAGCAGATGTAGAGATATAAAGCACATGCTTTTTAAAGTATAATTTCCCAAGCACAAATAAATGATTTGTGACCAGAAAGTAAGAGTGAATGTTGGCATTTGAAAAACTATTAAAATGTGTGAATCCAAGCCTGCATTTAAATCTGTATGAGTGTTTAATTGGATGTGTCAGATCTGGCAGCAGGTGTTAAAGGAGAAGCTACCAATCTTACCTAGCAACCATCAGCAAAACCAAGTGCACCTTCAAAATTATATATTATTATTGGTTTTAAAGCGATAATACATTTTATAACAAATTTTAGGTCAGTTAAAAAATTGTGATAAAGTATGAAGGCACTTTTTACTGCATTACGCGTCAGAAATCTGTTAGTTATAATTGTCACGAAATTGTCCCAGCAGAGCGGCAGTTTTTTTCTGTGCTTCTGCATTTCACTCTGATTCGCTACACCTGACCTGACACTTCTCACAAAAAGGTTCCTGTATAAAAGAGTGACTCAAACCTCTCCTCGCTGTCAGATTACTGCTTGCCTTTCAAGCCCAGTATTCTCGCAATTTCTTTCTGTGTACACATTCCCCTGATCTCAACCTCACTTGTTCTTTTGTTTTTTGTCTCTTGCCTTGCAATTTGGATCTTGTTTTTGGATTGTGAAACTACTGGATCTCCAGCTTTGACTCCTGACTCTGCTTTCCCCTTTCAGGGGTCAGATGTTTTACTTTGGTTCATGGATACGAGACTGTTCAAATATGGCTACTATGTGAACATCCGACCTTTCACTCAACCATCCTGAAAGTGTATACAGCTTCTCTCTTTGTACAGCACCTCTCTTAGACAATGTGGGAGAGGGCACGCATTCAGGGAGAATGGTTCCTCCTCATCGACTGAACCTGCCCCTGAACCCATGCAGGTGGATCGCACTTGCATCTCTATAGACGAAGACTAGCATTGATGCAGGGAGAGAGCTGCCTTTACTGTGGCCAAGCAGGTCACCTGAAGGCAAGGCCCCATAGTGAGACTGAGGGTTCTAGGGGACACTCTCTCAACCCCTCTCTCTTCCCTTTCTGTCCTTGTTACTGTAAACAACAGGGATCACACCGTTTGAGCCCTCATTGTTGCTCTGGATGGCCCAACCATACAGAAATTATTTCATTTTTGATTATCGTCTTTGTGTCTTCTCTCTGCATTTACTCAACCTTTTTCAGCCATAAAGAGGAATATACTGAACTCACTAATGTTCCACCCATGTACGGTGTGATAATCTCCAATCTCAAGTCTCGTGCAATTTCTCTATCCCCACACTGACCGTATGATTGAGCCATTGATTTCTTTCTGGCACAATCCCTCCTAGAGGGCATCTTTACTCTCTCTCCCCAGATGTCATTCCCCTGAGATTATATTTTAATCTTTTCTGACTCCCTTGATCACATAAGCTATACAGTATTTGCTAGGTCTTACAGATGCTGTTGGGAAATTTACCTTTTGTCAAGGCAGAGAAGTGTGAATTCCATTAGGAGTCTCTTTTCTGGGGTTCATGATATCTCCATCCAAGATCCAGATGAAGCCACCTAAAGTCAAGGCCATCACTGACTGGCACCCACTGACCTCCAGATGGGAGCTCCAGAGTTTCTTATTATCTGCAAATTTTTACAGCAGATTCATTAATAACCATTGCACAGTGGTAGCTCCTCTTATAGCCCTCACCTTTACCTCCTCCAGATGAGGCCTTACTGAGCCTCAAACAGAGGTTCACTTCAGTACCAGTTCTCTCTGTCCCAGATTCTGCCCTCCAGTTTGCCATGGAGGTAAATGGTTCTAAGACTGGGGCTGGAGAAATTGTCGCCTCACACCTGCTAAGAGAAATTATGACATTGGGGTTCTAGAGCTACTGGCTCAACCGCCTATTCATACCAGTGTAAGTTCTCCCTCAGGTGTTAGAATGGGGCCCTAGGTCCAGGTTGGCATGTCACCACACCGTATCTCTTGTTCAGCATTGTATTTGGTGGGAAACTATGAGGGAGGATGTCCTAGGCTTTGTGGCAGCATGTGAACCTGCAGGGATCCTAAGACCACTGCCCATTCCTCACTGTCACAGGTTACACATCGCCCTTGTGCTTCATCAACCTAGGGTTGACCTAGTTCAACAATACCTAGTTGACCTTTTTCTTCTGTGCTTCTGCATTCCACTCTGATTTGCCATGCCTGACTCTGCTCACACAATCAAGTTCCCAGTATAAAAGAGTGACTCAAACCTCTCCTTGCTGATCTCATGATTTTTTTTCCAATATACATTTTATCTGAGCAACCCTGGGCTGCTGCATGATGATTCGAGGAGCTGTTTAAAGGGAAAAACCCATTTTTTGATTGACAGCATGTCTTAAGTATACATCAGCGCTACAGAGATTCGAGTTCAGTCCCATGCGGATTTGCAGGTGATTTTTTTATGATCAATTTAATTATAATAAATTTTATGATGAAAGCCAAATATGAGCTTCCCCTATTTCAAAAGCTAACAGCCACCACTGTAGTACAGTCACCTTGCACCTCCAGAGTCTGGGTTTTATTCCCGTCTCAGGGCCTGTGTGAATGGAGTTTGGATGTTCTTGTCATGCGCACTCAGCCGCGGCCGGCAGTAGGACCCGGATGCAAGACGGCCACGAACCTGATAGCATAAAAGGATACAAGATGGCGCCGCACATCGCTCTGTCATTGAGTTATGCCCAGGCTATTTCTGAATCGTTCCCGTTCATGGGAGTACTCACTTCCTTGGCTTTACTTTCAGACTGAGTGTTTGTTTATAGGACTAGGGTTAGATTGTGTCTTTCCTTTGCTCATTTACTGTGAGAGTCCTTATAGCAAATCGCGTGATTATCCTGCCCGCTCGTGTCCATCCGCGTTTGGATTTACCATTCATGCTACAGGGCTAACTGCTAAAGCTATCGCCTTTCTGTTCATCCCGGGTTAGTTCCTGACAGAATGACAGAGCGCCAAAAGAAGTAAACCCAGCGGATCACGCGCGCCTTTGCGATGTGGTTGACCAGCATGCTATGCTCATCAATAAGCTAACCGCGGAGCTCGATACTCTGCGCCGGAGTGTCCAAGACATCGCGGCCTTGCGCCGCGAGGTTGCGGAGCTTAAGCAGGAGAACGCGAGACTGCACTGACCAGGCTCTCAACCCATTCTTTCCAACTCAAACCAACCGCCATTTCAGCCTTCCACAAACTCTGCCACCTCTTCACCACCGCCCTGATTCTCCTCCATCCGGATGCCAGCCAACCATTCGTTGTGGAGGTGGACGCGTCGGAAGTCGGCGCCGGCACTGTTCTCTCACAACGAGGTCCAGACCAGAAGCTACACCCCACTCAGCAGCAATACGGACTAGGCGACTGTGAACTGTTGGGCATAAAGTGGGCTTTGGAGGAATGGCGTCACTGGCTCCAGGGTGCCAGTGAGCCATTCATCGTCTGGATGGATCACCAGAACCTCCTCACCATCCGCAACCTCATCACTTCATCACGGGCCTGCCGGCCTCGGAAGGAAAAGACGTCATCCTCACCATCGTGGACCGCTTCTCCAAGGCAGTGCACCTGGTGGCCCTCGCTGGACTCTCGTCAGCCAAAAACACAGCCGAGCTGATATTGGAGCACGTAGTCCGATTGCATGGGTTCTCTAAGGACATCGTCTCGGACAGAGGTCCCCAGTTCACCGCCCGGTTTTGGAGGGCTTTCTGCCGTCTGATCAATTCGTCCTGCAGTCTGTCTTCCGGTTACCACCCCCAGACGAATGGTCAGACGGAGCGAACCAACCAACAGCTGGAGCGTTACCTGAGATGTTTCGTGTCGGATCGTCAACGCTCCTGGGGCCGCTACCTCAAGTGGGCGGAGTTGTCTCACAACCTCCATGTGTCCTCCGCGACCAACCTGAGCCCATTTGAGGTGTGCTATGGTTTCCAACCTCCGATGTTCGCCCATCAAGAACCGGAGGTTGATGTACCATCGGTCCAACAGTTGGTTCGCCGGTGCCGGCGGCTATGGCACCAAGCCAACCTTGCCATTCGACGTACCAACACCACCTATGTGGCCCAGCAGCGCCGTCGGCACCCTCCGGGATGGTTGTACCACGTAGGTGACAAGGTATGGCTCTCTACCAGGAACCTCCACCTACACACAGAGTTAAAGAAACTGTCACCGAGATTCATTGGACCATACCGCATCACCCACAGAGTCAATCCTGTCACCTACCGGCTCCAGCTGCCTGCGGCGCTCCGGATCCACCCCGTCTTCCACACCTCCCAGCTAAAACCATTCATCACCTCACCCATGAATCCACCACCCCCCCTGCTCCTCCCCCCCGTATCATTGATCCCGCTTACACCGTGCGACGGATCCTCGACTCGCGCCCTCGGGGTAGGGGTACCCAGTATCGAGGAGCGGTCCTGGGTTCCAGCTCGCTTCATCCTCGACTCTGGGCTCATTAGGGACTACCGTCACCGGGTATCCTCCACCCCTGGACCGTCCGGAGTCGGTCCTGGACAGGTGGGTACTGTCATGCGCACTCAGCCGCGGCCGGCAGTAGGACCCGGATGCAAGACGGCTGCGAACCTGAAAGCATAAAAGGATACAAGATGGCGCCGCACATCACTCTGTCATTGAGTTATGCCCAGGCTATTTCGGAATCGTTCCCATTCATGTGAGTACTCACTTCCTTGGCTTTACTTTCAGACTGAGTGTGTGTTTATAGGACTAGGGTTAGATTGTGTCTTTCCTTTGCTCATTTACTGTGAGAGTCCTTATAGCAAATCGCGTGATTATCCTGCCCGCTCGTGTCCATCCGCGTTTGGGTTTACCATTCACGCTACAGGGCTAACTGCTAAAGCTATCGCCTTTCTGGTCATCCCGGGTTAGTTCCTGACAGATCTCCCTGTGCCTGGTGAGTTTCCTCTGTGTACTCATGTTTTCTCACACAGTAAAAAGACATGCAGATTAGGCAAAATGGTGTTCCCAAATTTGCCCGCAGGTTTGTGAATGTCATGTGAATTTTGACCGGAGTTTCTACCATGGTTGTGAATTATCAATACATAGTAAATAATACTGTAATCACTATTGGCCTCCATGGTCCCTATTTGGACTACAGGCATTCCTAGATAGATGTACTATGTATCCTATTTTACTGACCCTTTAGCACTAAACATTAAAACAAGCAACATTCATATATAGTGTACATGTATCTGAGGGTATACTTGGTGCTGTTATTTATAAAAGACTTGCACATTATGGAGAAAGTGTTTTGCATAAGGAAAGTTGCATAAGTGTTAGCCATCAAGAAGAAGCCAGATACCAATCCTATGACAAACGTCCACATCCTTCTGCCCATGCTTTTGCCACTCTGCAAAAACTTTGTTTAATGCATCCAGGTTCTGATGAGGTTCTGATCTTGCTCCATCAAATTTGAAAGCAGGCCTACAAGGACGGACATTCACTTCTGATGAAGAAATGAAGACAGCGGTAAATTTGTGGCTTGAGTTCATGGCTCTAAAACCTTTTTTTTAATGAGGGAAAAAAGAGTGTTTTTTTTTTAAATAAAAGTTCCATATATACATAAAAAGAAATTAAATATCTATGCATATAGAGTGAGGTGAGACATCATCTTGGAGTGGGAAAACCACTTATACAATTTAAATTGTATTGAATGCAATTGACACGATCTTCTCGACGAGAAATGTGGGTTCTGGGGAACCTACTTGTCCTGCTGGGACGTTTGCTGCTGGATACACGATGGACGGTTGGGAGAAGTGGCGCATTGTGTGCCTGGCCGCACTGTCTCTGGAGGACGTTGAAGATATTTACCTATTCGGAACTCTGATAACTGGGATTCTGCTGATTGGATTAGGTGGATTACTTGGATATCGAAAAATCTTAAAAGCAGTCAGTCTCAACCCCAAGAGACTGGCTGGCTGGGAAATAATGGTGACGAGAGCTGTCAGTAATCAGACTGTGGTTATGGACCGCAAATTGGATACCATCTTGGGGAGACTGGCAGCTATACAACGTGATTTGGACGGACCTGGAGACCAGTGATGGACATTAAATATCTGTGAAATTGGCAGGTATTGATCGAAATTTGGAAAGTATATATAAATTTTTTTATTTTTTTTTTTCTTCTGCCCTTCTCTTTCCAGCTACTGCATTTCAAGGCAGTGGCTGGAGACATAACAACTCCCCGAAGACCAAGATAACAAGACGCTCTGGAATCTACCCCCCTCCCCCTTCAAGGTCACCTGGCGCAGACTATTACGGGATGTTACAGGCTTACAAACTGACACGCACGCACTTACACACTCACAGAACAGCTACAGATAGACACTCTACCTTCCCCATTTCCAACGCCTTCGTGTGCTTATTCCCCTCGGTGTGGGCAGGCGGAATCGGGACCAGCGCTCTTTAGCTGCAGGGACTGGAGCTGTTTGCCTACATTGGACATTTCCTATACCTGTACCCTTATTGTTGCAATGTTGATGTCTTGTGATTACATGTTTTTCTGTGCTTGCTGCTGAGGTATTTTTTTGTACCCCTGATCGCACACTGCCCTCTCCGAAGGACAGTCTGGGAGGGGATTTTTTTACCCTCGTTATCCTAATGTATCTGATTCCTTGTTTTCTATGATGGCGCCTGGGAAATGGCTGCCGTCGCGACCCTGTGGTCGCAAAAAAAAGCATTTCACTGCATTTCATACTGTATGACTGTGTATGTGACAAATAAAATTTGAATAAAATTTGAATTTGATTTAAATCAGGATCTCTATATACAGTGGTGTGAAAAACTATTTGCCCCCCTCCTGATTTCTTATTCTTTTGCATGTTTGTCACACAAAATGTTTCTGATCATCAAACACATTTAACTATTAGTCAAAGATAACACAAGTAAACACAAAATGCAGTTTTTAAATGAGGGGTTTTATTATTTACGGAGAAAAAAAATCCAAACCTACATGGCCCTGTGTGAAAAAGTAATTGCCCCCTGAACCTAATAACTGGTTGGGCCACCCTTAGCAGCAATAACTGCAATCAAGCGTTTGCGATAATTTGCAACGAGTCTTTTACAGCGCTCTGGAGGAATTTTGGCCCACTCATCTTTGCAGAATTGTTGTAATTCAGCTTTATTTGAGGGTTTTCTAGCATGAACCGCCTTTTTAAGGTCATGCCATAACATCTCAATAGGATTCAGGTCAGGACTTTGACTAGGCCACTCCAAAGTCTTCATTTAGTTTTTCTTCAGCCATTCAGAGGTGGATTTGCTGGTGTGTTTTGGGTCATTGTCCTGCTGGAGCACCCAAGATCGCTTCAGCTTGAGTTGACGAACAGATGGCCGGACATTCTCCTTCAGGATTTTTTGGTAGACAGTAGAATTCATGGTTCCATCTATCACAGCAAGCCTTCCAGGTCCTGAAGCAGCAAAACAACCCCAGACCATCACACTACCACCACCATATTTTACTGTTGGTATGATGTTCTTTTTCTGAAATGCTGTGTTACTTTTACGCCAGATTTAACGGGACACGCACCTTCCAAAAAGTTCAACTTTTGTCTCGTCGGTCCACAAGGTATTTTCCCAAAAGTCTTGGCAATCATTGAGATGTTTTTTAGCAAAATTGAGACGAGCCTTAATGTTCATTTTGCTTAAAAGTGGTTTGCGCCTTGGAAATCTGCCATGCAGGCCGTTTTTGCCCAGTCTCTTTCTTATGGTGGAGTCGTGAACACTGACCATAATTGAGGCAAGTGAGGCCTGCAGTTCTTTAGATGTTGTCCTGGGGTCTTTTGTGGCCTCTCGGATGAGTTGTCTCTGCGCTCTTGGGGTAATTTTGGTCGGCCGGCCACTCCTGGGAAGGTTCACCACTGTTCCATGTTTTTGCCATTTGTGGATAATGGCTCTCACTGTGGTTCGCTGGAGTCCCAAAGCTTTAGATATGGCTTTATAACCTTTACCAGACTGATGGATCTCAATTACTTTTGTTCTCATTTGTTCCTGAATTTCTTTGGATCTTGGGATGATGTCTAGCTTTTGAGGTGCTTTTGGTCTACTTCTCTGTGTCAGGTAGCTCCTATTTAAGTGATTTCTTGATTGATACAGGTGTGGCAGTAATCAGGCCTGGGGGTGACTACAGAAATTGAACTCAGGTGTGATAAACCACAGTTACGTTATTTTTTAACAAGGGGGGCAATCACTTTTTCACACAGGGCCATGTAGATTTGGAGTTTTTTTTCTACGTTAATAACGTAAACCTTCATTTAAAAACTGCATTTTGTGTTCAATTATGTTATCTTTGACTAATAGTTAACGGTTTTTGATGAGCAGAAACATTTAAGTGTGACAAACATACAAAAGAATAAGAAATCAGGAAGGGGGCAAATAGTTTTTCACACCACTGTAACTCCACAGTGCGGTAGCCAGCAAGCTTAATTTCCACAAGTTCTTTAATAAATGCAGTGAACATGTGACCTCAGGGTAAACATACACATACAGACCTTATGGGAAAGTTAAAGCATTTGGCGAGATACATTCTGGCACAGAAGAGTTTGTGTGTGTGTGTGTGTGTAGGAGGAGGATGTGTAGGTGGGAGAAAATGTAGCCACCTGGATCACTACAATATCAGACTCTTAGGAAAGACATATTAGTGCCCTGCAGAGAAAACATAATTCCGAATCCATTGGCAAGGCTTTAATTGTAATGGAAATGAGATTTGTGCACATGAGGAGCTGGTACGGTGGCATTGTGCTACTGTCAGATCTTCTGACCAGTTAATGCGCGGTCTCCACGAAGCGGGAGCCTGTGATGAGCTGCAGCAGCCAACAATGCCTTCAGAGCCCCAATACAGTCATACAAACTGCTAGAGAGTACAACCATGCCTTCTGACACTACTCCACTACTTTGGACACTGACACAATCTCTGTCTGTCTGTCAGTCTCTCTGTTTCCTTGTGATTGTAAATGTATTGGAGTGTATGCATTTATTTATTTATTTTTCACTCAGCACCTGATTAATTACAGTATACTGTATATGCAATTACAAACCAGATTCCAAAAAAGTTGGGACACTAAACAAATTGTGAATAAAAACTGAATGCAATGATGTGGAGATGGCAAATGTCAATATTTTATTCAGAATAGAACATAAATCACGGAACAAAAGTTTAAACTGAGAAAATGTATCATTTTAAGGGAAAATATGGTGAATCAAAATGTCATGGTGTCAACAAATCCCAAAAAAGTTGGGACAAGGCCATTTTCACCACTGTGTGGCATCTCCTCTTCTTCTTACAATACTCAACAGACGTCTGGTGACCGAGGAGACCAGTTTCTCAAGTTTAGAAATAGGAATGCTCTCCCATTCTTGTCTAATACAGGCCTCTAACTGTTCAATCGTCTTGGGCCTTCTTTGTCGCACCTTCCTCTTTATGATGCGCCAAATGTTCTCTATAGGGGAAAGATCTGGACTGCAGACTGGCCATTTCAGTACCCGGATCCTTCTCCTACGCAGCCATGGTGTTGTGATTGATGCAGAATGTGGTCTGGTATTATCTTGTTGAAAAATGCAGGGTCTTCCCTGAAAGAGATGACTAGATGTTGTTCTAGAACCTGAATATATTTTTCTGCATTGATGGTGCCTTTCCAGACATGCAAGCTGCCCATGCCACACGCACTCATGCAACCCCATACCATCAGAGATGCAGGCTTCTGAACTGAGCATTGATAACAACTTGGGTTGTCCTTGTCCTCTTTGGTCCAGATGACATGGCGTCCCACATTTCCAACAAGAACTTCGAATTGTGACTCGTCTGACCACAGAACAGTCTTCCATTTTGCCACACTCAATTTTAAATGATCCCTGGCCCAATGAAAATGCCTGTGCTTGTGGATCTTGCTTAGAAATGGCTTCTTCTTTGCACTGTAGAGTTTCAGCTGGCAACGGCGGATGGCACGGTGGATTGTGTTCACTGACGATGGTTTCTGGAAGTATTCCTGAGCCCATTCTGTGATTTCCTTTACAGTAGTGTTCCTGTTTGTGGTGCAGTGTCGTTTAAGGGCCCGGAGATCACGGGCATCCAGTATGGTTTTACGCCCTTGACCCTTACGCACAGAGATTGTTCCAGATTCTCTGAATCTTCGGATGATATGATGCACAGTTGATGATGATAACTGCAAAGTCTTTGCAAATTTTTGCTGGGTAACACCTTTCTGATATTGCTCCACTATCTTTCTGCGCAACATTGTGGGAATTGGTGATCCTCTACCCATCTTGGCTTCTGAGAGACACTGCCACTCTGAGAAGCTCTTTTTATACCCAATCATGTTGCCAATTAACCTAATTACTGTTAATTGGTCTTCTAGCTCTTTGTTATGCTCAAATTTACTTTTTCCAGCCTCTTATTCCTACTTGTCCCAACTTTTTTGGTATTTGTTGACACAGTGAAATTTGGAATCAACATATGTTTCCTTTAAAATGATACATGTTCTCGGATTAAACTTTTGATCGGTCATCTATGTTCCATTCTGAATAAAATATTGACATTTGCCATCTCCACATCATTGCATTCAGTTTTTATTCACAATTTGTTTAGTGTCCCAACTTTTTTGGAATCCGGTTTGTATATAAGGCATTATGCAAAAGGGTAACAATAATCAGGACACAGAGGAGACTTGAGATATTGCTCATTATAAATGAGCCAGGGCTGTTTTGTGTCACAGGCTCCCGAGAGATTTCCAATATTCAAAGAATGAGTGGATGTGCATCCACACCACACAGCAAACTTCTGTCTTTGTCACTAATTGGGATGTTTGCTGTAGAATGTTAGAGAATACATTCATAAAGGTTTTCAATGTTATTGCTGTAGTACTCGTATTTACTACTACTACTACTACTACTACACATACACACAAGCTGTACCAAAAGTGATGCAAAGGCAGGAATAACGTTTTTATTAATTGATGTAGGTCTTTGAAATGGTACGTATTGGTAGAGTAACTCTTCCTCTATAAAGAGGTACTAATCAACATAGTCTGCATCACCAGGGGTACATTTGTACCATTGTTGAACCCAACTCTAGAATCAATGAGAGGAATATGCATAGACAGATGAAGAAGTTTAAAGAAGGGGAAGTCAGCACGGATGACAAACCATGCAGTGAGACCAACAACTGTAGCCACTGACACAAAAGCCGGTACAAAACGGCACACCGAATAGGATTCCCAAGAGTTGGGTTCAACAATGGTGCAAATACATCACTAGTGATAGAGATTATGTTGTTGAGTAGAACCTATATGCTGTATATGTACACAACTGTAGTTGAGCCACTAACAAAGAAATGCAGAGTCTAATTTATAAAGAATAAAGACAATATCAATAAAAAATCCAGACAAAACACATTATATACATTTTTATGAATTTAGCTCCATTTTAGTGAGAAAAATAACTATTTGATCCCCTACCAACCAAGAGGATGCAGAAGACAGGGTTAGATGGAGTCAGATGATTCGCTGTGGCGACCCCTGAAAGGGAACAGCCGAAAGACAAAGAAGAAGTATAGGTTGACATTGTTTGAAAATTATTAGATTAAAAATTATGTGAGTCACATGAACATTATTGCATATAAGCTTATAGTAGCTATGCATTGTAAAAACTGTTAAAAAAGGAGGTTAAAAACAGCACACAGTCACCTGGTTTGGATCATGAATACACACTTGCAGAGCACATGAGGAATCAGGCTGAAGCAATGTGGGTTGCTGCTGAATTCATCTGTATTATTATTTGTTGCCTGCAAAGATTTTAATTAGCACTTTTTAAAGAAATGCTCACACCCTGTTTGCATGTAATAACTACAATTGTAGCTGACTGAGTCAGCAAATCGCTATTACCATAACTCTATCAGAACTATTCATCTTAATGTACTGTTGTAGTCACATTGTCACAGTGACCGCTGCCATTGGATACACATGATTGTGAGCTTGTAATTGGACAAGTTCAGGCTTGTGTAGGAACCTGAAAAAGCATGCTGAGGCACAGCAAATGCATAGAGTGGTTACCTAATTGGAGCGTTGGTTTTACCGTCGCGGCGCTCGGAGACAGCATTTGGGTTTGTGCGTTTTCTGACTTTTACCATTGAGTGGCGCTATATAACTACAGACTGACGCCTCATGCCTTAGTTCATTCTCTACTGGATTAATGAAACACTAGTTAAACAAATTCATAATCACAGTACTAGAATTACAGTACAAATGTAGAATTCAAATTAAATCAAATCTTATTAGGATCAAATTTAAGCACAATAAATGTTAACACAGTGAGCCTTTAGATTTTATCACGTGTAATTAGAAAAGAAGTGTGTAGGGTTTTGTGTCATCTTATTTCTTGTGTTCTTTAAATTTATAGTAGATTTATTAACTGAAATAAATTACCATAAAATTAAAACATTGCCAGTACGTTCTCCTGCATCTGCGTCTTAACAGAGCCAAGTGAAAAGGATAAAATCAATAGCAGCATAACGGTTTTACTATAGAAAAAACAGCAAAAAACAAACAAAAAAATGTCATGATACAATAATTGAAGACATAACAGAACATTTATTATTCAGAGCACGATATACAACCATAATGAGTCCTGTAACTGGCTAATGTGACCAATGTATTTAACCATGAGGAGTCCAGTGGCTGGCATATACAGACGTGTATAGTCGTGTTGAGACCGATGACAGACGGACATATCAGTGGCAGCTGCTGTACTGGTAGCATGCGAGTTTGCTGTTTATTCTATAGTATGCTGAGCAAAATTAAAATAAAACATTTTATTTTGTTTTATTTTAATTTAGCTATAATTAAAATAAAACAATTTTAAACACTATTTAAAGATTTGGTTTTGCATGAGAGTGACACCTAGTGCTCAAACTAGAAATTTAATTTCCCCCTTCATTAAAGAGACAGATGACACTTTTATTTGTATTTATTTTATTTTACTTTTAAAAATCAGTTGGAGATAGGACATCTCTGTCTGTTGCCATATATTAATTTGTCATTATATTTCAATTGAATAATTTAGACTTTTGATTTGGTAGACAGTCCCTGACTATATAAAGTATTTATATTCTCTCTCTCTCTCTCTCTCTCTCTCTCTCTCTCTCTCACACACACACACACACACACACACACACACATTACTTGCTTCCTGAAAGTCTTCTTACGGTCTTTCATTTTGAACACTTTCTTTAACATTTCCCGTTTTTCATATTCATGCCGCTGTAGGACACCAGTGATTATCAAACTCTTCCTGAAGTGAGTCAAAACACTTATTGTAAGAGCCATATCGTACTTCTTATGAATTTGTTGTGTTTATTTGTTTTTATTTCATGTTATTTTACCTTATTCTATTCATTAGTTAAGCATTAAGTTTATTACATAAGCTATAAGCTTTAAATTTGTTAGTTAAGCATCCACTTTGACAATCGTAAGTTGGTCTGTGATGTCATTCCACTATGACATGTATTTTGTATGACTATCGCATGATAGAAAATTTCAGTTTAGATGCGGAAGGCCACGGAAACACAAGCTTTTGACCATAAGCTACCCGTAAGCAGATATATACAACAAAAGTGTTGTTATATACGTAAGCTAATCGTAATCCAAGATCTTAGTAAGATAAAGCAAATAGGTTGTTGTAAAAGTCAGACATTTGCAAGATACAGCAACTGGTGTCTGTAACCACAGTGGATTTACTCAAGACGACTGTATGAAGTGTTGATTCTTTGATGCTGACAAAATAAACTACAAGAGACAAAGAGATCGTTGGACTTCTGTTGTGTGAGTGAAACTTCAAATTAAAGATACGCGCCAAAATAGTGAAATAACATATCCGCATCTACAAAAGTCAAAAGCTTTTTCCGTTGTTTAAGCGCGAAGATAAGTGACTGTTGAAATTGAAAATGAAAGAGGATTTGAGTGCTCTCTGCTTCACTATGTCTGACGGCGAGAATGACACAGTTATAGCCGAGTTTGAGCGTGAGACGGCGCTCGAGGAAGAAGACCCAATGAGGAAGCTTCAAGAATTAATGAAAATTCGAGAAGAAAAGTGGATTCAAGTAACTGCACTATCCAACTAAATAAGATCGCTCATGCACGATGTCTGTAACTTGTACAACGTTGAAATTAAGTACCATACAGACTACAAAGCGCTGCTAAAGAACTTTACTCAGAGCAATAGAGAAGTGCGATTGCGTTTAAACGACAGCGAACAGGACCAGCAGACTTGGCACAGGCCCAAATCACTGCGCATTACAGAATTTAAGGAAAAGGCGGAATCGTGGATTATTGAAATGAAGAGCCTCTTCATGACGTCTCATACGCTCAACGATGAATTTCCGTCAGACGACAGCGTGCCACAAGCGGCGGCAGGTAAGAAAAACGCTGCAAAAGGGCGTGGAAGCGTAGCTACTGGTGCATCTAAAAGGTCCGTAACTTCTACAGCATCCTCAGCTCGACTAAAGAAAGCGGAAGCCAAGAGAGCAGCCTTGTTGATTAAAGTAGCAGCCTTAGCAGAATGGCGGGCGATAGAACAGAAGGAAGCACAATTAAAGGCTGAGGAAGAGCAACTGAAAACACGATTAAAGAATAAAGAGGCAGAACTAAAGGCTGATAAAGAAAGGTTGGAATTAGAAACTGCGCTCACAATTGTCGACGCTGAATTGCAGGCTTATCATGGTCGTGAAAAACGACAGCCTGCAGCAAAGAGCGGAGTCATCGACCCGAGATGCACGCACTCGAGCAGCCCGCCTTGGACTGGCCACAAACCTGAATATGACAGCCGACGAAAGCTGGTAAGAAAGAGCTCAGTCAACAAACCAAGTAGCGCATGCACTCCCAAATTGGAATACAATGAACTTTACGAGAGCAGTGCGTGAACAGAATACCTTGGACTGCCATCACGTCTCAAGGCAGCCCATCCAAGTGTGCCAGTACCGTAAGTTTTGAACCAAAATTGAAAAGTACTTTAAATGAATGGTCTACCCAATAAATACACCCGCCATGACATTGATACATTAGAATCCCAGAGCATGATGAAACAGCAGGCTGACATCACAGCAATGCTTGTGAAATGATAAAGGCAATCCTTCTTACCTCAGCGTAACGTTCCTGTGTTTCATGGTGACCCTCTTGAGTTTACGTCCTTCATGAAAGCATTTAAACATGTTATTGTAGACAAAACCGATAGTGCTGCTGATAAGCTGTTTTATCTTGAGCAGTTTACTACGGGAGAGGCTAGAGACCTCGTTATGAGCTGTCAGCACATGCCAGATCAGTGTGGTTATGTACAGGTAGAGGCAATGAGACTGTTACAGGACAGATTTGGAAATAAATGAAAAATTGCAAACACGCTGATGCAAAAGGTAGCCAATTGGTCGGAAATAAAGTCAGAGGATGGAAAGTCGTTAAGCGTCTTCTCCATGTTTCTAGCATCCTGTTACAACATCATGGCAAGCATCGACCACATGGAGGAGCTAGATAACACTACCAACATGCAGACTATTACTTCAAAACTGCCCTACGAATTGCGTAAGAGATGGAGGGACCAAGTATACAGCTTGAAGAGCTTAATCAGACAAGACCCAAGTTTAAGCAGCTACTGTAGCGGAGTTCGTAGACCAACGAGCTAAAGTAATCTCAAACCCAATCTTCGGAAACCTGAACGCCTCAACTAGCAACAAAAGACACTTTAACAAATCCCTTCAAGGACCCAAGTTAAGAAGAGAAGGAAAGGCCAGGGTCAGCTTCGCAACCGAAGTCAGACAGATTGGTAAAATGCACAAAGACTCGATTATAATGAACAATGCCGGTACATTAGCCATTAGCGCTTTCACTAAACCGTGCGCATATTGTAAAGAGGGCCATATCTTAGACGAGTATGTAAAATTCAACGATCAGACACACAAAGATAAAGTAGAATTTCTAAAAAGGAATGGATTTTGTTTTCTATGCTTACTTAAGGGACATTTAATTAAGGATTGTAAGAAAAAAGTCACGTGTTCGTTGTGCTCAAAGCCACATCACCACATGCTGCACATTGCAGTGCAAGACACGGCGCGGCCAGTAGCAAGCGCCGACGAAACTGAACCGCCAGCTACATTAGGTCACGAAACAAATGCCCTCACTGGGGCTGGAGGTAATTGCATCCTCCCCATTGTACCTGTTAAAAAAAAGTCCAAGAAAGGTGACAAAATGGCAGAAGTGTATGCATTTATAGACCAAGGTAGTTCCGTCACATTCTGTACAGAGTCATTAGTAAGGCAATTAAATGTACAAGGCAGAAGAGTTAAGATACGGCTGAGCACCATGAACTTCACAAAACTTGTAGAAAGTTACATGCTCAATGATTTGGAGATTAGTAGCCTGGAAGAAAACACCTTTATTGAACTTCCCAACGTCTTTACACAAAAGAATATCCCAGCTACAGTGGAAAGTATTCCACAACAGTACGACATCGACCAGTGGTCCTACCTTAGCGATGTAAAGTTGCCCCAGATTAGCGCTGGAATCGAAATTCTCATAGGAAATAAAGAGCACAAACTCCTAGAACCACGGCGAGTAACTAATAGCAGGCATGAAGGGCCATACGCAGTACAGAATGCTCTCGGATGGACTGTGAACGGGCCTCTCCGAGAACCTGACGAACCAGCGAGCGAACAGTTAACAGATCCTCCATTGAAAGTGTAGAACAAATGCTGATACAGCAGCTCAACCACGATTTTTCCGAACGAAATTGTGATGATAAGGCCGAGTGGTCACAGGAAGACCATCAGTTTTTAGACTCCGTGAATAATTCTCTGCAGTTTATAAATAATCACTACCACATCGGCCTTCCACTAAAAAAGGCAGTCATTCAAATGCCAAATAACCGAAGATACAGCCATGCTGATGGACTTACGTATTGTGTATTCATGATGGGGAACTCTTGTGTAGTACCCCTGAAACAAACCACCATTCTAAGAATGGAACTGACTGCGGCAGTGGTCACTGTAAAAAATGACAAAATGTTGAAAGAACATCTAGAACTGAAATTGCTGGACTCTATGTTTTGGACTGACAGCACAACTGTTTTGAGATACATTGACAATGAAACACTTCTTTTTAAACAGAATCGCCACTACCTCTCAGCTTTAGTGAACATTATGAGCATTTCAGAAAGCACAGACGCAGTGAGTAAATTGATTAATTATCACTCTGATTGGCACAAGTTAAAAAGATCTGTCATGCTCAAACAAAAAACAGAAAGGGTCAAAACACAAGTAGATAACCCAAAGACTGAAAATCACAAGTTGCTAACAGTTCAGCTAACAAGAGCAGAAAACGAAATCATTAAGTTCACTCAAAGACAAAATTTTAAGGAAGAAATTCGCACGTTGCAAAAGGGTAAAGCAGCAGCAGAATTCAAACAGGGAATTCCCACACAGCAAAAACGCAAGGCATCTGTAAAAAGAAGCAGTTGCTTGTCCAAACTGGACCCAGTACTACAGGATGGATTGCTGAGAGTCGGAGGACGTCTCGGCAGGTCCGCAATGCCAGAGCACGTTAAACACCCAGTCATTGTACCTAAAGACTCACATATTGTAACATTAATATTAAGAGAAGTTCATGAAAAGATTGGACACAGTGGTAGAAATTACATGCTGCCAGAATTCCGACAGAAATACTGGATTCCGACTGCTAACTCACTTGTAAGAAAGTTCCTCTCCAGGTGTGTGACATGCAGAAAGACTAGAGCTAAAACATGTGAGCAAAAAATGTCAGAACTGCCAAGTGATACAAACCGGATTCCAAAAAAGTTGGGACACTAAACAAATTGTGAATAAAAACTGAATGCAATGATGTGGATATGGCAAATGTCAATATTTTAGAATTATTATTATTTCAGAATAAAACATAGATGACAGATCAAAAGTTTAATCTGAGAAAATGTATCATTTTAAAGGAAAAATATGTTGTTTCCAAATTTCACGGTGTCAACAAATCCCAAAAAAGTTGGGACAAGTAGCAATAAGAGGCTGGAAAAAGTACATTTGAGCATAACGAAGAGCTGGAAGACCAATTAACAGTAATTAGGTTAATTGGCAACATGATTGGGTATAAAAAGAGCTTCTCAGAGTGGCAGTGTCTCTCAGAAGCCAAGATGGGTAGAGGATCACCAATTCCCACAATGTTGCACAGAAAGATAGTGGAGTAATATCAGAAAGGTGTTACCCAGCGAAAAATTGCAAAGACTTTGCAGTTATCATCAACTGTGCATAATATCATCCGAAGATTCAGAGAATCTGGAACAATCTCTGTGCGTAAGGGTCAAGGGCGTAAAACCATACTGGATGCCCGTGATCTCCGGGCCCTTAAACGACACTGCACCACAAACAGGAATGCTACTGTAAAGGAAATCACAGAATGGGCTCAGGAATACTTCCAGAAACCATCGTCAGTGAACACAATCCACCGTGCCATCCGCCGTCGCCAGCTGAAACTCTACAGTGCAAAGAAGAAGCCATTTCTAAGCAAGATCCACAAGCACAGGCGTTTTCATTGGGCCAGGGATCACTTAAAAGAGTGTGGAGTGTGGCAAAATGGAAGACTGTTCTGTGGTCAGACGAGTCACGATTCAAAGTTCTTGTTGGAAATGAGGGGACGCCATGTCATCCGGACCAAAGAGGACAAGGGCATCCCAAGTTGTTATCAACACTCAGTTCAGAAGCCTGCATCTCTGATGGTATGGGGTTGCATGAGTGCGTGTGGCATGGGCAGCTTGCATGTCTGGAAAGGAACCATCAATGCAGAAAAATATATTCAGGTTCTAGAACAACATTTGCTCCCATCCAGACGTCATCTCTTTCAGGGAAGACCCTGCATTTTTCAACAAGATAATGCCACATTCTGCATCAATCACAACATCATGGCTGCGTAGGAGAAGGATCCGGGTACTGAAATGGCCAGTCTGCAGTCCAGATCTTTCCCCTATAGAGAACATTTGGCACATCATAAAGAGGAAGGTGCGACAAAGAATGGGAGAAAAATGGGAGAGCATTCCTATTTCTAAACTTGAGAAACTGGTCTCCTCGGTCCCCAGACGTCTGTTGAGTGTTGTAAGAAGAAGGGGAGATGCCACACAGTGGTGAAAATGGCCATGTTGACACCATGACATTTTGATTCACCATATTTTCCCTTAAAATTATACATTTTCTCAGTTTAAACTTTTGTTCCGTGATTTATGTTCTATTCTGAATAAAATATTGACATTTGCCATCTCCACATCAGTGCATTCAGTTTTTATTCACAATTTGTTTAGTGTCCCAACTTTTTTGGAATCCGGTTTGTAGAATAACACCAGATCACCCTCCCTATACTAAAGTGGGAGTAGACTACTTCGGACCCTTCGAGGTCAGACGTAACGTTAAAAGATATGGCGTACTTTTCACTTGTCTGACAACAAGAGCCGTGCACATCGAAATTGCAGGAGGCTCAGAGACTCACAGGCAGTGCAGAAAGCAAGAAGATTGAGGATCTGTGAACAGTGCTTAAGTTTACCAGTGTATTTATGCTCAGCTTGGGGTGGAGTTAAAGGATGGGCTGAGACTTGTTATATAGTATGTTATGTATGGTATGTTCACGAAGCCACTGAAGTGCTTCATTACAGATTCTTGAAATTGCAGGCTTATCATAAAAAAGCCTTAACTGTAAAGACTTACAGATATATAAAAAATGTGAAATTGTTATCATTCTTCAAATAGGTTGTTGTAAAAGTCAGACATTTGCAAGATACAGCAACTGGTGTTTGTAATCACAGTGGATTTACTCAAGACGACTGTATGAAGTGTTGATTCTTTGATGCTGACAAAATAAACTACAAGAGACAAAGAGATCATCGGACTTCTGTTGTGTGAGTGAAATGTCAAATTAAAGATACGCGTCAAAACTAGTGAAATAATATGTCCGCATCTACACTTATGAACTGGAAACTTGCTGCATTAATTATACACATAGAGAATCTATTGGCCTGTATTGCTTTATTCAGGGACACAGATGTGTCTTTTTATTTTTTAGACATAATGGACAGAGTTACGAAGGAGTAAAGGATGTTCTCCCCATGCTTGGAGGGATTCCTCCAGGTATTTTGTTTCATCTCAAAATCCAAATTTCATCTTCAAGTCCAAATACCTTTTTTATTTTCTATTGTACTGTATTTATTTTTTATTAATAATCTTTTTATTTTTAAGGTCACTGGCGGTCTGCATGACTGTATGTGACAAATGAATTTTGACTTTGAAGACTGCAGGTTAGGCTAATTAGTCTGTGAAACGTGTGCATGTATGTGTTTGTGTTTCCTGTGACCCTATATACAGGTTAAAGTGGTATAAACGATGGGTGAGTGAGAGTCAAGTAACTTAATGTTTTTGTGTGAAAAATAATGTGCATTCAGTTTGCTCTTTTTTATTTTTAAGGTTTGCAAATAATTTGAATCTTGGATTATGCAAGGACCAAGACCAAGAATCTTTATATTCTTAAATTCAGGCACAAAAAAAAAAAAACCTGCACAACATTGTGTCCTTTTGTTTGAAGTAATATACTGTACTATGTATCCATAATCAGATTCATAAATCTGCAAGTGCAATTATAAATTCAATGAATCCTCAGATTACCTCTGAAAAAATCATGTTCAGTGTCTTTACCTGCTCACGTTATGTTAACAGTACACTGTAAAAAAATTCTTGCTACTCCAACTAAAAAATTTCTAGTGACCTGCTGCACCTAAAATTTTTAGTTGGCTCAATTTAAGTTGTGTAAACTATTTTGTTTTTGCTGTGCTGATTACCTCTAAATGTACACACAAATTGAAATAAAACATTCTGTCAACTAAATGTTCTATGCTGAATAAACATGCCTAGTTAGGCCAACAAGCAGTCTCAAATTGAAATATAATGTTGTGTCAATTAAATGTTCCAAGTTGACTGAAAGGTACATTTTGAATTGGAAATTATGCTTGCATAATTATAAAATTAACATCTTAAAGTTTACTTGAGTAGGTTATTCACTGTAGCCACATTTCAAATAACATGACACATTCCTCTAAATTTGAATATTTTTTTAATGTAAACTTTAAACACCTGTTAAAGGCTATCAACATTGATTAAGTGCAATCCTATAATCCAAAAACTCTATTTCAACAAATAAACAACTGCTGCATTGTTATAACAAAATATGCAAATAACATCCCAAAATGCAAGAATGAAACTGTGCCCTTAACATTCATGTTACAAAGCTTACTAATATCACACTCAGTCAAAACAGTATACTGGAAAAACTAGACTTCTGCCTTGTAGAACAAAACATACTGATATTTCTCAGTAAAAACGTGCAGTGGCTTATTTGAAAATAAAATATTTGCTTTAACTCAGAAATGGTTTAAGAAAAAAAAAAAAAATGTTGTGAAATAATTTTGCCAAGCTCCAAGATTGTTTGCAGATGCAGTAAGCACTGTTTCCCAGATACTCTCCCTAATACCTGAAATACAAAAATAAAAATATATGAATAACTAATTAAGTTACCGTTTGTAGTTCAAAACCATAAAACAACCATAGTGAAATGCGCCAATAATTAAAAAATCCTAGACAAAAAATGTCCGTTTAGCCATTATAACCGTTTTCAGACACTATAAGGTTAATGAATGATGAAGGAGTGAGAACATTAAGCTCCCTCAGTGCCGCACTAACGCGCCGTCTTTTTCAAATAGCCTTTGAAATAATCAGTCATTAAGATGATTAAAATGTATGTAACGTAATTAAACTTTAGCGGTTTCATAGATTAACATTAATGTCAATGTACATACCATCTGAAAAAAAAATGCGTTAGGAGCTGAAACGAGTGCATTGCCAGATAACTACTTGTTAGAATTATTTTATATATAAAGGAGTTGATTCTACTCTCTTGTTCTCTTCCTCATAGATCTGATATTAACGTGTTAAATCTTTCCTGCTTCTATCTTCCTGTCTCCTCTTGCATCTGTTCTTAAAGGTGTGAACGCTCCCACGCTCACCTTCCCATACTCTCTTTATGTCTCTCTCTCTTCCCCTCTCTCTCAATCTCCCTCTGTCTCCTTCCCCCTCTCCCCCTAACTCGAGCCAACATCTTGTGATCTGTCTCTGCACAGACACCTCTATCTTCCTCTCCTTTGATTCTTCAGGATCTCACCAGGACATTTACAGTGGTTCATGCTCTTTGTAGTAACATATGTCTATAGCCCAGGCGTTTGGTCAAATATATATAAACCCCATCTTTTGCTGTAATAAACAGAGACCTTTCTGACAGACAACGTGTGTGTGTGTTTGACTGAATCTCTCCTGGCGCCAGAAAAGCTTAGCGAAGCACAGCGGACAGACCGAGCACTCGCCTCTTCTACTACAAAACTTTAGAAAAACTTTACAATCTGGGGGCTCGTCTAACCTTTTCTCTCCAGGAAGGTAAGTTAAGCAGTATTTTTGCTATTGTACTTCCTTCCTTGGTCAGAAAAGTTTTTGAACCAATAGTTTATTTATGTAGTAAATTGGCGTGTATTTGGGTTATATTTTGGAAAAAGAAACTTTATGCGTTTTAATTAGTTTTTGTTTCGCATTGTGTTTGACATTACTCGCGTTGGTTTATTGACTAAAATTACAGCGATTGTGGATAATTGAAAGCTATAGATTAAACTAGATGTTTAACTGAAACTGAACCGGTGTTGTTAGCATTAACCTAAAAACATACACAGCGCTGTCGTCGCGAGTACCTACGTCATCAAACCGCGTCCCGCTAGAGGAGACGCGCTACTTCGGGTGTGTTTTAAGAGTTATACGTTCGCTAAATTCTGTTGTTTACGTAATTTATGCACTTTCAATATTTGTAATTTAGTGAGGCATTTGTAGCATGCACTTTGTGTATAAGCTGGCCCTGGCGTAGAGGCGCGTGACTAGAAAATAAATAAATGAATTGGTTATAGCCATATTCCTTAGAGTGTTCTTTGGAACAGGGAGCGGCGTGCAGTTGCAGTTATACACGTGGGGGGTGCATGAGTTTTATTGTCTCCCTGACGTAGAGGCGTGTGGACTCAGCCCGGCGCACCTGAGGTCCATTTTTCTGAGAGTGTTCTCAGAAACAGGGTAGATTGGCCGAATGCCTTATTAATTCACTATATTGGTATTTGATAAATGTGTGATTAATCTCCAAAGATGTAGAGGCATGTGAGATTTGAAATATAATCCATATTCCTGGTAGTGTTATCAGGAACGCGGAGATATTACACATTTTTGATAATACTCTTTTAAATAACAGTATTCTTCAGTTTTAAATATATACTTATTAATTCACTATATTGGTATTTGATAAATGTGTGTATGATCTCCAAAGATGTAGAGGCATGTGAGATTTGAAATAGAATCCATATTCCTGGTAGTGTTATCAGGAACGCGGAGATACTACACATTTTTGATAATACACTTTATAGATTACAGTATTCTTCAGTTTTAAATATATTCTGATACACTCTGTTCGAACGTCACACCACCCGTAAAAAAAAAATAAATAAAATAAATAAAAAAAAATAATAAATAAATAAATAAAAAATAAAATAAAATAAAAATAAATAAATAAATAAAATAATAATAATTATAAAAATAAAACGCTTAGTGTCCGCTTAACTTCGATAAGCTTGGTTTGTTTACTAACTGTAACTTGCTAACAAGATGGGAAATGGTCGTTCCAAACAGTCTCTTACTCCTAATGATTGGATGTATAATCAAGGATTTGGAATTTTTGTTCAACCGTTCATTAACAATTTGGCTGGATGGACGGAGGTTTCTTCTCAGTGGAGACACTATCCAAGAGAAGGTTCATTTGACAATGCTGACATTATCACTGCTGATCTTTTAATTAATCAAGGTTATGGTCATCCACAGTGGGACAGTCAATATATGAAAAAAGCATTTACTACATGGCGTGATTTGAAACCGAAGTGGGATGGTGAGTGCTCTAATAAGGTGATAACTAAAAACAGTAAAGTTAATATTAGTAAGTGTAAACTCACCCCCAACTCCAAACCAGTCATACATGCTTTTCCTGTTCTCACTACTAAGGTGGAATCACCTATTGTCTCTGCTCCCCCTAGCTATTCTTTAACCACGGATACACATAGCTCTCAAGGTGGGGGCCATGGTATGGTAAAATCAGAAGGTGCTCCCTCTAATGTGTCAGATAAGTCATTACAAAGGTCACGGAACACTGATGGTCCCTGTCTCACATCTACAACACCTAATTTTTCATATCCCTTTGTTACATGTGGAGAAAAGAGATGGAATATTTCACCTCCAACTCTATCTGATATCAATAGCATTGTTTCTAGCCTTCCTAAACCATCTGATGTTCACTTATTTTGTGATCAACTTAAAAGCACAACACGTTATTCACAGTTGACTGGTCCTGATTTCAGGTGCATCTTAACACGTGTTCTAGGAGCAGAGGTGACGGATTCCTCGTTACAAGAAGATGTGCCCTCTCTTAATCACAAACATGATGTACCTATAGATGATGAGGTTGATGCTAATGGAGACACATGGAGTGCTTATTATTCATGGGCAGATTACAAACATGTTGATAACATGTTTTCTGAACTTAAAGCTTTTCTTGTAAAGAAATATCAATCTTCATGTGATCTCTCACAGGTGGCATCTATCAGACAGGATCCAGGTGAATCAGCAACTGCCTTTTTTAATAGGTTTAAAACTGCATGGTCTGAACACGGAGGGCTTCCCTTTGGTCATAATATTCCTCCACATTTCACACAACTCTTTCAAACTACGTTTGTTAATAATATGAACACTGATTCTGCCAAAACTCTCAAAATTTCCCTAGCAGGAACCGGAAATGAGCCTGACATACAACTCCTGGGACGGATGGTGCGTGATCTGGATGCTGCAGGTGCCTTTATCGCCAATCACAGCGGAAACTCTAATCAAACTCTTGCCGCTGTTTATGATTATGGTTCACAACAATCCGCCAAACGCCAAAATGTCAGGTGCAAACGCTGTAATAACCTAGGGCACTGGGAAAGACAATGCAAACAGACAATATGCAATTATTGCAAGGCAGAAGGACATAGGACTGTACATAGGACTGTAGACAAAAATGTAACGATATGGAAAATGGGTATGTCTCTTCTACTTACCAGGCTCACCAAATGCATCAGACCACCCCATCAGGTACTATGGGCCCAATCAGGCCTACACCTGTTAACGCACAGTGGGACTTTCGCCCATAGGGCTGCCCACAGAGCAGGAACCCCACAGTGAGTATGTTGAACTTGGTACTGAATAATGATCCACAAAACCTACCCATTTTAATGTTAAATATCAATGGTACTCCTTATCCCTTCATGGTGGATACTGGAGCTACATGCTCTTCTTTTAGTGGTTCTCAGTACCGCGGCCCTGTTTCAGCATCCACTATCAGCTCTGTAGGGATTGATGGGGTCCCAATTTCATGCCCTAAAACTTTTCAACTTCCTGTAACTAGCCCAGATGATCCAAATTTGCATTTCCGTCATCGATTTGTGGTGATACCTTCATCTCCGTTCAATTTACTAGGCCGAGATGTACTCTCTAAATTAGGCTGTTGTATATCTTTTGCAGAAGGCAAAACCGTTTTAGAGACCCCTAACAATCTGACTATGTTCTCTGATGTGATCCCACAGGTTGATTCTACTGATGGATCTATTGTCATCCCATCTTACTTGTCTTCTGTACCTCCGAGGTTGTGGTCTACTCATGCTAATGAAGTGGGCACAGTTTTCACTACACCATACACAGCAAAACTTAAAACACTGACACCTGTGTATTGTAAGCAATACCCTCTTTCACCAGATAAAGAGGCAGGTATTGAGAAAGTGATTTTGTCATTAATACAACAAGGTGTCCTAGTTCCTACCCAATCTCTATACAATACACCTGTTAATCCTATACAAAAGGCAGGTGGAAAAGGATGGAGATTTACACAAGATTTGCGAAAAATTAATGATATTGTCATTCCTGCAAGTCCTATTGTTCCAGATGTCCCTTCCATTTTGACGTCAATACCTCCAAATCATTCATATTTTTCAGTAGTTGATTTGTGTTCTGCCTTTTTCAGTGTCCCTGTCAGTGAGCAGACGCAGCCTATATTCACTTTCACCTTCAAAAACCAACAGCTGACCTGGACTCGTCTTCCTCAAGGGTTCGTAGACTCACCAGCTGTGTTCTCCTCTGTTGTAAGAGATGCCATGGCTTCCCTGACCCTGCCTGAGAAAGTCCAAATTCTGTTATACGCTGATGACATCCTCCTCTCAGCTGAAACTGAGGACTTATGTCACAAACATTCACTGCGCATGCTGACACATCTGGCTGATGTTGGATTCAAGGCTTCACTCACTAAGCTTCAATTTTGCTTACCACAGGTCTCCTATCTGGGATTCACAATCACCCAGGGACAAAGAACATTATCTGCTGATCGCATACAATCTGTTGTCGAGATTCGTCCACCTGCCACGAAGCAAGCAATGATGAGCTTTCTTGGACTTATAAACTATTGTAGGCAGTTCATTCCTGACTGTTCCTACTATGACAAGATATTACGCCAGTCATGCTCCTCCACTCAACCAGACAAAATCACATGGACATCTGAGATGAAGGACTCTTTTTGTTACCTCAAGCGATCTCTAAGTTCAGCTCCAGCATTGGGTCTACCTGATTATGGCAAGCCATTTCACCTATATGTCTCTGAAGGCGGGGGGGTCGCAGCGGGGGTCTTAGCCCAAGATCACGGCGGGTCTTATCGGCCAGTTGCATACTTATCTAAAACCCTAGATCCTGTAGCATCAGGACTTCCTGCTTGTCTGCGAGCTGTGGCTGCCTCTGCTCACATTGTCACGGATGCTGAAAAGATTGCTCTCTCGTACCCCTTAGTATTACACTCTTCTCACCAAGTTATAACGATCCTTAATAATATTCAAACACAGCACATGACAGCTCAACGTCGTTCAGGATATGAAGCTATTCTTTGTGCCACACATAATCTAACTATTAAACCAATATCGACACCCAACACTCCGGCTGTACTCTTACACCGTCTCATGACACTCTGTGGCCCTGATCAGACCCAACCAGACTGGGCTGATCATGACTGTTTACATGAGATCACCACTACCTCGGCTGTACGCTCCGATTTATCTTCCACTCCTTTAGAGCATGGCACACACATTTATGTTGATGGCTCTTGTTCAAGGCCTAATGACAATGTGACACATTGCGGCTATTCTATCTGTCAGCTGCCCAACATTGTATTAGAAGCTTATTCGTTGCCTTTTCTTTCAGCTCAAGCTGCAGAACTTACCGCTCTTACTCGTGCATGTCTCCTATTTAAAAATCAACCTGTTACTATCTTTACGGATTCGCGTTACGCTTATGGTGTCACACACGATTTTGGGAAGATTTGGGCTTCGCGAGGTTTTAAATCAGCTGATGGAAAGCCTATTTCACATGCTACTCTTGTGACTGATCTTTTACAAGCTAGTTTACTCCCATCGCAATTGGCTATAGTGAAGGTCAAAGGTCATGCATCTGGTGACTCTGAAGAGGTTTTAGGTAATTGTTTAGCTGATGAAGTTGCCAAATGGGCCGCTAAAGAAGCACCTTTGTCCCCACAGGTTTGTAGGAGTGCAGTATTCTCTTTGACGTCCCATGTCTCTGTTCCTAGTTTGTCATCTGACATCGACCTTGCCTTTTTGCAAACCCATTCATCACCTGAAGATCTACATTTTTGGTCTTCCCGTAAGTGTTCACCTGGCAGCGATATGCTAATTCGGGATGAGAACGGCCATATAGCTCTTCCCGCATCTGTCCTCCCGTTATTAGTGCGTCATTTTCATAGTATTTCACATGTCGCAAAACGGGGGGTAATCCGTATGATTGAGGACAGATTCTGCATTTGCAATATCAAACAGGCTACACTTGTTCTATTAGATTCCTGCTTTATCTGTGCTCATGCAAATACACAAGGACAACATGTTAAACATGATGCCTTGCCAATGCCTATTGCACCATTCCAATGCTTACAAATTGATTTTACACACATACCACCTGTCAGAAATCTGAAATACATGCTTGTAATCGTGGACAGATTTTCTAAATGGGTAGAAGCATTTCCATGCTCAAAAGAAAATGCAACGATAGTAGTTAAAATTCTGGCTAAAGAAATCATTCCTAGATACGGTATTCCAACATCTATTGACAGTGATAATGGCACGCCATTCGTCTCCAAAGTGACACAAAAATTGTGTACATTTTAAAGCATTGATTGGAAATTTCACATCCCCTACCATCCCCAAAGTTCTGGTGTGGTAGAGAGGATGAACAGAACAATCAAAGATAGGTGTCACGATTGTGTCGGCGGTGTGTGCGTGGCATGAACGCAGAGGAAGCGAGCTGGCGGTTCAAAGTAATTGTCTTTATTTTGCTTCAGACAAAACATAAACTAACCCAACACAAACCTATAACTGTAACTAATGAAAGACGCCTGACTGGAGTTCAGCCAGGCTATTTATCCCAAACATAATTAAGCCAGATTATCTTCCCTCGGTTCAGGTGAGCTTCTACGTCACCTGACCGAGGTGCACACTGGGAACTGAAGTTTAACTAACCAAAACAACTACAAAACAAAACTAAACAAATGGGCGTTCTGGCGCCCTCTAGGGGGTAACCCTTACATCACCCCCCCTTCAAAAATGCTCCTCCGGAGCATCACCGGTGGTCCCGGACTCCCACCCCAACGTTCTACCTTCCTCCTCCCGACCTGGAGGCTGGGTGATGGGGCTGGAGAGATGCTTGGCGGCTGCAGCGCTGGCGAGGTGCTCGGCGGCTGCAGAGCTGGAAACGTGCTCGGAGGCTGCAGAGCTAGAGACGTGCTCGGAGGCTGCAGCTCTGGAGAGGTGCTCGGCGGCTGCAGAGCTGGAGAGGTGCTCGGCTGCGGCAGCGTTGGAGAGGTGCTCGGATGCTGCAGAGCTGGAGACGTGCTCGGGTGCTGCAGCGCTGGAGAGGTGCTCGGATGCTGCAGCGCTGGAGAGGTGCTCGGAGGCTGCAGAGCTGGAGACGTGCTCGGATGCTGCAGCTCTGGAGAGGTGCTCGGCGGCTGCAGAGCTGGAGAGGTGCTCGGCTGCGGCAGCGTTGGAGAGGTGCTCGGATGCTGCAGAGCTGGAGACGTGCTCGGATGCTGCAGCGCTGGAGAGGTGCTCGGATGCTGCAGCGCTGGAGAGGTGCTCGGATGCTGCAGCGCTGGAGAGGTGCTCGGAGGCTGCAGAGCTGGAAACGTGCTCGGATGCTGCAGTGCTGGCGAGGTGCTCGGATGCTGCAGCGCTGGCGAGGTGCTCGGAGGCTGCAGAGCTGGAAACGTGCTCGGAGGCTGCAGAGCTGGAAACGTGCTCGGATGCTGCAGCTCTGGAGAGGTGCTCGGTGGCTGCAGAGCTGGAAACGTGCTCGGATGCTGCAGCTCTGGAGAGGTGCTCGGCAGCTGCAGAGCTGGAGAGGTGCTCGGCTGCGGCAGCGTTGGAGAGGTGCTCGGCTTCGGCGTGGGAGCGTGCAGTGCGCTCGACTGCGGCGTGGGAGCGTGCAGTGCGCTTGACAGCGGCGCAACGTCGTCCTCAAAGCCGGGAGGCGGCGGCAGAACGGGAGCGTTGGTCAGCTGCTGCTGACACGCTGGTTCGCTGTCCTCGAAGCCGTGAGGCGGCGGCAGAACGGGAGCGTCGGTCAGTGGCTGCTGACACGCTAGCTCGCTGTCCTGGATGTCTGGAGGAGACGGAAGGATGACGCTTACTAGCTGCGGTGCGTAGTCCTCCACTTCGAGCAGCGGCGGGGGAGGTGGAGGAAATGTGCCCTCTTCGCCGTTCAGCAGTGCGCAGTCCTCCTTGACGAGTTCAGGCCCTGGCGGGGGGAGGAGCGCGACGTCCAGATCCGAGAGAGGGAGACCTTCCGGGACTACAGCTTGGCTCTCCCGAACCTGGACGAGCAACTGCTGGAGCTGAAGCACCTACTCCTGCAGGTCTTGAATGCGCTCCTCGTTCTGTCTCGCCCACTGCCTGTAGACAACTCCCGTCTCTCCCCCGGGCGCTACACCTCTCCAAGGTGTGCGCCGGATGGCGAGCCTGCAGCCTTCCCAGCTTTGCCGCGCCATCCTCTCACTCGCCGTTATGCTGTCCTCCTGCATGTCCGCCTCCTCGGCGTACCTGCCATTTTCCCAGCCTTGACAGACCTCTGTCTCTCCGTGCTCCTCGCTGTCCTCCAGCAAACCCTCCTGCTCTTCAAGTAAGCTGTACTCCCAGCCGCGATACATGTCCTCCTCGCTCTCTTCCAGGAAGTCCGCCAGCTCGGGCGAGATCGTGCTAGCGCCCCCCCCCCCCAATTGTTTAGGGGGAAATCCTCCGCCATGCCACTTGGACGGTCTTTCATTCTGTCACGATTGTGTCGGCGGTGTGTGCGTGGCATGAACGCAGAGGAAGCGAGCTGGCGGTTCAAAGTAATTGTCTTTATTTTGCTTCAGACAAAACATAAACTAACCCAACACAAACCTATAACTGTAACTAATGAAAGACGCCTGAATGGAGTTCAGCCAGGCTATTTATCCCAAACATAATTAAGCCAGATTATCTTCCCTCGGTTCAGGTGAGCTTCTACGTCACCTGACCGAGGTGCACACTGGGAACTGAAGTTTAACTAACCAAAACAACTACAAAACAAAACTAAACAAATGGGCGTTCTGGCGCCCTCTAGGGGGTAACCCTTACAATAGGTTGACAAAAGCCATGATGGATACAGGTAAGAATTGGGTTGACCTGTTACCATCTGTGCTTTGTGAAATTAGAATGACACCCAATTCTACAACCAAACTTTCACCATTTGAGATTATAATGGGACGACCATTCCCCACCCCCTGGGTAAAAGGTAACCCCGGTGTTTCCCTTACAGGTGATCTGGACGTGATCGTCGGCGATTATACGCAAGCGCTCATTGAAAAACTGAACAGTGTTCACGGTAACGTCTCTGCTTCTCTCCCTCTGCCTACAGACAAGCCTACTCACTCTTTCATCCCAGGTGATACAGTGCTGGTGAAAAGTTTAAATCCAAGGAAGGTGGGGGATGCTGCCTACAGTACACCTACAACTGTAATTGCAGTGACACGCACAGCTGTTTTCACAGATTCACAGCCACAGTGGATTCACGCCAGCTGCGTGAAGAAGGCACCGCAGATGACTCTGACTGCTTGACATAATCGACCACTCACAAGATCTCCTAGCCCGCACCGAGGGGCTAGTGGAGCAACATACGCCCAGAAGACACCTCAAAAGGGGGCTCTCGTCGCTTCTCACCTTTTACACATACACATATAGGTTCAACTTTGTATTAGTTAGCTTTTTCCACATTTTATTTTTGTGCCAACGCCTGATTACGTATGTAGTGTGAATTTCATTTCTAATTATGATTCTAGAAGTGATTTAATCCTGACTATCTTCTTCCTTTATCACCCTTCTTTTAATCATCTTTGCTGACTCTACTAATTATGAATCTCTGCTTCTTCACGTTAATATCTCTTGCTATGTTAACTAATTGACATTCACAAATTCTGTTAGAATTTAAGGGGGCAACTGTTAGAATTATTTTATATATAAAGGAGTTGATTCTACTCTCTTGTTCTCTTCCTCATAGATCTGATATTAACGTGTTAAATCTTTCCTGCTTCTATCTTCCTGTCTCCTCTTGCATCTGTTCTTAAAGGTGTGAACGCTCCCACGCTCACCTTCCCATACTCTTTTTATGTCTCTCTCTCTTCCCCTCTCTCTCTATCTCCCTCTGTCTCCTTCCCCCTCTCCCCCTAACTCGAGCCAACATCTTGTGATCTGTCTCTGCACGGACACCTCTATCTTCCTCTCCTTTGATTCTTCAGGATCTCACCAGCACATTTACAATGGTTCATGCTCTTTGTAGTAACATGTGTCTATAGCCCAGGCGTTTGGTCAAATATATATAAACCCCATCTTTTGCTGTAATAAACAGAGACCTTTCTGACAGACAACGTGTGTGTGTGTGTGTGTTTGACTGAATCTCTCCTGGCGCCAGAAAAGCTTACCGAAGCACAGCGGACAGACCGAGCACTCGCCTCTTCTACTACAAAACTTTAGAAAAACTTTACACTACTGTAACACTCCAAATTATATAAATAAACACTCGAAAATATAATGTTCTAAAGCTTGCTGCTGGATAATATATATGTTATAAAGCTAAAATTGCTGATTACTTTGCAAGCCGAGGACAGTTAGTTTCCATGAAGTACTCACCGGAAGAAATAGCGGGAAGTTCGAAAATTCTGGAAGAACGCTTTTGCGCATGCGCAGAGGTCCCTCTGGTTCGTCCAACATAAAATTGTTTGTGCGTAGTTAAATGTTTCATGAACACAGTTATACTCGTTGCCTTGATGAAACTTTCGTAGTTGAGTAATGAAATTTATACAATCATTGAGAAAACATATTTTTCTTTTTTAACACAAGCATTATATTAGCCCAACATATATTTCTTTTTTCCAACAACTATTTTCAGTATTCATTTTTTACAGTGTATACTTACACCTACTTTTTCTTACAAATAACAGTATACTCATAACTTTAATGTTACATTCATAGTTTGTCAAAACCCTACATATAAAACAGCCATCTTACCCGTAAAGAGAAACATGAACTTGAACATAACTAAGCTTTGGCTTTTGTAGCTTTAAGAAATTAACAAATGCAAAAGGAGCAATTACTAAAAATTACATAACATTATAACAACTAAATAAAATAGAATGTCATTACATTTTCAGCAATGCGCAAAGAATTAACTTATTAATTGAAAGAAAAATAAAAACAATTTGAAACATTTGTGTAAGTGCCATATCGCACTTTTTATGAATTTGTTGTTGTGTTTATTTTATTTTATTTTACTTGCTGTTATTTCATTTATTCTACCTTGTTCTATTCATTAGTAAAGCATTAAGCATTATGTTTGTTACATAAGCCATAAGCTTTAAATTTCTTAGTTATGCATCATAAGTTGATAATCGTAGGTTGGTCTGTGATGTCATTCTACTATTACATGCATTTGTGTGACTGTGATATGCTAGAAAGCTCAGTATAGATTTGGAAGGCTACGGAAACACAAGCTTTAGACCGTCAGCTAGTGAGAGCTCCCGGTAAGCTAGAAATGTAAAATACAGCAACGAGGTTGTTGTAACCGTAAGCTAACGTAAGCTGGGAATGTAAGAAACAACAAGAGTGTTGTTAGATACCCAAGCCAAGATTGTAATCTACAAGATACAGCAAACAGGTTGTTGTAAAACTCAGAGATTTGCAAGATGCAGCAACTGGTGTCTGTAATAACAGTGGATTTACTCAAGACGACTGTATGAAGTGTTGATTCTTTGATGCTGACAAAATAAACTACAAAAGACAAAGAGATCGGACTTCTGTCATGTGAGTGAAACTTTAAGACATTAGCTACGCGTCAAAACTAGTGAAATAAGCCAACCGCATCTATATAAAGTCTAAAGCTTTTCCGCTGTTTGAACGAAAACAAGTGAACACTGAAAGGGAAAGTGAAAGAGAATAGCCGTCGAACTTCAACATGCCGAACAACGAGGACAACGCTCCCAGCACTTGGCTGGGGAGCCTAACAGCGCTCCACGAGATGAACAGAAAGAACCTCAACGAGGCGCTGGATGCAAGAAAAGGCAAGCGAATTCGACTGAATGCAACGTCTACTGCATTAAAGACAACCATGAACTATGCACGTAAGTTAGACATCCTTGAAACTGAGTACAGACCCAAATACGGGAAGCTGAGAGAGGCCTTCATGAGAAGTAACGTTGATGTGCTTGTGTACACTCATGAAGACGAACACAGACGCGATCAGGTCGCTTGCGGCGCACCTGAGGCTCAAGGCCGCACAGAATTCATAGCTACGGTGGGTCGCTGGAAAGCGGACACCAAGGATACTAAGAGCCACTCTGTGACGTCGCGAATACGCGAAGATGTCTCGCCGGGCGTCAGCGTGTCACTGATAACGGCAGCATCCAAAAGGTCTGTAACTTCTACATCATCCTCAGCCCGAATAAAGAGCCAAGCGGAAGCCAACAGAGCAGCCTTGTTGATTAAAGTAGCAGCCTTAGCAGAACGGCGGGCGTTAGAACAGAAGGAAGCGCAATTAAAGGCAAAAGAAGCAGAACTAAAGGCTGATAAAGAAAAGTTGGAATTAGAAACTGCGCTCGCAATTGTCGACGCTGAATTACAGGCTTATCAGGGTTGTAAAAAACGACAGCCTGCATCAAAGAGCGGAGTCATCGACCCGAGCTGCACACGCTCGAGCAGCCCACCTTGGACGGGCCACAAACCTGAATACGTCAGCCGCCGAAAGCCGGTAAGAGAGAGCACCTTCAACGAACCAAGTGGCGCACGCGCTCCCAAACTGGAATACAACGAACTTTACGAGAGCAGCGCGTCGATAGAAAACCTCGGACTGCCATCACGTCTCAAGACAGCCCATCCAAGTGTACCAGTAAGTTTTGAACCAAAATTAAAAAGTACTTTAAATGAAGGGTCTACCCAAGACAATAAATACACCCGCCATGACATTTATACTTTAGAATCACAGAGCATGATGCAACAGCAGGCTGACATCACAGCAATGCTCATGAAATGCCAACGGCAATCCTTTTTACCTCAGCGCAATGTTCCTGTGTTTCATGGTGACCCTCTTGAGTTTACGTCCTTCATGAAAGCATTTAAACATGTTATTGTTGACAAAACCGATAGTGATGCTGATAAGCTGTTTTATCTTGAGCAGTTCACTAAGGGAGAGGCTAGAGACCTCGTTATGAGCTGTCAGCTTATGCCAGATCAGTGTGGTTATGCAGAGGCAATGAGACTGTTGCAGGATAGATTTGGAAATAAACGTCAAGATCGTAAACACGACAGCCGATCGCCCAAGAGCAAGAGCGCACTCATTGAAACGAGCAGCGCGCGCCCGAGCAGCGCATGCCTGAGCAGCGCGCACTATCACCTCTCCAACTCAACATGCAACAGCCGAGCGCAGCCTGCGAACGAAAGCGCGGTCACTGAATCGAGCAACGCGCACCTGAGCAGCGCGCACACTACAGACCTGGACGCCGCAATCAGCGACAGAAAACCCTGTCACACATCCCTTCAAGGACCCAAACAAATGGGCCAAGGAAAACCCAGGGTCAGCGTCGCAACCGAGGACAGACAGGTTGGTAAAATTCACAAAGACTTGATTACAATGAAGAATGCCGGTACATCACCTGTCAGCGCTTTCACTAAACCGTGCGCACACTGCAAAGGGGAGCATGTCTTAGATGATTGCTTCCAATTTAATGATAAGACACACAAAGACAAAGTAGAATTCTTAAAAAGAAATGGATTCTGTTTCGGATGTTTAACAAAAGGTCATTTGTGGAAAGACTGTACCAAAAAAATGACATGTTCATTGTGTTCAAAGCCACATCCAAGCATGCTACACATAGCAGTGCCAGCCACGGCGCAGTCAGCTACGAGCGCCCGCAGAAAAGAAACTGAAAGTGACACAACAAATGCACTAATTGCAGTGAGTCATGAATCAAATGCGCTCACTGGGGCTGGAGGTAATTGCATCCTCCCCATTGTGCCCGTTAAAATAAAGTCCAAGAAAAAGGGCACAGTAGAAGCCATGTACTATCACGTGAAAGTCCCCGAGAAGGACACTGATCTGCTGCGCTTCCTATGGTGGCCGAATGGAGATGTGAACCAAGACTTAGTTGAAAATAAAATGGTAGTTCATCTGTTCGGTGCAAAATTTTTGCCCAGTGGTGCTAACTTCGCCCTCAGAATGACAGTAGAAGAAAACTGCAGCAATGCATCTGCTGTGGCAGTTAACACAGTGCTTAAAAACTTTCATGTAGACGACTGCCCGAAATCTGTTTCGAGTCATGACCAAGCAGTCGCCCTATACAATGATCTCACAAGTCTCTGCACAAGCGGAGGGTCTAACCTCACTAAATGGGCAAGCAATAGCCGTGCCCTACTGACTGTCATTCCCGAGAGTGAAAGGATCAAAGACATGAGAGACTTAGACTTGAGTAAAGATGCACTGCCCATAGAGAGAGCTCTGGGGGTGCTGTGGTGCATTGATTCAGACATGTTCACGTTTAAGATTAGTTTAAAGGAACGACCTGTGACAAGAAGAGGAATTCTGTCAGTCACTGGCTCAACATATGACCCGTTAGGCTTTCTCCCACCTGCCATACTGCCAGCTACAATCCCAATGCAACAGTTATGTAAAGAAAAACTTGCCTGGGATGATGACATTCCCGAGCAGTTTGCAACGGCATGGAAAACCTGGCTGCAAGAGCTGCACAGACTGTCCGAGTTCAGCATAGCAAGGTGCATAAAACCAGCCGACTTCGGAGTTACAGCTACAGCACAACTCCATCACTTCTCGGATGCAAGTGAAATGGGATACGGAGCTGTCTCATACCTCAGGTTAGTAAACGCTGATGGACTCACACATTGTGCATTCATGATGGGGAACTCCCGTGTAGCACACCTGAAACAAACCACCATTCCACGAATGGAACTGACTGCGGCAGTGGTCGCTGTAAAAAATGACAAAATGCTAAAAGAACAGCTAGAATTGAAATTGCTGGACTCTATGTTTTGGACTGACAGTACAACTGTTTTGAGACACATTGATAACGAAACACTTCGTTTTAAAACCTTCGTGGCCAACAGAATCGCCATTATAAGAGAGTCAACCAAGTCACAGCAATGGAGGTACGTTAATACCTCACAAAATCCAGCTGATTCTGCCTCCAGGGGGGTATCCTGTGAAAAGTTCATGAAAAATGTCAACTGGATCCAAGGTCCCTCCCTCCTCAAAGAAGCAGAGTGCAAATGGCCTAAAAATATTCATGACACATCAATAAAAGAAAATTTTGATGAAAATGCTGATGAAGTTAAGCTCTCAGCTTTAGTGAATATTGTGAGCATTACAAAATGCACAGACACAGACGCAGTGAGTAAACTGATTAATCATCACTCTGACTGGCACAAGTTAAAAAGATCCGTTGCCTGGATCGTTCGCACCAGAGACATGCTGAAACAAAAAACAGAAAGGGTTAAAACACAAGTAGATGACCCAAAGACAGAAAATCACAAGTCTCTAAAAGCGCAAGACCTAACAAGAGCAGAAAACGAAATCATTAAGGTCACTCAAAGACAAAATTTTAAGGAAGAACTTCTCACGTTGCAAAAGGGTAAAGCAGCAGCAGAATTCAAACAGGGAATTCCCACACAGCAAAAACGAAAGGCATCTGTGAAAAGAAACAGCTGCTTGCCTAAAATGGAACCTCTGACACCAAACCACCTGCTGCTGCTGAAAAAACAGCCAAACCTGCCACCTGGATTTGTCATCTATGCACGTCGCAGGGAGAAGAAGATCCAGCATCGTTCAGACCTGCTCTGGAAGCGATGGGTACGTGAATACTTGCCCGTGCTCCAGGGGCGGCAAAAGTGGTTTCAAAACAAAAAAAACCTTTCGATTGGAGACATAGTTTTAATAACTGATGAGTCTTCTCCAAGAAATTCATGGGTCATGGGACGAATCACGGAAGTGTTCCCCGACAAAGGGGGATTTGTGAAACTTGTGTTAGTTAAAACTAAGACCAACACTCTGGAAAGACCCATCGACAAGCTGTGCCTCATATGTGAAATGGACTGTTAAATGTGTGGTAATATGTTATGAAATTTGATATGCAAATGTAAACATCTGAGATAAATATTACACACTTAAAAGATTTAAAACGTTTAAAAGGGTAAAAATTTTTGATTTCATAGCTTTATCAAAAAAAAAAAAAACAACACAAAATTGTAATTGTCAGTCTCCATGCCTGTCAATTAGGGGCTGGAATGTAAGTGCCATATCGCACTTTTTATGAATTTGTTGTTGTGTTTATTTTATTTTACTTGCTGTTATTTCATTTATTCTACCTTGTTCTATTCATTAGTAAAGCATTAAGCATTAAGTTTGTTACATAAGCCATAAGCTTTAAATTTCTTAGTTATGCATCATAAGTTGATAATCGTAGGTTGGTCTGTGATGTCATTCTACTATTACATGCATTTGTGTGACTGTGATATGCTAGAAAGCTCAGTATAGATTTGGAAGGCTACGGAAACACAAGCTTTAGACCGTCAGCTAGTGAGAGCTCCCGGTAAGCTAGAAATGTAAAATACAGCAACGAGGTTGTTGTAACCATAAGCTAACGTAAGCTGGGAATGTAAGAAACAACAAGAGTGTTGTTAGATACCCAAGCCAAGATTGTAATCTACAAGATACAGCAAACAGGTTGTTGTAAAACTCAGAGATTTGCAAGATGCAGCAACTGGTGTCTGTAATAATAGTGGATTTACTCAAGACGACTGTATGAAGTGTTGATTCTTTGATGCTGACAAAATAAACTACAAAAGACAAAGAGATCGGACTTCTGTCATGTGAGTGAAACTTTAAGACATTAGCTACCCGTCAAAACTAGTGAAATAAGCCAACCGCATCTATAATTTGAACATTTTCACAACACTGTTCAATAAAATACTTTTTCAAATATATTCGTTCTAAAAACAGAACCACCAGACAGTAGGTTTGTGAACATATGATGATGATGTAAACATGATACAATCTACAGATAATAAATCATATTTTTTCAGATACCTCAATCTGAATATCTGTGCATTATGTGTAACATTGTGCATTAATAATTTAATGATAAAAAGATTTTGAAATCTGCTGTTATTTAGGAAATAAAAATGTACAACACTGTGCAAATGTTTGACATGTTGCGCAGTCATGTTGGTACAGGAAGGGGCCATCCCCAAACTGTTCCCACAAACTCCTGAAAAACAACCCCACATTATTACCCACCAATCTTACTGTATCTCCTGGCACAATGCAGTCAGACAAGTACCGTCTCCTGGTTCTCCTGGCAACCACCAACAGACTAATCCATTAGATTTCCAGACAGACATGTATAATAAAAAGAATATGCAAATTTTACTCTTAGTTACTCGTTCTCTGCTTCTGATGTCAAACACCTGCAACAAGTTTAAGTTTTTCATAGAAATCTAATCAGGCAGTTACACAAAATAGTCAGCAGATGGGAATATTACTTTTTCACATGCTTGGTACACAATACTGTGGTTTTTGTAATGCAGCACTTTGCAGAAATGTAGTGAAGGAGAGAATATGCATAGACATTTTTGTGTAATCTACTGAGGAAAAAATATTCAGTAATATAAGTACAGATAAACTCAGGTAAAGTATAGATTTGTGAATGTCAGTGTGAATGTATGAATGTAAGAGTGCCAATACATTACAAAACTTCTTATGAAGTATATTTTTCTCTTCCTGTTTGAAGAATACAATTTGTCTATTTCCAGTACAGTCAGCTCATACTGTACAAAATTAAAGATTTATTCACACAGTTACAAAGCCAGAGGCATGGTGGCGTAGTGGTTAGCACTGTCGCCATGCATCTTCAGGGTCCAGCTTTAATTCCCACCTTGGGTACCGTGTGCATGGAGTTTGCATGCTCTCAAAGTGTTTGGTGGGTGATTGGCAATTGGCTTTTCCAGTGTGTGTGTGTGTGTGTGTGTGTGTGTGTGTGCTCTGTGCTGAATTTACACCCCAACCAGTGTGTGTCCCGCTTTGTGCCCCACGTCTCCTGGGATAGGCTCGAACCCCCTGCGACCTTGTATACAGGATAACGTGTAGAAAATGAGTGAGTGAGAAACTGAACATACTATGCTTTTGTTTAGCAGATGGTTGTTTCACTGTTTTCATGAATGAGTCAAACACTCTAGTTTTTTTATGTAATTACTTTTAATGTTAGATTATATATCATAATCAAACAGACAGGAAAATATAAGGAATGCAATTTTTTTTAAAGATACATAAGTAGATGATTATAACTAGTAAATGCAACTTTAATGTAAACATGCTGAAACATAAGTTAAATCATATTTCAGTGAAACATACTGTATGGCATGACTAAATCCCATTTCAATACACACTTATTCAAACTTGCTAATGATTCATCTTTCCATTCATTATTCCTGTTTGTAAAATTAAGCCATAATTACAAGATAAAATGTAACACATTATCATTATAACTGTAAGCGAATGTATACAATATAACAGTTTTTAAAGACAAACTAAAATGATATTGCAAAAATACAAGTATTTATTATTATTTTTTTTTAATAAAAGGCAAGGTAACAAATAACATGAGATTAGAAGACTGTTCTGTTTTGTAACATGTACAGTGTTTCTAAATGTTATTTAATACTACACCACCTCTGATTTCTCAATTCTAACTGGTCAAAAGCTGTCTATTATTTTAGAACATTTGCAACATTAACAGAAGTCAGTGTCTTGTTCCTCACATAGCTGTACTAGATCTTCTCCTCCTTGAATTCAGTGTAAATAGAATTCCCATCCTCACACCTGTACTCTCCATACTCAACCTTAGTGGTAAAGCCTTTGGTGATGGTCAGCTTGACTGGAACCGTAACAGACACCTGCTTCCTCACCATGTTCACTGTGAGTTTGGTGTGAGGAGGAATGCTGGCCGGCAAAGAGACTTTAACACTGTTAGTTGTGGTTTTGGTTTCGCTGTGACCCTTCTCCACGGTAAAGGTGTTACTGATATTTATGGTGTTCTCTGTTTCTGCACCAAACAGTGTAACGTCAAATTTGGTTCCCACACTAATCTGTGTGGAATTGCTAAAGTTGAAGCTCTCAGTGACGGATCCTGAATACTCTCGACTCATCTCAGTAGTGAAGGTTTGTTTCTCTGATCCATAATTCATACCAGTCATGGAGTCGATCTTAACCGTTTGTACATCTTCTTTCTTCTTGTCCCATTCAATCTCAGCTTTAATGGTGGGTCTGCCCGCTATAAGAGGACGGAGGTGGCTCACACGGTCATTGAACCAACCATAGTTAGCCAGATCACGACCAGCTCTGGCTATCATGCAATGGCCGCCTCTGTCCTTATGCTGATACAGAACCCAGGCTCCTCTCTGCACCTTGTGAGAGGATGTTTTATCATTAAAAGATCCGTAAGCCAAGTTGGTCTCACTGTTGAGAACGAGGCTCTGGCCCCTGTAGTTATCGTGTTCATACAGTGTGATCTGAGGATTATCCAGGTCGTCTGTCACCAGTTCAAGTGAGGAAATAGCATCATTGAAAGACACGCTGCTATATTCTCCTTCCTCATAGGCAGTCTGGTCACCATTGAAATTTATATCTGTGTACGCCACCCATGGATTCCCGATGACCTTCAGCGAGGAGATGCAGTCATTAAAGTTCTGCTCAACTAAATTACGGACATCAGAGGTGAATTCTCTGCTGCTGCCACGGAAGTCTAAATGTTCATAGACGATGATCTTGTTCATGACTGAAGGAGTTTGCAGGAGGCTCAGAGACTCACAGGCAGTGCAGAAAGCAAGAAGAGTGAGGATCTGTGAACAGTGCCTGTGTATTTATGCTCAGCTTGGGGTGGAGTTAAAGGATGGGCTGAGACGTGTTATATAGTATGTTATGTAAGGTATGTTCAGGAAGCCATTTAAGTGCTTCATTACAGATTCTTGAAATTGGATATATTAAATATTAAATTATCATAATATATATTACAAATAAGGATTATATGTAAACAGCTCATGCTAATTCATTATTGAATAATTTTTTTTATTCACAGGCCCTGGGAAATTTAGCCTCTGTGTCTATTTTTTGCACCTAGATTAGCTTAGTCTATGCACATACAAATATTTGTATAAGAACCAATGGGGGAATTTCAAATTATTTGTGTTAATATAGGGGTACAGGACAGGGTGTCCCCTGTCCCCACTTTTATTTAATATACAGACATAACCCTTGGCTGTACAGTAGCTTAAAAGAAAGAAGCAGATATGCTAGATTTCACTGTATGTGGATGACCTTATAATCCAGATAAGCCTATGCATAAAGTAATAGAACTTATAAACAGTAGTTTCATAGGCTGCATCTTATGCCTTATAGGCTACACCTTAAGCGCATGGTGAGAATATTCCCAGAAATAGACCATGACATGTTCTAGATATTAGAGTAGAGACCACCCTGGCTCATATGTTTTGGACATGTACAAGACCCGGTTTCTCGATAACGCACACTATTCGTGCGCTACGAAGACTCTTATGATATATCTTACGTTAAGTGATAACTTTTCTACTGTAAGTGTATTTCTCGAACTGTCTCTTAGGAGTCTTCTTAAGTCGCTGCCTCTCACGTCCGACATTACACGGCGCTGTCTACAGTGAATTAGCTGACATCGGTTGCTCAGGAATCGATTTTTGACTCCTTTTGCATGACAGCGTTAAGAAAGACGGCACTTTCTATACAAATTAAACGTTGCACTAAATTCTTTTAATAGCGTTTATTTTGACATGGGTTAACTTATCAGTAACATGCCATAATAGACAAATATATAAATTAAATCACCAAACTGTCGCTAATATTTTCATGTAACCTGTAGTGACGGTGAAACGAACCGGGTATACAGTCATAGTTGATGGACAAACAGCTGATAACACTCTTCGCCAGCTTCAGAAACAATGTGAAGTATGTCAGTTGTTGGGGTAGTATAGCACACCTATGGAATGAATACGATGAGTTGACAGAGTGGAGGTTTAATACCCCTATCTCACCTATGTGGTTTCGCGCAGGGGCCGTAAGTGCGGTTCATCATGACTCAGCGCGAGTTTTGGTGCTGTGGTTATATTTCCATTTTACCTCGCAAAAAAATTTAACATGTTTAACATGGTCGTGGACCTTGGAGATCATCGCGGAACGTTGGGGGCTCACTCGAGGCGGATCACGGTGCCTAATACTCCTATCTCACCTGTGAGGCTTGACTCACAGAGAGATGTGATGTTAGGCACGTTCTGCTAACGTTCCGCAAAGATCTGCAAGGTCTGCAAGCGTACACGAGGACCGGAAAAAAATGTCATGTTTCACGCGGAAAGATGGAAACGTAATCACAGTGCAAAAAACTCGCGCTGAATCATGATGAACCCTACTTACGGCCACTGCGCGAGACCGCGCAGGTGAGATAAAGGTGTAACACCGCATCTCACAGCGAGTCAAACCGCATAAGTGAATAGGGGTATTACGCATTACAATTACTCAGAAAAATTAATGGATGCGGGGTTTGAAACTCCCAAGGTTATTTTCTCATTTAACTAAATCAAATTTCATAAAAATAAAATGTGTCAAAAGAAAAGCCCATGAACTTATGGATAATGGCTAATGATCAATGTAACATATTTTAAACAAAAAGCAGCGAGCAGCTGGACATCGGGACGTAGAGCGTAAGTACGACGTAGGTCTGACCCAGTCAAGAAGCTCCATAATCTGTTGCCTTGGAAGGCAAAACTTTTTTTTTTTAATAGCGACCTTAGAGAAAATATGAAAAGGGCTGAAGTTTTGTCTAAAGGAAAAATTTAAATGACCCACACAGCTCTGTGGACAGCGCCATCTTTGGTTTAACACAACAACACACTGTATCGCTGCCTAATTGTTCGCCACCTGTTTAATATTAATAGTGATTGCCATTTTTAATGCATTAGTCATATTATGAAATAGGCTAATTAAAAGTCACTCTATTAGTTCTGATATAAAATAAAATAAAATTCTTAAACAGGTCTACAGTATATTCCATCATTAATACGACTTTGATAACATGCCATAATGTGTTTGCATACACCGCTGATTTAGAAAGACTGCTGCTCAGTGGCGGCGACTAGCGTCTTGAGCTGAAACTACGCTAAGAATGAGTTAAGATTGGTCCAGACCAACCTTCCGAATGTGTGACTTCGCTAAGAGATACTTAGCGTAAGAACGTTTCGGGAAATGCGCCATAACGTTAAGAGAGAGGTTAAGGTACGACTTAAGAACTACTTCGCGATAAGAAGCTTTCGAGAAACCGGGCCCAGATAATTTTGCTCTGTTGTGTTTGGGACATTCTCATATATTTGTAAAAAGACGATTCAATCAGATGTGCATTTAATTTATTAATTTATTTACAATGCCCTGCAATGGATTGGCACCTTGTCCAGAGTGTATCCCAAAGTCTGTTGGAATAGGATCCATGTGGATGTGACCCTGTACAGGATAGCCATATAGAAGATGAATGAAATGAGTGAATAATAATGCTAGATTAAAATAATTTAATTATAGGATATGCATTAGAGCAGTAAGATCACACTACATCCCTGCCCTTTGTACATTGTTCATACCCTAGATTGTCTTTAAACATAGATAGACAGGGAAAGATAATGGATAAGAATTAATCACAGTCTTTACCCTTAAATATATAGGTGGAGATTATTATTTATGTTAATTATAGAATTAAAAATAATTTATACATAATCCAAATAAGATAAATGCCATAAGACATATTAAAGTCTCATATGAAAACTTGTTGGGTTGGTGATACAGATTAGAGAAGCATCCATATGAATGCCAAGAACCAAAATTTTCCAGTAGAATTGGCATGTAAGCAGGAAAGCATTATTTATATATAAATAAGAATGCTGAGAGCTGCAATGCACTGTTTGTTCTGACAATTTCTGCTATAATAGCTGTTTATTGGGATTGGACTAGATGAGCTTTATTTCCAACAATATTTTATTAGTATCACCTTCTTCATGTTATTACTATTATTCACAGATTTTGGTGTTGTTTCTCCTCTTAGCCCTATTGGCAGCTCATGTTGCATGTTTAAACAAACTCTCTGAATAGGTTTCCTCCCCTGGCAACCCTTCGAATTCCAAAAAAGCACCTTTGACATTTTGCTAACAAGTATGTACATGAAAATGGTTAAGAAATCAGTGGGAAAATGCTGATCACAGATGAGTGAATGGGGTGACTTTAATGCAAATTGTAGAAAACGGTATCATTAAAAAATAGTACTTAACAACCGTGCGTCAAACCGAATCTTGACAGTTTTATTGACCCCTTAATTTCTTTTTTATGACACTTTAGTTGACCTATGGATGACCTTTAGGATTTTATGACGTAGAGGTTCAATTGAAAAAAAAAAGGGGGGGGTGCTTATGCATTAGACATAATTTCATTCATTCATTTATTTATTTCATTTGATTTATTTAACTTATTTCTTTCATATATTTATTTTATTTATGAACGTATTTATTCATTTATTTATTGTATGAATTTGTTCAGTGTGTTTTGTTTTATTTGAAAGATACGCTTGTTGAGGGGACTCATTTCAAGGTGTTTGTGCTTAACTATTAAGACAGGGAGATTTATTTATTACCAAGGGGAGAACAGGGAAACATTTAATCACTTTGGTGAATACATGGGGCTGTATTAATATCTACAGAAGGTAGGGACATATTCACACTGGTATATGAATACCTTATAGTTTTAATTTGATGTTTCACTAGACCCTCACATACTGTATAAGTTGAGTTAGCTCTCAATGCTCTCAAAATAACCGGTAATGTGAGTTACACAAAGTATTTTCTTCAAAATCTTAACAAAAATAGATCAGTAAATGGTCTTGGGTTGTTCTTAAGGGCTTAGTCTTTTTTTTCTGTCACTAAACCTTCACGCTTGAAAGTTTGGTTAGCTGAGTGTAAATATACTCAGCAAAAAAATAAACGTTCTCTGACTTTCAACTGTTTTTACTTTCAGTAAACTTAATGTGTAAATATTTGTATGAACACTAAAAGAGTCAACACCATAAGACATAAAGTAAAAATGTTTCCCAATGTGTACCTGAATGAAGGGAGGCTCAAAATCAGTCCGTACTAAAATCAGTCTATCTGGTGGCCACCAGCTGCTTGAAGTAATGCAGTGCATCTCCTCCTCATGGACTGGACCAGATTTGTCAGTTCTTGCTGTGAGATGGAGGGATTGTGTGTTCCTGGTGTGACTCGGGCAGTTGTTGTGGCCATCCTGTACCTGTCACGCAGGTGTGATATTCGGATGTACCCATCCTGTGCAGGTGATGTTACACATGGTCTTCCACTGCGAGGATGATCAGCTGTCCTTCCTGTCTCCCTGTAGCGCTGTCTTAGGCGTCTCACAGTGCGGACATGGCGATTTATTGCCCTAGCCACATCAGCCGTCCTCATGCCTCCCTGCAGCATGCCTAATGGACGTTCACGCAGATGAGCAGGGACCCTGGCCATCTTTCTTTGGGTGTTTTTCACAGTCGGTAGACAAGTCTCTTTGGTGTCCTGCGTTTTTAGAACTGTGACCTTAAATGCCTACTTTCTGTAAGCTACGACCATTTCACAGGTGCATGTTAATTAATTGATTATGGTTAATTGAACATGCATGGAAAACGTCTCGGGTTACTTTGCTGTAGGAACGAGGCGGGAACGAGATGCTGCGTGAGAACGCTATGGGAACCATTTTGTGTGCCGGTTGTGAAGCATGTGTGCAAACACGCCACTTTGTTTGGCTATATATAACCTCCGTCAGGTGACGTCATCTGATTAGACGCAGCTGCAGGTTATAAATACTAGTGAGCCGGCGACACACCTCAGATTAATTTGTCTAAACGGACGTCCGGTCACGTGGTAGTGTGGCATTAGGACGCAGCATCTCGTTTCCGCCTTTTCAGGGAACAGGGTTACAGCAAAGTAACCCGAGACGTTCCCTTTCAAAGGCTTTCTCTCGATGCTGCATGAGAACACTATGGGGACGAGAATACCAACGCCGCCGCACTACAAGTGTCTGGACCCCCAGGTTGTGTAGCGTGTGCGCACAAGGCCAGGAAGTCTCAGATCTATGTCTGGGGAGCTGACCCAAGGACTCGTGAGCCCGGAGTGGCATGGACATCCAGACTATAAAATCTTGCAAATGTGTGCAGAGAGGACCAACCCGCCGCGTCACACACTTGTTGCAGGGGAGTACCTCTTGCAAGAGCAATGAATGAGGCGACCCCTCTGGTCGAATGAGACCTGACTCCTAGAGGTCTGCAAAGAACCAAAATTTTCCAGTAGAATTGGCAGGCAAGCAGGAAAGCATTATATATATATATATATATATATATATATATATATATATACAGTGGGTGCACAGGCAGTATGCGACTTCTACCGTCGCAGCGTATGGCGTCAGCATTTGGGTTTTTACCGTTTTTTAATCACTGAAATGGAAGAGATACTGTACTGTAGAAAGGTTCCTTATCATAACGTGCCTTGTATTGTTTTTTAATCACTCGATACACGACCCATCATTTTTAATGCTATTTTACAAAGGGTAAATACACATGGAATAATTTTATTTGGTTTGTTTATTTATAAATAAAATTAAAAGTAATTAAAAACAGTGTAGAGTGATTAATAACACTACATGTTATGGTAAGAAAAATCTCATTCTTGCTCATTCTAGTTTCTCCGAGTGTATACTGTAGGTGAGAACAGCTATTCACCCTTAGGGGGGTGTATCATTTGCATGTGTCTGACTTTGCAAAGCACACCTGTAAAACCTGTTTAAATGTAAATGCTCCTCGCTGCGCTGTTTGGGGGAGGGGCACGCTAATGACGATTTGGTCAGCTGTGTGAACGCTCGCCCTTTAGATGTTGCGCGCACTACACGGCAAAAAATATGTTAGTATATCATGACTGAAATCATGACTGAAATATATGTTAGTATATCATGACTGAAAAAAGGTTATGTAATTTGTATAAAACGTGGATTACTACAGCGCATCCACTCACAGCCGAAACCAAAGACATCAACGGCTCTGCCTATTCAAATTCAAATTCAAATTCAAATTTTATTAGTCACATACACAATCATACACAGTATAATATGCAGTGAAATGCTTTTATACGACCGCCAGTGACCTTAAAAAAAAAAAAAAAAAAGAAAATAAGAAAATAAAATCTTGTACGTAAAATAAATAATCAATAAAAAGGAAATACTAAAGAAATAATTTTAACTAGTAAAATTTGTAAAATTAACTGTGCATAAGGGCATAATAAAATATTGCAAAAATATAGAAATATGGTATTAAAGTGTCAGTGGTTGTGCAAATATGCATGAAAGGTGACATGTGCAATTGTCCAGATGTATGAGTATTTAGTGCAAGTGTGTATGAATGTGTCCATGATTGTCCAGTCAGTGTTGTGAGCTTAAAAGATGTTATTAGTCCTGTGTGGAGGTGTTATTGTGATTGAGAGACCTTATCGCCTGCGGGAAGAAGCTCCTCCTCAGTCTCTCTGTGTTGGCCTTTAGGGAGCGGAATCTCTTCCCAGACCGCAACAAAGAGAACAGTCCATTACTGGGGTGACTGAGGTCCTTCATGATCTTCCTGGCCTTAGTCCAGCACCGCTTGCTGTAGATGGAGTGCAGGTCAGGGAGCTCAGTGCGGATGATGCGTTCGGCTGATCGCACCACCCTCTGTAGAGCTCGTCTGTCCTGCATGGTGCTGTTCCCGAACCAGGTCGTGATGTTTCCCGTCAGGATGCTCTCTATGGTGCAGGAGTAGAAGTTCCTGAGCACCTTGGAGGGCAGTCTAAAGTCTCTCAAGCGTCTGAGGTGGTACAGACGCTGCCGGGCTTTTTTCACCACGGTGTTGATGTGACAGGACCATGATAGGTCCTGCGTGATGTGAACACCGAGGTATCTGAAGCTGTCCACTCTCTCCACTGGGCTCCTGTTGATGACGGGGGTCTGGTAGTTCCTCTCCTGCTTTGTACTAAAGTTCACTATCAGCTCCTTTGTCTTACTGACGTTCAGGAGGAGATTGTTCCTCTGGCACCAGTTCTCCAGATTTCCAATCTCCTCTAGGTAGTCCGACTCATCATTGTTGGTGATCAGTCCGACCACGACGGTGTCATCAGCAAACTTGATGATGGACGTGGAGTTGGTAGTGGCCACGCAGTCGTGGGTGTACAAAGAGTACAGCAGGGGGCTCAGAACACAACCCTGGGGGGCTCCAGTGCTGAGAGTGAGTGTAGCTGAGACATGTCCGCCCATCCTTACCGCCTGTGGTCTGCCAGTCAGAAAATTGGAGATCCACTGACATATAGATGAGCTCAGTCCCAGGTGCTCCAGCTTGGTGGTGAGTGTGGAAGGAATTATTGTGTTAAAAGCAGAGCTGTAGTCGATGAAGAGCATTTTAACATAATTCCCTTTCCTAGTGTCCAGGTGAGTGAGTGATGTGTGGAGGAGATGAGAGATTGCATCGTCTGTGGAGCGGTTCTGACGGTATGCAAACTGTAGTGGGTCCAGTGTGTCGGGTAGTGAAGAAATGATGAAGTCTCTGATAAGGTGTTCAAAGCACTTCATCACTACTGAGGTGAGAGCTACAGGGCGATAGTCATTGAGAGAAGCAGGATGTGGTTTCTTTGGAACAGGAACAATAATGGACTCTTTGAAGCATGTGGGGATCACCGACTGAGATAAAGAGATGTTGAATATCTCAGTGAACACAGGTGCTAGCTGGTCTGCGCAGGCTCTGAGAATACGACCTGAGATGCCGTCTGGTCCTGCTGCTTTCCTGGTGTTCACTCTCTTGAAGGCTCTCCTCACGTCGTGCTCGGAGATGATGAGCGCGTTCACGGTGCTGACTGTGTCTTCCTGTCTGCAGCCGTTAGCGCCGCTAGCATTAGCGCCGTTAGCATTAGCGCCGTTAGCATTAGCATTGCTAGCGTCTTTAGCTGCAGCCTCGAAGCGAGCGTAAAATGTGTTCAGCTCGTCTGCCAGAGTCGCGTCCGCGTTCGTCATACCGGATGTTGGTGCTTTGTAGTCCGTTATTGTTCTCAGTCCCTGCCACAGGCTCCTAGAGTCACTCTGTTGAAGCTGTGACTCTAGTCTTCTCCCGTAGCGCTGCTTCGCCTCTTTCACCGCCTTCCGGACGTTATATGACGCAGCCTTGTACGGTTCCATGTCCCCCGATGCAAGTCCCGTGTTGTAGGCAGCGGTGCGAGATCTCAGAGCGTTGCGGATGGTTTTATCCACCCATGGCTTCTGGTTGGGAAACGTTCTGATAGTCTTTTTCTCTACCGTATCGTCTACCAGCTTTTCAATAAATCCCACAACCGCTTCCGTAAACACGCTGACGTCATCATCGGAGCTGTTTCTGAACATGTCCCAGTCTGTGTCATCGAGTGCGTCCTGTAACGCGGCCACCGATTGGTCCGTCCAACGCGCGACCTCCCTCTGGACCGGAACTTCCTGTTTCAGCCTTTGTTTATATTTTGGCATGAGGAGGATGGCGGCGTGGTCGGATTTACCAAACGCTGGATGAGATTGTGCCTTGTAACCGTCTTTGACCGTGGTATAACAGTGGTCCAGTGTCCTTTCGCCCCTGGTGGGGCAGGTGATGTGCTGATAAAAGTTCGGCGCTGCGCGTTTGAGGTTGGCACTATTAAAATCCCCCGCCACAATGAGCGCAGCGTCCCGGTGTTGTGTCTGGTGCTGTGTGAGCGCCTAATGCATCTCGCATAAGGCAGTGTTAGTGTCTGCTTGTGGAGGAATGTAAACGGCACTGATTATGACCGATGTGAACTCCCGTGGAAGATAAAAAGGACGACACATGATGGACAGTAGTTCCAGGTTTGGTGTGCAGGAGCGTGTAAGAGGAACAACGCTCGCGCTGTTGCACCAGCTGTTGTTCACCATTAAGCACACGCCGCCTCCCCTTGACTTCCCCGAGTCCCGCGTCCTGTCCATGCGGTGAACCGAGAAGAACTCGGCCGGCTGTATGGCGTGGTCTGGCACCGCTGGGTTCAGCCATGTCTCGGTGAAGCAGAGGAGATTGCAGTCCCGAATGTCTCTCTGGAACTTTATCCTGGCCCTGAGGTCATCGAGCTTGTTCTCCAGTGACTGGACGTTGGCGAGCAGGATACTAGGCAGAGGTGTGCGGTGTGCATGGGCCCTGAGCCGGTTCCTCACACCAGCTCGTTTCCCTCGGGTTCGTCGCTTCGCATCGCGTCCATTGTTCTCCCTCAGGATCTCACTCGGCCAGCTCGGATCCGGAGTTAAAACTGTCGAATTGTGAGTACATTGTATACCAATAGAAACAAGAGTGTCTCTATCATACCTAATGTACTCAATGGTGGTGATTTTGCCGATTTTAAAACACTGAAAACTAACTTAAAGAACAAAAACAAAGAAAAGGTGGTCGGAGCAGTTGTGACGGCAGCCGACCTCACCGGCGCCATCTTGGGACTTATGGACTTGGGTTGAGAGAGAAAGGACTCTGTATGAGCGCGAACATGGACTGTATGAATGTGGTATGAGTGGCCGGCAAGTGAGTGGTAATTGGTAGAGCACTTCATTAAATGTATATACACTTTGAATATATATCCTTGATATCTCTGGTGGTCCTTATCCTACCCTGATTTCTGCTAACGGCAAGTTACTGTCTTCAACAATAGTAGCGAGTTTGTTACAGTTGTTACACATGGTCTTCCAATGCGAGGATGATCAACTGTCCTTCCTGTCTCCCTGTAGCGCTGTCTTAGGCGTCTCACAGTGCGGACATGGCGATTTATTGCCCTAGCCACAGCAGCAGTCCTCATGCCTCCCTGCAGCATGCCTAATGCACATTCACGCAGATGAGCAGGGACCCTGTGCATCTTTCTTTGGGTGTTTTTCACAGTCGGTAGACAAGTCTCTTTGGTGTCCTGCGTTTTTAGAACTGTGACCTTAAATGCCTACTTTCTGTAAGCTACGACCATTCCACAGGTGCATGTTAATTAATTGATTATGGTTAATTTAACATGCATGGAAAACGTCTCAGGTTACTTTGCTGTAACCATGTTCCCTGAAAAGTCGGGAACGAGATGCTGCGTGAGAACGCTATGGGAACCATTTTGTGTGCCGGTTGTGAAGCATGTGTGCAAACACGCCACCTTTTTTGGCTATATATAACCTCCGTCAGGTGACGTCATCTGATTAGACACAGCTGCAGGTTATAAATACTAGTGAGCCGGCTACACACCTCAGATTAATTTGTCTGAACGGACGTCCGGTCACGTGGTAGTGTGGCATTAGGACGCAGCATCTCATTTCCGCCTTTTCAGGGAACAGGGTTACAGCAAAGTAACCCGAGACGTTCCCTTTCTATGGCTTTCTCTCGATGCTGCATGAGAACGCTATGGGGACGAGAATACCAACGCCGCCGCACTACAAGTGTCTGGACCCCCAGGTTGTGTAGTGTGTGCGCACAAGGCCAGGAAGTCTCAGATCTATGTCTGGGAAGCTGACCCAAGGACTCGTGAGCCCGGAGTGGCATGGACATCCAGGCTATAAAATCTTTCAAATGTGTGCAGAGAGGACCAACCCGCCATGTCACACACTTGTTGCAGGGGAGTACCTCTTGCAAGAGCAATGAATGAGGCGACCCCTCTGGTCGAATGAGCCCTGACTCCTAGAGGTGAAGTGAGCCCACGCGCCTCATAGGAGAGGGCAATAGCATCTCTCACCCAGACAAAGTTTGTGTGGTGGCGGCCGCCCCCCGGTTGCGGCCTCCATAACATATAAAGAGTTGCTTATGCCACTGGCTGGTGCAGTGGATGTAGGCCTGAAGAGCACGTACTGGGCACAGTAGGTGAAGATTCTCCTGCTCCGAATCTACAAAAGGCGGAGGACAGATGGCTTCCAGGATGACAGGGTGCATGGTTGAGAAAGGAACTTTCGGTAGATAGTTCAGGTGAGGATGCAGAATGGCCTTGACTAGCCCAGGGGCAAAGTCCAGGCAAGATGGGGAGACTGATAAGGCACGCAGGTCTCCGATCCTCTTGAGAGAGGAAAAGACCATAAGAAGAACCATCTTGAGAGTCAGATGCTTGTCGGGCGCTGACTCTAGTGGTTCAAAAGGAGTGTTGATTAGACCTTCGAGCACGATAGATAAATCCCATGAAGGGACCGTGGCTGTAGTGGGTGGCCTCAACCGTTTAGCTCCACGAATGAAACGGGCAACTAAAGGGTGATTTCCCACAGTAACCCCTTCAGTCAGGAGGTGGCAGGCTGAAATAGTGGCCACGTATGTTCTGAGGGTACTAGGGCACAAGCCCGAGGACAATTTCTCTTGCAGGAATTCCAGCATTGAAACGATTTGGCAGTGGACTGGGTCCACCTGCTTTGCCATGCACCAACTTTCGAATACCTTCCATTTGAAGGCATAAATTCTCCTAGTGGAGGGAGCCCTAGCACTTAGGATGGTGTCAATTATGCCGGCTGAAAGGTCAGCTTGACTTAATTGGTCCCGTGGAATCATCCAAGGTGAGCTGTCGAGGAGCGATATTATCTCTGAGAACCATACTCGGGCCGGCCAACGGGGCGCTATCAATAAGAGGCGCAAACCATTTTGACGGACCCTCGCCAGGACTCCCGGGAGCAGAGCTACCGGAGGGTACGCATAGAGGCGTAAATTGGGCCACGTATGGGCCATCGCGTCCAGACCCAGGGGAGCTGGATGAGTCAGAGAGTAGTAGAGGGGATATTGTGCAGTCTCCTGGGAGGCAAAGAGGTCCACCTCTGCTGTAAAGTATCTCTCCCAGATTCGATTGACTACTTCGGGGTGGAGTTTCCATTCCCCGTGATTCACGGCTTGTCTGGACAGTAAGTCTGCTCCCATGTTCCTGTGTCCTGGAATGTCAATCGCCCTGAGGGACAGGAACTTGTCCTGAGCCCAGAGCAGAACCTGATGCGCTAGCTGGTTTAAGCGGCGCGAATGCAAGCCGCCCTGACGATTTATGTAGGAGACTACGGATGTGCTGTCCACCCGCACAAGGACATGGTAGCAGGAGACAGATGTGCCTGCATAGCGATCGAATTCCACCTGATGCCCAAGTATGTTGTCATCTGCACCGGAAAGAGAACGCTTTTCGTGGCGTTGAGTCTCAAACCCAGCGAATGAAGATGAGCTAGGACGGCATCCCGGTGTCGAAGTGCTAGCTGCTGAGACTGGGCTAAGATTAGCCAGTCGTCTATGTAATTCAAAATGCGGATGCCCAGGAGTCTCAAGGGAGCCAGAACTGCATCCATGCATTTCGTGTATGTGCTGGGTGATAGGGTTAGGCCGAATGGGAGGACCCGAAATTGGTAGGCTTTTCCCCCAAAAGCGAACCTCAGGAACTTCCTGTGCTGTGTCAAAATTACTATGTTAATGTATGCGTTCTTTAAATCTATTGTTTCAAATCAATCCTGTGGTTGGATTTGTGAGACAATAGTTTTTATGGTCAACATTTTGAAGTTGCATTTTTTGAGATAGCGGTTCAAACCGCGAAGATCCAAAACTGGACGCAGCCCCCCGTCCTTTTTGGGGACCAGGAAGTACCGACCGTAGTAGCCTGCCTGGAGGCGGAACCTGTTCTATGGCTCCCTTCTCCAGTAGTGTCTGGAGTTCGGAACTCAGAAAATGCGCCCTTTCCGGTATCACGGAAGTGGAGACCACGTCGTTGAAACGCGGAGGGCAATATGTAAACTGGATCCTGTATCCTTTCTCTACAGTCTTTAAAACCCAGGGAGATATGCCTGGCAGTAGCTTCCATGCTGCCAGCTTCTCCGAAAGGGGTACGAGTACTTCTACTGGGCTGTGGGTGTTAGTGGTTCAGTGTCCTGGAATATGGCAGGATGCGACCGAAGGACTAACATGTCGTTGGAGACCGGTGTTGTCTGAAACACCAAAAGCGGCGGAAACTGAACATCGATCTCCCGGGGTGGCATGCTCCTATATGCCCCTCCCCGGGGGTGTCACCCCCACCGTCCTGAGCTCTGCTCTCAGGAACGCTTCTTCGTAAAGAAGACAGAGCGATCTATTCTCTTGGGGGGCGGCCTGAGGGGGGCGCCGAGCCATACCCCAGTCCTTACGAGGGGGTGCGCGGCTACTGACGCTTTCCTTCTGCGCTTCTCGTCTAGCCTCTCTAAATCTGGTGGCGACGGTATTAACCGCTTCGCCAAATAGGGCTGAGGGTGAGATGGGAGCATCGAGAAGGAATGCTCGATCTTTGTCCTTAATGCCAGTTAGATTTAGCCAGAGCTGCCTCTCTGCAGACACCAGGGAGGCCATAGAATGGCCAATAGTAGAAGAAGTTCTACACGCCTTGGAGGGAAGGGTCGGCTTCTTTAGTGAGGATGATGTTCCAGGAGCGAGATAGCCCACGAGCGTCTCCTCAATCTGGGGCATCATCACATAACCTCGTGCTTTTGCATCAACGATGTTCAAATAAAACGAAGTCGAAGGTACAAAGACACGGGAAGAAAAAGGATGTCTCCCTGAACGAGATAAGTCGTTGTGGAGATCATCAAAAAAGGGGAGAGAGCGGCGTTGTGGCGCCATCTCCTGGCCACCCGACAGAAATCTGTCATCTAATTTCGACCGTTTTGAGTGAGCTTGCTTCTGTCGCCAGTCAATGTGTAATCGATCGACTGCACATGTTATAACCTCAATTAACTCCTCATACTTTTTATCATCTCTAGAGGGTCGTTCTGAGATAGCTACATCCATATCTACAGAAGCAAGAGAGTGAGTCTCTCCCAAACACTCACGAGAAGCACCGAAGTGTGCTCGCGAAGTGGAGGGAGAGAGCGCGTGATCCGTGATCTCTCGTGCTGCCTCGGCCAAATCAACCTGTGAGCCCCAGGAGTGCAGAGCGGCTCGAGGCTCCCTAAAGAACGCGAGATGCGCTCGTAGCACCTTCATTTGGAGATTATCACACTGCTCACACTCTCCTTCAAGTCCAAGGAGAGCGTGGCTTTCACCCAAACATTCAAAACAGAAGTTATGAGTATCGTCTTCAGAAAAACGGTTACTGCAGGGGCATGAGACACTAAACTCCGCCATTATATCTGGTGAGTTTTATTGTTTTTTCCTCTCTGTTTAGAATGGCTTTTTTTTTTAAAGCTTGCTGCACACACGCGATCACAATGTCAGCATGAAGACAAATGATCTGAGGTTTGTTGCCGGCTCACTTGTATTTATAACCTCCACCTGCATCTAATCAGATGACGTCACCTGACCGAGGTTATATATAGCCAAAAATTTGGCGTGTTTGCACACATGCTTCACAACCGGCAACGTGACAAAATGGTTCCCATAGCGTTTTCACGCAGCATCGAGTAAAAGCCTTTGAAAGGGAACAAAAACTTTTTAAGAATGAATTATAACAATGGTATACTTTTTTTCCATCAGTGATGCCTTTATTTGCATGCATATTGTCCTCAGTTATGAAATGTAAATAAATATTTGATTAAACGTTTTAATACATATTTGCACAAATACAATACTTTATACTGAATCACAAGCGTCAGGTTTAGGACCTCTGTTGTTCTCAATATACATGCTTCCCTTGGGTAACATCATTAGAAGACATGGGATTAGTTTCCATTGTTATGCTGATGATACCCAATAATCTATCTCAACTAAACCAGACGAAATACCCAAGTTGTCTAGATTAACTGAGTGTGTCCAGGACATAAAAGATTGGATGACCAATAACTTTCTTTTATTAAATTCAGATAAGACAGAGATATTACTTATTGGCCCAAAAACCAGCACACAACAGCTTTCACAATTCAGCCTGCGCTTAGAAGGATGTACAGTACTGTTACTACCAGCTCAGCAGTAAAAGACCTGGGCGTAATATTAGACAGTAACTTGTCTTTTGAAAATCACATTTCAAATATCACAAAAACAGCCTTTTTCCATCTTCGAAATATTGCTAAACTTAGGAACATCTTATCCGTATCTGATGCAGAAAAACTAGTTCATGCATTCATGACCTCCAGACTGGACTATTGTAATGCATTACTAGGTGGTTGTCCTGCATCCTCAATAAACAAGCTTCAGTTAATCCAAAATGCAGCTGCCAGGGTTCTCACTAGATCCAGAAAATATGATCATATAACCCCAATATTATCATCCCTGCACTGGCTACCTGTTCAGTTTAGAATAAATTACAAAATAGTATTACTTACAGTACATACAAGGCCTTAAATGGTTTAGCTCCCACATACCTAACCAGTCTTCTGATGCGCTACAATCCACCACGCGCCTTAAGATCACAAAGCTCCAGACTTCTGGTAGTTCCCAGAATTTCAAAATCTACAAAAGGGGGTAGGGCTTTTTCATATTTAGCTCCAAAGCTTTGGAATAGCCTTCCAGACAGTGTTCGGGGAGCAGACACGGTTTCCCAGTTCAAAAGTAGACTCAAGACACATCTTTTTAATCTGGCATACACATAACTCATCCCATAATCTCATACTCCAGTACACCTATACCGAATGGCAACTACGCTAATTCTCCCCATCCCCATCTCAAATTTAAATATATATATTTTTCATCCATTTAGCAGATCATCCACTGTACAGGTCCAATGCCTTCAAACAAGCAAACAACATATTTTTCCACTGTAATTATTTATTTAACACACATTATGTTCTTAAATTCATAAATGAAGATTCACTATTAAACTTTACTTTTACTTCTAACATAGTACACGAAGAAGGAAAATACACATGACCTTAAAATTACCGCATTGTATCTCATACACTTTAATGTTATTGTATCTAGATTTTTCATCTCTTTTTATTTTGTCCCCTCCTCTGTTAATTTTCTTAATTGTGTGTTTTAACCATTGGCTTGTGTATTGAATACTTAACACTGATTGATGGATTTATGCATGCTGTTCAAATATTCCAAACAGTGGCTTAGTAGTTGTATTCATGTCCATGTTTATAATTAAAGAAAAAGAAAGAAAGGGAGAAAAAAAGAAAGATTCTATTCTTGATTTTCAGTTAATTTTAAATATTCAGAGATTGTGATTATGTGCATAAACATTTCCTTCAGCAATGGATTTTCAAACACACACACACACACACACATACACGACTGTGAATGATGAATGCAACATTGCAGTACTTACAGCTGTACGTCTACTGTATCTTAATTGTTCTGCGTGTAGTGTTACGATCTAGTTTCTACACAAAATTTGTCCACTAGATGGCAACGAGCCCCTGAATGAAGCTTCATGAAATGAACCTTTTCGTGAAGCTATTCGTCAGGTATTAAATATTCTTTAGTTGTTTCTGAAATGGCAATGATGTTTCTGTGGTTTTAAAAGGAAGTTTTTCCCATTACTGTCTTTTTTACCGGTAAGATCCTCAGAGGCCGAGATGTTGAGCCGTTATAGAAAAATGGAAACACTCTCTCAGTAAAGATGTGAGTTATAGTGTGCAGGTGTGTATCAGTTATAAGATCAGTGAATGTCACCTTCCCCTTGTTCCAGTCCAGATGCACTCTGACCCTACGGGGATTGTTTTTAGCTCTGAAAATATCTGCATCCTGTCCTGGGCAGAGCATGTGGTAATTCCCTTTATTGTAGCTTATGCTGCATACTGCATTAGAGAAGAAATTCTTCTTTCTTGGAGCAGATTCTTTAATCACACCCAGTTCCCAGATATCACCGTCCCCCACCTCGACGTCCCAGCAGTGTGAGCCTGAGTTAAAGCCCTCGCAGCCCAGGACGCATGTAACATTATCAAATCTCTCTGGATTATCAGGAAGCAGTAATTCCTGTTTTCTGTGTTCAACACTAGTGAGATCATCAGACACATGAAGCTGTGAATGTGCCGTGTTGGGGTCCAGAGTAACAGAAGCTGAGAAGAGAAAACAAAATCAAATACTGGTGTTGATTGACTTGCAAGTTATTCTCTTATAAGTTACTTGAGTACAAATAAACTTGTTACTAAGGAATAAATTCTTCCATGAAGGAAGAACAAATGCAACTATTACTGACATGGAAATCCTTGCAGGAAAAAAGAACTTTAGAAGAAATTTAAAAGAAAACAATTGAAGATAATAAGGTAAAAGTAAATAATTTTTTTGTGGTAATTAATAATGAACAGCTCCTTCATGTATTTTGCACCTGTCTTACCCTGGCGTGGCCATCACTCTGTAATAGGTTCCATTTTTCTTTTGCAAGTCCAGTCTTTGTGCTCCATAGTAAACTGAAGTACAGTATCACTGACAGCTATTTGTCTTATGGACACACAGCCATTAATTCCCAATTCTGTGAGTTCTTGTCACTGTGTCTGTGTGGAAATGCTCTTACTTTCACTAGTAAACAAAGGTTGTTGGTTTTTTTTTAACCATGCAACTTCACCAATTGTTGAATTGATCTTTGAACATGCTCATTCATTATTTTTTCCAACAATATTTATTCTGTAAAGTTGATGGATCAGCCATGTCTTCCAGGTTTTAATAATGTGTTGAACCCAATTCCAGTCATTCAGCAATCTCCTTAGTTGTTATTTTTGCTTAATGCAGATTAATACCTTTTATACTTTACCATTCTAAACACTTAAAATCTTTTCCATGACCACAGACATGGTTGTTTATGAAAGTACATATACAGATAACTCCTCACTGCATTAATTAGAGTTAACAGAACGATGGCCAACTGGAACATTTGCACATTTAACACTCATTTGCACATACTTTGCACACTGTTATATTGTTATGCTCATGTCTGGGTATTTCCATTTTAATTCCATTTTAATTCCATTTTATTACTTGTACTTAGTGTATATTTAACTGCTAAAAGTTTTCTATATCTTATCATATTCTTATTTCATGATTTTATATTCCTTATTTGAATATTTTCTTTTTCATGTTCTACTTTTATTTTTTATTTGTTGTAATAGTCTTATTTTATATATTTTATTTGAATATTTTCTTTAAAATTTTTAGATCATGGGTGTTTGTAAGAACATTTCACTACAAATCTGAATCTGACAAATTTGACTTTAGCATTCATTTCTACAATTTCCTCAACTACTTCGGTGAACTGATATATATATATATATATATATATATATATATATATATATATATATATATATATATATATATAATTTATTTTTATTTTTCTCAAAGTGGGGAAGCATTTATCTGTATTCTAATCAATGAATAAATTCACATATTGCTGCTGTAAAGTTGTGTGATGGAAAAAGCAGCAAGACGGATGCTTAAGAGATGCAGTAAAATGTGGTTTATAAATTTAAAAATGTTTTTCAGAACAAAACCAATTCTAAAAACTGCACAGGGGCAAAAATGGCAGCATAAAAGCCATGTCAATCTAAATAATATTTTTCCATTATCACATTATTATATGCATGAAGTGTAGAGGGCTAATCCTGATGATAGAAAGGAACCCTGATGCAGTTATTATAGATAGCATTAGAAAAACACTTACTGTACTGGAAGACCTCCTGCATTTTCTCCCAGACTCTGAACTTCAGGTTAGAAATGTGGTTGGAAACGTTGATCAGCATATTGGTCTCACTCTCTGGATGCTTTGCTGTGCATTTTGCTCTGAAATTATAAAAGAATAAGTAAAACATTTCTGTATCATTCTATACATAAAAGTATGCAGAGGTATTGCTCAACATTTGTCTTTCTATTGATAATTTTTTTTTTTATAGGCAAGCATGGTTGTAATTATATAAAAACAATGATCCCTATCATAAAACAAACAAAATATACTTACTGTGTCACTGTGGACTCCATATACTAAAAAGAAAATAAAGACAACTGCAGATCATTACAACAAAAATTCATATAAACATGTTTTTTTGTCAATGTTTGCTTAACCCCATAAAATAAAAATATATATAATTACATATACAAATACATTTTACATTTTAAGTAACAAGGAGAAAATTCTAAAAGAGATTTATGCTTAACATTGCATGTTTCTGTTTCATGTGTTCAGAGAAAATAGACTCTATACACTTAAAAATCTATAACAAAATGTATATAATTGTGTAAAAAACAATATTTAGTATTAGTGGAGAGTTTAGTAAGTAAGGAATACAGGAATCAGTGTGCTGTTATAGAAAACTAATCAACAACCACCCTGTTACTGTTAATTCAATTCAATTCAATTTTATTTGTATAGCGCTTTTAACAATTGACATTCTCTCAAAACAGCTTTACACAATCAAAATAATTATTTAAACCCTTTTTTTGTTACCCTAATGAACTTGATTAATTTGCTATAACGGGTTAACCTACTGTATTTCTTTATTCCTCTTATATCGAAGCATATTGTTTAATTAAACAATGATATAATAGTATAATTTGTATCCATTTATAATTACATTTAATTTTGTGGAAATTTTGTGGAACTATATAGTTAGTGTAAGGAAACAGCTGACTCATACTTGGACAAACACTAGAGGGAAGCAGAGAGCAACCAGAGCAAGAAGTGATGTTGAGAGACTAGTTTGCCCTGCCCCAATTATAATCAGCTGTGATTCATTTTCATGCTGAAGGCTCATACACTGTATATACACTGAATATAGAATATACACTGTATTGCCAAAAGTATTCGCTTGCCTGCCTTCTCATGCATATGAACTTGAGCAACATCTAATTGTAAATCCATGGGGTTTAATATGATGTTGGCCCACCGTTTGCAGCTATAACAGCTTCAACTATTCTGAGAAAGCTTTCCACAAGGTTTAGGAGTGTGCTTATGGGAATTTTTGCTTTGTGCACTGGTGCACAGTCATATTGGAACATTCCCAAACTGTTCCCACAAAGTTGGGAGCTTGAAATTGTCCAAAATGTCTTAAGAGCCCAAATAAGGTCCATAAAGACATTGATGAGCGGGTTTGGTGTGGAAGAACTGGACAGACTTGCACAGAGTACTACAGGTGTTCAACCTGCACAAACACCTTTGGGATGAATTAGAGTGGAGACTGTGAGCCAGGCCTACTCATCCAACATTAGTGACTGAAAATTCCCATAAACAAAATCCTAAACCTTACATTTAGGTAGAAGCTCTTATCCAGAGCAACTTACATATATTTTTTTTTATCTCATTACACATATGAGCAGTTGAGGGTTAAGGGCCTTGCTCAAGGGCCCAACAGTGGCAACTTGGTGGTTGTGGGGTTTGAACCTGGGATCTTCCGAACCATAGTCCAATGCCTTAACCATTGAGCTACACCTGGCCCTTGTGGAAAGCCTTCTCAGAAGAGTTGAAGCCGTTATAGCTGCAAAGGCCAACATTATATTAAATCCTATGGATTAAGAATTGGATGTTGCTCAAGTCCATTTGGCCATATAGTGTATTTGGTGAGCCCAATATCCAAGACAAATATACAGTCAATGATCAAATAAGTACAGAAAGACATTTGAATCACTTCTTACCTGTAAGACTGATACATCATTAATGTCTATTTCCTTCTCATTTGTTCTGATTATGTCTTGAAGACGGGCTATTTCACGATTGGTCTCTTCGATCTTCTTTTTTAACGTCTGGCTCTTTAGCTCCTCCTCCTGTTTCAGGGCACTTATCCTTGCTGCTTCTTCATCTCTCAAAAACTGATGAAGCTTCTCAAACTCCTTTTTTATCTGTCTTTCTGTGCACTGAGCCTGACTCTGGAACACACAGTTAGAAGTTGTGTAAAAGTCTTTCACATTTTTAACATAAGGTGTCCTGGACAGTTGGATAAACATGGTATCGATATTAACTAATATGAACATTTCTAACAGTTATGTTTAAGTGAAATATATAAAAGTATTTAATTAGTTTTAATTAATTTTCTGTTAGACCTTTCACTTAAGGTCCTTAAATTAATTTGTATATTTCATTATTTACTATCGATAATGTTTTGATGTTAACATAAAACACACCTACAAAAAGTACACTGAATCATAAACACAGCAATGGAAAAGATTTGTGATAAAGTGAATGCCATGACGCACCAAGGTAACGTCACCCGGAGTGATGCCACAACCTCCATCACATACGTTAGAGTTTTATTTAGTTGAGTATTTTTTTGTTTTTTAATACAGTAGTAGAACTGCATAGTGGCTTTGATAATTATGTGCTTCTGAGTGCTCGTGGCAATCTAAAACAGATCACTAAATGCATTATATCTTGAATAAAACCTAAATTGCCAAATCATCTAATAGCAATATGTAAGTAGTTCAGGAGCAGAATGCACGCAAACATCCAAAGAGTTTAATAGTTTTAATTGACATCAACTGACCAATAGTATTTCATTAGCCTACTGTGCATATTAAATGATGCATCCTTATACTTAATCTAAAAAGCATATAATCATATACGTTTGATTATATGGCATATTGAGTTGTGTTGCTCAATTTTAAACCTATATTTCAGTGCATCGGATAAACAATGTGTGGGCTGCAAAAATGGGTGGATTTTTTTTGTCTTGGTAAGAGTGCTCTCTACCGCTCATAAAATGTTTCTCTTACCCAGGAGAAAGACAAAAATAAAAAATTATTAAATAAATTGTAAATTATGAAATTAATTGTAAAACAAGGAAAAAGGATCAAATCTCTTGTCTGAAACGTATAGTGCTCTAAATATCTATATATCCGTGTTTATTTTGCCATATGTTAAAAAATACCTCCTAATCAATTTTAATTTATTTTATGCTTTAAAATGTAATTAAAAATAACTTACCTTAATGTGTGAAGCTGCTTTGTTGTAATTCTGTTTAGCAGTTTGCAAAAGTGTCTGACTCTTTTGTAGTGGCTCCAGAGCAGCCCTGATTTTTTCCTGAAAAGAAACATATCACTTTACATAAGCAAGATTTAAAGAACATTTTTAAAGTTGAATATTATTCGAAATGATGTTCTACAGTAAAGCTCTCAAAACAATTCAGCTGCTTGCAGACAATTGCTGTTCACATTAAGTTGACTTTCGCGCTGCATGTCATCAGGTCTAATAAGTAGGAAGTTCATTATTTTGAGGTGTTAAAATATAGAATTTGATGTTCTCCTTATAGGGGATTTATTCGATTTACCCCAAAATCATGAAGGGATTTTTGATATCTCAAATTGTTTAGCCGTGGTGATGTCTTAAACTTATGGCAAATAAAAAAGAAACAGGAATAACGTTTGTGTACATTGAGTGATGTACATGAAACCTAGGGATTATTTTAACAGAAGGCAGCTTATCACAAGAATATGACTACTGTAAGTCTCAGTCATAGTGACACTAACTGTCAGCCGGACGTGTCACTTTTAAAAATCTCTAATATTTTATAAATAGCATCACACCCACACACACTGATATACTGTAGTAATATAGTTTAGAGGAAGCATCAGTGTCCTTGTTGACATCAGTGGATATAAGATCTGTTTCATTGCACCCAACTTTGTGTTTATCCCCTTTGAATACATGTGCCTAGTGTTCCCGGATCAGTTTGATGTAACTCGGTGTTGATGGCCAAAACATCATTGCTTGGAACTATATTTAAGTATATAATTACTTTATTGGATTTACGGACTTTGTTCTTAGGGTACATTGAGCTCATGCACAGGATCATAAATATCAAGAGAGACACTTTTTTATTATTATTAACGCTGGTGTGGTGTGATTGAACATAGTTACAATAGTGTTCATATTCCCAAGTTCTTTATTTTTTTATACCTGTGTTTCCACATACTGTACCACAGCAATTTTTGTGCATCTAATACAATTTTTTATACTATAAAAATAAACCACACTTTGCATTTTGTTCTAGTTATTTGAAAAGAGTTAGTTCCTTCTCTCACTTACATTATTGCTGCGACAAACATTCTTTTACCAACTGTTTTTTTTTCTCTCTTGGAGTTAATTAGATTAAAAATAATCTCCTGAAGCTGGAGATTCAGAAAATGTCACCGTATTGCTGATTTATCTTATTTTTATTTTTGTAACAAAAAATGGCAGAATAAAAGTCATACCTTAATGTCACACAGAACTTCATTTACAGGGCAGATCTCATGATTTTTGTGTTTCTTTGACTTCTCACACACCACACACACAGACTCCTGATCTTCCACACAAAACAGTTTGAGTTTCTCGTTGTGCAGCTTGCACAGGCCGTCAGACACCACTGGAGATCTGTAACGACGGCTCTCCAAAAACGATTCACACAGCTTCTTTAGTGCCAGGTTCAGAGGAGGATCCAGGCTAGAGGATTTGCTCCTACATTCTGGACATTCTGGATACTTTTTAATTTCCCAGCACTTCTGCAGACACGTTCTACAAAAGCTGTGACTACATGGGAGTAGAACAGGATCTCTGAAAACATCACGGCAAACAGGACAGCAAAATTCTTCCTCCGAAAGATGTCTTGTTGAAGCCATTTCCTTAAACTTCCAATGTGTTTAGTTTCAATGGAATTCCAAACCTTATGTCCAGATTTCACTTTCAGTTTTAACGATTCGAGCAGTTTAGGAAACGGTGATCAGTCCTGTAGTCCACTTGATCTCATTTATAGAATTTATGTTTAAAACAAAGCAGAGAAACAACACTCAGTTGTCCGGTATAGTTTGATGTTCATGTTTGTCAGTAGACTTTACACACAGTTCATCAGGTCAAAGTTACAGTATAACTTATGTGTCATAAAACAAAAATGGTGTACAGAGAGAGAGAGAACTGTTTTCTCCACCAGAGGGAATCAATGCAAAAATAAATAACTGAATATCCTTCATACACTGTAACACACAAAGTACAGTATTCATCTCCTTGAACATTTCCACATTTTAATCAAACCTGGGACTGAAACGGGTGATTGAGATTACACATATTTCATAAATCAACAAAAATTTTTATATTTAAGTGGGTGGAAAGGCATCAAGTTCAAAATCATTTAAATTTAAATTTAAAAATGGTGAAAAGTAAATGTACAGTAGATAAATTAGCACTGGTGCCTTAGGATGTCTTGTAATTAACTGAAAGGAATTGTATGAATAAGTCATAAACTTTCAGTATAAATACACCAGTTTCTGGAAAATCCAGGATTTGTTAGAAAACATGCCTAAACTGAAAAACTCAAAATATGGCTAGGAATTTTGTTTTTCCTGGAAATCGTCTCGGAGTGTACCAGCCTGATCAGAGATGATGCAGCCTGAGCAAATGTGGGAAGGTTCTCGGGTGTGATGCCACCACATGCCAGCATTTTTTTATTGATACAAAACACTAACTGTATATTTGGTAGAAACCCAACACTGTAAAGCATGCTAGTACTTGCTACTTTAATGAATGCTCTATTTATTTGTCCAAATGTTGTTGCTGTTATTACCTCTACTACTACTACTACTACTACTACTACTACTATTATTATTATTATTCATTCATTCATTCTATATTATTATCATTATTATTATGATTATTATTATTATAAAAATTCTAGCTGAGCTGAAAACTCTCATGATACCAACGATGAATTCATTGGCAATCATTAAATAATAATAATAATAATAATAATAATAATACATTTTACATGTATTATATTGTATGTATAATGTTTTCTGCTGTGACGCAGGACAATGAATAAGGGAACATCTATCTATCCACATTTACCCTTTTATCTTCAATCTTGCTTAAAAACTGCTGTACTGCTGAGCCAAACTGCCAACACAAACATGATAAGGCCATATCTCAGAATTTAGATACAGTATGAGCCATGGGATACACAAATATTCATAGTGTTTGTCTAAGATTCTAAAGTCTGTAAAAAACCTTTCAAAGTACCTTTTGCCTTTGATTATAATGCACAATAAGGGCACAATGAGGTGTCCAGTACATGTGTGAAAATAATTCCTCATTCACCCAGAACTACTCCTTCATAATCTGAGTCCTGGAATATGGCCGTGCCATTAGAGAAGAAAAACTAGATGTGATAATCTGGTGATTCAGTACATTCAAGTGGTCAGCTGACTTCATTTTATTGCCCCATACTGTTGCTGTGTCTCGACCTGAGCAACTGAAGCAACTCCAGATCATAACACTGTCTCCAGAGGCTTGTACAGTGGACACTATGCATGACACTATGCATGACACGCCCATCGCTCTGGAATAGGCTTAATCTGGATTCATTAGGTCACATGACCTTTTTCCATCGCTTCAAAGTCCAACTTTTATGCTTCCTAACAAACGAAAGCTTTTGGATGAGTCTCACTAACAAGTGGTTTTCTTATGGACACACATTTGTTTAGTCCAATCCTGAGATCTTGTTATATTGTATGTAATGCTCATATTATCTAAGTCACCTTCACCAAGCATTCAAATGATCTCCAGTAATGCTCATTTACGATTTTTGTTTTGGACCATACAGTACTTCTTGAAGTTGATAATTCAGCCATATTTTCCCTGGGTGTTAATATTATATTGGACAGTTCTCAGTAGTTTTTATGTTTGGCTTGCTTAATGCAGGGCAATAACTTGACCCTTCTGAAGCAGTGAATTTTATTGTCTAGGTAGGAAGTGTCCTTCTAGGGGGGAAAAAATAAAATAAATAAATATATATATATAAATATATTGTGGCGTGGGCGGGGCGTCGGCTGACGACCATCATACCTTGCGGGGGTTCTCAATGCGTTCACCCTGTTGGGGAAAGGTGTTTGGGTTAATGGCTTCGGCCAAGGTTGGGTGTGTTCAGATATAGGTGCTATCTTTGTGTGTGTGACCTGTTGGATGTGCTCCGGTTCATGCTAAGGCTGAATTGGGTAAGGTTCTTGGGTGAATGTGCTGTTCATGCTACAGTATACAGTGCTGTGGGGTGAATAAAGTACTCCCAGCCATTGCATTGGGCAGCAAGCATATTTGTGGAGGAAACACATTTAACATTACATTCACCTTTTATTTGCATTTCATTAAAAAAATAAGAAAGAAAAAAATGCTTTTCTAATTAAATTCAGTACAGAGTTTAATTTTGACTATAGACTACCAAATTATTGACTCATCATAAACCCAAATCATTATCATCATGAATTCTTTATGATAATACAGGAAGTGAGATTAGTCTCAGTAAATGATTACAGAGAAGAGCAGAGGGATGAGCATGAGGAGGAAACTGAGGTTAAAGCTCTCAGCTTCATTACACAGATTACCCTGACAACACTTTACATCTGTACCGATTCCGATCATTGCCTGGACTGCAACCAAGTCACAAGCACTTTTGGTTGCACATCCTTCCAGAGATGTTATAGTACCAAGTGCAGTAGCTGGGGACAGAGAGAGAGAGAGAGAATAAAGGAAAATCTTCATAGTAAGTAACTCATTTCACAATCATTAAATGTAATGGAAAGTAGATAAAATGATTTTGGATAAAAACACAGTTATTAATTTTGGATCTGAAAGAATGTAATAGGGATTGGTTTGGTCTATATTTTATGTAAGCTGTACCTGTTATATTAATGCAGCGATCTTCGTTTCCTATACAGTCCACAGTTTCTGTGAGAAAACAGCAGATTAACATGTACTGGATTCCAAATAACAATAATAATAAAACAAACGCAGGAATGATTATTGTTAGAATATTTTAATAGTAGAATAATGATGTGTGTAATTTCCACCTAATGTTTTGATGCAGTGACCTCCCTGGCAGTCGAAGGTACAGTTCTGTCCAGCACAAGTGTAACACTTCTGTCCATTGGTGGTCTGATTCATTCGAGCTTAACACACAATGCAACAAATAGGTTAAAACATTTTCAATATGACATCATATTCCTGTGATATTTTTGATTTAACATTTTTTTTTTAGATTTAATAAAGAAATTCAATTATTGTCTTTGAAAGACAAGTCAATCAGTTTATACACATATCTGTACCATGCTACAGTCCATATGGATTTAAGCCTTTATATGGCACTCACTCATGTCATTCATCTTCTATACCACATTATCCTGTATTCAGGGTCGCGGGGACCTGGAGCCTATCCCAGGAGACTCAGGGCATGAGGCAGGGTACACCCTGGACAGCGTGCCAATCCATCGCAGAGCACACACACACACACACACACTCATTCACACACTATGGTCAACTTGGGAACGCCAATTAGCCTAATCTGCATGTCTTTGGACTGTGGGAGGAAACCGGAGTACCCGGAGGAAACCCACCAAGCACGGGGAGAACATGCAAACTCCATGCACACAGAGACGGGAATTGAGCCTGGCTGGGAATCGAACCCGGACCCTGGAGGTGCAAGGCGACAGTGCTAACCACTACACCACCTGGCACTCAATAACATATTTTGAAACAGCTTTTTCCAAGACATTTGGAATTTTATTTTTCTGATTTTTTTTTAAATCCACAATAGCACTTAAATGTGGTTCTATGTCTGATGAATCATTAAACACTACACATAAGTGAATATTTAACAAATATAATTAAAAAAAAATTGTCAAGTTTTTATAAATGATTTTTAATCCCTCTATTGAACTGAAATTGAAAAACAAAAAGAAGTTAATTTGTCTACACTCTTAAAAAGATTTCCTTGACTTCTTCTCTTTGAGAACCTTCTATGTAGAACCCTGCAACAGTGATATCCTGTTGTACTGTAAATTGTTCCACAAGCCAGGAATTCTTAATAATCAATTAACAATGTGCGTAGGAGAATTCTGATTGGTCAGAAGGTGTTAAAGGGTTCGTTTTCTTATACAGCAGCTCTGACAATAGCGCAACTGCAAATATCAGGTTTTTAAGTTAACATTATTGTACTTTATTGAATTATTTCTGAAGTAAAATGTCCTTCATATAGGGACATGTACAGTCTAAGCTCCCTGGCTACAGTAAAGACTACAAAATTATACTTTCAGTGTTCCAATCTTTTATTTGTACTGTACTGTACCTGGCATTGTTTGGTTGTTGCAGAGGTCAGTAGTGCAGCACTTTGTATTGACATTAACTGTAAGTTGATTCGTCACGTGTATACTGCCATTGAGGCACTGCATAGTGGTCATGCACGACTGTACACTGATGTTTGAAACCACACCATCTGCAGAAAACAGTTTAATCAAAATCATACATTTCTTATGCAGACTCTAGATGAGTTGAAATAGTTTATTTGTGCTGATTTTTTTTCTTACTCGTGTCTGTGGTGGTGGTCATGCTGCCGCACTGATCTGGACAATATGTCACTGTACTTTTACAACTTCCTGATATATCAGGTATACACTGATAACACTGCAGCGCCAGCACTAGAGGACACCAAGCCAACAAAAAAATACAGTTACCTGTTTACACTTTCATAAAAAAATGCTTTTCAGTAAACATACACACTGTGATTATACACTATATTGAAACTATTATTTAACAGACATTCCACAACAATAAATGTAAATATAATATAAAAACGAATGTGTTGATCATAAAACATATTTAGAATAGTAATTAGAATGTTCAGTAGACTGTAAGTAACTTCAGCAACATTGATTTCCTATTAATACTGTAGATTTCCACAGCAGTGAACACACACACACACACACACACACACACACACACACACACACACACACAAAACACTCCTAACAGTGCTTGACAGATGGTACATACAAAACCTAGTAACCCAGTTTAAGAATCTAACCAATGAAGGAAACTTAAAAGCATGTTTTTAAGTTGCTCTGAATAAGATCTTCTGCCAAATGCCTAAATGTAAATACTGTATACAGTACTGTAAAATGGATGCATCACTAGATATCTTGTTTCTTAACAATACCGATTTAATTACTATGATTAATCTATGATCTATGAGCCCAGATTTACAGTAGAACCTCAACCATTTGGCAGCACAACTAATTACCGCTAAATAAAACAAATGTACTGTATCAGTGTGTACCTGTAGAGAAAAGCAGGCAGCTGGATATCAAAGTCACCAGAAGCTCCATTGCTGAAGGAGTCATGGACCTGATAAAATGCGGGAAGGAGAAGATTAGATTTAATATGAACATGTTGAAGAAGGTGTGGCCTTTTGCTTCAGTCTTCAGCTTCCTTAGCAAAGTTAACATTTACAAGTAATGCAAATAGTTTAAGAAAATAGGCAGTAAACTTGTACAGATTTTTTGTATCTTCTTATTGTGTAAATGCTCTCAAATTTGTAAAACATTTGTTTAAAATTGTTTTCTAAAATAAAAAAAGCAAAAGACGCAATAAATCAGTTAATTTTTTTAAAATGTTATTTCAGAAGTCTTATATTTATTTGAACTATTTTAAAGGGGAAAAAACAAAGTTGCGTAAATATGTTGTGTGATGTACCTATAAAATATACAATATTTACAAACTTTACTGCTTTTATTTGATGCTCCAAAACATCTTAATTTATTCATTCTTTTGATACAACACACACGCGCACACACACACACACACACACACGCACGCACGACACACACACACACACACACACACACACACACACACACACACACACACACACACACACACACACACACACACACGCACGCACACACACACACACACACACTAACATGTATACGATTATGCTGCTATGGGAAAACACACCCTTACACAAACTTTACATGTCTTTTTTCCATATAATGTGATTTTTACATTTTACAATAAAAAAATTATGATTTGTTCCAACATGTTTTTATTTATTTTTGTATTAAATTTTTCATTCATTCATTCATCTTCTATACCGCTTAATCCTGTGTTCAGGGTCGCGGGGGGACCTGGAGCCTATCCCAGGAGACTTCGGGCACTAGGCGGGGTACACCCTGGACAGGGTGCCAATCCATCGCAGGGCACACATACACACACTCACACACCCAATCACACACTACGGGCAATTTTGGGAACGCCAATTAGCCTAACCTGCATATCTTTGGACTGTGGGAGGAAACCGGAGTACCCGGAGGAAACCCACCAAGCACGGGGAGAACATGCAAACTCCATGCACACAGAGACGGGAATCGAGCCTGGCCGGGGAATCGAACCCAGACCCTGGAGGTGCAAGGCGTATTAAATTTTTATTCATTTTTATTTTTCCACATGTGAATTTTGCCGATGATGTTTATCTTTCACATGCAGTTACCATTTTTGTTTCAGTAATGTTCACAGTGATGTTCCTCTGTGATTCCACTACAGTGGAATCTTGGATTGCGAGTATAATTCGTCTGGAAGCAAGCTTGTATTTCAAAACACTCATAAACCAAAGCTAAATTTCCCATAAGAAATAATGGAAACTTAAATTATTCGTTCCACAGTCCAAAAAAGTAAATACATAAAAATAATTAACAAATTAACCTGCACTTTACCTTAGTAAAAATAAATCCCGACAGATAAGTGTTTCCATTTATGCGCACAGGCGCTGTATGTGTGTGTGTGTGTGTGTGTGTGTGTGTGTGTGTGTGTGTGTGTGATGGGGCACGGTGTCAAATGACTTGATGGGGCATGGTGTCAAATGATACAGAGAGGGAGAGAAAAAATGGATCTTTAACATCTAATGAGATTCGCTTTTGCTTTACATGTGTGCTGTACACACACACACACAGTCACGGTGTTATAGTAAACAGCACACGAAGGCACGGAGGTTGATTATACCAATAAGAGATGAGCACTAAGACCCAGCAGGGGAGATGATTACCCACAATTCCACAGCACAAGAGAGAGAAAAACATTTGGCTCAGTTGTGATCACGTGACAATTTGCGGCAAGACAAGAAGCGAATGCGTGATACATGATACTCGGTACTCGTAAACCAAGACAATGCTCGTTTTCCAAGTCAAAATGTATAAAAAATTTTTGCTCATCGTGCGGAACACTTGCAAACCGCGTTACAATCGGAGGTTTCATTGTATGTTCATGTTTCAACTTGAGGACTTTTATTTTCACATTGTTGATTTTTTAATTGTAGGTCAGCTTTAATGTTTCAGGACAGGATTCCTCCCCAACATAAAGCCAAATATGTTTATAGCAACTCCTATGTTCAGCTTCAGAACATAATGTATTTAAATTCACATTCACATAAATAAAATGCAAACACAATCATGAGTAAAATCACTATAAAAAGTTTGTCGAAGCAAAGAATTACTAACCTTGTGTGTTGTTACACTTTTCTAACTACTCTACATGTTTCCCACTCAGACATTCTGCTCTTTACTCTGTTGAAACTGTTTATCAGAGATACCAAGCTGATATACAGTAATGTGTTCCTGCATGACCTGTAATGACCTGTAATGACCTTCACCTCGATTACCTCAATCACAGAGCAACCAACATGTAACTGTATTATAGTGAAGACAAATAAGACTGAATAAGTTTAGTATAGGAACAAATCATTAACTTAAACGCTTAATCCTGTATTCAGGGTCACATGGACGTGGAGCCTATCCCAGGAGACTTAGGGCACAAGGCAGAGTACACCCTGGACAGGGTGCCATTCCATCGCAAGGCACACACACACACATTCGCACACTACGGGCAATTTGGGAACGCCAATTAACCTAATCTACATGTCTTCGGACTGTGGGAGGAAACCGGAGTAGCCGGAGGAAACCCACCAAGCATGGGGAGAACATGCAAACTCCACACACACAGAGATGGGAATTTATCCTGGCCGGGAATCGAACCCGGGCCCTGGAGGTTTCCCACATGATTAATTTATTTTCATATGTTTTCCCCAGCTGAATTATTTTGTATTATTATTATTATTATTATTATTATTATTATTATTATTCACATATAGGTCCATCCATTCGACATGAATATTAGAATATGGACTACAAAATGTTGTGAGGCTTTTGTAAAAGTAACCTCAGTTTGTTAAAATCTATACATTTTTAAAAAAATAAACGTTTAATGTAAAAATTTATAGAAGCTAAATTAAGAGCTGCACAATGCTTATAGAAGAGGCTGCACAATCTATTAAGTTAGAAATCATTTTTAAATTCAGTTTCCATCTTGAAAATTATGCATCTATGGGTTTTTCCACAACCTTGGGGCAAAACATTTGAATGAAAGAGATGAAGAGTTGAAGAACCACATAACGTAAGCATCGGATCTCCAATCAGTTTATTTCATTCAATTCTTTAGAATATTTTAATGTCTGAGCAAGAAACAAACTTCATTAGTGATGTCCAAACAGAAATGTAATCCATGATATAGTACATACGTTTAATAACATCAACAATCACAGGCTTCAATCACAGCTTTAGAAAACTGCAAGAAAGATGAAAGATATTTTTTGATGAGAGAGAGAGAGAAGGAAGACAGTATTTTGATTCCTCTGTATGTCTGCTCATATGGTGGCATTGATAATAATAATAATAATAATAATAATAATAATAATAATAATAAACTTGAATCCTAAATCTTAATACCAAAAAGAAAAAGAAAAACTAAAGATTTCCCAGACTGACATTTTTCATTAGAAGATGATGAAGGAGAGCAGTGGAATGAATATTAGGAGGAAACTTAGTGTGAATCTCTCAGCATCATTACACATGTTTCCCTGACAACACACCACATCTGTCAATATGAGTCCCTGTGCTCTTAGTAAAGTCGTATTACACATGTTTCTGGTTGTGCATCCTTTCAGGGTCATTACATTGGATCCTTGAGCAACTAAAACAGAAAAAGACAAAGAAAAAAAATCACCTTTTATTAATTAAAGTAAGAATGTTTACTCTGCACATGAGCACTTCCATCAACCAAGAAAAAAATAGGAAGAAACTAAGATTAAGTGGTGGCTGTGGTTTGACATTTCTTCAGTTCCCTTTTTAAAATATTAGTTATTGTTTATTCCTGTTATTTTCTTTTAACACAAAATGAGAAAAAAATATTAGTTTCATATTATTTCCTCCTATGATTTAATAAAAGGAGGTGCCTTAGCAGAAACTGGTGGTGCTTCAGGTGAGTGATGATGTTTTGTTAGCACTTTTTAGCTTGCTTTGAAACCAGGTACAAATTCTGCAATATGATAGCAAATAATTTACAATTGAAAATTTTTTAATTACTTGTAATTATTTATTTATTTTATTTTATTGATTTCTTTTTACATGCAAAGCGCTACAAGACTTAGACTTTTAATCCCAGAAGACATTTTTATTTGAATTCTATTCTAATATTGAGTATGTACCCCCATTTGCCACCATAAATTACCCATAAAAAGTAACAACAATATACACCGATCAACCATAACGTTATGTTTCCCCCTTTTGCCATCATAACAGTGATGCAATGTATTCTGACACCTTTTTATCACAACCAGAATTACCCATTTCATCCATTTGATCCATCATCCATATCATTCTAGTTACACCTTTATCTTTAATAATAACATTTAATGACACTTTTGACAAATTTAGATTACAGCTGTATTTTTTCCCCCCAAAAAAATAATCGTTAGTTATACGAAATGTTCTAATATTTTTTTTATGCAAATTATTTTAGATCGGATTAGAAGAGTTTAGTTTAGATATTATAATTTTTAATTTTACCTGTAGCAGTGATGCAGCGATCTTCTTCTCCTTCACAATACAGTTTATTAGAGCAGTCCTCAGACAAATCACAGGTGTAACAGCTTCTCCCATTGATGGGCTGGGTTGGCATAACTTCATTAGGAAATAAAAGTAAAAAAAAAAAAACATTTTCAAAATGTATGAAGCCAAAATTAATAATAGACAAATCTTTCCTTGATATCTTTACATTTGCATTAATGAGCATTATGAGAAATATGTGAGGCATAAATGGTGAATGAATGTGCAAAATAAAATCTGATGATCACTAGTTTCTTTCACATACTTTTTATATATGGGTTTTATTCCTTTATTTATGCAACATTCAATCATTTATTTGAATAAACAAAAAGTGCTTAGCTTTACTTGGCAGAGTGTAGTTGTTGCAGAGGTCATTACTGCAGCATCTGGTATTATTGGCGATTTTAACCAAACCAATATTTATGCTTGAGTTGACACATGTGGATGGTGAGCCACAATAAAACATATCAGACCAGTCAGTGTACGGTACACTACTTATACCACCTATAAGATCTGAAAAAAAGTCAAAAGTTCAGTTATTGTCCAATGAAAATCCTTCAAAAAAAAGAAAAAAAGAAAAGCAAATAAAATCTAATAGATATTCTTATACATACAGATGACCACAGAAGTGGTTGTAGTGGCACACGTAGAAGGACACTGTGTGAGTGTGTAACCATAAATGGTTTCATTGTAAGCATACGGAAAACACTTCAGTGCCAATGCTAAAGAGAAATGAGAATCAAAACAAAGTCAGAAAGTCAATTACTCGAGACATGTCAAGGAATAACTTACCGAATTGTGCTAACTAATGGCAATGCAAGCTTGCCTACCTCCTGAGGAAATCATGCAGATGATCAGCAGTGTAACCTGTGTGCTCATTGTTGCTGGATGAAAGATACTGTATTAAAAAGATGAAGAAGGCTGGATTTATTGTAAAAGATGATATGATAAGGTGTGGAATTTTATACTAATTCAGAGTGGGCTGGGTTTATTGGGTGGAGCTGGGCAAAAGTAATATACTATACTATTATATAAAGTATATTTTATGGTTCTCAATTTCCTCAAAATGGCTTTGTTCCTTTCACATGTAATAATAATAATAATAATAACTCAATAATAATTGTCACAAGTATGTTACAGCACACTATCCTAGTTACGAGCTGGTGTCAGAATTCAGGGTCAGCCAGGATACATCAACCTGGTGCAACCTAGGGTTTAAGCAACACAGCACATAGGTTTAAAAAAAGTGCCTATATACTGTAGAAGCTTTGAACATCTGAGCAAGCCTGCTGCCTTAATCAAATGTTCAGATATGTCGGGTAGAATAAAAGTTAATATTATTTTTTATAAAGGTTAGATTTTACCACTACCGGTAAAATATGGGAATGATGTCACAAAAACTGAGATATTCAACATCTCTTTATCTCAGTCGGTGATCCCCACATGCTTCAAAGAGTCCATCATTGTTCCTGTCCCGAAGAAACCACATCCTGCTTTCCTCAATGACTATCGCCCTGTAGCCCTCACCTCAGTAGTGATGAAGTGCTTTGAGCGCCTGGTCAGAGACTTCATCATTTCTTCACTACCCGACACACTGGACCCACTACAGTTTGCATACCGTCAGAATCGCTCCATGGACAATGCAATCTCTCATCTACTCCATACATCAGTCACTCACCTGGACACGAGGAAAGGGAATTATGTTAAAATGCTCTTCATTGACTACAGCTCTGCATTTAATACCATAATTCCCTCCACACTCACCACCAAGCTGGAGCACCTGGGACTGAGCTCATCTATACAGTATGTCAGTGGATCTCCAATTTTCTGACTGGCAGACCACAGGCAGTAAGGATGGGTGGACATGTCTCAGCTACACTCACTCAGGAGCCCAGTGGAGAGAGTGGACAGCTTCAGATACCTCGGTGTTCACATCACGCAGAACCTGTCATGGTCCGGTCACATCAACACCGTGGTGAAAAAGGCCCGACAGCGTCTCTACCACCTCAGACGCTTGAGAGACTTCAGACTGCCTTCTAAGGTGCTCAGGAATTTCTACTCCTGTACCATAGAGAGCATCCTGACGGGTAACATCACGACCTGGTTTGGAAACAGCACCATGCAGGACAGACGAGCTCTACAGAGTGTGGTGCGATCAGCTGAGCGCATCATCCGCACTGAGCTCCCTGACCTGCACTCGATCTACAGCAAGCGGTGCTGGACCAAAGCCAGGAAGATCGTGAAGGACCTTAGCCATCCCAACAATGGACTGTTTTCTCTGTTGCGGTCTGGGAAGCGATTCCGCTCCCTGAAGGCCAAGACAGAGAGACTGAGGAGGAGCTTCTTCCCGCAGGCGATACGGTCTCTCAATCATCACACCACCACACAGGACAAATAACATCTTTTTAAACTTCCATCATTGACGAGACAATCATGGACACATTCATACACACTTGCACTACATATTTATATATCTGGACCATTGCACAAGACACTTTATTTTTTTATTTATTTATTTTTTTATTAAATTTTTCAACAAAACAACAGCGGTGGTACAGGTATCTCGACAACAGGCAAATTTTGTAACATTCTAATGGCTATAAATGCTTAAATGCAAAGACAAAAATAAAAACAAAATCACAAACCGAGTTTAAAGAAGAAGAGAAAAAAAAAAAAAAAAAAAGGCATAGTCAATGAGGACCCTCAAGAAAGTTCCAGAGAGAGGACCAAATTCGCCAGAACACCTCAGATTTTTGATGTAAATCATAAGTTAATTTTTCCAGTGGTAAAAGTTTGGTCACCTGACTCCACCACATATTGACCGAAGGTATCTGAGCAGTTGACCAGAGTAATAATATACATTTTTTGGCCAAATATATACAGAAATTCAGTACACATTCTCCATCATGGTCAAGACACAGTTCCACTGTACAGTTCAAGAGATATACTTTTGGGGACAAAGCAAATGTCTTTCCGATTATTTTTTGAACAATTTTGTGAATCTCTTTGAAGTACATTTTTATTTTGTCACAATCCCAAAACACATGCATCACTGTGCCAATCTCCATGTTACATTTAAAGCATAGCTGAGAACAATTTGGAAATATTCTATGAAGGCGAACTGGGGTTAAATAAGTTCTATAAATACATTTAAAATTTTGTTCATGAACTGAAATTGAAGCACTTTTGGGAAAGATATTTGAGCAGACAGATAGCCACTCCTCGTCACTGAAAATAGACCCCAAGTCCCTTTCCCATGTCATCCTTAAAGAGTCAAAGGTGGAAGGACCAACATTGGACAGCAATGCATATAATTCAGAGATCTTTTTTTTAAGAGTACATGAAGAGAAAAGCTTTTTTTCTATTTCAGTAAGATCAAATCGTATATTACCTTCTTTTAACTGCAACTCCAAAAAGTGTCGTATTTGAAGGAATTTATAAAAATCTTTACTGGGCAGACCAAATTCCTGTCTTAACTCCTGAAATGATCTCATATGGCCATCATCAAATAACTGACCTAATTCAGACACTCCTCTTGACCTCCAAGTCAAAAGGCCAATGCTCTGTATGGAAGTGGGAAAATCAAAATTAAACGCAATTGGAGACTTAAGAGACAACTTGAGTGTTTGTTACAGTAAAAACTCTAATCAGTTGTTGGATTTTTTGTACATTATGAATGAATGGTAGGGAACATAACATTCTGGGAAAGCACCTTGTAGATTCAATCCCAACCCAGCGTGAATCCAATCTATAATTATACCAACTTATCATGTGCTTGATTTGAGCAGCCCAAAAGAATAATTGGAAATTGGGTAACGAAACCCCACCCAATTCCTTTGGTTTCATCAAAACCGAAAATTTAAGTCTGGGTTTCTTATAATTCCAAATATACCTTGAAATTGAAGAGTTAATCCTCTTGAAAAAATTTGTATCTAAGTAACATGGTAGATTTTGGAATAAGAAATTTAGTCTTGGAAGGATGTTCATTTTTATGATATTGATCCTGCCGAAAAAGGAGTTTGGAAGAGTCGACCAATCTGATAAGTTTTGGTTGATTTTTGTGATCAAAGGAGAATAATTGGCATTAAAGAGGTCTTCCAAATTTGGAGTGATATTAATTCCTAAATATTGAAATCCCGAAAGTGTTAAATGAAAGGGTGATTTAGAGATGGCTTCAGAGGGAGCATACATATACAGAGCTTGAGATTTATCCAGATTGATCTTGTATCCTGAAAAATTACTGTATTTTCCAATTACTGTGAGAATCACGTCGGCAGAGGTGTCAGGGTATTTAAGATACAATAGAACATCATCTGCGTATAGAGATATACGATGTTCCTCCAGACCTATTTTAATACCATGTATATTACCGTTAGTTCTCACAGCAACCGCCAGTGGTTCGATGACCAAAGAAAATAATAAGGACGAAAGAGGACAGCCTTGACGACACCCTCTGCTTACTGAGAATCTACTAGACAACATCCTATTAGTATTAACCTGTGCTATAGGATTAGAATATAGGCGTTTGATCAACTCAATAAAATTTTTTCCTAACTTTATTTTCTCTAAGACTGCAAAAAGAAAAGGCCATTCCACCCTATCAAACGCCTTTTCAGCGTCTAGGGATACAATGAAGGCAGATTCCTTGGTGAAATTTAAGTGATCTATAATATTTAGAACTCTTCGAATGTTGTCTGAGCCGTACCTGGATTTCACAAAACCGGATTGGTCTGGGTTGACAATGAATGGTAAAACATTTTCAAGCCGTCGAGCTAAGGACTTGGCTATAATTTTATAATCTACATTGAGTAGGCTAATTGGGCGATAAGATGAACAATTTGTTGGATCTTTATCCTTTTTTAGAAGCAGACTAATAATTGCCAATGACCAGGATTCAGGCAAAGGATCCGTCTCAAAAAGATTATTTATCACCTGCATCAAAATAGGACAAAGCTCAGGCCAGAACTGCTTATAAAACTCTATAGGAAACCCATCTGGGCCAGGAGCTTTACCGGATGGCATTGACTGAATGGCACGCCAAATTTCGTCCCTGGTGAAAGGGGCATTTAATGAGGTCCTAGCATCATCAGAAATACTAGGAAGAGAAATCTCATTTAAGTAATTAAGTAAATCCTCATTTGATCCATGATAATCAGCTGTATAAAGATTCCTATAGAAGTCAGAAAAAGAAGTGTTAATGTCCTGGGGATCAAAACTCAAGTTGCCAGCAGATGTCCTAATTGATTTTATAGTTCTTTCATTCTGTTCCTTTTTTAACTGATAGGCCAAGAGGCGACTGGGCCTGTTACCAAACTCATAGTAGCGCTGTTTAGTGTAAAGTAATAATTTCTTGGTATGTTCTGTATAGTCTAGATTAAGTTTGGCTCTAGCACTATTCAGTAGAATCCAATTATCTTGATTTGGCAACCGTTTATGTTGTTGTTCCAGGTAAGATACTTCAGCTTCCAGTTCTCTCCTTTTCTGTATTTTAAGTTTTTTCCTTAAAGCCGCATAAGCAATGAGGTGACCCCGCAACGTAGCCTTGGCTGCGTCCCACTTTATCGCAGGAGAGACTGGTGAGTTCTGATTATCCTGCCAGTACTGAATTATTTCCTGCCTTAAGAAAGAGCAAAAACTAGTATCACTTAAGAACGAAGTATCAAATTTCCAATAATTAGACCTCTGAACAGGTACACTAATATCAATAACTAAATAAACCGGGCCGTGATCAGATAACACAATAGGGCCAATGTCACAAGAACTCACATAGTGTATACAATCGGAGGGTATGAAAAAATAATCTAGTCTCGAATATGATTTATGGGGGTGGGAATAGAAAGTATAATCTCTGTTCTTAGGATGCAGCTCCCTCCAAATATCCACCAGTCCTAAGTCCTTACAGGTGTTACGTAAAGTATGTGAAGATTTGCAACTTATTGAAATCTGGGGTGGAGATTTATCCAGATTTCCGTCAAGAACACAGTTGAAATCACCTCCTAAGAAACCAATGTTTTTGCAGAGCTGATTAAACTTTAGAATTGTATGAGACATAAAATGAGGGCAATCCACATTTGGGGCATATACATTGCCTACAGTGATATGTTTTCCAAGAATTAAACCAGAGATCAACACAAATCTCCCTTCTGGATCATATTCAGCATGCTCAAAGATAAATGGGATGTTTTTATGGATAAGAATTGCAGTGCCCCTACTATTTGACGTGAATGAAGAAAAGTATATTTAGCCAACCCAGTCTCTTTTCAGCTTCATGTGTTCCTTATCTGATAAATGCGTTTCCTGTAATAGCGCTATAGAAACACTTTCTTTTTTAAGAAATGTTAAAATTTTCTTCCTCTTGATTACATGACCTATGCCTTTCACGTTCCATGTTACTAATTTAAATGAATTAAGCATATTGAAAATCTAGACAATATAAAGTCACAAAAGTTATAATATCCTGGGAAAAGAACGACACTTGTGCCAGTACAAGATACCAAATATGAACAAACAAGTATCACAAATAAAACGCAAAACAAACCTATAACACCCTCCCCCAGAGACCCCATCCCCAAATGATGAGGCACAGATACTATCAAAAAGTCACAGAATAACATAAGAAACCTAGCAACAAGTAGCAACAGCATAATGAAACCACCAAGATATAGCTCCTTCATAACCCGCTCCGCTGGTATCTATAATGTATGTAATTATTAGTAATAAATAATACCATTGGGGAAAATAAATAAATATAATATATATATTATATAATAATAATAGTAATAATAATAATAATTATAATAATTACTGTAGTAAAAATAAATACAAATAAAATAAAAATAACTAAATACAAATAAAATGAAAATACCTAATAATAGTAATAATAGTAAGAATAAAAAGGAAAAATTAAATGAACATAACCAATAACTTACACATCCACCACAATTGCAAAATGTTTCAAATGGTGCACCCTCTGTGGTGGACAACAGCATTCTGAATATTACCTTAGAAAATGTCCTACATACTTGTCCAATGGCATAATCAAAATATTCCACCGAAAGTCAAAGTGTATATATCAGCCAAGAGTCAAATCTAGCTATCCAGAGAGTCCAAAAATGCCTTGGCTGAGTCCGGATCGTTGAACAGGCGAATCTTTCCATTATGCAAACATCTGAGCCGGGCCGGATAGGCAAACCCTCGATACAACCCACGGGCAGCCAAAGCTTTCCCCACAGACCCGAACTCACGACGCTTCTGCAACACACCAGCTGACAAATCCGAATAGAATCGAAGCTCCGATCCATTATGCGTTATCGTCTTCTTCATGGCAGCTTTCAATATCGCTTCTTTATCAGTAAACCTCAGGAACCGAACTAAGATGCTTCTCGGGGCTGGATTCGGATTGGCAGACGTGAAAGTGGGAGATCTATGAGCCCTTTCAATATCCAGAACAGGGAAAGCAGCAGGTAGATCTAACCACTTTGGGATCATGTCTCGAAGATACGATGAGAGAGGGCCAGAGCCCTCGGCCCTCTCCGGCAGGCCCACGATCTTCAGATTCTTGCGACAGCCTCTATTTTCAAGGTCGTCTACTTTGGCCTGCAGTTGGTCCACCATTGTCTTCAAGTTAGTCACCTGTCTCTCCGTAGTTGTCGCCGAATCTTCGGCAGCTGAAATCCTCCGTTCGGCTTCTTCCAGACGTGATTCAGCGCCAGTGACTCTTTCAGACAGAGCAGTAAACGAATTCTGAAGGTAAGAAACAGAGTTGGCAATACCCTCTAGATGACTTGTGATTCCATCCAGACGTGATCCATTAGCCTTTATTTCTGACAGAATCACTGACATGTCCAGGTGCGGTTCAGCGGTGCCAACGTTAGCATCTGGCGAGGGCGCATGAACAGTAGGCCTTTTCGCCTCTTTTTCTTTAGCCTTCTGCGAACGCGTCGATGCAAAAATAGGAAAATCCTTATCAGAAGGTGTGTCCGACATGTTTATAGTCTGTTCAACGAAGTTAAGTCAGAGTCCGGAGGAAAAAGCGTGTTCCCTTTCAAAGCTAACTCGATGCTGCGTTGGAAACGCTATGCGACGCAGCATCTCGTTCCCGCTTTTCAGGGAACAGGGTTACAGCAAAGTAACCCGAGACGTTCCCTTTCAAAGCTAACTCGATGCTGCGTTGGAAACGCTATGGGAAACATGTCGGCGGCTGTGAAGCATGTGTGTACAAACACGCCAAATTTTGGCTTATATAACCTCGGTCAGGTGACGTCATCTGATTAGACTCAGCTGCAGGTTATAAATATCGGTTAGCCGGCGACGACCTCAGATTCATTGTCTTCACGATACTGTGAACGCAACGTGTGCAAGCACAAAGAAAAAAAAAAAAAAAAAAAACGACATTTAAAACAAATATCTTTAAAAAATTAAAATTATCACTGAGATAATGGCAGAGTTTAGCGCTGTATGTCCGTGTGAGAACTCTCTCTCCGAAGGCGACACGCACACTCTTTGTTTTAAATGTTTGGGTGAGAGCCACGCTCTCGATGGATTTAAAGGAGAGTGTGAGCATTGTGACAATCTCCCGGTAAAAATGCTCCGCGCGCGCCTCGCGTTCTTCAGGGAACCACGCGCCGCGTTGCATTCCTGGGGATCACAGGTTGATCTGGCCGAGGTACGAGGGACGGAGCCTCTCCTTTCTCTCGACTCCTCCCCCGATCACGTAGTCTCTCCCTCCACTTCACGAGCGCATTCCTGTGCTTCTCGTGAGTCGATGGAAGAGACCCTGTCCCTTGCTTCTGTAGAAATGGCAGCAGCCACCTCAGAACGACCCTCTAGTAATGACAGAAAATATGAAAGGTTGCTGGAAGTCATAACGCGTGCAGTCGAACGGCTTCACATTGACTGGCCACAGGAGCAAGCTCTCACCACACACTCAAAATTAGACAACAGATTTCTGTCGGGTGGCCAGGAGAGGGCGCCAAAACGCCGCGCTCTCCCATTTTTTGATGATCTCCATAGTGAACTATCCCGTTCATGGGATAAACCTTTTTCATCCCGTATTTTTGTACCACCAACCTCGTTCTTTTCCAACATTATTAATGCTAAGACACGGGGCTATGTGATGATGCCACAGGTTGAGGAGACGCTAGCTAGCTATCTCACTCCTGGAACATCATCATTTAAGAAGCCAACCCTCCCCTCCAAGCCGTGTAGAATTTCTTCTAACCTGGTAGGGAAGGCGTTTCAAGCAGCAGGTCAGGCTGGCGCTTCCTTGCACACCATGGCGGTTTTGCAAGCGTACCAGGCTGATCTGCTGAATGATTTGAGCACGAGCGGCACTGTGGATCAAGAATCATTCACAGAGTTACGCCGGGCTACTGATCTGTCCCTGCGTGCGACTAAACAAACAGCCCGTGCTATCGGCCGTTCTATGGCATCCTTAGTGTGTGCAGAAAGACATCTATGGCTTAATCTGACGGGCATCAAGGATAAGGATCGATCATTCCTCCTTGATGTCCCTGTCTCACCATCAGGCCTATTTGGCGATGCCGTTAATTCCGTTGCCACCAAGTTTCGAGATGCCAATGTCTATAAACAGGCTTTTGGGAAATTCCTCCCCCGCCGTACTCAGGAGCCGAGGCCGTCGGCCACCCAGCCTCGACCAAAGCTGAGTCTCGCAGAAAGGCGAGAGGCGCAGAAGGAGAGCGTCAGTAGCCGCGCACCCCCCCGTAAGGACTGGGGTACGGCTCACCGCCCCTCACAGATCGCCTCTAAAAGCTCAGACCGCCGCGCCGTCTTCTTCTCTAAGAAGAGGCCCTGAAGGATTGTGGGGTCTTCCCCGGGGGAGAGCACGTAATTTTCTTCTTTAAGAAAAAAAAGAAGCAAACCACGGGACCGATGTTTAGTTCCGCCACCTTTGGTGTTTCGGACGACGCCGGGCCTCAACGACATCTTAGCTCATTCGGTTAAATTCCTGCTGTATTCCAGGATGCCGAACAGCTAACATGATCCCCCATGACTCATCAAATGATGAGTGAGAGCATTACATCACTCTCCGTGTGTTCAGGATGGCGTGGTCTCCACTTCCATGAAACCGGAAAGTGTGCATCTCCTGACATAGGCTGCTGGAGGAACGGGGCCATAGAACATGTTCCCCTACCAGATAGTGAGTCAGGTATTGCTTAGTTCCTATAGGAACAGTGGGGCTGCGTCCAATTTTTCAGATTTTGTGGTTTTTACCAACATCTAAATAAATAAATACAGTTTCAAAATTGACTGTCAAAGTGATTGTTCTCAAATCCTACCAAGTGATTGATTTGTGACAATTGATTGAAGGACGCTTATTTTCATATTGCCACAACACAGGGAAGGACCTGAGGTTCACTTCAGGAGCGAAGCTTTCCAGTATCAGATCCTTCTATTTCTACCTAGCTCTCTACATGAATGTATTGAATTACATATATGACTGGCTGGCCCAGTCTCAGTAGCTAGCGCTTCGACATCAGCATGTCGTCCTAGCTCATTTTTCGTTCTAAGATAGGGGAGTTCAATCTAGGGCCAATCCCCAACAAGGGTTACGCACCAGGTGCTTCGTACCCTCCCTAGGTGGCTCAGACCCCGGTTTCTACTTTGGGTCCCACTCTAAGTTCATTTTGTCGTCACAGATGCTAACGACATTTCCCTTACGGGCTAAGATGCGGTTTTTGATGACCATTTAGCCCCACGGAGCTGGAAAGGCTTTCATCTCGTACGGCACATCAATTGCCTCGAAATGATGGCCCTATTTCTGGCCCTGAAGCACTTCCTCCAGCAATTGAGAGGCTACCATGCCCTAGTGTGGATGTGCAACACTATTGCAGCCACATATTATCGCCAGGGAAGACTGTGCTCGCGCCACTAAACAGCTAGCGCACCAGATTCCTCTCCCTCAGAGCGATTTACATTTCAGGGCATATAAATAAGGAGCATCTGTACTGTCCAGTCAAGCTCTGACACACGGGGATTGGAAACCCCACCCCGAAGTAGTCAGTCAATCTGGGAGAGATTTCAGCTAGCAGAGGTGGACCTCTTTACCTCGAAAGACCAGAAAATGTCCCCTTTGCTGCTCTCTGACTTTCCAGCCCCACCCCTGGGTCTGGACACCTTGGCCCTTGTGCCCAGGTTACGTCTCTATACATTTTTCCTGATAACGCTGCTTCCAGGGAGTCTAAGTCAAGCTGGTCTTCCAGTCAGCGTAATTAAGACTATTCTAGGGCTCCCTCTCCTAGAAGAGCTTATGCCCTCAGAAATGAATGTATGTGAAAGATTCGTACATACGAAGTGTTTCAGCCCATATACTGTAGCTTGAAGCCTCTGTCCTCCGCCTGTTACAGCTTCGGAGCAGGTAAGACTTCATCTACAGTGTCCAGTATGTGCCCTTTGGGTGAAAGAGCCTATGTGCCTCACAGTACCACGTCACCTCTAGCGGGTAGACTCAGTTCACTGCTGAAGTGTTCAGTGCTGGAACTGCTGCTGCTGCTGCTGCTGAAAAAAAAAAAAAAAAAGTTTGTCCTCGAGCTTGCCCTAGTACTCTCAGGACATACTTAATTGCATTCTCACTCAACTATCGTCTGACATTGTTTTTGAAACATCCTGTCCTCCGCCATTACAGCTTCAGAACAGAAGAGATTTCACTGACTATGTCCAGTACACGCTCTTCAGATTTACGTCCACCACATCAGCTGGTAGCGTAAACCAGAGCAGTTTTTACATGTTTGGAACCGCAACCTGCGATGCCTCAGCCACTATACTGGATGAGAGTGCTATTGCCCCCTCCCATGGGACACATGAGCTCAATTCACCTCTAGGAATCAGGGCTCATTCAACCAAGGGGATCGCCCCATATATTGCACTAGCAAGGGGTATCCCTCCTACAGCAAGTGTGTGCTAAGCAGGTTGACTCAGTCCTCTGCTGAATTGCTCCAGTGCTGGAGTTTCTCTAAGAAGAATTGTCTTCAGGCTTGTGCCTAGTACCCTCAGAACGTACGCATTCGCTATCTCAGTCTGCCACGTTCTGATTGAAGCCACTAGAGTCAGCACCTGACAGGCCTCTGACCCTTAGGATGGTTTTTCTTATGGCCGTTTCCTCTCCCAAGAGGATCGGAGATCTGCGTACTTGTCAGTCTCCCCATCTTGCCTGGACCTGCCCCTGGGCAGTCAGGCAATTCTGCATCATCACCTGCTTTGCCCAGTATGTGCCCTTCAGACCTACGTCCACCGAACCAGCCAGTGGCGAAGGTCAGGGCAACTTTCTGTGTGCTATGGAGGCCGCAACCGGGGGCGGGGTGCGTCCGCAACTACACATACTTTGTCACTGGATGATAGATGCTACTGCCCGCTCCTATGAGGCGCATGATCTCACTTTGCCTCTGGGAGTCAGGGCCCTTTCAACCAGAGGGGTCACCTCATCTATTGCTCCTGCAAGAGGTATTCCCTGCAGCAAGTGTGTGATGCGGCAGGTTTTTTCCTCCCCGCACACATTTGCAAAATTTATAGTCTGGATGTCCACGTAGCTCCCAGACATAGTTCTGAGACTCCGCGGCCTTGTTCACACATGCTACACAACCTTGGGGTCCAGACACCTGCAGTGCGGCGGCGTTGGTATTCTCGTTCCCATAGCGTTTCCAACGCAGCATCGAGTTAGCTTTGAAAGGGAACGTCTCGGGTTACTTTGCTGTAACCCTGTTCCCTGAAAAGCGGGAACGAGATGCTGCGTCGCAATGCCGCACTGCCACGTGACCGGACGTCCGTTCAGACAAATGAATCTGAGGTCGTCGCCGGCTAACCGATATTTATAACCTGCAGCTGAGTCTAATCAGATGACGTCACCTGACCGAGGTTATATAAGCCAAAATTTGGCGTGTTTGTACACACATGCTTCACAGCCGCCGACATGTTTCCCATAGCGTTTCCAACGCAGCATCGAGTTAGCTTTGAAAGGGAACGTCTCGGGTTACTTTGCTGTAACCCTGTTCCCTGAAAAGCGGGAACGAGATGCTGCGTCGCATAGCGTTTCCAACGCAGCATCTCGTTCCCGCTTTTCAGGGAACAGGGTTACAGCAAAGTAACCCGAGACGATTTATTAACAAAGTCGAGCGGAGCAAAAAACTTACGCAGCCATCTAACTCCGGGTCACGTGACCATCCTCGCACAAGACACTTTAATAAGTCACTATTTATGCATATTTGCACAACCACTGTCACTTTCAAATATTTCTATATTTCAATATCTATATTTCTATATTTTGTAATATTTTTTATTGTGCCCTTATTTGTACAGTTTATTTTAATAGTTACATTTATTTTCTTTATTTTATTTTATTCATATTTATTCCTTACACATAAGTTTTCATTTTTTATTTTACATTTTTAAGGTCACTGGCGGTCGTACAAGCATTTCACTGCATTTCGTACTGTGTATGACTGTGTATGTGACACATAAAATTTGAATTTGATTTGAATTTTAAATGAGCATAATGATAGAAAAGGCAATGACCTCTAGGTTATGCTTATTTGACCAAAATAAAATCTTATCATGCTGTGATTTTTTATTTATCTGTGCTATTTTTTGTTGTTGTCTTGACCCAGTTTCTAATTGCTCAGTCATATTTGGGTTTCTACAGTCCAACCAACAAACAGTCCTCTCGAACGGTTGTCTTATGGGGGGTCTGTCTGATCTGGGGCTGTCATGAACTTTCAGTTTCTTCAAATATTTTTCTTATCCTCTCCACTTGATGTTTAGATACATTAAGGATATCTGTAACCTCAGCAGGAGACTTGGTCTTAAGGCTCTTGATGATCAGCACTGGAATCTGGATTTGAATCTTAGACATGCTGTCAAGTCAGGATGCATTTCAAACGAATGGTGTGCTGGGGTTCTTCTTCTACACACCTGGGAATGTGTTAATTACCGTATTTGTCACAGGTGACGCTCTAATCTGTGATTGCTTGAATCCTTTAAAGATGTGGTCAGACAAGACTTTTGTCTAAGCAAAGTCTGACCTTCCTGTACTAATTAAATAATAAAAAAATCACAGCATGATAAGATTTTATTTTGGCCAAATAAGCCTCTTTCATATTAATTAAATTTAATTTTATTTGTATAACACTTTTAACAATTGTCATTATGACAAAGCAGCTATTTAAGTTTGTATGGAATGTGAATGTGTATGAATCAGAATGTTCAGATGAGCAAGCCGAGGGTGACAGTGGCAAGGAAAAACTCCCTGAGATGGCAATAGGAAGAAACCTTGAGAGCCACAACTTGATATTTGACACTTCTAATTAGACACTTCTGACTTGATATATATAAGTATATAATGATAAATTTATAATTTGCATACAGAAATAATAATAATTTTCATACAGACATGTTGCAGTGTTAAAACTTTGGAAAGTATCAGCAATTGATATGTAAAGACCTTTGGGAAGTTGAGACAAATCACATTTTGTAAACTCACTCTTGTTGTAAACTCACAAATCACTCTTGTTGTAAACTTCCATCATTCAAAATGTCATATAAAAAAAGCATGTCCCAACAAGGAAGATTTTACTTGATTTTACTTACTTCATGTGTTCTTTCTTTCTTTCTTTCTTTCTTTCTTTCTTTCTTTCTCTCTCTCTCTCTCTCTCTCTCTCTCTCTCTCTCTCTCTCTCTCTCTCAGATGTTGACTTTTTTACTTGGAAAATGTTTTCCTTGGGCTAAGATTAGGTTACGGATCATAAAAAGAAAAGAAAAATCACTGTACTCAAAGTGCATGTTGAAATTTTTTTTACTTAAAACAATATATTTTCTGTATTCCTCAGTGAATCATTTATAATTCATATTATAATATTACATATTGCTCAATTTTTATTTATTAAAAAACAAAATAATTTTGATAATGAAATACATTAGAATAATGTTATTATGTAACACTACAAGTCATTTTCAGTAAAAAAAAAAAAAACAATTAAGCTATTTAAGTTTTGAAATGGTGGTTGTGATTGTATCACTTGTTATTTTAAATGAATTCTGCATTGATGCCGAGCTGCTTCTCATCAAACCCCAAAATGTAAATTCACTTCCACTTTTTTGAAAACTAAATGGACTATGCTATACTAATAATTTGTTTTCTGAAATGTAATTACCTTCAGTTAACTTAAGTGATTAGATTATAAATAGTAGTAGTTTATGTCTAAGGTAAAAAAATAACTTTAAAATTTTCATTTAATAGTAGGCATTTTGTATTTAATTAATATATTTTCAAATATACCTTAAGATTTCTTGCCATTATTATTCGAATGTCAGGATCTGTTTACACTGGTTGGGGAAGAGTGACGACACACTGCAGCAAAACAGGGAACTTAAGAGAAACCACATGAACATAAACACTCATGTAACACAATCTAAAATTTTGCTGGACCACTACTGATTATGGCTCACCTTGGCCTAACTACAGTAACTAACTACTTATGGCCACGTGACTGTGTAGTACTGTCTGTAAATTCTCCTCACACTGTGTGTAAAAACGTCTTTAATTTCAGTATAAAACTTAGTTCTGGTTTCTACTTGTCATTTTATACCACGCAACATCACCAAGCTCTTTACAATGCCTGGCAAAAGGATTCATAGCCCTCGAACTCTTGCACATTTTGTGTCACATTACAATTACAAATGTAAATGTATTTTAGTGGGATTTGTTGGAGAACATTAATTCTATTCAATTTTATTTATATAGCGCTTTTAACAATGGTCATTGTCTCAAAGCAGCTTCACACAAATGAAAGAAAATTTACAAAAAAAAAAAAAAAAATAAAAATAATAATAATAATAATAATAATAATTTTAGAAAAGAAAATAATTGGAAGTGTGTACTGTATGTGTGGGAAAATGTGTAGATAATAATGAGACGAATGAATGAAATCTCTCTGATGAGCAAGCCAAGGGTGGCCGGCGACGGTGGCAAGGAAAAACTCCCTGAGATGGCATTAGGAAGAAACCTTGAGAGGAACCAGACTCAACAGGGAACCCATCCTCATTTGGGCGATAACAGATAGAAATGATATAACATCTTGTGTGTTGTGCAGGTGAAAATTCAATATGACAGAAATTATTTAAATTGACATGAAGACCAGTTCAGCATAGGGACGAGTCAGTAGGTGCAGAGGGCAGATGAGGTCTGGATCACTGGAAGCACAGGAGCAGCATGTGTAGCTCCAACCATCATAAAGCTGAATGGATGCCTCAGGAACCTCGCAGGGTCGGCCTTTGTCTACTGAAGCTGGCACAATCCGATGCCTCGGGATGGGTAGAGAAATACAGAACAGATGGGGAGAATTAGCGTAGTTGCCATTCGGTATAGGTGTACTGGAGTATGAGTACTGGGATGAGTTATGTGTATGCCAGATTAAAAAGATGCGTCTTGAGTCTACTTTTGAACTGAGAAACCGTGTCTGCTCCCCGAACATTGTCTGGAAGGCTATTCCAAAGCTTTGGAGCTAAATATGAAAATGCCCCGCCCCCTTTTGTAGATTTTGAAATTCTGGGAACTACCAGAAGTCCGGAGCTTTGTGATCTTAAGGCGCGTGGTGGATTGTAGCGTATCAGACGACTGGTTAGGTATGTGGGAGCTAAACCATTTAAGGCCTTGTATGTAAGTAATACTATTTTGTAGTTTATTCACATTAGTGAACAAACAGACAGATTCTCCCACCTCCAGAGTTACCATGGGCCTTCTGCTTTTCTGATTAAGGTTGTCGGGGCCAATCTGTCAGTTTAAGTGAATGGCCATGTCTTGGTAGGTTTGCTGTTGTGCTGTACTCTTTCCATTTTTGGATGATGAAATGGACAATGCTCTTTAAGATGTTCAAAGCTTGGATATTTTTTATAATATAATATAATTTTTTCCACAACTTTATTCCTGACCTGTTTGGTGTGTTTCTTGGGCTTCATGATGCTATTTGTCGACTAATGTTCCCTAACACACCTCTGAGGACTTCATAGAACAGCTGTATTTATACTGAGATCAATTTACACACAAATGGACTATTTCCTAATGAGGTGACTTCTGAAGACGATTTTAGTTAGGAGTATCAGTGTAAAGGGAGCTGAATACAAATACACTCCACACTTTCCAGATTTTTACAGTATTATGGTATCAGATGAAAACCATTTATTATTTTCCTTCCACTTAACAGTAATGTGCCACTTTGTGTTGGTCTTTTAAATAAAATCCCAATAAAATACATTTATTGTGTTTACATATTCCTTTATGTTACAGTAGAGTAATGTGGTTTACAGTTCTTAACCCAATTTCAGAAATCTCCCTAGTTGTTTTCTTTGCTTGATGCAGTGACACTTTTTCATGCTGCATAGTATATTTGTCATGAAACATCTGAAATATCATTAAGCATCTGAAACATTTAAAAAACATTATATTGTTTATGTCTATCAAGTTGTCCAATGTGTAGGTCTGTACAGAAGGTGTATATTAGTATAAAGGTCAGTCAAATTGTTTGTATCATATTTAAATCAGATTTACCGGCTTTAACTGGACATAATTCAATAGACTTCAGTATGAGGAAGGGAGGCATATCAAATTTCCTCTTTATTGTGTACTTTATAATTGATATCCTCAAAACTTGAATACAATCAAAGTTACTTCACAGATTCCTCGGTTAACAGTTCCTACATGTAAATATAATGGTTCCGTTTATTATTATTATTATTATTACATTTAGGCATTTGGCAGATGCTCTTATCCAGAGCGACTTACAAAAAGTGCTTTAAAGTTTACATCACTGGATACATACTCACAGTACACTGAGTTAACTAGGTTAATAACTAAAGTGCCACTAGTCCAACACAACTGGGAAGAGGGATTTTTTTTATGGGGCGGGGGGGGGGGGTACTCCAAGTACTGGAGAAACAGATGCGTCTTGAGTCGTTGTTAAAAGATAGTCAAAGTCTCTACTGTACGGACATCTAGAGGAAGTTCATTCCACCACCTAGGTGCCAGAACAGAAAAGAGCGTGGATGAATGCCGCCCTCGATCCCTGAGAGATGGTGGGATGAGGCGAGCAGTGCTGGAGGATCGGAGGGAACGTGGTGCAGTGCGTGGTGTGATTACAGCAGAGAGGTAAGTGGGTGCTGGGCCATTTTTAGCTTTGTAGGCAAGCATCAGCGTTTTGAATTTGATGTGGGCAGCTACAGGAAGCCAGTGCAGGGAGCGGAGGAGTGGGGTGGTGTGGGAGAACTTGGGAAGGTTAAAAATTAGGCATGCTGCTGCATTCTGGATCAGTTGCAGTGGACGAATCGTGGACAGAGGCAGGCCTGTCAGGAGTGAGTTGAGTAGTCCAGTCTTGAAATAACAAGGGACTGAACAAGCACCTGAGTAGCCTGTGAAGAAAGAAATGGGCGAATTCTTCTGATATTGAAAAGAAGAAATCTACAAGAGCGAGTAAAGTTAACGATGTGTGGGGAAAATGACAGATGATTGTCCACGGTTACCCCAAGATTGCGGACAGTGGCTGAAGCAGTGACTTGGTTGTTGTCCAGGGATATCACAAAGTCTTGACCTGGAGATGAGTCACAAAGGATGAACAACAGTTCAGTTTTACTCAGATTGAGCTTTAGCTGATGTGCAGTCATACAGGATGAGATGCCTGTCAGACATTCTGAGATCTGGGTGGAAACCTGAGTGTCAGAGGGAGGAAAGGAGAGAGTAAGTTGGGTGTCATCTGCATAACAATGGTATGAAAATTCATGCGATGATATGATGATGATGATATGATTTTACCAAGAGACCGGGTATAGAGAGAGAACAGAAGAGGACCAAGTACTGAGCCCTGTGAGTCCCTCCATGCAACTTTGAATCAAGATTGGTTGGGATCATTAAGGTTGTTCTGTGAGAGATAAAGAAACATTTAGTTATAAACAGTTCTTTCAAGAATTTTGGAAATAAAAGAGAGAAGTGATACCGGGTGATAGTTGTTAACTTCTGATGGGTCCAGGCAGGGTTTCTTGAGGATGGGAATAACCCTTGCCTTCTTAAAACCAGCAGGAACATGACCAGATGATATGGAATGGTTGATGATGGTTGTGGTGAAGGGAAGGAGGTCTTGTGAGATTGCCTGGAGCATTGTGGAGGGAATTGGGTCTAATGAACAGGTGGTGGGGTTAGATGACGAGATGATCTGATGAATCTCATCAGATAACAGGTTGGAGAATTCTGCTAAAGGAGGGAAGGGAAGGTCCTGAGGGTCTGCTGTAGGAGTTTGGTTGGGAGCAAAGGACTGGCGGATTGCTGCAATTTTCCCATCGTAGAATGTGGCAAAATCATCAGCAGTCAGAGAGGAAGGGGCAGGAGGAGTCGGTGGGTTGAGTAGTGAGGAGAACATGTTGTGGAGTTTGCCAGGATCATGTGCAGAGGCTTCCAGCTTTTCTCTGAAGAAAGTAGTTTTGGCAGAAGTCACGTGATATGAGAATTTGGAGAGAAGAGTCTGGAAAGAGATGAGATGCGATGAGTTGCGATTTCTTCCATCTTCTCTCTACAGAAATCGCAACTCATTGCATCTCATCTCTTTCCAGACTCTTCGCTCCAAATTCTCATATCACGTGGAATTCTCTCCTGTTGTTGCGTAGTACATCAGATAGCCAAGGAGCAGGACAAGACGTCTTCCTTGGTTTAGATGGCAGCGGGCAAACGAGATCTACAGTATGGATGAGGAGAGAGAGGAGAGGAACGTTTCGGTTGCAGTCTCTAGTGGTAGAGAGGAGAAGGAGTCTGGGTCTGGGAGGGATGATAGGGTTCATGAAGACACAGAGGAGGGAGAGACAGTGTGAAGGTTTCTGCGAGAAAAATAGAAATTTTGGTGGTTAGGTTTACATAGAATAGGAAGGGTTATGGTGAAGGATACCAGGTAATGATCGGATTTATGAAGAGGAATAGTAGTGACATCCATGACTGGACAAGGGCGGCAAAAAACGAGATCGAGAGAATTCCCTGCCTTGTGTGTGGGAGGGCAGCTGTTTAGAGTTAAAGAGAAGGAGTTAAGTAGAGGGAGAAGGAAAGAGGATTGGAGTTTGTCAGATGGAAGGTTGAAATCTCCTAGAACAGTGAGAGGAGTGTTAGCAGCAGGAAAAAGACTAAGAAGAATGTCCATTTCATCTAGAAAGTTTCCTAGAGAGCCAGGAGGACGGTAAATAACCAAGATGTGGAGGTTAATTGGAGAGGTTACCTTAACTGCATGAAATTCAAATGATGAAAAAATTATTATTATTATTATTATTTTTATTATTATTATTATTATGTTTTATCCATGTCTGGCATGTAAATATTGTTCGTGACTTATGTTCACAAGTTAGACCAATATGTATTCTGGGAAAGTTTCTTGTATTCAAAGTAGAGTTATGGGGCATTTTATGTTCTTGGTGTAACCCAACAGCACTGTATATATATATATATATATATATATATATATATATATATATATATATATATATATATACTGTATGAAGGAATATTGAATGGAAAATTGGAATGCTGTCACAGGAAATTCTAAGCAAAATACTAACCACTTTATATCAATTCAGTCATTAAACCACACAAATCAGTTTTGTGCTTTGACCAATAGAGGGCAGTAGGTGAGATGCACCAAATTGTCTTCAATCGCTAACTAAAAATCAGTTGATGAGTTCATACTTTATCTTCTTGATCCTTTAAAAGAACAGTTTTAATACTAAACCTGTTTTTAAAAAAAACAAAACGAAACAAACAAACAAACAAACAAAAAATTAAATGGATACTGTACAAACCGCTTTCTTAAATTTTAGGTTTAATTTAGGTCTCTGTGTGTGGAAATTTCAGCTTCCTCCAACAGGTTGCCATTTTTTGGCCTTTGAGCAAGGCCCTTAACCCTATCTGCTCGAGAGGTGCTGTAAGTAAATGGGTGTCATGGGACAAATAAAGATACTACCATATGATAAACGTCATGATTTATTAATGATATGAGTGCTGAGCAGTGAGATGAATCCTGAAGTAGACAGAGTGATTATCTGTTCACATTTAGGAAATGCTTTAATATTCAGAGCAGACAATGACCGGAGATGCACTTTGGAAGAAGCTAAAACATGGTTTCTCAATGGCCCCCAGTGTGTGTGTGTGTGTGTGTGTGTGTGTGTGTGTGTGTGTGTGTGTGTGTGTGTTTGGAAGACAGTATGTGCTTGCAGGAATCATTTGTTAATCAGACAGTAATCATCATCTCCTTACAGCTTACTGTACATGTTGGGCAGTGTTTCTGTAACAAACTGTTAAGAGCAACTTACTGTACTGTTAAAGAGAAAAGATAACTGAGACAACTTCTCAGTTGCCCAACTTTGTCTACGGGCAACTGACTGCACTCAGACCAAAGGGGGCTGAATAATTACACACACCCCACTTTTCAGTTATTTATTTGTAAAAAATATTTGGAATCATGTATGATTTTCGTTCCACTTCTCATGTGTACACCACTTTGTATTGGTCTTTCACATGGAATTCCAATGAAATTGATTCATGTTTGTGGCTGTAATGTGACAAAATGTGGAAAAGTTCAAGGGGGCCGAATACTTTTGCTAGCCACTGTAGATCACTGTGTAATGCATGAAGGTTTGGAGCTGTTTTCTGAGGACTTGTGTTTCAGTTTGGAGTTCAGGAGATTGTCTTGACCAGGATCAGACCCCTAAATCCATTGAACTTGTGCATTTAATGTGATTGGTTGATTAGATAATTGCATTAATGAGAAATTGAACAGGTGTTCCTAGTAATCCTTTAGGTGAGTGTGTAAGAGCCATATTGTACTTTATGTTGTGTTTATTATATTTCATTTATTTTATTTCATTTTATTGCATTTTGTTGGTTGTGCACTAAGCACCAAGCTATTAGTAAGTTTATTAGTTAAGCATCCATCCAGCACTGTAGATCACTGTGTAATGCATGAAGGTTTGGAGCTGTTTTCTGAGGACTTGTGTCTTCTGTTCAGGAGTGGAAGTTCCTACAGTTTTGTACTTGAGCCTCCATTAAAAAACTGGACTCCATATTAACTTAAAAAAAATCTTCTATTATATTGAACTTCCAGCAGCCTAAGACACAGTCAATCCCTGCTATCGCACAAATGAGGATGGGTCCGCTTTTGAGTCTGGTTCCTCAAGGTTTCTTCCTGTTGCCATCTCAGGGAGATTTTCCCTCAGCACTGTTGCCCTCAGCTTGCTCATCTGGGATTTGATGCATACATACTTTTTCACAAATTGTATACACATTTCCATAATTGTCTTTTGATTCTATATATTTATATATTAATATATACACTCTGTGTGGGCATGTTATTTCACAGTTTTGACGCGTATCTTTTCATCGTGTTTGGTTACTCACGCCACGGAAGTCCATTGGTCTCTTTGTCTCTTGTTTTATTTTCAGCATCAAAGATTCAACACCTCGTACAGTCGTCATGAGTAAATCCACAGTGGTTACAACAATTAGATTACAACAAGTGGATTCGCTGTATCTTTAGTTTAAGTTGGGTTACGTGAGCTTACATTAGCTTACATTTTCTTACGGTCAAAAGCTGGTGTTCTCCCCAACTTCCAAATCTAGACTGCCTATTTTTACAGTGTCATAGTTATGCAACTACATGTAACAATGGAATGACATCACAGACATCTGGCTATACGGTTGTCATAAAGGGATGCTTAACTAATAAACTTACTAATAGCTTGGTGCTTAGTGCACAACCAACAAAATGCAATAAAATGAAATAAAATAAATGAAATAAAATAAACACAACATAAAGTACAATATGGCTCTTACACACTCACCTAAAGGATTACTAGGAACACCTGTTCAATTTCTCATTAATGCAATTATCTAATCAACCAATCACATTAAATGCACAAGTTCAATGGATTTAGGGGTGTGGCCCTGGTCAAGACAATCTCCTGAACTCCAAACTGAATGTCAGAATGGGAAAGAAAGGTGATTTAAGCAATTTTGAGCGTGGCATGGTTGTTGGTGCCAGAGAGGCCGGTCTGAGTATTTAAAAAATCTGCTCAGTTACTGGGATTTTCATGCACAATTATTTCTAGGGTTTACAAAGAATGGTGTGAAAAGGGAAAAACATCCAGCATGCGGCAGTCCTGTTGGCGAAAATGCCTTGTTGATGCTGGAGGTCAGAGGAGAATGGGCCGACTGATTCAAGCTGATAGAAGAGCAACTTTGACTGAAATAACCACTCGTTACAACCGAGGTATGCAGCAAAGCATTTGTGAAGCCACAACACGCACAACCTTGAGGCGGATGGGCTACAACAGCAGATGACCCCACCGGGTACCACTCATCTCCACTACAAATAGGAATAAGAGGCTACAATTTGCACGAGCTCAGCAAAATTGGACAGTTGAAGACTGGAAAAATGTTGCCTGGTCTGATGAGTCTCAATTTCTGTTCAATGGTAGAGTCAGAATTTGGTGTAAACAGAATGAGAACATGGATCCATCATGCCTTGTTACCACTGTGCAGGCTGCTGGTGGTGGTGTAATGGTGTGGGGGATGTTTTCTTGGCACATTTTAGGCCCCTTAGTGCCAATTGGGCATCGTTTAAATGCCACAGGCTACCTGAGCATTGTTTCTGACCATGTCCATCCCTTTATAACCACCATGTACCCATCCTCTGATGGCTACTTCCAGCAGGATAATGAACCATGTCACAAAGCTCGAATCATTTCAAATTGGTTTCTTGAACATGACAATGAGTTCACTGTACTAAAATGGCCCCCACAGTCACTTGATCTCAACCCAATAGAGCATCTATGGGATGTGGTGGAACGGGAGCTTCGTGCCCTGGATGTTCATCCCACAAATCTCCATTAACTGTAAGATGCTCTCCTATCAATATGGGCCAACATTTCTAAAGAATGCTTTCAGCACCTTGTTGAATCAATGCCATGTAGAATTAAGGCAGTTCTGAAGGCGAAAGGGGGTCAAATACCGTATTAGTGTGGTGTTCCTAATAATCCTTTAGGTGAGTGTGTATAAAAAAAATTTATATTCTGAAAAATTTGCAAACGTTTGTTACTTTTATTTCAGTAATGCAACTTAAAAGGTGAAACTAATATATGAGATAGTCTCATTACATGCAAAGCAAGATAGTTCAAGCCGTGATTTGTCATAAGTGAGATGATTATGACATACATTCCACAATCTCAGAAAATTTGAATATTACATGCAATCAATAAAACAAGGATTGTACATACTGTAGAACATATTGGACCTCTGAAAAGTATACAGTAAGTATGCATATGGCATGGAAGCTATCAGCCTGTGTCATGGCTGAGGAAGACCAGGATGTTTCAACAGCGGCTTTCAGCTCTTGTGCATTGTTCGGTCTCATGTCTCTCATCTTTCTCTTGGCGATGCCCCATAGATTCTCTATGGGGTTCAGGTCAGGCAAGTTTGCTGGCCAATCATGCACAGTAATCCCACAGTAATCCCCCTCCAGACTCTGGGCCCTTTGTTTCCAAATGAGATGCAAAAGTTGCTCTCATCAGAAATGAGGACTTTGGACCGCTGAGCAACAGACCAGTTCTTTTTTACTTTAGATTGTGGATTTGGGGTTTTCATGAGCTGTAAACCATAATCATCTCAATTATGACAAATCAGGCTTGAACTATCTTACTTTGCATGTAATGAGTATATCTCATACATTAGTTTCACTTTTTAAGTTGCATTACTGAAATAAATGAAATTTTGCACGATATTAAAATTTTTCGAATACACACACCACCAATTCCCCAAAAACAAATAAACAAAAAAATGTGACAGTGAAAACTTCAGGCCAATTACCATCCAGAATTCATCAATGATGTGGTTTAATCAGTGATAATAAACAACTACTGCACATTAACATTACCAATCCCACAGGTGAACCAGAGACCTGAATGTTTTCATTGAGGATTTCCAAGAGCTTAGCAAAGCGCCTGTCTACATAGTCAAAGCGATCCCCGAAGATGATGGAGCAGATGATATTGGAGACAGCATTCATTATAGGGTGCATGGGGTCAAGAACTTTTCCTGAAGGGAGAAAAATGCAAGAAAAGTTTCAGGGAATGGATTAGATAAAAATATGAAACCTTAGCACTTATTGTCAGGTGTGCAGCCTGACAAAATTAGGACTTTGTCTACATGGCTGACCTTCATGTTTGAGCATTTCTGTGATCAGACAGCGGGCTTCCTCTGCCACACGCTCTTCCACAGATTTTTTACCCAGACCAAAGGTCCGTCGTGTTTGGAGAGCAAAACGCCGCTGCTGCTTCCACGCATGACCATATGTGACAGCCATGATACCTGACACAAGCAAAGGAAGTGATTCTGTCATTATAATATACAATGATCAGCTATGCATTAAATCCGGCAGCCTAATATTGGGCAGGTTACCCTTGTACAGCCAAAACACATGTCGATTTATGCAATCCAGAGGTCTGAAGATCAGACCTCTGAAGGTGTGTCTGGCATCTGGCACCAAGAGATTATCAGCAGATGCTTTAAGTCCTGTAAGTTTGCTTGCATTGTATCAGGGCACATGATCCTGCTGCTAGAGGCCATTGCCATCAGGGACCACCCCTGCCATGAAGGGGTGTACTTGGTCTGCAAAAATGTTTACAGTAGGTAGTTGGTACAGTACATGTCAAAGTGGCATCCACACAGCTAGGCATCCATGTGATGTAAAAGTAAACATATTTGAGACTAGGCCAGTTTCTTCTATTGCTTCACACTCCAATTCTTTTGCTCATGTGCCCATTGTAGACACTTTGGTTGGTGGACATTATATGGACAAATCTATCTATATATCTATCTACAGTATCTATCTATGTAAGGGTGAACCCCTAGAGGGCGACAAACGCCCTCTCTTGGTTTGTGTTTTGTTATGTTTTTTGTTTGGAGTTTTAGTTTGAGTTGGACTTCATGTCCCAGACTGCACCTCGGTCAGGTGAGGCAAGTGTCCATCTGAGCCGAGGAAAGTAATTAAGGGGATGATTATAAATAGCCTGACTGAAAGTCAGTCAGAGGGGTGTTTCAGAAAGCAGGTTATGTGACATACCCGGATAAGTTTGATGGTAAGTTAGTGGATAACCTCAACCTTCGGTTCCAAAAACGGAGGTAACTTTCTGGGTAGAAGTCTGCCCTATTTAATGCCACCCTACCCTGAACCTGATCCTGGACCACAGACACACTATAACCTGGCTCACAGCCGAACACGGGCCAAGGTGGAGATGACCATAGGGATCCTCAAGTCTAGGTTTCAGTGTCTGCGTGGGCTCCGGGTCAGTCCAGAGAGGGCATGTGACACCATAGTGGCTTGTGTTGTGCTTCACCACATTGCCACTATAAGAGGAGAGAGCCACCTTCCTTATATTGAAGAAGATGCCCAGAGGAACCTCTACAGATTTTTGCACACAACAGAGATGGAAGACTTTTGAGAGACAGGATTTGTCAAAATTACTTTTATTAAATAGTTTGCACTGGTCTGCTGTGTAGTTCATTTTTTTATTTCCTGAAAAACAATGAAAGTAAAATGAAATAAAATCTGTGTGTTGTCCACTTCTGTCACAGCAGATGTGGTCTCTTCATCTTCATCCTTCATTAAGACTAATTTAGAGATTTCAAACTAAATATATACAATAAATATTCATGCATTTACATACAGTATGTTTAATCATCCACCCCAACCCTCACTGGCAAAGGGCTATTTTGTGATGATTATGAAATAAATCCCTAAATAAAACCTATTTCAGATCCGATACCACATTCGATAAGGTGAACGCTGATGCAACACACTGAATTTAAAGATTTTATTCATTCATTCATTCATTTTCTATACCGCTTAATCCTGTGTTCAGGGTCGTGGGGGACCTGGAGCCTATTCCAGGAGACTTCGGGCACTAGGCGGGGTACACCCTGGACAGGGTGCCAATCCATCGCAGGGCACATTAAAGATTTTATGACAAGTGTAAACATGTCTAAATAAGGAAGTACAACTCTTATGCACCACTGTTATGCAACACTAGACAGTATACACTTCAGATATGCACACACACACACACACACACACAACCACACACACACACACACACACACACACACACACACACACACACACAAGAATCTTTTCCAAAATGAATTTATATAACATTAGCAAAAAAAAACAAAAAAAAAAACAAGGAAAAAAGAAGCAGAAACTGACTGATCTAGTAAAGTTCATGGGGTCCTTTATGAACTGGAGCAGGTTCCCAACAAAGGGCAGTGGAGTGGGTCCAGGAGGATTGCGGCTCCTCAAGGACCTCAAAGTGAAGATCTCAAGCAGGACCAGAGAGATGAGGCCGAACAACAGGGCCAGGCCTGCAGAACCCAGGTCCAAACAACTCAGTACAGACTGCATGCTGAGAGAGAGTGTATAATGAACGTGTAGTAGTCTGGTTATACAGGAAAACCAGGAGGACAGATACAAATCAGTAAAGGGATGATGTAACTTCATGTCACATTCTCATGGTTCACTCATGACCTCTGCATTATATTGTAACACAACTGAAATGAGTGCCCCTGCATTCCCCTGTGTGTGTGTGTGTGTGTGTGTGTGTGTGTGTGTGTGTGTGTGTGTGTGTGTGTGTTCGTCTGTGCATGCGGGAAGGACTTATTTCATATTATTGTAAAATACCCATGTAGGTTATTTTCTAAATTTCGAAATATTTTTCTTGATAAACTCTGCTTAAAAACATAACTGCTTAAAAAAAAACCTGCTGATGTGTCAAAACAGGCCAAACCAAGGAAGTGGTGCAACAAAGTGTGTTACTCACGCTTAAACATGCTCCTTTAAGGAAACTTTTCTGGAAAACTGTGACCTTACTCCCTAACGTTAGCTACAGACATTCTTGATGTAGATTTTTGAAAATTGTCATATTTGTTCAAATTATTAACATGACTTGTCCAATCACTTGACATTTTTCATCTAAAAATGAGATTAAATAATTCATTTAAATAATTTATCATTTAAAACTTAATAAGTTCCACCCACTTCTTTGATATTCTGCTATGCGTTGGGCATCTTGCCACTTCCCCCCCTCTTGTTTCCAGAGCAGCAAGGTAGTTGGTGAGGGTGTGTCACAGTCGAACCAGGCTCAGATCCAAATCCAACACAGCGCCCCCTGTCACCAGAATACTAATCACAACCACCTGACACTAATCACCAGGAGCATAAAAGCCACACACCATCCCACGGTCCACGTCCGGGCTCGTTTACGGAGTGTGGACCCTACACGCGACGGCCAAGTCAAAGATTTGTCTATTGAAATTCCCATCTACTTACCATTTTCTCTGTTTCTAGCAGTACCTTCCTGTCGCAGCTCCAGAGGGGAAAACTCCAAGTGTCCGCGGTTTGGACCACCGCCGGATCCTCCCGATACTCCGGGTTATGGGTCTAGTATCTCTCTCTCTCTCGCTCTCTGTTCAGGATTCCCGAGAGAAGGCGTTCCGAGGTAGCATCGCTCCCCCTGCTAGCGGAATCGCGAACCTAGCCTCCTGGCTAACTGGACTAATTCACCCCTTGCTACAACACTGTTTGTCTTTCAATAAACGCATCACTGTTTATACTTTACCCCTGTGTGTGAGGTCTGTCTTTGTTACAGAAGCCCGGACCCTACAAACAGGATGAGCACACAGGAACCATTGCAGGAGCTGGTGAGCTTGCTACGGCAAGCTGTGCTAACCACCGCACCTCCCACGCCGGCACCAGCCGCCACTTCCTCGCCGCCGCCGGTCTCCAGCCCAATGGCGCGACCAGCGCCCTTCTCAGGAGCGGAGGGGAACTGCAAGTGATTCCTGCTGCAATGCTCACTTACTTTCGCTCTCCAGCCCTCTCTGTATCCCACAGATAAGTCAAAAATTGCATATGTGATATCGTTGTTGTCCGGACAGGCCCTACAGTGGGCGGAGGCAATCTGGTCTCATGGTGGCCCGTTGACGGAATCCTTCGACCGTTTCGAGGAACACTTCAGGGAGGTTTTTGAGCGGACAGACGCCGCAGTTTCAGCTGGAGAACAGCTATACCATCTGACTCAAGGTAACCTCTCAGTACAGGATTACTCCATACAATTTCGTACCTTGGCAGCTACCAGCGGATGGAACGAACAGGCATTGCTCACCACCTACCGTCAGGGGCTCGAACCAAACTTGCGCCTCATGCTAGCTGCCTACGACGATGACGAAGGATTAGAAAGTTTCATTCAGCTCTCTATACGCTGCTCGGTACGACTCGCTTCCTGTCAGGCCCAATCGGGCGCCAACGTCACGCCGGTGCCCGGAACATCCCGAACACCCAGAGTACACCCAGAACCCCGGGACGAACCGATGCTCCTCGATAAAGGAAGACTATCGACGGCCGAACGGACTAGACGTCTGAACCAGGGGCTCTGCATGTACTGCGGGAACTCGGGCCACCTTCGCCGGGAATGTCCTATCCGTCCACCACGACCCTTGGTGAGTTCGATTCCAACACCAATCCAAAACTTACAACCACTGTCAACTAGTGTGACTCTTACTTCTCGTTGTACCTCTGTGTCTGTAGCAGCTCTCCTCGACTCAGGGGCGGCCGGTAATTTCATCTCCGGGAGGTTATGTCGATAGCTCCGGCTCCAGACCACCCCGACCGAGAAACACTATCAACTTCAATCCATAACCGGACGACCGCTTTCACCGAGGCCAGTTCACCTACTGGCGGGCCCCGTCAACCTACAAGTAGGCCTGCTGCACCAGGAACAAATCCAGCTATTAGTATTAGAGAATGCAACCTCTGATATCGTGCTCGGACGGCCTTGGCTCATCCAACACGACCCCATCCTGTCATGGAGGACGGGCGAAGTGCTCCGATGGAGCAGACAATGTACTCCTACCTGTTTTCCATGCTTACCTCAGAAATGTCACCCTTTGCTGCTGCACGCCACGTCCATCGAAAGTCCCACTGCATTACAATCTACACACATTCCCCCACAGTATAGAGAGTTCGCAGACATCTTCTGTCCCCACAGGGCGACCCAATTGCCACCGCACCGGCCGTGGGACTGTGCAATCGACCTGATCCCCGGCGAGCCTCTCCCTCACGGACACATATACCCCTTATCACGACCCGAACAAGAAGCCATGGAAGAATACATCATGGAAGCGACACAACAGGGGTACATCCGACCCTCTACATCCCCTGCCGCTTCTAGCTTCTTCTTCGTAGCCAAACGAGGAGGAGGATTACGCCCCTGCATTGATTTCCGGACCCTCAATCGAGCTACGATAAAGTTCAGGTACCCTCTACCACTAGTACCTGCCGCACTCGAATGCCTACGCGAAGCCAAGATTTTCACCAAACTGGACCTGCGTAGTGCGTATAATCTGGTGAGGATCAGGAAGGGAGATGAATGGAAAACCGCCTTTGTAACACCCACCGGCCACTATGAATACCGCGTCATGCCCTACGGTTTGGCCAATGCCCCGGCGGTGTTCCAGAACTTCATGCATGAAGTACTTCGCGAATTCTTGTACCGATCTGTCATAGTCTACATCGACGACATCCTGATCTTCTCCCAGTCAGAACAGCAACATCTCCGTCACGTCACCCAAGTATTTCAACGCCTCCGAGAGTTTCAGTTGTTTCTCAAGGCCGAAAAATGTTCCTTCCACCAAACCACCGTACCATTCCTTGGTTATATCATCGACCAGCAGGGGATACGGATGGATGAGGAAAAGGTCACTGCAATCACCACCTGGCCCCAACCAACCACGATCAAAGAGCTACAGAGGTTTTTGGGCTTTTCCAACTTCTATAGGAGGTTCATCCGGAATTACAGCATTCTCGCAGCCCCGCTCACTTCCCTCCTTCGAGGCAAGCCCAGGACCTTGAAATGGACTACCGAAGCTGACAAAGCCTTCCATGAGTTGAAAGACAGGTTCTGTACAGCACCCATTCTCACTCACCCAAACCCCGAATTACCGTTCCTGGTTGAAGTGGACGCCTCGACCACTGGAGTCGGAGCCATTCTGTCCCAACAACAGGGAGAGCCTCCAGTTTATCACCCATGCGCCTACTTCTCCCGTAAGTTTAACACCACTGAAGCCAACTATGACATAGGCGACAGGGAACTACTCGCCATCAAGATGGCCCTGGAAACTTGGAGACATTGGCTAGAGGGAGCCGCCCAGCCGTTTCAGGTACTCACGGATCATAAAAACCTGCAATATCTCAAGGAAGCAAAACGGTTAAACCCAAGGCAAGCTAGGTGGGCCATGTTCTTCACCAGATTCAACTTCAAAATCTCTTACCGACCGGGGACTAAGAACCTCAAGGCCGATGCTCTCTCCCGTATACATGCTCCCGACGAGATCACTGAAGAACCAGAGGGAATACTCCCCGAGCGCATGTTCGCCAACCCCATTCAGTGGGAATCGCCTCCGTTCCTTTCCGAACCTCCACCAGCTTCTCCACCCGAGTGTCCACCACAGTGCCGATTTGTCTCCGAACCCGACCGAGAATCCCTCATGCACGCGGTGCACATCTCTCCAGGTACGGGGCATCCAGGAGCAGAGCGCACTCTGGAAATCCTCCGCGAACGTTTTTGGTGGCCTCTCATGAGTCAAGACGTGCGTCGATACGTCAGAGGGTGTCCGGAGTGTGCGGTGGCCAGAACCCCTCGACACCTGCCGACAGGGAAGCTCACTCCACTCCCAATTCCCCAAAGACCCTGGTCCCATCTGGGAATAGACTTCCTCACTGACCTGCCCGAATCTGAAGGAAATACCTGCGTCCTGGTAGTAGTGGACAGATTCTCCAAGGGGTGTCGGCTTCTCCCTCTAAGGGCCCTTCCATCGGCCATGACCACAGCCGAACTCTTATTTAACCAGGTATTTCGGCATTACGGCCTCCCAGAGGACATCGTTTCAGACCGGGGACCTCAGTTCATCTCCAGGGTATGGAGGGCGTTCTTTCGGCTCTTGGGAGTGTCAGTTAGCCTGTCCTCCGGGTACCATCCACAGACCAACGGACAGACAGAGAGGAAGATACAGGAGATTGGGAGATTCCTCCGAACTTTCTGCCATGGACACCAAGACAACTGGCACCAGTTCCTGGGTTGGGCCGAATATGCTCAAAACTCTCTTAGACAAGTAGCTACCGGCCTTACCCCGTTCCAATGTGTCTTAGGCTATCAACCTCCCTTGTTCCCTTGGAATGCAGACCAGTCAGACCTTCCTGCAGTGGACTACTGGTTTAGGGAGAGTGAGAAGGTTTGAGAGGAGGCCCATCACCACTTACAGAGAGCCGTAAGACGATTTACTTCAAACGCCGACCGACGCAGATCCGTGGCTCCAATATACCAACCAGGCGACAAGGTATGGCTCTCCACGAAGGACATGCGTCTCCGACTCCCATGCAGAAAGCTCAGCCCCAGGTACATCGGGCCATATGAGGTAGTAGAGAGACTAAACCCGGTGACATACAAACTGCACTTACCACCACATTTAAAAATACATCCCACTTTCCATGTATCTCTACTAAAACCATACCGAACTCCTGTTGTTTCTTCTCCAGAGCCTGGTCCTGAAGAACCACCCCCTCCGCCACTCATCGTCGACGAAGGGAACATCTACCAAGTAAGCGAAATCCTGAGCTCCAGACGCCGAGGTGGTCAGCTTGAGTATCTAGTGGATTGGGAAGGATATGGACCAGAGGAAAGATCCTGGGTGCCCCGCGACGACATTCTGGACCCCACATTGTTGGAGGAGTTCCACAACTCACACCCCAATCAACCAGCACCCCGAGGACGGGACAGACCACCAAAGCGGCGAAGAGGTCAACCCTCAGGAGAGGGTCATGGAGGGGGGGGTAATGTCACAGTCGAACCAGGCTCAGATCCAAATCCAACACAGCGCCCCCTGTCACCAGAATACTAATCACAACCACCTGACACTAATCACCAGGAGCATAAAAGCCACACACCATCCCACGGTCCACGTCCGGGCTCGTTTACGGAGTGTGGACCCTACACGCGACGGCCAAGTCAAAGATTTGTCTATTGAAATTCCCATCTACTTACCATTTTCTCTGTTTCTAGAAGTACCTTCCTGTCGCAGCTCCAGAGGGGAAAACTCCAAGTGTCCGCGGTTTGGACCACCGCCGGATCCTCCCGATACTCCGGGTTACGGGTCTAGTATCTCTCTCTCTCTCGCTCTCTGTTCAGGATTCCCGAGAGAAGGCGTTCCGAGGTAGCATCGCTCCCCCTGCTAGCGGAATCGCGAACCTAGCCTCCCGGCTAACTGGACTAATTCACCCCTTGCCACAACACTGTTTGTCTTTCAATAAACGCATCACTGTTTATACTTTACCCCTGTGTGTGAGGTCTGTCTTTGTTACAGGGTGAGGGTTTTAGTGGTATTTAAATATTTACAGTAATTATAGCACTCAACAGTTACATGAAAAATCTAAATTCAAAAGAAATAGCAATATGTTGTATGAAGTTGTGTCTAATAGTTATGCAAGCAGTCAAATGCTCTTAGTCATGCTGTTAATGGAAAATAATCATAAGAAAGAGAGATCTAGCGTATTTCATGTAAATGGATGTGTAGCCTCATAAATGATTCAAGTTTAAGAAATACACAACCACAAAACCCATTTAGTCCTCTTACACTATGATATCCTGTTCTCTTTGTGCATATCATCGCTTACTCTTACTACATTTCATTTTTGGTTAATTTTGTACTGTAAGCTGTAAACTACTGCTTTTGTTTTACTTTGTAAAAAAATTTATTATTCCAGATATAATTTTAAAATTGGGTAAAGTACTTCTTACTGTGTGCTTTTTGTTTTTAAGGATCCTTCTTTGCAAACTCTAGAAGGATCTAGAACGCTCTGCTGTAGGCAAAAATCAACGGTCACCCAACCATGTCAAATTTAAACTACTTCAACTTAGACAACTTAGTGAGCGAGTGAACATGCGAGTGGTCTAACGGTTTTAAAATCTGTTGTGTGATTTGGATGTTTGCATTCGTCACACGTCTAAAAAAAAAAAAGCAATCACATGACCCTTTTGGTTTTTCATAGCTACAGTTTTGCACTCCAGCACCACGAAATGCTCAAACAGATAAAATGACCTATAATTCTTCTTTACACATTTCTAAAAATGCTGTACTTGGGAGTTTTTGGTATTATGGAAATGAGCGCTGCAGCATTTGGCATTGAGTGTCACTTTCTGGGTCAATACAGTGTTCTGGTGTTCCACACAGGTGCTGCACATCTTCTGATTAACATCCTACAGCCTTGTGATGCTGATGCTTCATTAACAAAGTTATTATTGCTGATTATTGTCACGATTCCCTCTTTGTCTGCGTCTGGAGTGTGTGCGTGGCATGAATGCAGAGGAGGCGAGCTGACGGTTTATTAGAGTCCTTTTATTAGGCATTAAAAGGTAAACAAACTTCCAAACACAAACTAGACTTAACTGCAACAAAAGCTAGACACCTGACTGAACTTCAGCCAGGCTATTTATACTAAACATAAAATACCATAAACTCATTAACTTCCCTCGGTTCAGGTGAGCTTCTACGTCACCTGACCGAGGGGCAAACTGGGAAATGCAGTTCTTAACAAAACAAAGTAAACTGCAACACAAACTACAAACAAACCAAAAACGGGCTTTAGGCGCCCTCTAGGGGTTAACCGTCACAGTACTCCCCCCCCCCAAAAAAAAATGCTCCTCCGGAGCATTACCGGAGGCCCCGGACACCCACCCCACAGTACTACCTTTCGCCTCCTGACCAGGAGGCTGGGTGATGGGGCTGGAGGAGCGCTCGGCGGCGGCAGAGCTGGAGAAGCGCTCGGCGGCGGCAGAGCTGGAGAAGCGCTCGGCGGCGGCAGAGCTGGAGAAGCGCTCGGCGGCGGCAGAGCTGGAGCGGTCACTGCGCTCGACGGAGGCGTTGGAGCGGTCACTGCGCTCGACGGAGGCGTTGGAGCGGTCACTGCGCTCGACGGAGGCGTTGGAGCGGTCACTGCGCTCGACGGAGGCGTTGGAGCGGTCACTGCGCTCGACGACGGCCCTGGAGCGTGCAGTGCGCTCGACGACGGCCCTGGAGCGGGCAGTGCGCTCGACGACGGCCCTGGAGCGGGCAGTGCGCTCGACGACGGCCCTGGAGCGGGCAGTGCGCTCGACGACGGCCCTGGAGCGGGCAGTGCGCTCGATGACGGCCCTGGAGCGGGCAGTGCGCTCGACGACGGCTCAACGTCGTCCTCAAAGCCGGGAGGCGGCGGCAGAACGAGTGTGTGAGATAGCGGCTGCTGACATGCTAGCTCACAGTCCTCGAAGCCAGGAGGTGGCGTTGGAGCGTGCACGGCGCTCGACTGCAGCGTTGGAGCGTGCACGGCGCTCGACTGCAGCGTCGGAGCGTGCACGGCGCTCGACTGCAACGTTGGAGCGTGCACGGCGCTCGACTGCAGCGTTGGAGCGTGCTCAAAGCCGGGAGGCGGCGGCAGGACAGGAGCGTCGGTCAGCTGCTGCTGACACGCTGGTTCGCTGTCCTCGAAGCCGGCAGGCGGCGGCAGGGTGAGTGCGTCGCTCAGCGGCTGTTGACACGCTAGCCCGCTGTCCACGAAGCCGGCAGGCGGCAGCAGGATGAGTGCATCGGACAGCGGCTGCTGCCATGCTAGCTCGCTGTCCATGAAGCCGGCAGGCGGCGGCAGGATGAGTGCATCGCACAGCGGCTGCTGACATGCCTGCTCGCTGCTGAGCGTTGGCGAGGGAGGCGAAAGCTCCGAGACCGCTTCGCGGCCATCCCGGAAGTGGAGGATCAGCTGCTGGAGCTCTTTCACCTGCTCCTGCATTTCTCTCACCTGCTCCGGCTCCGGAATCCACCACATGAGCTCCTTGTGCTGCTGCTCCGCCTGGGGTTCTCTCTCCCCCTCGTCACCGCCGTACTTGGGCTTCCTCGCCCTTCTCTTCCGGCCGGTGCGGGGAATCACGTGACCCCGCGCTGCGTCGCCTTTGAATGGCGTTCGCCGAATGGCGAGCCTGCAGCTCTCCCAGCTCCGTGGTGTCTCTCCCTCTCTCTCTTCGCTGCTCTCCCGCACGTGCTCCTGCTCCCGTTTTACCAGCTGGTTGTACTTCCAGCTCCTGAGCAGATCTACCTCGCCGTTCTCCAACCAGCAATAATCCCACTCGCCATACTCCTCTTCCTCGCTGTTCTCCAGCCAGTTCGCCAGCTCGGGCGAGATGGTCTTCGCGCCCCCCCAAAAATCATCCAGGGGAAAATCCTCCGCCATGCCACTTGGTAGGTCTAGCTTTCTGTCACGATTCCCTCTTTGTCTGCGTCTGGAGTGTGTGCGTGGCATGAATGCAGAGGAGGCGAGCTGACGGTTTATTAGAGTCCTTTTATTAGGCATTAAAAGGTAAACAAACTTCCAAACACAAACTAGACTTAACTGCAACAAAAGCTAGACGCCTGACTGAACTTCAGCCAGGCTATTTATACTAAACATAAAATACCATAAACTCATTAACTTCCCTCGGTTCAGGTGAGCTTCTACGTCACCTGACCGAGGGGCAAACTGGGAAATGCAGTTCTTAACAAAACAAAGTAAACTGCAACACAAACTACAAACAAACCAAAAACGGGCTTTAGGCGCCCTCTAGGGGTTAACCGTCACAGTTATTCCCTCCTTTCATGTGTGTTCTTTAATTTATACTAAAGTCTTGGATGTTAAAAATATTTAGATTTCTGCATAGGTTATAAAGAAACCTGTATTTGTTGATGTGTGAATTGTTCACACTCTAATTATATTGATACAATAATAATAATAATAATAATTATTATTATTATTATTATTATTATTATTATTATTATGTGGGTGGATTGAGTCGATTTTACTTTGACTTTCAATTTGAGTTGGTGATGTAATGCATGTCTTCCCTGTCAGTTAGATTATTATAGACTATAATTTTTATGATCTTCACATGGACACCATTTTAATACTTCCCTTAATATACTGTTGAAATGTTGTGCTTTTAATTTTTTTTGTTTGACCTACACCATAGTAGGTCAATATGCCGCACCAAACACATTATTATGCAATGTCTCAAAAAAAAAAAAACAGTTTATGTCAAGTTATTTTCAAGTTCATTTAAAGAACCAGAAATGCTGCCTTAATGAACTCTTTAAAGAACCTTTTTCTAAACTGATGGAACAAGCAAGTGGTCCTCCATGGCATCACTCTGAGAAATCCTTTTGGTTCTAGATGGAACCATTTTTTTTTAGTTGATGTACATTTGTCCTTGTAATGGAAAAGTTGAGCGAAAACCACACAGAGAATGAGGAAACTGGATAATGCAAAGTGTAGTATTGTAGGAATAACAGTTAATCTCAGTTATAAAAATCAGTCGTCAGGTGAGACATTTTTCATTATACAGTGCATTTTCTCATTTATGTCAGTAAAATTATTATGATTTACAAATATCAATAATGATAAGAAACATGTTAGAGAGCTTTAGATATGTTTGTGATGTAAAGGAAAGTATCCAGGTGTTACTGGTGAGTTTGGCACCGAACGCTCCCTACTACGACAAATCATATGGAAGGCCTGGGGCTGCCTGACCGCACCCAGAATGCCATCCATATCAATGGGTGGGGCATCATGTGGCCAGGAGAACCGCAACCTTTGCAGGAGAGACGTGAAGAAAATGAAGAGCTCTGCCTTCGCAAGGGACTCGCCAAGACACACCCTCGGACCTATAGGATTCAGACAAACACACATTATTATATCAAGATACACATCTCTTTTAAATATATAGTACAACAAGATCATTCCTGATACTAAACTCAACACACACTCTCCGTTTTGCTCATTTCTAGAAATACAATAAATTACAGCAATGATCATGTCTCACCCAGAGAAAAAGGCAGAAAGGAGTCATTTTTGCAGAACTGGCCGTTTTCATCCAGGAAATTTTCAGGGTTAAATGTATCTGGGTATTTCCAGTGCTCCTTATCCTGCATTATGGCCATTAAATTGGGTGAAATTAGAGTTCCCTGCAAAATAAATAATAAAAAAAAAGATATTAGATAAGTTTCTATAACAGCAGATCAGACAGTAGTGCAGCTGCAAGTCGCAGGTTTATATTAATGGACTCGTTCTAATATGTTATTGTTTCCATATTAAAAATAAAATATAAAACGTAGTAAAAAATAAAGCACATTATGAAATAAAATAATGTGTAAGTGGTAATATGGTGAATGTACAGTATGGAAAGAGTTTGCACTGTCAGCACTTTGTAACAGTCAAAGATAAAGCTTTAACCTGTATTTTTTGGCTGTAATATAACGGAAAACAGGAACTAAACTGTGTTTTTAAAATGTGCCTATATTTAATAAATGAAACAAAAAATAATTAAACATAGGTAAGTATAGCATTACTAAACCTCAAATAATAATGGATGCGATAAGTATGGTAAATATTGTTTATAATTTTTGTGTTAAAACTATTAACAAAAAGCCAAATTGCATGCTAATATTGTGAAAAGGCAATGATAAATCAGATTTTGTGAGGGCAACCTGCTACATATTATACCTTGGGGATGGTGTATCCTTGTAGCTGTGTTGCCCCTGTGGTTTCATGAATTACACCGAATGGAACGATGTTCCCAATGCGCTGGATCTCATGCACAGTGGCGTCTGTGTACGGCAGGCTTGTGCGGTCATCCATAGTGGGAGCACGATCGTAACCAAGCACACGGATGATCTCCTCATGACAGCGATCTAAATACATCATACACAACATTGATTACAGGTAGGCTGAGTCACTTAATAATGACATATTTATTGAACATTGGAGTCTGCTTTTAAAACTTCTAACTTTTTTTTTTTTTTTGTAAAAAATTTCATTGTCTCTTTTATTTCCCCTTACTGTACCTTGCTTAAAATAGCAAGGGTTTTAAATTACAGTACAGGACCATATTTAGAGTTTAAATTCTCACATTAATCAGTCAAAAAAAAGTTTTAACATAAAGTACAGGACTGAGATTCCATGAGTGCAGAACTATTTGTTACACTACCTTGTATTTCTGGATGGTTCATCATGAAGATCAGACCCCACCTGAGAGTGGTGGCTGTGGTCTCAGTTCCAGCGGAGAAAAGATCAGCGGTGGACATCAGCAGGTTGGCCTCATGAAATGTTGAATCTTCATTTGACTTTTGCTGCTCAAAACAGGAAGTGCTGTTATGTAATGCCTGAATCCATCTCTTAATTATTTTTCCTAAATAATTCAAGTCCAAAAGCTACAGTAAATTAATTTGGAGAAAATTCCTCAAATCAAGAATGGAGCTGCAGGTAGAAAACTTCCTGTTCTATATTTCCTGGGCTTCTCATTAAGATTTTTTAAAGAGTTCTTTTTTATGACTTACTGTATATTTATACTGTATGTTATACATATGTTTGTATATTAGTTTTGAATGACATTCCATAGTGTATATAAATGTATTTACACCCAAAACACACATTCCAGTCTGACATATACTGTAGTGGTTACAGCAAACTATCTCACTAAATTGAGTTAAAGTTCACAATAAGAAAGGATTATAACTGGGACTACAGTAGCTCTGTCCCATGCATAACAATAACATCTTATTAGAATTTAACACAGTAGTCTAAATACAGAGCCAATAGATACAACTCTGACTGAGCACTTTATGCTGATGTCAATTGCATTCCCTTTAAAGTCTAATCTTTTTTACCTTGCTTATTTCCACAAGATATGCATCAATAAAGTCACGCAGGTTCTCACTGTCGAGTGTTTTCTTGTGATCCTCCATCACCTCACGGATGAACCCTATTAAAGCCTTGGCATTCTGTTGGACCTTCTGATGTGGACCAGGGAAGTGTTTTATGAAGGGGATCAAGTGGAAAATCTACTATGAAAAAGAAGAAACATTCTATATTTACAGATGATTTCTGAAACTTTAAAATATTGATGTCTTGCAGTTTATCAAAGCAGCTATTAACAATTATCAATAAATCTTTTTCTTCTTTCTTGAAAAGTTAACACTGCCACACCCACATACAGTAAATGTCACATTTATAATCTGTTTATATGATTTTTTTCATGAACTCCTGTGAATGAGCTTTTACTGTACCATACAATAAAGTTATGTAATTTTTAAGTGCATTTACTGTATTTAAATCTGTAGATTATGTAGATTTATAGCTGAACTACTGTCAAAGCTGATATTTTAGATTTTTCTGACCAAACAAAATCCAGAATTCAGCAGTGCTGCAGTGAGATAGATAGATAGATAGATAGATAGATAGATAGATAGATAGATAGATAGATAGATAGATGGATAGATAGATAGATAGATAGATAGATTCTTTTTGATCCCAAAGGAAATTTCAGATGAGTAATAATGAATTCCTTAACACGCATTAACATTACCAATCCCACAGCTGAGCCCGAGAGCCGAATGTTTTCATTGAGGATTTCCAGGAGCTTAGCGAAGCGTGTGTCTTCATAATCAAAGCGATCTCCAAAGATGATGGAGCAAATGATGTTGGAGACAGCATTCATTATGGGGTGCATGGGGTCAAGAGCTTTTCCTAAAGGGAGAAAAATGAAGTGTTAGTACAACATCTGAGCAACTATCTCTTGTCAGGCATACAAAAAAAATCAGATTAGCCCTTTGTCTACATGGCTGACCTTCATGTTTGAGCATTTCTGTGATCAGACAGCGGGCTTCCTCTGCCACTCGCTCCTCCACCGATTTTTTCCCCAGGCCGAAGTTCCTTAGTGTGTGGAGAGCAAAACGCCGCTGCTGCTTCCATGCATGGCCGTACGTGACAGCAAGAATACCTAAATATAGATCCATCATTATTAAATACAATTGTGGTGAGAGAGAGTTTTGCACTTCCCTCCAGATTACAACAAACCCCACCATTCTGCCACACAATGATCAGCCATAACATTAAAACCACCTGCCTAAAGTTGTACAGGTCACTCTTTTGTTGCCAAAACAGTGTTATGCAATCCACAAGACCCCTGATGGTGTGCTGTGGTTTCTGGCACCAGGAATTTGGTCCTGTAAGTTGTGAGGTGGAGTATCCATGGATCAGTCTTGCTGATAGAGACCACAGCTATCTAGGACCACCATTACCATGTGTACCTGGTCGGCAACAATGTTTAGGTAGGTGGTAAATGTCAAGGTAAGACTTGCACCCAAGCAGAACTCAATCGAACAGTTCTGATGTCCACATGCCCATTGTATGTGCTTTTGGTGGAGAACACATATCAACATGGGCACCCTGACAAATCTGCAGCTATGCAAAGCCATTCTCAACAAACTACCTTGCACTGTGTGTTCTGACTCCTTTCTATCGGAACCAACATTCTAACTTTTTAGAGGTGCGACATTCAGTCTCTAGATGAGTTAATGAGCCCAGGGAACTCATGATAGTGCCACTGGATTAATGTTCTCTTTCCTTGGAGTACATTGGGAGGTACTAAACACTGCATACCAGCAACACCCCTGAAGACCTGCAGTTTTGGAGATGCTCTGGCCCAACTGCTCAGATCCTAATGCTTTCCGTTGTTTTCTGAAACACATCAGGTTCTTCACTGCCTAATATATTGCACCTCTAGACATGGTGCACTAAATGAGAGAATAGATTATATAATATATTATACACTTCACCTGTGGCATTGGTGGCTCAGTGGTAGGTGTTTCACCTGCCATGCGGAAGGCCCGGGTTCAATTCCCAGCCAGTGCCCAAACCCCAGCCGCCGATCCCAAGCCCAGATAAAATGTGAGGGTTGCGTCAGGAAGGGCATCCGGCGTAAAACCTGTGCCAAGTTGTAGTGCGGACTGGATATTCCGCTGTGGTGACCCCTTGTCGGGAGCAGTCGAAAGACCAACAAACCTATCAGTAATTTTAATGTTATGGCTGATTGATGTATATTATTTATGTATATTAAGAGCATATTTCCAGAATTTTCTCACAATCCCTACATGTAATAAAAAATATGTTTGTTAAAATACAAGTAATTAATAGTTTGTAATGATGCAGGTCTTGTGAGCGGCGGATTCACAAGGAAATGCACCGCGCTGTTCTAAACAAGCAGATTCATGGTCACCTCCATGTTGCTAGGCGATGGTGCAATGGGGCAATTAACAGAGATGCCCCACACCTGACCGTGTGTTTGTTTAAGCCCCTGGAAAACAGCATGTGATGTGTACAGAGAGTTCAGTGCTCCAGTACTAGAGCCAAAGAAAAAGACAAGCTCAAGAAGAAAAGGCAAAGACAAAGAAAAGCCAATGGCAAGCGCCCTCAACAATAGAGAGTAGCTGTCGACACGAAAAGCATGCTCCCAAAGTAAAAGTTAAACAAAAAGAGAAAACTGAAAAGAAAACATACAAAAGAAAATCTATTCTAATTAAATAATTCATAGGAGACAAGAGAGAGACTTTCTTTCAGTTACTACGTCTACTAGCTTTGTGTTTTGAGTTTTGTTACCAGTTATTATTTCAGTTTCTTTAAATTCCAATTAATAAAACCACATTATCTCTGAATGAGAAGGTCTTCCTCACAGTGCATGAACACATTACACTGCCCCCTCTGAAGCCCTGCATCAGGGATCTTACATTTATTATTACATCTTGTGATGTAATCAAACATCATGTATATCAAGCTTCATATAAAAAATAAATAAATAAAACAAAAAAAATAATAATTTGCCAAAGATATTTCATGTGAGAATAAACCTGCATTTAAAATAGTTGAGAAACTCATACGAACAAAATACATTTATCTGTAAAATCTGTAAAAAAAATAAATAAATAAATAAATAAAAAACTCACTGAAAAGTCTCCTGAAAGGATAGTACGTGTATGATTTCAGTGTCAAATCAAAATGTTAATAATTGTAAACTGAAGTTTAATATATTTTTTACAAAATCAAGTAATTTACCAAATAACTATAAATCAATTAATTTACCAAATATTAATTATTTTCTGCTATTAAGTTACAAACACAAATTAAACATGAAACATTTACATTGTGCTACAGCACAATTATTAAAAAAAAAAAAATCTAACAGCAGTACTGACCATAGCCGTTGGTCACCCAGTCTATTATCGGCATGTATGGTCTCCCGGAGAACACAGTACCATTCTGGACAAACGCCTGCTTCACCATCTTGACGTTATTCAGTATGATTTGTGGTCTTCTGCCCACATACACGCAGCACAGGTCACCATACTGCAACACCTGCATTGGCAACAAGTCACATTAATTTACAATACTAAATAAAATATCAGATTTAATATTTCCCTGTGGGATGTTCAAAACTTGGGATAAATATAAGGGTCAATAATTTCCTCTCCTCTCTCTTTAAGGTGGCATGGTGGCTTAGTGCTTAGCACTGTTGCCTTGCACCTCCAGAGTCCTTTTTTGATTTCACACCAGTTTCAACTCCTGCCTCAGGGTCTGTGTGATTGGAGTTTGCATGTTCTCGCCATGCTTGGTGGGTTTCCTCTGGCTTCTCCGGTTTCCTCCAATAGTCCAATAATGTGTGGATTAGGCTAATTGGCGTTTTCCAAATTTCACTTAGTGTGTGAATGAGTGTGCGTATGTTTATGTGTGCCCTGTGATGGACTGGCATCCCATCCAGGTTGTACCCTGCCTCATGCCTGGGAAGGCCTCCAGGTCCCCAGTGACACTGTATAGAAGACTAAACAGTGAAAGTGAATGAATAATATAATTTAGAGCCCCCCCCCCAAAAAAAAAAATAATAAACAAATAAAATAAAACATAATAACTCATTTGCTTTTTAATTAAATGTTTTTTTCAATGCTCCCCACAGGTGCATAGCCTTACCACTGACCTTTCCCAACCTCACTGTCCATTCATAGAAACACACACACACACACACACACACACACACACACACACACACACACACACACACACACACACACACAATTTATGAAACCTGAGCAAAAAAAGATCAGAAACTTACTGCTCTATTACAGTTCAATGGGTCCTTGATGAACTGGAGCAGGTTCCCAACAAATGGCAGTGGAGTGGGTCCAGGAGGGTTGCGGCTCCTCGATAAATTCAATCTTATGATCTCAAGCAGAACCAGGGAGATAAGGCCGAACAACAGGGCCAGGCCTGCAGATCCCAGGTCCAAACAACTCAGTAAAGACTGCATGCTGAGAGAGTGTAGAATGACGGCACAGAGGTCTGTTTATACAGGAAAAGGAGGAAAGGGGAGGGGACAGAAACAAAGCAGTAAAGGAATGATGTAACTTTATGTCACACTTTCATGTTTCACACTCATGACCTCTGTACACATATTGTAACAGCTGAAATGAGCGCCCCTGCATTCCTCTGTGTTTGAGAGAAATATTTGAGCAGACAGTGGATTAGACCTGGCATTAATGTGTCTTGTGTCCTGGGTGATCTGATTGTTAGTGGAATGTGCTATGTAGGTAGAAATGAAGGTGTCACAATGACTCTTCAATATTTACTCAAATTACATGAGGACGTCTCTTGGAAAGCATAAAGCAACTACACATCTGTAGCATGAATTTAAACATCTCCTGATGCATCTCAGACAGCAACAAACAACCACCTGAACTTTCTGCTGCCAGGCTTTTAGAGAGAGAGAGAGAGAGAGTCCCCTTTAAAAGTGCCTGTTCACGGTCAGGATATCATGCAGTTGTTATGCCTCTGTGTGAAAGGCACAAGTGTGGAGTCACTGCTGCCAAGCATTTACAGTATTAGGACATGAGTGTAACTGTAGAAAAAATTTTATAACCTTGTTTTTGTAAATCCTGTGAATATGAATGGCTAGCTGAAGCACCTCAGCAGTTCAGTAAACACTTCACATTACACTTTCTTGCAACAATTCTATATTTTGAATATGGCTTTAAACAGAACAAAGTGGAGAAAAAAGGGATGTGGAAGGATGTCTGGGATGGTATGACAATCATATGGCAGACATTTGACTGTCCTGACTCAACTTTTTATTACTATCTTTCCGCTTATCACTTCCCCTCCTCTTCAACAATAGTCTCTATCTCCCACATCATGGACCATGTGCCCGCCCCCATGATCAGGTGAAAAAAGGACTGAGGAGGCTCCACCCCAGCAACGCAGTCGCCCCAGATAAGTTTTGCCCAAGAATGCTGAGAGGCTGTATTAGTTTGGGCCCGGTTTCTCGAAAGCTTCTTATCGCTAAGTAGTTCTTAAGTTGTACCTTAACCTCTCTCTTAACGTTATGGCGCATTTCCCGAAACGTTCTTACGCTAAGTATCTCTTAGCTAAGTCACACGTTTGTAAGGTTGGTCTGGACCAACCTTAACTCATTCTTAGCGTAGTTTCAGCTCAAGATGCTAGTCGCCGCCACTGAGCAGAAGTCTTTATAAATCAGTATGCAAACACATTATGGCACGTTATCAAAGTCGTATTAATGATGGAATATACTGTAGACCTGTTTAAGAATGGTATTTAATTTGATATCAGTACTAATAGAGTGACTTTTAATTAGCCTATTTCATAATGAGACTAATGCATTAAAATTGGCAATCACTATTAATATTGAACAGGTGGCGAACAATTTGGGAGCGATACAGCGTGTTGTTGTGTTAAACTGAAGACGGCGCCATCCGTGGAGCCGTGTGGCTCATGTAAATGTTTCCTTTAGACAAAACTTCAGCCCTTTTCATATTTTCCCCGTGGTCGTTATTTAAAAAAAAAAAGAAAAAAAGTTGTGCCTTCCAAGGCAACAGATTATGGAGCTTCTGATTCTGATTATGGCCAACGCGTTGTACGTCCCGATGTCCAGCTGCATGCTGCTTTTTGTTTAAAATATGTTTCATTGATCATTAGCCATTGTCCATAACTTTATGGACTTTTCTTTAGACACGTTTTATTTTTATGAAATTTGATTTAGGTAAATGAGAAAATAATCTTGGGAGTTTCAGACCCCGCATCCATTAATTTTTCTGGGTGATTTTAATGCTTAATACCCCTATTCACTTATGCGGTTTGACTCGCTGTGAGATACGGTGTTACACCCCTATCTCACCTGCGCGGGCTCGCACTGTGGCCGTAAGTAGGGTTCATCATGATTCAACCCAAGTTTGCAGACCTTGCAGAACTTCCCGGAACGTTAAAGGAACGTCGCGGGCAATCGATGAGTCAGGCCGCACAGGTGAGAGAGGGGTATTAGGCACCGTGATCCGCCTCGAGTGACCGGTGCTCAACGGTCCGCGAAGATCTGCAAGGTCCGCAAGCTTCCGCATGTTAAACATGTTTAATTTTTTTTGCGTGGTAAAATGGAAACGTAACCATGGCACCAAAACACGCGCTGAATCATGATGAACCGCACTTACGGCCCCTGCGCGAAACTGCGTAGGTGAGATAGGGGTATTAAACCTCCACTCTGTCATCTCAACGTATTCATTCCATAAGTGTACAGGATACAACACCAACAACTGACATACTTTACATTGTTTCTGAAGCTGGTGAAGAGTGTTATCAGCTGTTTGTCCATCAACTATGATTGCATACCCGGTTCGTTTCAACGCCACAGCTTACATGAAAATATTAGCGACAGTTTGGTGATTTAATTCATATATTTGTCTATTATGGCATGTTATTGATAAGTTAACACATGTCGTAATAAACTCTATTAAAAGAATTTTAGTGCAATGTTTAATTTGCATAGAAAGTGCCGTCTTTCTTAACGCTGTCAAGCAAAAGGAGTCAAAAATCGATTACTGAGCAACCGATGTCCGCTAATTCAGGACCTTCACTGTAGACAGCGCCTTGTAACGTCGGACGTAAGAGGCAGCGACTTAAGAAGACTCCTAAGAGACAGTTCGAGAAATACACTTAGAAAAGTTATCACTTAACGTAAGATATATCTTAAGAGTCTTCTTAGCACGCGAATAGTGTGCGTTATCGAGAAACCGGGCCCTGGTCAGCCCATTCTCGACCTGATTTTGTAGCTGGGGAGAGTTCCTGACCTCTGGAAAACATCTTGCCTCATCCCATTTCCTAAAAAAAGCTTCCCTATGGAGCTCAATGATTTTAGGCCAGTGGCATTGACCTATTACATCACAAAGACATTTGAGAGACTGATTCTCAATCGCTTCAAACCTCAGGTTCCATCATGCACTGGATCACCTGCAGTTTGCCTACTAGGAGAAGGTGGTGTTGATGCCATCGTATACAGTACCTTCTCCATCAGACCTACTCCCAGCAAAAATGTGCTGTGAGTATCATGTTCTTTACTTTCTCCAGTGCCAAGAGCAAAAAGCACAAACCAATGTTCCTCCAATCAGTAATGGCCAGTATTCTCTTCTATGTGGTAGTATGTTGGGGAGCAAAACTCAACAGCAGAAATCCCACACAATTTACAAAATTTTGTCAGGAGAGCAGAATCCGTGGTTGGCTTTAAGCTTAAATTGAATTGTCCAACACCAGTCACCCATTGTGTGAAGCTTCTGCCAAGAAGAATAATATCAGGAAGAAAATAATGGAGGTTCAACCTCTAATAGTATCTCACGATCCAGTTCAGCCTATAGCTTCACATTTAGATTTTCACTGCTTTACAGGTATAGGGCAGGAAGAGCTGTATAAACTCATCACCTCGGCTAAATCAACAACGTGCCTGTTAGACCCAATCCCAACCAGATTTTTAAAAGAAGTTATGCTTACGGTTGGAGAGCCACTCCTAAACATTATTAATTCTTCATTACATCTAGGTCACGTCCCTAAACCTTTCAAGTTAGCAGTTATTAAGCCGCTTCTTAAAAAATCTAATTTGGACGCGAATGAAATAACAAATTACAGACCGATTTCAAACCTCCCGTTCATATAAAAAATACTAGAAAAAGTAGTATCAGCTCAAATTTGCACATTCTTGCAGGATAACAACATCCTAGAAGAATTTCTGTCAGGTTTCAGGCCCCATCATAGCACAGAAACTGCACTAGTTAAGATTACAAACAACTTGTTTTTAGCTTCAGACCAAGGCTGCATCTCATTGCTAGTCCTGCTTGATCTTAGTGCTGCATTCGACACTATAGATCATAATATTCTCATAGATCGCTTACAAAATTATATAGGTATTCAGGGACAGGCATTAAAATGGTTTAGATCTTACCTGTCTGATCGCTACCATTTTGTAGATCTAAATGGAGAACCGTCTGGTGTAATGCCAGTGAAATATGGCGTCCCACAAGGGTCAGTTTTAGGACCTCTTTTGTTCTCAATATACATGCTTCCCTTGGGTAACATCATTAGAAGACATGGGATTAGTTTCCATTGTTATGCTGATGATACCCAATTATATATCTCAACTAAACCAGATGAAATACCTAAGTTGTCTAGATTAACTGAGTGTGTCCAGGACATAAAAGATTGGATGGCCAATAACTTTCTTTTATTAAATTCAGATAAGACAGAGATATTACTTATTGGCCCAAAAACCAGCACACAACAGCTTTCACAATTCAGCTTGTGCTTAGAATGATGTACTGTTATTACCAGCTCAGCAGTAAAAGATCTGGGAGTAATATTAGACAGTAACTTGTCTTTTGAAAATCACATTTCAAATATCACAAAAACAGACTTTTTCCATCTTCGAAATATTGCTAAACTTAGGAACATCTTATCCGTATCTGATGCAGAAAAACTAGTTCATGCATTCATGACCTCCAGACTGGACTATTGTAATGCATTACTAGGTGGTTGTCCTGCATCCTCAATAAACAAGCTTCAGTTAATCCAAAATGCAGCTGCCAGGGTTCTCACTAGATCCAGAAAATATGATCATATAACCCCAATATTATCATCCCTGCACTGGCTACCTGTTCAGTTTAGAATAAATTACAAAATAGTATTACTTACATACAAGGCCTTAAATGGTTTAGCTCCCACATACCTAACCAGTCTTCTGATGCGCTACAATCCACCACGCGCCTTAAGATCACAAAGCTCCGGACTTCTGGTAGTTCCCAGAATTTCAAAATCTACAAAAGGGGGTAGGGCTTTTTCATATTTAGCTCCAAAGCTTTGGAATAGCCTTCCAGACAGTGTTCGGGGAGCAGACACGGTTTCTCAGTTCAAAAGTAGACTCAAGACGCATCTTTTTAATCTGGCATACACATAACTCATCCCAGTACTCATACTCCAGTACACCTATACCGAATGGCAACTACGCTAATTCTCCCCATCTGTTCTGTATTTCTCTACCCATCCCGAGGCATCGGGAGATTTTGCCAGCTTCAGTAGACAAAGGCCGACCCTGCGAGGTTCCTGAGGCATCCAGAGAAGGACCAGCTCCAGCTGGATTCAGCTTTATGATGGTTGGAGCTACACATGCTGCCCCTGTGCTTCCAGTGATCCAGACCTCATCTGCCCTCTGCACCTACTGACTCGTCCCTATGCTGAACTGGTCTTCATGTCAATTTAAATAATTTCTGTCATATTGAATTTTCACCTGCACAACACACAAGATGTTATATCATTTCTATCTGTTATCGCCCAAATGAGGATGGGTTCCCTGTTGAGTCTGGTTCCTCTCAAGGTTTCTTCCTAATGCCATCTCAGGGAGTTTTTCCTTGCCACCGTCGCCGTCACCCTTGGCTTGCTCATCAGAGAAATTTCATTCATTCGTCTCATTATTATCTGCACATTTTTCTCACACATCCACACTTCCAATTATTTTCTTTTCTATAATTATTATTATTTGTTTTTATTTATTTATTTTCTATTATTATTTTACTTATTTATTTATTATTATTATTATTATTTTTTTTTTTTTTGTTAAATTTCTTTAATTTTTGTGAAGCTGCTTTGAGACAATGACCATTGTTAAAAGCGCTATATAAATAAAATTGAATTGAATTGAATTGAAAATTGAAAAGAAGAGCAGAAGACCATATTCAGTCTTCTATTACAGACCTTCTCTATACACTGCTTGTTTCCAGGACTATACGCTGTTTTAATATCTCTTCACAGTGTCTGGGGATTTGATTCGGATTCTTGTTCATGATGATCCCTTAATCACTACTAATTTAGTCACTAAAATAAATTTTACTCTTTAAATATGGGTTATTTTAACGAAATTAAAGTTTTAGCCACAAAGCATTTTTCTTACAATGAATCATTTAATAACAATAACAACAACAACAATAATAATAATAATAATAATAATAATAATAATAATAATAATTGTTGGAGCCATTCATTGTAACGTGACACAATATAATTGTAGGACCCTGCTATTAAACTATCAATCGGTATTTTCTTCTTTCGAGGGTGATGTCGGGTGTACTGATCTGCTCTCTCATAATATTCCTCTTCTTGACGACACTCCCATTCGACAGTGGTATCGGCGGATACCTCCCTCTGAGTATGAGGTTGTAAGGGCACATATTAACCAGTTACTCGAGACCCAGGTCATTAGGGATCAGTGGTGTCAAAAGTATTCACATTCATTACTTGAGTAGAAGTATAGATACTAGGGTTCAAAAATACTTCTTTAGAAGTTGAAGTATCAACCCAAGCTTTTTACTTAAAGTATAAAAGTAAAAGTACCGTGAGGGGCGACAAAAGCATTAAGGTCTCGCTTTCTGATCATGCACCTGGGGGGGGGGGATGTTGTTGTGCGCGTTCTGATCATGTGACGAGGGGGGGGGGGGCGTTGCGCTCGTTCTGATCATGTGACGAAGGGGGGGGGGAGTTGTGCGCATTCTGATCATGTGACGGGGGGGGGGGGGGCGTTGTGCGCGTTCTGATCATGTGACGGGGGGGGCGTTGTGCGCGTTCTTATCATGCAACCGGAGGGGTTCTGATCATAAAAATAGAGTAACGAGGCTGTTTTTAAAAAGTAAGGAGTAGAAAGTACAGATAATTGCTTAAAAATGTAAGGAGTAGAAGTAAAAAGTCGGCTGAAAAATAATTACTCCAGTAAAGTATAGATACCCAAAATTTCTACTTAAGTAAGGTAACGAAGTATTTGTACTTCGTTACTTGACACCTCTGTTAGGGATAGTTGTAGCCCCTATGCTTCCCCAATAGGCTTGTCAAAAAGAAGGATGGTAGTCTGCGCATGTGTGTGGACTATCGTCAGTTAAACTCCAAGACTAGGAAGGATGTGTTTCCCTTGCCGCGCATTGAGGAGTCGTTAGATATGTTGACTGGTGCTCATTGGTTTTCTACACTGGATTTGGCTAGTGGCTATAATCAAGTTCCTGTTGCTGAGGAGGATCGACACAAGACTGCCTTTTGCACCCCGTTTGGGCTGTGGCTAGTGGACCGTCTGTTTGGAGACCAGAAGTGCCAATCACTCCTGTTATATTTGGATGACATCATTGTGTTTTCTTCTTCTGTTGAGCAGCACCTGGGGCGTTTGGAGGTAGTGTTGAGTCGACTGGAGAAGGAGGGTCTTAAGGCCAAACTGGAGAAGTGTGTTTTCTTGCAGCCTCAGGTAAAGTATTTGGGCCATGTGATCTCTGCTGAGGGGGTGGCAACTGACCCGGGTAAGGTCCAGGTGGTATCACAATGGCGTCGCCCATCTAATGCTACGGAGTTGCATTCCTTTTTGGGGTTTGCCAGTTACTATCGGCGTTTTGTAGAGGGATTTGCTAAACTTGCAGCCCCTCTGCATAGGATGGTAGCAGTTCTCTGGAACTAAGGTCCTGCCGAAGAAACATGCAGGATTGAAATTTGTGGAGGCTTGGAGTGAGCAGTGTCAAACAAGTTTCGAGGAGTTAAAGGTAAGGCTTACCACCGCTCCGGTATTGGCGTATGCAGACTTTTCTATTCCATTTATTTTGGAAGTAGATGCCAGTTACAGGGACTGGGAGCGGTCCTTTCTCAGGAGCAAGAAGGGAAGGTGAGACCTGTTGCGTATGCCAGCCGTGGTTTGAGACCTACTGAGCGTAATTTGTCGAATTACAGCTCTATGAAATTGGAGTTCTTGGCGCTAAAGTGGGCAATGACTGAAAAATTTAGGGAGTACCTTTTGGGAAGTCGATGTGTGGTGTTTACAGATAACAATCCTCTTAGTCATTTGTTTATAGCGAAGCTTGGGGCTACAGAACAATGTTGGGCTGCACAGCTTTCTGTGTTCGATTTTGACATCTGTTATCGTTCTGGGAAAAGTAATAGAAATGCTGATGCTCTTTCTCGACAGAAACATCTCGACAGAGAGTGGGGTGCTGGGTGGATTATTTCCAGGGATTGTGGTGCCTAAGCCATTGCAGCAGGTCTTGGAAGCAGCATCGGTGGAGGTAAAGCAGGCAATGATTACCACTTTCCCTGGTCACTCATTAGGTGATATTGGTTCCTTGCAGGAGGCAGATCCCATCCTATCTATGGTTTTGCCCTTTTTGAGGCGTAGGGCTCATCCTAGGCCAGAGGAGCAGCAGCAGATGTCCGCTATGGCCCTGACTTTGTTGCGTCAATGGGAACGGTTGGTAGAGCAGGATGGTGTACTTTATCGTAGAGTCTATTCTCCCAATGGTGGGGAGGAAGCTCTACAGTTACTATTGCCTGCGATACTAAAATCAGAGATTCTTTCTCAATTGCACCAGGATCACGGACATCAGGATGTAGAGCGCACTGCAGAATTGTTGCGTCAGCGGTGTTATTGACCACGTATGTCAGCTGATATTGCAGGTTGGTGTCGGAAGTGTGAGCGGTGTCAGTCTAGTAAAGACACACGGCCCCCTGTTAAAAGTTTCATGGGCCATCTGCTGGCCTCTAGGCCGAATTAAATTTTGGCTGTTGACTTCACGTTGTTGGAGCCTTCTAGTTCAGGGTTTGAGAATGTGCTGGTGATGACTGATGTTTTTAGTAAATATACCCTTGATGTGCCCACACGGGATCAGCTGGCTGCTACCGTGGCGCAAGTTTTGATCACCGAGTGGTTCTATAAGTTTGGTGTACCAAGTCGTCTCCATTCGGATCAGGGGCGGAATTTTGAATCGTTGCTAATTCATCAGCTTTGTGATTTGTATACGGTACAAAAGTCTCGCACAACACTGTACCATCCAACCGGGAATGGTCAGTGTGAGCGCTTTAACCGAACTCTGCACAATCTACTGTGGGCGTTACCAACTTCTCGGAAGAGAGACTGGGTAGCATGTTTGCCTCAGGTCCTCTTCTGCTATAACACCACTCCTCATCAATCCACGAGTGAGTTGCCACATTTTTTTATGTTTGGTCAGGAACGACGATTGCCAGTTGATTTTCAACAACCGGTTGACCGGTTAAAGATCATGGCTGAGAGACGAAAGTCAAAATATGACCAACAGGTCCAGGATGTACCTCTGATAGAAGGCCAATTGGTGTACCTTCGGGATCATAGTGGGAGGGGTCGACATAAGATTCAGGATCTTTGGAGCCCAGTTGTGTACCAAGTAGTACACGTGCCACCCAAAGGGGGTTCAGTTTATTCAATTGCTCCAGTGGACGACTTGGGCAATGTCAAGACGGTGCACCGGTCGTTACTTAAAAGCCGCACCCGAAGGGATTCCCCCGAAGGGGTGCCCACAGAGGGGCTTGTGGAACTATCTGGGGTGTCCCCGGAGGAAGAGCTAGATTCGGTGGATGTGATCCCCGAGGAAGGGTTGGCGGTGAATATTCAACTAGATACACCGGATGTGTCTCTGCCCAATTGTTTCCGAGCAGTAAATGTGTTTCCTGGGCCTATTGAACCCAGTAATGTGGTAGCTGATGCTCAGATAGAACCAGCTCCAATATCTATATCTCCTTTGGGGCCAGCACAGGAGTCTGGAGGGGGCGAGAATTCATTGCAACGTACAGGGCGAGTAACAGCTGGGCGACATTCGAATCCCCATCATCTTCCCCGTGCAGTAGGTGGTTTATCTTCTAGCCACTTGGTGTCTGATTCCATAACTATTTTTCGACCTTGGAAATAGGTTTCAATTATCGGGTCGATAATGAAAAAGGGGAGGGTAGATTGTGGTGAGACGGAGTTTTGCATTCCTTCCAGATTTCAGGTTATGCACCTGAAATTGATTATTGGGTGTAGTTGGGAGAGTATAAAAGGGTGCGGCGAGAATAGCCAGGTGTGGCACTAATTCACCCCCAGGTTGCGCTTCCGGAAGTGTGTCGTCTGGTCCCGGTGTGCGCGAGAGGTATGTTTGGCATGCTGGACTTTTGGTTGTTTGTAAATGTTATTATCTAGCTAGTAGTGATTTTCCTTTGGGAAGCCAGTGATTTTTCGGATCTTTATTGTGTCCGAGGCAGAGGAGAAGCAGCTTGTTGCTGTCCATATATATTTACCCTTTCTAAAAGAGCTGCACAGTTTGTGCGTGTGCACGGCGAGAGACGAATGCTGTTGTGAAATTGGTACACCGATTATTTTTCTTTATATAGCATCGCAGGTTTAAGTTCTTTAGGCATATGATGTGACCTGTATGTCTGTCCTATTTTTCATCTGTTGAAGGATTGGCTGCCAGATGGATGTGGTCTGCATCGCGCGGTAGGTCAAATTTATTTTCTTGGCGCCCGCCATACAGGTATGTGCCGTATTTTTTTACTTTAATGTTCTTTTGAATTTTAGGTAGATCGATCGAGGGTGCTTTTCTCACTGGTCCTTGGTTCTGCCGTGCTCATAGCGTGGTTTACAGCTTTAGCACTGCTGTTTTGCTCCGGTGGATTGTTTTAATCGATTGGCTTGTTCCAGCCTAGAGTTTACTGTTTTGTTGTTTTTGTTTTCTTTCTTATTGTTTTTGTTGCTTTGGCTCCGTCTAGCATTTTATTGCTAGGCTGGTGACGGTTATTTTTGTTCTTTTTTTGTGTTTGCTGCTTTGCCTTCTTCCTGCAGTTCGTTGCTTTGCTGGTGCTGCTGCTTTGGGGCTGGCTTCTTTATATCTTTTGCTTTGTGTATGCTGCTGTGCTAGGTGTTGGTGACCAGTGTTCTGATAGCTGTTCTGGCTGATTAGGTATTCGTCCTCCTAGTTTGGAGGGTGCGCTGCAGCTACATTTTTCTTGCTTGTTTTCTTTTATATATTACTTTTGTTTTGTTTATTTCTTTTTGTAATTAATCATTGTATTTATTTGTATTTCCTTTTTTTTTAGGAGCTGGGAATCTAGAGAAAGCAGGCTAGCAGCTTATAAAGTGATGTGCTTATGTTTACACAGTGTGGAGTGGTATTACCTTTTTCCTAGTGCAAGTGGTTTGGTGCACGTGTGATCATTTATTACTGGGCAAGAGTGTAACCCCATCTCTAGCCTGTCCTTCTATGGTTAATTCCCCAGCTCTGCTTTCTTTTTGTTTGTCTTGGTCTGGGATGTTTTAGTCTTTGATTTTAAATGATATTGATGTTGCTAATTTTTAATTGCTTGCATGAATAAAGATTTGTATATTTTTGCATCCAGGTCCCTGTGTCAATGAGAGATTCGAACCTGTGCCCTACATTTTTCCCGGGTAACAAATCCTGGGTGGCGTAATCGGTAATTCAGTTGTTAAGGTGGGTTAAGGGGAATTTGGTTTCCCAATATACAGTAGAGAAGGTTGTACCGCACCACACCGCCACAGTAGCACCAGTGTAAGAGCCAGGTGTGTGTTGTTGGTAATTAGGAAGCACACAGTTTTGACCGCGCAACAGAGTATCGTGTTGAGGTAACAATTTGTAATACTGTGTCATTGAATATGGATTGGTAACTTTGATGAATACTCTCAAAAAGTGGATTTAAGACGATTGCTAATGGAGCACAAATAAAAGCAAGACATATCATTGCATCGACTTCGTTTTCATGGTCTCTGTTTGTACGCGTCCAAGAACTTCCTTAGATATTACCAACTCAGCGGCTTAATGGAAAGCCGTTATAATAATAATAATAATAATAATAATAATAATAATAATAATAATAATAATAAAGCAGGTCATCAACATAACATGTTGACCCATTAAAAACTATCTATAGCTCTGCATTTTATTATTAGTTAGTACATTCTGAAGACAAAATAAAAAACACAGAAAAGAACTTTAAGAAAAGATCTTGAGGGCTGATTCATCCCCACACGGCTCAGTAAAGGAGGACGGAGGAGAAGAGCGTGATGATGAGAAGAAGAAATCTCAGTGTGAAGATCTCAGCACTGTTACAAAGATTCCCCTGGCAACACTCCATATTTCTTATGTCACTTTCTGGAGCATTGTTTAGGCTACAATAACCCTTGTTTGCACATCCCCCTTTCATGGTACTGACTTGTCCTGTTTCATCAGTGCCTGTTTATGCAAAAAAGTCATAAAAATAACATGAAAGTCATAAAATATATATATATATATATATATATATATATATATATATATATATATATATATATATATATATATAAAAATCAATTGCTGAAGTGATGACTATTTGTACCTTTTAAATTGAAGCAGTAATATTCATCTCCTTCACACTTGACTTGTATTGTGCAGTTGTATTTGTTATTACAGGTGTAACACATTCTCCCATTGGGATTCTGACTTGGAGCTTGGCACAGAAATAAAAGTAAGCAAACAGCTTTAGTGATTACATTTTGTTTACAATAATTACTAGATTATTTTACATCTAGAATAATAATTTCCACTACTAGAAGTACTGTAATTAGATTACACAATTCCAACATGTCTTGTGTAATGTACAGTATTATGAGGCAGATGACAAAGATGAAGAAAAATGGGCCAAAGATAAATTTACAAATGTAATATTTTAATGTGAAATAAAATCTACATGAATTAAACAATTAAACAGAGATATGAACATCTTTCAGTGGTAGTTTATTTTACCTGGAAGTGTTTCGCTGTTGCAGAGATCAGTACTGCAACATTTGATATTGTATTTTACTTTCATTGCCGCTGTGTTTAGGCTGTAACTTGTACACGGTTGTCTAGGACCACTGCAAGACTTGGAAGTTAAAACATTAGGAGCTGGCACGTTAGTCCCATCTATATAACATTTCAGATCTCAGGGTCATTACATTGATTTAATAATAATAATAATAATAATAATAATAATAAATACATACATACATACATACATTCATTATCAACCATGTCACCATATTCTTTGTTGTTTATATATCATCATATACAGTATATATCATATATATATGTATAAACACTCAGCAAAAAAAGAAACGGCCCTTTTTCAGGACTGTATATTTCAACAATAATGTTGTAAAAATCCAAATAACTTTACAGATCTTCATTGTAAAGGGTTTAACCAATGTTTTCCATGCATGTTCAATTAACCATAATCAATTAATTAACATGCACCTGTGGAATGGTCGTTAAGACCTTAACAGCTTACAGAAAGTAGGCATTTAAGGTCACAATTGTAAAAACGCAGGACACTAAAGAGACTCGTCTACCGACTGTGAAAAACACCCAAAGAAAGATGCCCAGGGTCGCTGCTCATCTGCGTGAACGTGCATTAGGCATGCTGCAGGGGGGCATGAGGACTGCTGATGTGGCTATAGGGCAATAAATCGCCATGTCCGCACTGTGAGATGCCTAAGACGGCGCTACAGGGAGACGGGAAGGACAGCTGATCATCCTCGCAGTGGAAGACCACGTGTAACAACACCTGCACAGGATGGGTACATCCGAATATCACACCTGCGTGACAGGTACAGGATGGCCACAACAACTGCCCGAGTCACACCAGGAACACACAATCCCTCCATCTCACAGCAAGAAATGACAAATCTGGTCCAGTCCATGAGGAGGAGATGCACTGCAGTACTTCAAGCAGCTGGTGGCCACCAGATACTGACTGGTACTGACTGATTTTCAGCCTCCCTTCATTCAGGGACACATTGGGAAACATTTTTACTTTATGTCTTATGGTGTCGACTCTTTTAGTGTTCATACAAATATTTACACATTAAGTTTACTGAAAGTAAAAACAGTTGAAAGTCAGAGGATGTTTCTTTTTTTGCTGAGTATATATATAGCATCATAGGATAGCCAACACAACAATTTGAAATGTCTACTTTTAATCCCAAACCCAAACTTTCTCACTTTCTCATTATATAGCAAAATAGAAAATTATGATTTCAGATACTGTACGTTTGAAGGCAAATCTCCGGTCTGCAAGTTTCTTGTTTTAATGAACTAATAAATTAATCTTTGATATGTTATGTAAATATCTCTACAGTGCTTTCAAGTGGTATTGCATGAGGTAGTCTAATCAAAATGTGAGACTTCTAAATGCTTAAAATTTCTTTGAAAATGTTAAAATTCCCTGATATGATTGGTTATAAGGTGTTGAGTAATCTACTGTAAGTGATACCACCGCACAGCTAAATTCTTAAATTCAATCTGTATTATTATTTTTTTTGTTAGAGCATGGCTCAGTCAGTATTTCTGCCTGTAATACAAAATCTTAATATTTATGTTCTCAGTATATTTTATTGTTTTGCCTGTAGTACACAGGTATTTGTATAGCAAACTACTTAAGTAAACTAATTATGTAAACTAAACTTCATGTAAACTAATTATAACATGAGTTTAATAACAAACATACAACTTGAATTGAAACCCTGGATGTTCTGAAACATTAATCTAAAAACAAATTATGAAAAGTGCATCAGCATTCACTTAAAACCACCACAACAAAAATGGCAAATAAATGACAAACTCCAACCCGTCCTCCAGATCACAAATAAATCCTGACATGCCTTATTATTTTTATTTCATTAGTATGATCTAGAATTCGTTTTTCGTGTTATATATTATATTCGTGTTATTCGTTATATATTTAATTTGTAACCAAACAAATAAATTATTTAGTACTTAAGAGGACACCCCAAGCCCCCCCCCCCCCCCCCCACACACACACACACCTACCAGAAGAGATAGAGATGCTACTAGTCATAGTGACACACTTATCCAAGCAGTTAGTCCATCTGCATTGGTCATACGTTGACTCGCAGGGCTCCCTCACACAAGTCAGTGAGAACACTAAGGAAAAGTAAATATGAAAATGAAAAACAGAGCCAGGAACAAAGGAAAAAACAATTATTAGACACAAAAATTGGACTACAAACTCCAACGAGGCTCACTGAAATGAACTGAGATGAAGTAGGATTCATTACCTTTGGAGAAAAGCAAGCAGATGAGCAACAGTGTGACTTGAGACTTCATTGTTGATTGCTGTTTTTGTAGAAGTTCAGACGTGAAGGTGAAGCCAACAGGTCAAAATGCAAGACACGTCTGAGATAAAGTCTGACTTTATGGTGATGTGTAATGGGTTGTGTTTATTGGGGGAGGGATTTATTTTACATTTCTTTAATATACAGTAACTTAAAATGGATATCTTTGCATGAGTGCAGAGTATTCACTGCCTGATCTCCCTTATCATCTGGACCTAAAAAAAAAAAACTACAGTATGGCTTAGGATATTTTTATTTTTTTGAGGAAAGGAGATTATAGGAGGAGATTATTTTTTTTATAGTTAAAATAAGTAAAGCTTATTACTACAAGACAGATGTATAACTTGAAGTGTCTATACTTTTTCCATACATTTTCCATTTTTCCAATTTATTTTTACACACACACACACACACACACACACACACACACACACACACACACACACACACACACACACACACACACACACACACACACAAGCTAAATACAAATTTAATTGTATAGAAGCAGATGGAGAAGTTTTCATTATAACATCATCCAGTTAATAACAGCATTAACAGTTCCCTTTATTAATGTAAATTATTCTAAAAACTCTAAATGTAAAAGCTTTTGTGGTTGTGTTTTAAAGGTGATGCTCATGGTTACAGGAAGTCAGTGGAGAGAACAGAAAACAGTTTTGAGGTTGCACTTCGCACTCAACATGTACCTTTGCCATGCATGCAGTGTTTATCATTTTTTCCTCGCTTCTGACATTTTTCACATTTTTTTATAATCCATTTTAATGTGGAGGATTCGGACAGATTTGCACATTCATTACAATCAGCACCCATAAAGGAAATTTCTAGGATCACAATGTTATCAAGTTGATGCTTCCATATTTTGTCTTATGGAGGTAAACTGGTTTTAAGGTGGTTCAGACAACATTTTAATACAGGGATTACGATAGCAAACTATGGAGTTTCACGACTGCTAATTTGTCTCTGTTGGGCCCTTGAATTCAAACTAGAAGCAGAAAACAGTAGAGCCCGCCTCTAGTTTCTGATTAGCTGGTATTGCTCCTACTCTAGTCTGGTTGGCTGGAAGCGGCATCATTGCGTGCGTTAGTTAATATCGTTTTTATTTTATTTTCATCTGCATAAGGTAAATTCCATATTTTTGTTAGGTAGTTTGTGATTAAGTACATAGTTTAACTATTGAATGCAATGTCTAATGTGTTATTACTTAATCTTATGTACTTCAATTCTGGTGTAATGCTCTGTAGCTCCTGTTTTCAGAGTCGTTGGTCAGACAACTGTATATATTTTGTTTTTTGAGTTTGTGAGTTAATCTAAATTTTTGTTGAAGACTATAGAAACTATAGTACTGTTTTTTTTTTATTATATATTTTTTTGTAACTTGGTGCAAATTAAATCTGTTGAACTCATGAATGAAATCTGCCTCGTCATTACTGATGTAATGTGTTTCAAATAGAAAGTGCGTTCAGCATTTATTGCCAGTACTGGTTATTAACAGCAACAAAAGGGAAACTTGGCCCATAACCCACAACTGCTCACATGTATAATGTATAATGAAATACAAATGTAAGTCGCTCTGGATAGGGGCGTCTGCCAAACTGCCAACTATAGTATGCTCCAGCAAAGGTCTGTTCTTTGAGCAAATGGCAGTCTACAACTGTATGTTTTCTGAACATTGTTACAATTATTATTTCGAGGATATATAAAAAATATATATATATACCGTTCAAAAGTTTTAGATCACTTGCAAATTTCTTTGTTTTTGTTTAGTGATTTATTTTCTACATTCTGCATCAATACTGTGGATTTCAAAACTATAAAATAACACATGTGGAATTAGGTAATTATGTAACAACAACAAAAACAGCAGTTAGTTGTTATTTTAAGACACGGAGGTCGGCCTTTCTGTAATAGTTCTTGCAAGAACTGTATTGTCAAGTGCATTTGCAAAATCCGTCAAGCACCATAATGAAACTGTCTCTCATGAAGGCCGTCCCAGGAGGACGAGACCAAAACCTACCTCTGCTGCAGACGAGAAGTTCATTTAGAGTTATCAGCCTGAAAAATGACCAATTAACAGCAGCTCAGATTAGAGGCGTTATGAAGTCTTTACAGAGCAGAAGTAGCAGAAACATCTCAATATCAACTGTTCAAAGGAGATTCATGCATTTTTTAGATGCCTTCAGCAAAACTTTACAATGTAGAAAGAAATAAACATCAGGAACCATCATGGAGTTAGAAAGTGTTCTAAAACTTTTGAACGGTAGTGTATAGGCCAAAAATAAATGTGTGATTTGAAAATTACTCTGACCTTTCATTTAACGGATATTTTCCTATAACATACTTTTAGAAAGTGTACTATAATACAATTTAATATATATATATATATATATATATATATATATATATATATATATATATATATTTTAGTTTTATTTAAAGAATTGGTAAATTTTTATTATTATATTTGGAACGTATTATAGAAGATTTTAATATATTTGTAATACACAAAAGTGTTCAGTATTTTATTAGGTTGTGCAGATGTGAATCGTCACGTGAGATCACAACGCGCTTGGATAGCAGTCCTCTGCATTTAATCTGTTAGTTAAAAGTCAGTTTAGGCTTCTGTTATTCAAGCGTCTCACTGTAGATTGTTGAACCTTTTTCCTGATAGTGTTCCAATACTTCTGGCCCCTGGTCAACATTGATGAATTTTCCAGCTGATGGTTGACTTTTGAAATCTTTCTCGATCTGTGATTGAGGATGTTTCCGTTCTGTACTCTGACATTTACTCTCAGACTCGTAGTGATGAATCTCTGTGTCTCATCACCAGGAATGATTCTCTTTAAAAAAAACTTCTACCTTCCTTAGAGTATCGGTCCAAATTTTGTTTTCAGATATTTAACTACTTCTGTTTATGCATTCGTTTGAGTTGTTTCAGCACCAGGTACACCTTCAGACCATAAAAAAAGAATGAATACACGCTGCTCTTCTTTCATCCAAATGCACAAGTTGGGTGTCCATTTTTGCTCACACCACAGGTACAACTGAACCAATGTAACGTGTTCACACCTACACTGCCGTGATTGGGGAGACAGTATAAATGAGTCAACATGGCCAACTCCATCTACAACAAACTAACAAATCTTTACTGAGGCGAAATAAATGGTTAGCCATTTGTGATGAGTACACTTCTGGAACCAACTTAAACTTAAACAACATTCCTGTTAAACTGAACTTTCAGCTTCATACTGTATATATATTTCTCATATCACCCAAATGAGGGTGGGTTCCCTGTCTGGTTCCTCTCAATGTTTCTTCCTATTGCCATTTCAGGTTTTTTTTCCTATGATCCTTTGCTTGCTCATTAGGGACAAACTGATAACTATAGTTTATACTTTTTTCATACACCATCAAATTTATTTCCATACTTTCATACAAAAAATATTAAAAGCTGTTTTATTAATGGCTTGTAAAACAACATTAATATTCATTAATTATAGCTTTCGCCTTATAATTGTAATCGCTTCAGTTAGCACTTTAACACTGCTGTGACAACTAAAATATTCTAAATGTAAAAGCCTTTTCGTTGTTGAGGCAAATGTTTTGATGCTTGTGGTTACAGAAAGCCAGTGGAGAGAACAAAAGATAGTGGTCTGAGTTTCGAGGTTGCACTTCTCACACAACACCTATTATTGCAGTAAATATGCAGTAAAGTATGTGGTTAATGTTTTGTTTTTCTTCTTCTTCTGATACATCTCACTTTTTATTTTAATGAAATAATTAATTATTCATTATTATGTGAATTACATGTTTGCATATTTATCACAGTCAGTACCTGAAAAAGATATTTCTTTAGTTGATGCTTGTGGCTACAGGAAGCCAGTAGAGAGATCAGAGAACAGAGATGAGTTTTGCAGTTTCTGTTCTCACACAACCCTTAAACAACATGCAACTGAGGTTAGCAGTGACCTCTTTACTTCTCAATTCTAAATTTCTAGAGGGTTAAAAGTTTGAGATACTTTATTGACTTCATGTCATGAATCCTCTGAAAAGCAAAACTTGACACCACAAATAATAAAACAAACAAATAAACAAAAAATACATTATATTTATTTTTTATAATATTTTCTATTTTGTACTTGGACCTAGTCCATCTACAATTAGTTCCTCCTCAAAACCCAATAATATATTGATGTGAAATTTTGATTGTCATTTCAACACACCAGCAGTGCAGGAGCAAAACACAGAAGTTAGGAGGATATTAGAGGAGAACAAACACGTCAGTATTGCTCTGAATCTGTAGTTTCAGTTCTTACATTGTTGTAGTATTTGCCAATAGGTATGAAGTAATATTCCGGACATTATTCAAAAGGAATTGCAAATTACATTTGCAATTGCGTTTCCCATATATTGATGCACAAAGTGTGACATAATTCAAATGCAATTGCAAACTTTGCGTTACCGTTTCCTTTTTCACCTTCGCGAAGGCACACTGACTGTCAAATTTCAAATGAAAAAGAAAAGGCCATTTGCATTTGCATTTCCCATGTCTTACAAGTCATGAGCCTGTCATATTTAAATAGCAGAATCAATTACCACGTTTGCTTTTTCACTTTTTCTGCGTCGCACATGTAGCCGCCAAAACTCAAATGCAATCGCTAATCCATTTGCAATTGCATTTCCAACGCGTTACACGGAAACCAGTCAATCAGCATCAGGGGCGGGTCTATACTGTGGGCCGTGATTGTATGGGGAGTGACGTCACTCGCAGTCGCCGATCAAGAGGGGGAAATTTGAGCGATGGAGGTGAACGTCTCGGGTTACATTTCTGTAACCCTGTTCCCTGAAAGGCGGGAACGAGATGCTGCGTGAAAACGCTATGGGAACCAGTTTGTCGCGTAGCCGGTCGTTGAAGCATGCTGTGAAAACACGCCAAAGTTTTTGGCTATATATAACCTCGACAGGTGACGTCATCTGATTAGATGTACGTGGAGGTTATAAAAACAGGTGAGCCGGCAACGACCTCAGATTAATTTGTCTGAACAGCCGTCCGGTCACGTGGTAGTGCGGCATTGCGACGCAGCATCTCGTTCCCGCCTTTCAGGGAACAGGGTTACAGAAATGTAACCCGAGACATTCCCTAGCAAGGCTACACTCAATGCTGCGTGAAAACGCTATGGGAACGAGAATACCAACGCCGCCGCACTACAGGTGTCTGGACCCCAAGGTTGTGTAGCGTGTGCGCACAAAGCCAAGAAGGTCTCAGAGCTATGCCTGGGCAGCTAACTCGGGGGCAGTGAGCCCGGAGTAGCATGAACATCCAGATTTATAAATGTAAGAAATGTGTGCGGGGAGGAACCAACCCTTCGCGCCACACAATTACTGCAGGGGATACTTCCTGCTGGTGAGACTGGGATGATCACCCTGGTTGGGTGAGCCCTGCTTCCCAGAGGCGAAGTGAACACGCGCCTCATAGGAGAGAGCAATATGCATCTCTCACCCAGTATAGTGGCGCTCTGACTTACGCCACTAGCTGATGCGGTGGACGTGAATCTGAAGAGCACAGACTGGATAGTAAGTGAAGTTTCTCCTGCTCCGAAGCTGTAAAAGGCGGAGGACAGAAGGCTTCAAACAATGCAGCTAAGAAAATCCTGAGGGTACTAGGGCACAAGCCCAAGGACAAGCTTTTACTGCAGAAGCTCCAGCACTGAAACATTTTGGCAGTGGACTGGGCCTACCTGCTTGGCACACACTTGTTGCAGGGGAATACCTCTTGCTAATCCAATAGCTGAGGCGATCCCCTGGTTGAATGAGCCCTGATTCCTAGAGGCGAAGTGAGCCCACGCGCCTCATAGGAGAGGGCAATAGCATCTCTCATCCAGAGCATGAAGAAGTTGCTCTGACCTACGCCACTAGCTGATGCGGTGGACGTAGATCTGAAGAGCACAAGCTGGACACAGCAAGTGAAGTCTCTCCTGCTCCGAAGCTGTAAGCGCGGAGGACAGAAGGCTTCAAAAGCAATAGGGTGCCTGTTGGGTTTATAGTTAGCTTTTGGAAGATAGTTGAGAGAGGATGCAGTTACGCACGTCCTGAAAGTGCTAGGGCATAGACCAGAGGACGGAAACTCCAGCACTGAAACAATTCGGCAGTGGACTGGGTTTACCTGCTTAGCAGACACTTGCTGCAGGGGAATACCTCTTGCTAGTGCAATAGATGAGGCAATCCCTTTGGCTGAAAGAGCCCTGATTCCTAGAGGCGAAGTGAGGCCACGCGCCTCATAGGAGAGGGCAATAGCATGTCTCATCCAGAACATGTAGAAACTGCTCTGACCTACGCCACTAGCTGATGCGGTGGACGTAGATCTGAAGAGCACAAGCTGGACACAGCAAGTGAAGTCTCTCCTGCTCCGAAGCTGTAAGCGCGGAGGACAGAAGGCTTCAAGAGCAATAGGGTGCCTGTTGGGTTTATGGAGCTTTCGGAAGATAGTTGAGAGAGGATGCAGTCACGTTCGTCCTGAGAGTACTAGGGCACAGACCCGAGGAGGGAAACTCCAGCACTGAAACAATTCGGCAGTGGACTGGGTTTACCTGCTTAGCATATACTTGCTGCAGGGGAATTCATCTTGCTAATGCAATAGATGAGGCAATCCCCAGGGTTGAAAGAGACCTGATTCCCAGAGGCGAAGTGAACCCACGCGCCTCATAGGAGAGGGCAATAGCATCTCTCATCCAAAACATGTAGAAGCTGCTCTGACCTACGCCACTAGCTGATGCGGTGGACGTAAATCTGAAGAGCAGTAAAAGGCGAAGCATATCTTAGAAGGCAAGAGGTCCGCCTTGCTACATGAAAATCTCTCCCTGACTACTTCGGAGTGGGGTTACCATTCCCCGTGTGTCAGAGATAGACTGGACAGTACTACTGCTCCCGCATCCATGCTGGAATGTAAATCGCTCTGAGGGACAGGAACCTGGTGCGCTAGCTGTTAGCACAGTCCGCCCTGGCGATAATATATGAGACTGCCATAGTGATGTCCACCGCACTAGGACATGGCAGCCTCTCAACTGCTGGAGGAAGTGCTTTAGGGCCAGAAATAGAGCCATCATTTCGAGGCAATTGCTGTGCCATGCGAGAAGCTCCCTTGGGCTGGACAGTCATCAGAGACCGTACCCCAGACTATGAGGGAAGCATCTGTCGTTAGCCTCAGCGACGACAAGATGAACTTAGAGTGGGACCCAGAGTAGAGACCGGGGTCTGAACCACGTAGAAAGGGTACGAAGCACCTGGCGCGTAACCCATATTGGGGATTGGCCCTAGTGATATCCCCTGGTTCTTAGCCACAACTTAGAATGCTCTCATGTGCAGAAGGTCCAAAGGTGTCACCGTGGATACAGCTGCCATGAGAGCTAGGATGTCTGAAAGTGATGGTCACTTTCTGGTCTAGCTTGTTTTCCTTGAGGGTGTTGAGAATGGGTTCGATACGAGCGGGAGACAGCTGTGCCCGCTTACGACCGAATCCCATATAGCACCCAATGTGTTGTCCTCTGCACAGGAAAGAGCACGCTTTCGTGGCGTTGGGTCCCAGTCCTGAGAACAGAGATGAGCTAGGACGACATGCTGATGTCGAAGCACTAGCCACCGGATGCCCTGGGACTCCCATAAGAACCAGGGCTAAATCCGTGCATTTTGTATGTGTGCGGGTGAGCTAGACCAATGGAAGGACCCGATACTGCTAAGCTTCGCCCCCGAAAGCGAACCTCAGGATCTCCCTGTGTTGTGGCAATGTTTCTGTATGAAAGTAAGCGTCCTTAAATCGATTGTCAGAAACAATCGCTTGGTAGGGTTGAGAGCAATCACCTTTACAGTCAAGAACTGAACTGTATTCATTGATTTTCAGGTAGCGGGAGAGCCCGCAGAATCTGAAATATTGGACGCAGCTCCCGTTCCTCTTGGGAACCAAGAATACCGACTGTAGTAGCCTGACTCACTGTCTGGTGGGGGAACATGTTCCATGGCCCCCTTCCCCGGCAGCCTGTCAGCAGATGCGCACTTTCTGGTTTCATGGAAGTGGAGGCCACGCCATCGAAAACACAGAAGGTGAAGTGAGAACTGAATCCTGTAGTTCCTCTCTCCAGTGCTTAGTACCCAAGGAGATATACTTGGCAGTAGCTTCCACGCTGCCAGTTTCTCATAAAAGGGCAAAAGTTTCGGCAGCTTGGTTAAACGGGGGGGGGGGGGGGGGGGATGTTAGATGTTCGGCATCCTGAAGCATGGCAGGAAAAACCGAAGAACTAACAGCCTATTGGAGACTGGTGTTGCCCGAACACCAGTGGTGGCGGAGCAAAACACCGACCTCCTGGGGGTGCCAGGGAGAACACTTATTCGTTAAAAAGGAATTCTGGGTGCCTTTCCCTATTGGGGGGGCCACCCCCATTTATTTTATTTTATACACACATATCTATATCTATATATATATATATATATATATATATATATATATATATATATATATACATATATATTTTAAATCAGTCTGACCTCCTGTGTGCAGTGGAGCACCAAGCTGACCCACTGCCTGAAAAGCTTTTCCCTCTAGGGCAGATAAAATTCTACACAGCTAGAAAGGAAGTATAAGCTTACCAGGGAGGATGATGACCCAGGAGAGAGATAGCTTGTGAAGCGTCTCTGCTATCTGGGCGTCATCATACAGTCTCGCGTTTCCATATCGACTATATTTAAATAAACAAATAAGTCGATGGCATGAAAAACACAGCATGAATACAGCTTACTCCATGAAAGGGTTAACTCATATGAAGAGAGCTGAGAGGGGGTGGGGGGGGTGGAGAGAGCGTCATTGAGGCTCCGCCCCCCGGGCACCCGACAGAAGCTGCCGTCTACTGCTTGTTTTAGTGCTTAAGGCTATTTTCATCTCCGGTAAAAAAGAGAGAAATCCTCGTGATGACAACGCGGAAGAAAGGAGTTTTCTTACCTCCGTCTGCCGCAGCTCTGTCAGATGCACGAGTTTTAAGCCAGGAATGTGCGGCGGCTCGCAGCTTCTCACGGAATGCACTAGTCGAAGCAGTGTAGAGATCGCACTCCGATATGGATTATCACACACGGAGGGATTTAAACTCGTCAAATCGGTGAGTTAAACACCTTCTTATTTTGCTGGTTTATCACAAGCACGCTTCACAACTAGGCTCTGAAGACAAATGATCTGAGGTCGTTGCCGGCTCACCTGTTTTTATAACCTCCACCTACATCTAATCAGATGACGTCACCTGTCGAGGTTATATATAGCCAAAAACTTTGGCGTGTTTTCACAGCATGCTTCAACGACCGGCAACGCGACAAACTGGTTCCCATAGCGTTTTCACGCAGCATCGAGTGTAGCCTTGCTAGGGAACTGAGATTATCTCAATAGTTTATCAAGAAATAAACACACAAAAATAACAAAATCGCATATTTTCTTACTCTGGAGTAGACAGAGAAGCTGTTACAAATAAATAAATTTTTAGATCTTCTCCTGTTACATCCTGCTGGAGCTAAATCTTTCAGGAACGCTGCTTACCGGCGCACTATAGCGATGGAGTCACTAAGGGTGTAAGGGTTAACCCTTAGAGGGCGCCAAAGCGCCCAAAGACAGTTTATTGTTGTGTTTTTTGTGTTGTAGTTTTGTGACGGGAAACTTCATGTCCCAGACTGCACCTCGGTCAGGTGAGGGGAGCACTCACCTGAACCGAGGTGATTAAGTTGATCATTGACCTCGACCCCTGTCAGCTGTCCAATTACAGGCCAATATCAAACCTCCCCTTTATCTCTAAGATTCTGGAAAAGATAGTAGCGGAGCAGCTATGCTCATATCTACATAGAAATGGCATACATGAACTGTATCAGTCAGGATTTAGGCCTCATCACAGCACAGAAACAGCACTCGTTAAAGTAGTAAATGTCCTCCTATTGGCCTCTGATCAGGGTTGTGTAACTATGCTTGTATTACTCGACCTCAGTGCAGCTTTTGACACTATTGATCATGCTATTCTTCTTCACAGATTAGAAAATTTAGTAGGAATTAAGGGTACAACCCTCTCCTGGCTCAGATCCTATTTGACCAATCGTTATCAGTATGTAGACTTAAATGGTGATTATTCTGCATGTTCTCTAGTGGAGTTTGGCGTTCCGCAGGGTTCAGTTTTAGGCCCACTGCTTTTTTCCCTTTACATGCTTCCTCTGGGCAACATAATCCGTAAGCATGGTATTAGTTTTCATTGTTATGCTGACGACACACAGCTATACGTCTCAACAAAACCTGATGAGAAAAACCATCTTACTAAAGTTGAGCAATGTGTTCAGGACATAAGAAATTGGATGCTAATTAACTTCCTTCTGCTTAATCCGGATAAGACAGAAGTTCTAGTCATAAGACCGCATACAGCTAGAAGTAAAATCTTAGATCACACCGTAACTTTAGATGGCCTTTCTGTTCCGTCAAGTGCAACAGTAAAAGACCTCGGCGTGATTATAGATTCCAGCCTTTCATTTGAAGCTCATGTAGATAATATCACCAGGATAGCATTCTTTCACCTTAGAAATATCGCCAAAATAAGAAATATATTGTCGCTAAATGATGCAGAAAAACTAGTTCATGCTTTTATCACTTCTAGGTTGGACTATTATAATGCCTTACTGTCTGGTTGTTCAGTTAGGTGCATAAACAAGCTTCAGCTAGTCCAAAATGCAGCAGCGAGAGTCCTCACTAGAACCAGAAGATATGAGCACATCACCCCTATCCTATCTTCACTGCATTGGCTCCCTGTGAAATTTCGCATTGATTTTAAAATACTACTCTTGACATATAAGGCATTAAATGGTCTTGCGCCGCAGTATCTGAGCGAACTGCTAGTGTCTTACGATCCGCCACGCCTACTTCGGTCAAAGGATGCAGGCTGCTTATCAGTACCGCGTATTATGAAAACTACAGCTGGGGGCAGAGCTTTTTCTTACAAAGCCCCAAAATTATGGAATAGTCTTCCAAATAGTGTTCGGGACTCAGACACAGTCTCAGTGTTTAAGTCTAGGCTCAAAACCTATTTATTTAACCAAGCATTTTATAAATAGATTTGCCATAAGGTAAAGGAGCAGATCTGGGGGACTCATGGACGTAGAGTATTATGGTGAACTGGTATGTTTAGATGCTGTCTTCCTCAGTCTCATTTGATCACTCAGGTTTGTTGACGGTGAGGTGATTGTTTGCTTTACATCTCAGGGAGCCCTCATGTTTGTGTTTCCTTCTGGCTCTCCCTTTTAGTTATGCTGTCATAGTTAGTCCTGCCGGAGTCCCTGCTTGCACTCTACAGTAAATATACATTCACATTAGACATTGTTACTGTGACCATACCTAATTGCAATCTCTCCTCCTCTTCTCTTCCTCCCCCTCTTTCTCTTTCCTCTGTCCCCCTGTCTCCCCCTTTCACTCTTTCTCTCTCTCTCTCTGTCAAGCTACACATGTGGTTCCTGAGCTGCCAGTGATCCAGACTCCCTCTGCCCTCCGGACCTGTCTGATCCATCCTGGTGCCCGGTTTCTGGTTGGAGGTCTCATCGCATGGATGCCCCGTGTGTCTCTTTAGGATGCGTCTGGTGTCTGGGGATGATTCTCTATACTTAGAAGATGGTTCTGGCCTCGACTGGTGTGGTCATCTGTTTCTCTGAGGACTTGACAATTCGATAGTTCAGGACTGGAACTTTCTACAAGTCTATCTGAGTCTCGAATAACTACTGGACTCCATTTTAACATCAATTAACATCATCTATTATAGCTGAACTGCCTGCCACCTAAAACACAGTATAAATGCAGATCACCCTGCACCCTATCTGTTTTACCCATATGAGGATGGGTTCCCATTTTACATCAAGTATTATAACATCAATTAACATCAACTATTATAGCTGAACCTAACACTAAAAACACTGTATAAATGCAGATCATTTCCTGCTATCTGTTTCACCCAGATGAGGATGGGTTCCCTGTCGAGTCTGGTTCCTCTCAAGGTTTCTTCCTATTACCGTCTCAGGGAGTTTTTCCTTGCCACTGTCGCCCTCGGGCTTGCTCGCCAGGGAATATCTGAACATTTTGATTCATACACATTCACATTCCATACAAACTTAAATAATTCTTTTGATTGTGTAAAGCTGTTTTGAGACAATGTCAATTGTTAAAAGCGCTATACAAATAAAACTGAATTGAATTGAATTTAATCATTATAAATAGCCTGACTTAAGTTCAGTCAGGCGTCTAGCATTTGTTGTTATAGTTATTGTGATTTTGTCTCAGGCTCTGCAGTTATGCCATGCCGCACACGTCGACAGCCACATCATGACAGAATGCTAGACCTTTATAGTGGCATAGCGGAGGTCTCTCCCCTAGATGTTTTTTTTGGGGGGAGCGGTAATTAGATCACCGGAGCGAATGGGCTTTCTGAGAGACTAATAGTAATAATATATTTGATAATAATAATAATATATTTGATAATAATAATATGATTTTTTGATTGTGATGTCCTAATATATTTAATAGAGATTTTGTGTGAGGGGTGCAATCCGTGGCAGGGGGCATTTTAGCGCATGACACCAACTTTACTGCGGTTCACCTCCATTGCTCAAATTTCCCCCTCTTGGTCGGCGACTGCGAGTGATGTCACTGCCCATACAATCACGCCCCACAGTAGAGACCCACCCCTGATGCTGATTGAAAGGTTCAGGACAGAACTTCTCTAAAACATAAAAAAATGGACAATAGACTGTTTATTGAGAAGCTGACCGGGCCAGAGAACTGGGCAATATGGACATTTCAAATGGAACATTTGATGAAAGCCAAAGGACTGTGGAACATGGTGTCGGAAACAGACAGCGTATCAGATGAAGCAAGTGCACAGGCAAGAGCAGAATTAGAAAAACGGAAAGAAAAAGCGTTTTCTATGTTGGTGCTGAATGTGATTTCATCACAGTTGTATCTGATATCAAGCTGTAAGACCCCTAAAGAAGCGTGGGACATGCTCACTTTGAGAGAGATACTCTTGCAAATAAGTTGTTTCTGGAGAAAAAATATTTCAGATGTGAAATGAAGGAAGGAGAAAATATAACTGATCATTGGCTTAAACTGACCTGGCTTAAACCAAATGAATATTTTGGTCTGAATGAGTCTACTCCGTCAGGATATTTCTATAAGCACGAGCCCCGTCTAATTGGTCGCGGTGGTGGTGTCGCCACTATCTACAATGATGTACTCACTGTTACCCAGAAAATAAGGCCCAGGTTTAATTCATTTGAAGTGCTTATCATTAATGTTGCACTAAATGAAATACGTAATAAACCCTTGCTATATTTTACCCTGGCCACCGTGTACAGACCCCCGGGGCCATATGGCGATTTTCTTAAAGAATTTGGACATCTGCTATCAGACCTATTGGTTAACTCTGACAAAGTATTGATAGTAGGAGACTTTAACATTCATGTAGATGATGCTAACGACGCTTTAGCACTCACATTTATGGATTTACTAAATTCCTTTGGGGTTAAGCAAAATATAATTGGAGCAACTCACCGCTTTAATCATACGCTAGATTTAATTATATCCCATGGTATAGATGTCTCTAATATAGAGATCATACCTCAAAGTGATGATATCACAGATCATCACCTCCTGACATATACTCTACCCGTAGAACAGATTAGCTGTGTCTCCCCACGCTATCAATCTGTTAGAAATATGAATCCCACCACTAAAGACAGATTCACAAGTAATCTGCCGGATCTGTCCCAATTTCTTATTAGACCCCTAAATGCAGATGATCTAGATGAAGTGACTAGCAGCATGGGCACTATTTTTACCAGTACATTAGACACTGTTGCTCCCATCAGATTAAAAAAAGTCAGAGATAAAACATTGGCACCGTGGTACAACAGTCATACTCGCGCCCTAAAGAGAGCAACCCGTAACCTCGAGCGAAAATGGAGGAAAACTAAATTAAAAGTTTTTCGAATTGCGTATAAAGACAGTATGTGCATCTATAGACAGGCTTTAAAAACTGCTAGGACCGAGCATCTTAGCCAACTGATAGCAAGAAACCAAAACAATCCCAGGTTCTTATTTAGTACAGTGGCTCGCCTAACAAAACCTAAGATGCCCGCAGAGAGTATCCCATCACAGTTTAGAAGTGAAGACTTTATGGACTTCTTTAATGAAAAAATCAATAATATCAGGAAGAAAATAATGGAGGTTCAACCTCTAATAGTATCTCACGATCCAGTTCAGCCTATAGCTTCACATTTAGATTTTCACTGCTTTACAGGTATAGGACAGGAAGAGCTGTATAAACTTATCACCTCGGCTAAATCAACAACGTGCCTGTTAGACCCAATCCCAACCAGATTTTTAAAAGAAGTGATGCTTACGGTTGGAGAGCCACTCCTAAACATTATTAATTCTTCATTACATCTAGGTCACGTCCCTAAACCTTTCAAGTTAGCAGTTATTAAGCCGCTTCTTAAAAAATCTAATTTGGACGCGAATGAAATAAAAAATTACAGACCGATCTCAAACCTCCCGTTCATATCAAAAATACTAGAAAAAGTAGTATCAGCTCAAATTTGCACATTCTTACAGGATAACAACATCCTTGAAGAATTTCAGTCAGGTTTCAGGCCCCATCATAGCACAGAAACTGCACTAGTTAAGATTACAAATGACTTGTTTTTAGCTTCAGACCAAGGCTGCATCTCATTGCTAGTCCTGCTCGATCTTAGTGCTGCATTCGACACTATAGATCATAATATTCTCATAGATCGCTTACAAAATTATATAGGTATTCAGGGACAGGCACTAAAATGGTTTAGATCTTACCTGTCTGATCGCTACCATTTTGTAGATCTAAATGGAGAACCGTCTGGTATAATGCCAGTGAAATATGGGGTCCCACAAGGGTCAGTTTTAGGACCTCTGTTGTTCTCAATATACATGCTTCCCTTGGGTAACATCATTAGAAGACATCGGATTAGTTTCCATTGTTATGCTGATGATACCCAATTATATATCTCAACTAAACCAGACGAAATACCTAAGTTGTCTAGATTAACTGAGTGTGTCCAGGACATAAAAGATTGGATGACCAATAACTTTCTTTTATTAAATTCAGATAAGACAGAGATATTACTTATTGGCCCAAAAACCAGCACACAACAGCTTTCAAAATTCAGCTTGCGCTTAGAAGGATGTACTGTTATTACCAGCTCAGCAGTAAAAGATCTGGGAGTAATATTAGACAGTAACTTGTCTTTTGAAAATCACATTTCAAATATCACAAAAACAGCCTTTTTCCATCTTCGAAATATTGCTAAACTTAGGAACATCTTATCCGTATCTGATGCAGAAAAACTAGTTCATGCATTCATGACCTCCAGACTGGACTATTGTAATGCATTACTAGGTGGTTGTCCTGCATCCTCAATAAACAAGCTTCAGTTAATCCAAAATGCAGCTGCCAGGGTTCTCACTAGATCCAGAAAATATGATCATATAACCCCAATATTATCATCCCTGCACTGGCTACCTGTTCAGTTTAGAATAAATTACAAAATAGTATTACTTACATACAAGGCCTTAAATGGTTTAGCTCCCACATACCTAACCAGTCTTCTGATACGCGACAATCCACCACGCGCCTTAAGATCACAAAGCTCCGGACTTCTGGTAGTTCCCAGAATTTCAAAATCTACAAAAGGGGGTAGGGCTTTTTCATATTTAGCTCCAAAGCTTTGGAATAGCCTTCCAGACAGTGTTCGGGGAGCAGACACGGTTTCTCAGTTCAAAAGTAGACTCAAGACGCATCTTTTTAATCTGGCATACACATAACTCATCCCAGTACTCATACTCCAGTACACCTATACCGAATGGCAACTACGCTAATTCTCCCCATCTGTTCTGTATTTCTCTACCCATCCCGAGGCATCGGGAGATTTTGCCAGCTTCAGTAGACAAAGGCCGACCCTGCGAGGTTCCTGAGGCATCCAGAGAAGGACCAGCTCCAACTGGATTCAGCTTTATGATGGTTGGAGCTACACATGCTGCTCCTGTGCTTCCAGTGATCCAGACCTCATCTGCCCTCTGCACCTACCGACTCGTCCCTATGCTGAACTGGTCTTCATGACAAATTTAAATAATTTCTGGCATATTGAATTTTCACCTGCACAACACACAAGATGTTATATCATTTCTATCTGTTATCGCCCAAATGAGGATGGGTTCCCTGTTGAGTCTGGTTCCTCTCAAGGTTTCTTCCTAATGCCATCTCAGGGAGTTTTTCCTTGCCACCGTCGCCGTCACCCTTGGCTTGTTCATCAGAGAAATTTCATTCATTCGTCTCATTATTATCTGCACATTTTTCTCACACATCCACACTTCCAATTATTTTCTTTTCTAAAATTATTATTATTATTTGTTTTTATTTATTTATTTTCTATTATAATTTTATTTATTTATTATTTTATATATAATTATTCTATATGTATATATATATATATATATATATATTTTTTTTTTAATTTCTTTAATTTTTGTGAAGCTGCTTTGAGACAATGACCATTGTTAAAAGCGCTATATAAATAAAATTGAATTGAATTGAATTGAATTTGAAACGAAGGAAATAATTAACTGATCAGCTGAGCGCGATAGGTGCTGTGATTGAAGAGGAGGATTAGATTGTAACATTGCTGGGGAGTTTTCCATCAAGCTATGCTACAATTGTAACTGCGTTGGAAACTAAATAGGACAATTCAACGCTGCAGTTTGTTCAGCAAGCATTAATAAATGAAGAACAAAAGCGAGTATCTGCTGATGGTAACTATGCTGGTGCTGTGTCTAGTGGTACTGCGACTGGTACTGTAGTGTGTCAGCGATGTCAACGCAAGTTCGGGACATATCAAGCATGACTGTCCAAAAAATAAAAAATAAAAAATATGACTACCGTCCCGTTGCACTTACACCCACCCACATGAAGTGCTTCGAGCAGCTCGTCATGAGACACATCAAGACACTGCTGCCCCCCTCACTGAACCCACTGCAATTTGAGTACTGTCCTAACTGCTCAACGGACTACGCCATCTCCACTACACTCCATCTTGCCCTCACACACATAGACAATAAGGACACATATGGTCGAATGCTGTACATAGATTTCAGCTCAGAACTCAACACTATCATCCCCCAACAACTGATCGGGAAGCTGAACCTGCTGGGCCTGAACACCTCCCTCTGCAACTGGATCCTGGACGTTCTGACTGGAAGGCCTCAGGCAGTACGGATCGGGAACTGCACCTCCAGCACCACCACACTGAGCAATGGGGCCCCACAAGGCTGTGTGCTCAGTCCCCTGCTGTTCACACTGCTGACTGACGACTGTGTAGCAGCACACAGTTCGAATCACATCATCAATTTCGCTGATGACACGACCGTGGTGGGTTTCATTAGCAAGAATGACAAATCAGCATATGGAGAGGAAGTGCAGAGGCTAATGGACTGGTGTAAAGACAACAACCTGTCTCTGAATGCTGACAAGACAAAGGAGAAGGTTGTTGATGTCAGGGGGTGCTAGGGGGCGTGATGAATCCAAACGCACAGTTAGACATAATCGATCCAGACTGGTTTTGAATTCAATTCACTTCAATTAACTTTTATTTGTATAGCGCTTTTAACAATTGACATTGTCTCAAAACAGCTTTACACAATCAAAAGAATTATTTAAGTTTGTATGGAATGTGAATGTGTATGAATCAAAATGGTCAGATAGTCCCTGGTGAACAAGCCGCGGGCGACAGTGGCAAGGAAAAACTCCCTGAGGTGGTAATAGGAAGAAACCTTGAGAGGAACCAGACTCAACAGGGAACCCATCCTCATATGGGTAAAACAGATAGGGTGCAGGGTGATCTGCATTTATACTGTGTGTTAGGTGGCAGGCAGAATAGATGATGTTAATTGATGTTAAAATGGAGTCCAGGTAGTTATTGGAGACTCAGATAGACTTGTAGAAAGTTCCAGTCCTGAACTATCAAATTGTCAAGTCCTCAGAGAAACAGCTGCTAACACTAGTCGAGGCCAGAACCGTCTTCTAAGTAGAGAGAATCATTCCCAGACACCAGACGCATCCCAAAGAGACACATCCATGCGACGAGACCTCCAACCAGAAACCAGAAACGGGGCACCATGATGGATCAGACAAGTACGGAGGGCAGAGGAAGTCTGGATCACTGGCAGCTCAGGGATGACATGTGTAGCTCGACAGAGAGAGAGAGAAAGAGTGAAAGGGGGAGACAGGGGGAGAGAGGAAAGAGAAAGAGGGGGAGAAAGAGAAAAAGAGGAGAGATGGCAGTTAGGTGTGGTCACAGTCACATGATGTATAATGTGAATGTATATTTACTGTAGAGTGCAAGCAGGGACTCCGGCAGGACTAACTATGACAGCATAACTAAAAGGGAGAGCCAGAAGGAAACACAAACATGAGGGCTCCCTGAGATGTAAAGCAAACAATCACCTCACCGTCAACAAACCTGAGTGATCAAATGAGAGTGAGGAAGACAGCATCTAAACATACCAGTTCACCATAATACTCTACATCCATGAGTCCCCCAGATCTGCTCCTTTACCTATGGCAAATCTATTTATAAAAATGCTTGGCTAAATAAATAGGTTTTTAGCCTAGACTTAAACACTGAGACTGTGTCTGAGTCCCGAACACTATTTGGAAGTCTATTCCATAATTTTGGAGCTTTGTAAGAAAAAGCTCTGCCCCCAGCTGACTACAGTATATTTATATTGGTTTTAATAAAAGTGCGCTAGAACGCGTTCAACTTCATGACTAGCTCGTTCAGAATCAGGTATTTATTGTAGATTGTTTGTATTGTTTGCTGGTGATATACACTAAACCATTTTTGTTTGTACAAATCATTCTTTAAATAATAAAAAAAACATATAGCGTTTTTGACTTTGCTTCTTGTTTCAGCATTGTAAAGTTAATTCGTTCATATGATTAAAGTAGCTCGTTGAAGGGGAAACTAGCCAGAATTTACATACAAATAACATAATGAATTTTATGATGAAGGCCTAATACTGTATGAGCTTCCTCTGTTTCAAAAGCTAGCAGCCGCCACTGGTGTGTGTGTGTGTGCGTGTGTTCATCTGTGCATGAAGGGAAATACTTATTTCACATTATTGAAAAGTTCCCATGTAGGTTATTTTCTAAATTTCGAAACATTTTTTCTTTATAAACTCTGCTTAAAAACACAACTGCTTAAAAAAAAACAACACTCTGCTGATGTGTCAAAACAGGCCAAAACCAGGAAATTATACAACAAAGTGTGGTACTCACTGTTAAACATGTTCTAGATAGATAGATAGATAGATAGATAGATAGATAGATAGATAGATAGATAGATAGATACTGTAGATAGATAGATAGATAGATAGATAGATAGATAGATAGATAGATAGATAGATAGATAGATACTGTAGATAGATAGATAGATAGATATAGATACTGTAGATAGATAGATAGATAGATAGATAGATAGATAGATAGATAGATAGATAATGTGTATTGCTTTATTACATAAGGGACAAGAAAACTGTCCACCATTTTCAAAGTACCCCACTGCAGCCGCAAGAAATTTGGACTAGCAGTGTTATGTTTAAATTTACAATGACAGACATGTTCATTACTCTTTCAGTGCATGAAAGTTGTTTCTGAGGTTCTGCCAGTTTGGTGCAACCCCAATAGTGACAATAAGAAGATGGGACAAGTAAAGATACCATCATATGATAAACATTATGATTTATTAATGATATGAGTGCTGAGCAGTGAGATGAATCCTGAAGTAGACAGAGTGATTATCTGTTCACATTTAGCAAATGCTTTAATATTCAGAGCAGACAATGATTGGAGATGCACTTTGAAAGGAAGCTAAAACAGTGTGTGTGTGTGTGTGTTTGGAAGACAGTATATGCTTGCAGGAATCATAATGTTTATCAGACACAGTCATCTTCATCTCCTTACAGCTTACTGTACATGTTGAGCAGTTTTTTTCTGTAACAACCTGTTGAGAGCAACTTACTGTTAAAGATAAAATATAACTGAGACTTATCCTTTAACTTTCAATATCCTTTGTTGCTGAGATTAGTGCAACAAAATTTGGACACTTTCATTTTTTCATGTCCGGGTTTTCACTTAGACACAGATCTGGCATTTTGACCCCATTTTTTTATATTTTCATATTTATTTAACCTGCTATAATTCCATGAACCAGAGTGATTACAAATACAGGAATTACATTTTATAAGTTATAAGTTATATTGATTTCAATTGATTTGTCAGTGATAGAAATACCAGGCTTGATTAAATTATATATATTATATATATATATATATATATATATATATATATATATATATATATATATATATATATATATAATTTATACTACTACTACTACTAATAATAATAATAATGATAATAATGCTATGGATACTCTCAGGATCTCTCAGATCTGTTGCTAGGCAATATTACCGTGTAGGCAGTCAGGTAAAACATACTACACCTGGCTACGCATCTTTAAAAGGTCCCAAATACCTCCATCTCCAAGCGGATATTGGTTCTGCGTCAGGTATAAGAGTGGCTTTATGCCGCTGTGGTATGGATAAAGGAAAAAGCTATGATAAGGAAAGGCCATTTTCAGTTTTTCTTGTTTCCCACACTGTTGCAAAGGTTTTGGCATTTAGTTTTTTTTATCTTAAACAAGTGCACTCTGAAACTCCTACAAACAGCCCTAAACACAGCACACTGATAGCGCAGGAATCCTGTTAACTTACCAAACTGAAACTTTTCAAGGTGTGCAGCTCATACGCCACTAACACACTCACACAGTCACTGATGCATACAGAAGTGGTTTCCAAAGCACACTGATCTGGACAGATTGTCTGTTTGTTGGTCCATCCTGCAAATGCTGATTCACACTGACAAGTCAGTTACAGCACTAATGAGAAATAAGATAAAAAAAAAAGAAACAGAGCCAGCTGAAAAAGAAATCTTTACATAGTCGATACACAAACGCATTATGGGAATGAGCATGATTTTCATAGGCTTCATTACCTTTGGAGAAAAGCAGTGCATGTATGTGTGTGTGTGCACATGGAAGAAGGGATTCATTTTCCATTTTTTAACAATACCTAAGGATTCATTTCTTAAAAAGGGAAGAAACTTTATTCACTACTCAAAATCTAACTCCAATATAAAGACATGGTACTTATTTGTTAATGTACTGTATACAGTTGGCTTTACGACTGAAGACAATTTAATATAAAATATAAAGACATGTTTATTATTCAGAGTTTGCATGTTATCCCAGGTCTTGGTGTCATTTACTCGGTTTCCTCCAACAGTCCAAAGAGTGGGCTAATTGGTGTTCCGAATTGCCTGTAGCATGTAAATATGGGTGTGCCCTGCGATGGATTGGCACCCTGTCCAGGGTGTACCCCGCCTTGTGCCCTAAGTTTCCTGGGATAGGCTCCAGGCCCCCGCGACCCTGTATGTAAGGATAAAGCGGTACAGAAAATGAATGAATGAATGAATGAATGAATGAATGTAAATATGTGTGTGTGTGTGTGTGTGTGTGTGTGTGTGTGTGTGTGTGTGTGTGTGTGTGCCTTTGTGCCCCAAGTCTGGGATAGGCTCCAAGCTCTGTATTCAGGATAAAGTGGTATAGACAATGTGTGAGTGAGTGAGTTTATAATTCTATACGTTTAGTGTTGAGGGGACTTTACAGGGTCGTGTGGCCTTGTGTAGCCTTCAGACATGAAATCCACAAAGGTGCTGTGCGACAGTTGGGACGGATAAAAAACACTCCCAAGCAAATTTATTTAAATTGCAAAACTTTTAGTTCATTCATCTTTTCCAATATAACAAAAATGTCAATGGCAGCCAAGAATGACCTGGTAGAAACTGCTCAGAATGTATTTCTTTATTTACTTATTCATTCATCAATTTCTTTCTTTTACATACTGAATTTGTTCTAAAAAAAAAAAAAAACTCAAGTCTACACAAATACATGCTATCAGAGCATGCCAAAAACAGCAAGTGGCAGTATAACCCTAACTCTAAAGCCAACCGAGGCAAAAATTATTAACACTGAAGAGGAAGATTTTTCTTTTGGATTTTTCTGAATTGACCCTCTATCATGTCTTCAACATGGCATACATCTGTCAATTATCATTTATAGAAAATTTGTTATTATTATTATTATTATTATTATTATTATTATTATAATCTGGCAAACGACCTTATCCAGAGCTGACTTTTTATATATAAATTTCCTATTTATAAATCTGAGCAGTTGAGGATTAAGGATCTTACACAAGGGCCAACAATGGCAACTTGGTGGTCATGGATTTTAAACCTGGTACCCTCCAAACATATTACTTCATTTTTGTGCCAGAATTAATGACAGAGAAGCAAATCTCATGTCAATATCATAAAAAAAATCGAAGGAAAAACTGCTACATATTATACTTTGGGCATGGTGTATCCTTGTAGCTGTGTTGTCCCGTAGTTTGGTGAACTACACCAAGTCGAACAATGTTCCCAATGCGCTGGATCTCCTGCACAGTGGCGTGTGTGTACGGCATTCTCGTACAGTCATCCATTGTGGAGGAACGATCGTAAGCAAGCACACGAATTATCTCTTCATGACAGCGATCTAAGTACACCACACACAACATCGGTTAAAGTGTCTTAAAAAGTTTTTCAGGTTTTTACATTTGTAACTTTAAAAAAAACTTTTAGGTAAAGTTTGTACAGAGTTTGATTTTTGGTGAAAATGTATTGTTCATGTAATGTATTTTTACTTTTCTATCATCAACAATGTAAAGGAAATAATAAAGTGATAATTCTCACAATTATTAAGTCTCTGGTCTTTTGGATTTTTCTGAATTGACCCTCTATCATGTGTTCAACATGGCATACATCTGTAAATTATAATGTATAGAAATTATTATTATTATTATTATTATTATTATTTATTTATTATATATATTTTATGTTTTTTAACCATTTCATACTAAACTTTAACAATATCATATCTGCACATATTTGTACCTTTTTTTGTTCTAACCTCTTTGACTGACAAAGAATTCTTAGAAAATCTGTAATGCTTCCTTAATTTACCATCTTAAAAAAAAATTCAAATAGAACTTTGAGGGACCAAAACTTGTTCTTCTATGGCATCACTCTGGTTTTTGGCACCATTTTTGTTTCATGAGTTGATATAGATTTAGATCCATAATGAACAAGGTGAGGGAAAATGTCCTGAGATGACACGTAGAATAGTGAATACCAAAATATTCAGTAGCCTGGTGAGAGTTTTTTTCTTTATATTGTACATTTTTTATTTATGTTAATGAAATAATTTTGAAATACATTTACAAATATTAATATAATCCAAAAGCTATTACAGTGCTTTAGATTTGATCGTTATGTGACGGAACATATCCAGGTGTTACTGGTGAACTCTGCACTGAACGCTCCCTACTACGGCAAATCATATGGAAGGGGTACGGCTGCCTGACCAAACCCATGATGCCATCCATATCAATGGGTGGGGCATCATGTGGCCAGGAGAACTGCAACCTCTGCAGGAGAGACGTGAAGAAGATGAAGAGCTCTGTCCTTGCAAGGGATTCACCGAGACACACCCTCGGACCTACAGCACACATCCACACATTATAATATCACAAAACACATGCCTCATATATTCATGATATAACAGCAGTACAAAAACCAAACACACCCTGACACTAAAGTCCACACATGTGGCTCAGATTTCCAAAAATATGATTTACAATTATGATCGTGTCTCACCCAGAGAAAAAGGCAGAAATGAGTCCTTTTTACAGAACTGGCCGTTCTCATCCAGGAAGTTCTCGGGGTTAAACGTGTCTGGATATTTCCAGTGCTCCTTATCCTGCATTATGGCCGTTAGGTTGGGTATGCTCTCAGTTCCCTGGCATAAAAATGAAAACAAAATATGTTATATAAGTGCTGTTACATTCTGGAGTGTGATTGGTCAGAGGGTGTTCAGTGGTTAAGGCATTGGACTACGGTTTGGAAGATTGCAGGTTCAAACCCCACAACCACCAAGTTTCCACTGTTGGGCCCTTGAGCAAGGCCCTTAACCCTCAACTGCTCAGATGTGTAATGAGATAAAAAAAATGTAGAGCATCTGCCAAATGCCTAAATGTAAAATGTAAATGTTCATTGGTTTTCTGTAACAGCATCTCTGATAGTAGTGCAGCTACAAATGCAGGTTTATTTCAAGTCACTCATTTTAAAATGTAAATGCTTCCATAGTAACATATACAGCATGTGGCAAATGCCCTTATCCAGAGTGACTTTGTATGTCGTCAGAAATTGTTTCAGGTTACTTTGCTGTAACCCTGTTCCCTGAAAAGGTGGGAACGAGATGCTGCGTGAAAACGCTATGGGAACATCTTTTCGTGTTGCCGGTTGAGAAGCATTTGTGTATCAAACATGCCAAATTTTGCCCTATATAACCTCGGTCAGGTGACGTCATCTGATGAGACGCACCTGCAGGTTATAAATAGGATTAAACCGGAAACATTCCCCAGCTCGATTTTGTCTGAAGGGACGTCCGGTCACGCAGGCAGTGCAGCATCTCGTTCCCGTCTTTTCAGGGAACAGGTTTACAGCAAAGTAACCTGAGACGTTCCCTTGAAAAGGCTACACTCGATGTTGCGTGAAAACGCTATGGGAACGAGAATACCAATGCTGCCGAACTGCAAGTGTTTGGACCCCAAGGTTGTGTAGTATGTGCGCACAAATGCCGAGGAGGTCTCAGAACTATATCTGGGAGGCTGACTCAAGGACCCGTGAGCCCGGAGTAGCATGAACATCAAGACTATAAAATCTAACAAATGTGTGCGGAGAGGACCAACCTGCCACATCACACACTTGCTTCCCCCTGGTTGAATGAGCCCTAATTCCTAGAGGCGAAGCTTGACTTAGTTGAATTTGAATTTGAATTTGAATTTGGTTCCGTTCAGGTGAAGGTTCCAAAGCTTGGGCCAGGGATGAAATATTAAATGTCAAAGTATTAAAAAACTAATTTATAATACTTTGCGCCTGCGCCTGAGACAGAAGATACCTCCTCACTGGAATCACCCATTGTGAGCCATCGAGGAGAGATACTAGATCCGAGAACCACACTGTGGTCGGCCAATAGGACGCTATTAATAAGAGGCGCAAACGCTGTTGACTGACCCTCACCAAGACTCCCGGGAGCAGAGCTATCAGGTAAAACGCATAAAGGCATAGTCTGGGCCACGTAGGGGCCAAGGCATCCAGACCCAGGAGAGCTGGAAGAGTCAGAGAGTAGTAAAGGGGACATTTGCTGTTCTTGCGAGGCAAAGAGGACGACTTCTGCTACATGAAATCTCTCCCGGATTGACTGACTACTTCGAGGTGGGGTTTCCATTCCCCGTGTGTCAGAGCTTGACTAGACAGCACAACTGCTCCCACATTCATATGCCCTGGTATGTCAATTGCCCTGAGGGACAGGAACCTGGTGCGCTAGCTTATTTAGCGACGCGAGCACAGTCCGCCCTGACGATTAATATATGAGACTGCCATAGTGTTGTCCACCCGGACTAGGACATGGTAGCCTCTCAACTGCTGGAGGAAGTGCTTTAGGGCCAGAAATAGAGCCATCATTTCGAGGCAATTGATGTGCCGTGCGAGAAGATCACCTCTCCAGCTCCCTTGGGCTGGACGGTCATCTAAGACCGCACCTCAGCCCGTGAGGGAAGCGTCTGTCGTTAGCATCTTGCGACGACAGGATGGACTTAGAGAGGGACCCAGAGTCAGAAACCGGGGTCTGAACCACATAGAAAAGGTACAAAGCCCCTGGCGCGTAACCCTTATGGGGGATTGGCCCTCGAGTGAAATCCCCTGGTTCTTAGCCACAGCTGAAATGCTCTCATGTGCAGAGAGCCCAAAGGCCATCTTCTTTGTTGCATGAAGAGACAAGTCTGTGGCCCGTGATAATTCCAGTGCTCAAGTCTCTCAGCAGGTCAGCCTGTCACATTAATTTTGTCACATTACAGCCACAAACATGAATTAATTTTATTGGAATTCCACATGAAAGACCAATACAAAGTGGTGTAAACGTGGGAAGTGGAATGAAAATCATACATGATTCCAAACTTTTTTTTTTTAACAAATAAATAACTGCAAAGTGGGGTGTGCGTAATTATTCAGCCCCCTTTGGTCTGAGTGCAGTCAGTTGCCCATAGACATTGCCTGATGAGTGCTAATGACTAAATAGAGTGCACCTGTGTAATCTAATGTCAGTACAAATACAGCTGTTCTGTGACGGCCTCAGAGGTTGTCTAAGAGAATATTGGGAGTAACAACACCATGAAGTCCAAAGAACACAACAGACAGGTCAGGGATAAAGTTATTGAGAAATGTAAAGGAGGCTTAGGCTACAAATAGATTTCCAAAGACTTGAACATCTCACGGAGCACTGTTCAAGCAATCATTCAGAAATGAAAGGAGTATGGCACAACTGTAAATCTACGAAGACAAGGCCGTCCACCTAAACTCACTGGCTGAACAAGGAGAGCGCTGATCAGAAATGCAGCCAAGAGGCCCATGGTGACTCTGGACGAGCTGCAGAGATCTACAGCTCAGGTGAGGGAATCTGTCCATAGGACAACTATTAGTCGTGCATTGCACAAAGTTGGCCTTTATGGAAGAGTGGCAAGAAGAAAGCCATTGTTAACAGAAAACCATAAGAAGTCCCGTTTGCACAGCAAATGTGTGGAAGAGGGTGCTCTGGTCAGATGAGACCAAAATGGAACATTTTGGTCAAAATGCAAAACGCTGCACATCACTCTGAACACACCATCCCCACTGTCAAATATGGTGGTGGCAGGATCATGCTCTGGGGTGCTTCTCTTCAGCAGGAACAGGGAAGCTGGTCAGAGTTGATGGGAAGATGGATGGAGCCAAATCTTGGAAGAAAACCTCTTGGAGTCTGCAAAAGACTTGAGACAGGGGCAGAGGTTCACCTTCCAGCAGGGCAACAACCCTAAAAATAAAACCAGGGCAACAATGGAATGGTTTAAAACAAAACATATCCATGTGTTACAATGGCCCAGTCAAAGTCCAGTTCTAAATCCAATCGAGAATCTGTGGCAAGAGATAGGAGGGAAAATACGTCTCCCGCACACCTGCCAGATTCACGCGTGAGCCCCAGGAATGAGTCGCTGCTTGAAGCTTCTCTGAGGAATGCGAGCTGCGCGCGAAGCACTTTAATCGAAACAGTAAGTGTAGAGATCGCCCTCCGATATGGATTATCACAGACGGAGGAACATCTCGTTTAAAACTCTCCCATATCAGTGAGTTAAACATCCTTATTTTGCTGGTTTACACACAGACACGCAAACACAACTAGGCTGTCATGAAGACAAAAAGATCTGGGGAATGTTTCCGGTTTACAACCTGCAGGTGCGTCTCATCAGATGACATCACCTTGTAGTGCGGCCACATAAATGGGCAGTTAAATAGCAGGGGAATGAAGAAAGAGCTAATGTTGCTCACCTGCACCAGCAAACATGCCCCATTCGGTTATTTTTGGTGGTTTGGTTCCGGGGTTATGCTCTCGCGCACATGCGCAGTTGTGCCACGAGGGAACCCCGATGACCTATCGGGTCACGTGTCCCGGTATAAAGCCGGAACAGGCATACTACTCGGGACGGAGAGATGAAGTCAGCGCGCTGTATTGGTATTGAGAGAAAGAGCGATTGTTTGCGGATCGTCGGTGGATTCTTGTTCCCGGATTTCATACAATACCCTTCTCATTCCGTTTTCTCGGTCTCCTGGATTTGCCATCTTTTCCTGGTGAGATCGAGCCATCTCTCCCGTACACCATCTCACTCCTACAATAACACGGACTTGGACATTCATACATACACACCCACTCACACGCATACAGTACTGACATTGTACATGTTTGTTTATATTTTGTATATATTGTTACTTCATTTATTTGTTTGTCTTTTGTACATAATACACTTTGGTTTGGTTTTGGGAATTGTTGTTGTGTCCATCTTTCATTGCTCCGCGAAGGTTGCGCAATACCGGAAGTAAACATCATTAGCTCTTATTTAGATTTAAGACCCCAATTTTTTGTAATTAGCTCTAAAATTAAATCTGAGCGTTACAACCTGACCGAGGTTATATAGGACAAAATTTGGCGTGTTTGAAACACGCATGCTTCACATCCGGCAACACGAAAAGATGTTCCCATAGCGTTTTCACGCAGCATCGAATGTAGCCTTTGAACGGGAACTGAGCAGTTGAGGATTAAGGACCCTACACAAGGGCCAACAGTGGCAACTTGGTGATCGTGGACTTTAAACCTGGTACTCTCCAAACATGTTACTTCATTTCCGTGCGAGAATTAATGACAGAGATGCAAATTTCATGTCAATATCGTGAAAAGCCAATGATAAATAAAAATTTTAAGGACAACCTGCTACATATTATACCTTGGGGATGGTGTATCCTTGTAGCTGTGTTGTCCCTGTAGTTTGGTGAACTACACCAAATGGAATGATGTTCCCAACGCGCTGGATCTCATGAACAGTGGCGTATGTGTACGGCATACTTGCACGGTCATCCATAGTGGGAGCACGATCGTAACCAAGCACACAGATGATCTCCTTGTGACAGCGATCTAAATACATCATACACAACACTGATTACAGCGTCTTGAAAAATATGTCAGCGTTTTACATTTGTAACTTTTTGAAATTTTTCTTAGGTAAAGTTTGTACCAGAGTTTGATTTTTGGTGAAATTATCAATGTCTTTACTGATTACTTTACATTGTTTATGAATTTATTAATTCTCACAATAATAATTCCAAATTGTACATAAAGAAGTACAAGATTGTGAGACTCCATGATTGCATCACTATATATGAGTGTATGATTATTTGTTACACTACCTTGTATTTCTGGGTGGTTCAGTATGAAGATCAGACCCCATCTGAGAGTGGTGGCTGTGGTCTCAGTTCCAGCAATGAAAAGGTCAGCGGTGGACATCAGCAGATTGTCCTCATGAAATGTTGAATCTTCATTTGACTTTTGCTGCTCAAAACAATGATATTCTGTAATGCCTGAATCTACCACTTAATTTTTCCCATATACACACAAGTCCAAAAGTTTTTAAAATTAAACTAAAGTAAAATGAACTTAAATTAACAGAATATGGTTGTAAACATACTTCCTTCATTTGTAGTTCTTGGGATTTTCATTCAGATTATTAAAAAAATCTGTAATTATTACCATTTAGTCTGAGGTTGCCAGATTGTCACAGATTATTCTTCATTTCTTTAGACATTTACAGTACGTATTACTGTTAAGTTCAAAAACTTGGGGAAAACAAAACTAAAAAAAACTTTTGTATATGTTAGAATATGTTGTATATTGTGTACAGTATATCTTTTGTATTGTTGGACCATAATATTCTCAATTTCTCATTTCTGTGCCGCATTTCAAACAGCGCCAATTGTTGTTAAAATGCTTGTGAATAAAAGCCCTTACAAATGTTAGTTGAGTTTACTAAAAGTAATTTGTGTAGAACTTATTGACAAGAAAAATTTTTTTAAACCCAACATTACATTTATTTGAGTGTGTGAATTAGTGTTTTATGAAAGTATGGCACCTGGTATAAGTTGTTCCCTAATAAAAAGGATGTATTACATATTTACTATCTCTGGAGTTGTCTTTAAGGGTCACTAAAGCATGGGAAAATAGGACTGCTATTCATTATCTTATAACATCTAGTTGTCGTAACATGACTAAATGGGATTCATTGAAATCGAAAAATCGAAATATAATAATATAATATAGAAATAGAAATATTTAAATAATGTTCAATCAAAGTTAGCTGTTTGGTGGAACAGTTTCAAGTTGGGTGGATTCAGTGAAATGATTTGTTGACAGTCACAGATTTAATTTTGAACAATATCAGTCTAAAAATATATAAGCATAGGAGCACTGTTCAGAAGCTGCAGCAGAGGCATGAAAGATTTGCACTTTCACTTAACAAAAGGCAGTGTTTTGATCAAAAGGATAATAAACGCGTGCGATTTATTGATAAAAATGCAGACATACTGTACACCCCCCCCCCTCATACCCCCAGAAATACAACAAACAAATATATAGGTTAATCGCTAGCTGGCTTTTCCAACACACCAGCGCGCTCCGATGTGAGGCGAGTTGTTCAAGTCATAATGAGAGAATATACATTATATAGAGAGAAATAATATAGAGAAAGCATAATATGACTGTCCATGTAGTAAATAAAAAATTACGTATCAAATCCAACTATTAAGTCTGATTTAATTGCTATCATTAATCATTTTTATTTTTTAAATCTATATATTTTAGGCAGACACGTCCACTCTGTCTTCTTAATTCATCTAAACCTAAACCCCCCTACAGTATTTGTCAACAGTGCACACAGTTTAATAAATTCTCACCTATCATAAATGAAAGGCAGAATTCCGCAGAATCTTGACACAATGCTTGCTTTAAAGGACTATACTCGACAAGAATATAGAGAATAAGAATCATATTTATAATAAGATAATTAATTAAATAATAAAATTATATTAAATAAGAACTTTATCGACCAAATTTCTCATTCACTGCTGAAGTAGTTAAATATGCTTATACTGATAGATACGTAGGTTACATTTTAAAAGTACAATCGCAAGTAAATTACAAACTGCATGTAATGTTGTAAAATATGAAAAAAACAGTATTAAACACAAATATATGATATGGTAGTATATGCAATGAAAGAGTTATTTACACGTGTGCTCAAATTTAAATCTGGAGCCGCAGGTTGGCGACCCCCCGATCTAGGCTATATATTTAAATATATGCATATATATTAAAAGAAAGATTGACACAAGCATAATAAAACTCGACCCAAATCCAATCTAGTGTTATTTTTTCTAACTAAGGTGTATGAAGGCTGCTGTCCCGCACACACCCGACTTTGTAACCAATCTGAAGCGCTGCTATTTTAATGTTATGACTTTTAATAACTATTGTTTTTTGTAAAATTTTCACAATAAAACCTCACAATATAAAGTTATGATGTTGCAAACTGAAAATATTACAATAAATATGATTTCCACATACTGTATACTTTATTTGTTTGTTTTAATCTGTGCCTGAGAACTGCCACCTGAAACATGACTGCCACCTACTGGTCTGCGACATCGCGTCTCTGGAAATCTCACACACTGCTGTGATTCGCCATGCGAATCCTGTTCCGCTGACGTGCATTTTTTATTGCCCCATCTGTACATGGGAGACGTTGCTTATGTTCATAGAGGGGATATGAATTATTAGAGCATGGTTTGTCTATAACTATCTATGATTTTAAATTGAGATTGACAGCTTTTAATAAAATTTCTTTAATTGAAAAAAAATTGGATGTTTTTTTTTTCTTTTTATTGCAGCAATCCACCTAGGAGCCTCTATTGTCCATTCAGAAACTGTGGAGGCCAGTGGTGACCATATTATTCATTCCTATTTTTATGACAGTGGTAGGACTTTGTCAACATTCATATTTATATTGTATACTCAGCAAAAAAAGAAACGTCCTTTGACTTTCAACTGTTTTTACTTTCAGTAAACTTAATGTGTAAATATTTGTATGAACACTAAAAGAGTCAACACCATAAGACATTAAGTATGTTTCACAATGTGTCCCTGAATGAAGAGAAGCTCAAAATCAGTCAGTAGCAGTCAGTATCTGGTGGCCACCAGCTGCTTGAAGTACTGCAGTGCATCTCCTCCTCATGGACTGGACCAGATTTGTCAGTTCTTGCTGTGAGATGGAGGGATTGTGTGTTCCTGGTGTGACTCGGGCAGTTGTTGTGGCCATCCTGTACTTGTCACGCAGGTGTGATATTCGGATGTACCCATCCTGTGCAGGTGTTGTTACACGTGGTCTTCCACTGCGAGGATGATCAGCTGTCCTTCCTGTCTCCCTGTAGCGCCGTCTTAGGCGTCTCACGGTGCGGACATGGTGATTTATTGCCCTATAGCCACATCAGCAGTCCTCATGCCTCCCTGCAGCATGCCTAATGCACGTTCACGCAGATGAGCAGGGACCCTGGGCATCTTTCTTTGGGTGTTTTTCACAGTCGGTAGACGAGTCTCTTTAGTGTCCTGCGTTTTACAACTGTGACCTTAAATACCTACTTTCTGTAAGCTGTTAAGGTCTTAACGACCATTCCACAGGTGCATGTTAATTAATTGATTATGGTTAATTGAACATGCATGGAAAACATTGTTTAAACCCTTTACAATGAAGATCTGTAAAGTTATTTGGATTTGTACAACATTATTGTTGAAATACACAGTCCTGAAAAAGGGGTGTTTCTTTTTTTGCTGAGTATGTAAAATTACATTTTATAGTGCATTTACATACATTGCATATAAATAACTGATGTGAATTGCACTCCCAGTATGTCATGGTTTAAAATCAGAGCTTTTTACCTTGCTTATTTCAACCAGATATGCATCAATAAAGTCACGCAGGTTCTCAGAGTCGAGTGTCTTCTTGTGATCCTCCATCACCTCACGAATGAACCTTATTAAAGCATTGCCATTCTGTAGAATCTTTTGCTGCGGACCAGGCAAGTGTCTTATGAAGGGGACCAAGTTGAAGATCTACTGAAAAAACATATATCTAAACAATTGTTCTAAAAGTAAAAGAAAATAAATTTTGATGATTTCTGAAACGTTTTAGCCTGTATATAGTTTATCTGTCTGAAGGAATATATTGTCTAGAAATTTTAATAGATAAGAAAAACTATTGTCTAGCTTTGTTCTGATTATTCTTTACCATTCTCTAGATAAAATGGAAGCCTGCAGAATTGCTCGTAACAGTGTATAATTGCAGTAAACTGTACCAGTTATTATTGTTTATTTCTCTTTAAAGTAGACATCTACTTTTCTCTAACAGATTGTGTCAGCAATAACTGAGTAAAATAGTTAACTCTTCTGTAAGTTATTATTAAATATAGTAGGAATTAAGGGAACAGCCCTCTCCTGGCTCAGATCCTATTTGACTTTGTTATAATTTTTAAGATTTAAATTTAAATGGCGACTATTCTGCATGTTCTCAAGTGGAGGTTGGTGTTCCACAGATTTAATTTTTAGGCCTACTGCTGTTTTCTCTTTACATGCTTTCTCTGGGCAACAGTATTCACAGGCATGATATTAGTTTTCACTGTTATACTGATGACACAGCTGGAAAAGCCAACTTAATAAAATTAGGACAAAGAGAGGGCATGGGACATAAATGCTAATTGACAACCTTCTGTTTAAACTTAAGTACTGGAACTAATGCCACATCCAATTAGGAGTAAGCTTTCTCATTGTACTGTACAGTAACGCTGGATGGCCAGGATTGTGCTTCCTACTGAACCAGATTGAAAGAACATTTAAAGGCTCAGGATCCCTTTGAAGGTGTTATGGCTTAATTAGCTGATTAGAGTGGGGCATTTTGAGCCTAGAATATTGACCCTTTCACAATATTCAAATTTTCTAAAATTGTGGATTTGGGGTTTTCATGAGCTGTAAACCATAATCATCTCAATTACGACGAATCAGGATTGAACAATTTTAATTAGCATGTAATGAATATCTCGTATACAAGTTTCACCTTTTAAGTTGCATTATTGAAATAAATGAACTATTGCACAATATAAAAATTTTTCGAGTTTTACCTGTATACAGTATATATACAGTATATATATATATATATATATATATATATATATATATATATATATATATACAGTATATACTGTACAGGGTGACACTGAATAACGTAAACTTTTGAATTTATTCATACAGGAGGAGGGCCGGGACTTTAACGTGTTAATTTAGATTAATTAATTACACAAAAATAACGCGTTAAATTTTTTTAACGAATTTTAATCGCACTTATTTTTGCACCGCGGAACATTTCTCACTAAATGAGTTTCGGCGGACCGATTATACTGGAGCACCAACTAGCGTTCAGACAAAAACAAACCACAGTGAATGTGGACAAAGAAGCTGATGGCCCTGTGGATGGGAAATTTTGTTATAAAAAACAAATGGATGGAAGCGTCAGGGTTTAATATTCAGGGTTTCCAATGTTCTGAATGTACTTGAAAGTATTGTGTTTTACTTAAAAATAAACACAATAAAAAGTTTATAGAAGGTCTACCTACCTACGTATAGGGTACCTGAATTTCTGAAATGTAGGCTACTACATTTCTAAATATTCAATATTTTGTTGCTTAAGCTTATTTATTAGCTTAGCTTAGCTTCTCACTGTTCTCAGGTCAAATATTTATATGCGATTAATTTCGATTAATTAATTACAAAGCCTCTAATTAATTAGAAAACATTTTTTAATGCCAGGCTCGATTCCCGTCCCTGTGTGCATGGAGTTTGCATGTTCTCCCCGTGCTTGGTGGGTTTCCTCCGGGTACTCCGGTTTCCTCCCACAGTCCAAAGATATGCAGGTTAGGCTAATTGGCGTTCCTAAATTGACCGTATTGTGTGATTGGATGTGTGAGTGTGTGTATGTGTGTGTGCCCTGCGATGGATTGGCACCCTGTCCAGGGTGTACCCCACCTAGTGCCCGAAGTCTCCTGGAATAGGCTCCATGTCCCCCGCGACCCTGAACACAGGATTAAGCGGTATAGAAAATGAATGAATAAAAAAAAATGTATCTAGTCCCGGCCCTAATATATATATATATATATATATATATATATATATATATATATATATATATATATATATATATATACACACACACACACACACACACACACAAGTGACCAATTATGCATTTAGTTCTTACTTACCTTAAAGCAGCCCCAATGATGTGGTTTAATCAGTGATAATAAACAACTACTGCACATTAACATTACCAATCCCACAGCTGAGCCGGAGAGCCGAGAGTTTTCATTCAGGATTTCCAGGAGCTTAGCAAAGCGCTTGTCTTCATAATCAAAACGATCCCCGAAGATGATGGAGCAGATGATATTGGATACAGCATTCATTATGGGGTGCATGGGGTCAAGAACTTTTCCTGAAGGGAGAAAAATGAAAGAAAAGTTTCAGGGAATGGATTAGATAAAAATATGAAACCTTAGCACTTATTGTCAGGTGTGCAGCTTGACAATATTAGGACTTTGTCTACATGGCTGACCTTCATGTTTGAGCATTTCTGTGATCAGACAGCGGGCTTCCTCTGCCACACGCTCTTCCACAGATTTTTTACCCAGACCAAAGTTCCGTAGTGTGTGGAGAGCAAAACGCCGCTGCTGCTTCCATGCATGACCATATGTGACAGCCACGATACCTGACACAAGCAAAGGAAGTGATTCTGTCATTATAATATAAAATTATCAGCTAAACATTAAAACCGGCAGCCTAATATTGGGCAGGTTACCCTTGTACAGCCAAAACACATGTCAATTTATGCAATCCATGAAGGTGTGTCTGGCATCTGGCACCAAGAGATTATCAGCAGATGCTTTAAGTCCTGTAAGTTTGTTTGCATTGTGTCAGGGCACATGATCCTGCTGCTAGAGGCCATTGTCATCAGGGACCACCCCTGCCATGATGGGGTGTACTTGGTCTGCAACAATGTTTAGGTAGGTGGTACAGTACATGTCAAAGTGACATCCACACAGCTAGGCATCCATGTGATGTAAAAGTAAACATGATTCATGAGACTAGGCCAGCTTCTTCTATTGCTCCAAACTCCATTTCTTTTGCTCATGTGCCCATTGTAGACACTTTGGTTGGTGGACAATAGTCAGCATGGGCACCCTGATCAGTCTGCAGCTATGCAGCCCCATAAGCAACAAACTGCAATGAACTTGGACCTAGTTCCTTTCTATAACAACCAACATTGACATTTTCAGCACTTTGTGTTACATTTGCTCTTCCGTGTGATCGGACCAGATGGACTGCCTAACATAGCTCACCTCTAGACATGTTTCACTGTAACAAGAAAATGGATCATATTCACTTCACCAGCCATATGGCTGCTTGATGTATATACAGTATGTGTGTATATTATAAGCATAAGTCCAACAGTAATAAAAAACATGCATAACCAATTCATATAATATATTTATCTATAAACTGTGTAAAGCATAACTTGAAGTTCACCTGAAATGATACAATGCACAAATTATAATATTATAACAAAATTTTTATAATTTGTCTACATAATAGTGTAATTGTTGTTGGCACCTCTTATGAAGATACAAAACACAAATTAAATAAAACCAACAGCAGTACTGACCATAGCCCTTGGTCAGCCACTCTATTACAGGTATTTGTGGCCTCCCGGAGAACACGGTACCATTCTGGACCAGGGCCTCCTTCGCCATCTCAACGCTATTCAGTACGATCATTGGCCTCCTGCCCACATACAAGCAACACAGATCACCGTACTGGACTGTCTGGATGGGGAAAAAGTCAGATTTCATGTCAGATTTAATGCCTCCTGTGGAATGTTCAAAGCTTGGGCTGATGAAGATCAAGATGTGTGGATAAAGTTTGCAAAATAGAGAGCAGTGTTAAGTTTCTATTACATTTACTAATTAATACTATTCCAGATCTTTGGCATGAAGTTGTGTTTGTCACTCCTTGGTCTTCATGATGCTGTTTATTAAAAAGCAGCTTTGTTTAAGCTACTCTGGGTTCGTGCAGGAACAGGTGTTTTTATGCTGAGATCATGTGACACTGTTGTTATACAGAGGATAACATTTAACTTTATCACTGAGACTAATTTAGAGATTTCACACTAAATATATACAATAAATATTTATGCATTTACATATGTTTAATCGCCCACCACCACCACCACCCCACCCCTCACTGGCAAAGGGCTATTTTTGTGATGATTCATGAAATAAATCCCTAAATAAAACCTATTTCAGATCCGATACCACATTCGATAAGGTGAACGCTGATCTAACACACTGAATTTAAAGACTTTGAAAGTGAAAGCATGTCTAAATAAGGAAGTACAACTCTTATCTTAACACTGTCACTAGACAGCATACACTTCAGATAAACACACACAAACGCACACACAAACGCTCACACACACACATACACACACACTAGAATCTCCTCCAAAATGAATTTATACAGCATTAGCAAAAATAAAAGGAAAAAAAGAAGCAGAAACTGACTGATCTAGTAAAGTTCATGGGGTCCTTTATGAACTGGAGCAGGTTCCCAACAAAGGGCAGTGGAGTGGGTCCAGGAGGATTGCGGCTCCTTGAGGACCTCAAAGTGAAGATCTCAAGCAGGACCAAAGATATGAGGCCGAACAACAAGGCCAGGCCTGCAGAGCCCAGGTACAAACAACTCAGTACAGACTGCATGCTGAGAGAGAGTGTAGAATGACCGTGTAGTAGTCTGGTTATACAGGAAACCCAGGAAAGGGGAGGGGACAGATACAAAGCAGTAAAGAGATGATGTAACTTCATGTCACATTCTCATGGTTCACTTATGACCACTGCATTATATTGTAACACAACTAAAATGTGTGCCCCTGCATACCATGTGTGTGTGTGTGTGTGTGTGTGTGCGCGTGTTCATCTATGCATGGAGGGAAGGATTTATTTCACATTATTGGAAAACACCTCACAATTAATTTCTCAAAAGAGAAGAGACTTTGAACATCTAACTCCCACGTAAATACACGATGTACTGTAGTACTTCCATTAATATAGAAGTGTTTGCTTTAAGACTAAAGACTTTCTATATTAGACACCAGCGTAAGTACCTGTCTTAAGGAGTGTGTAGAAACTATTAAAAGGTTAAAGGTAAAAAATTATCTGCTGATCTTTAATGTAATCAGTGATATGTGCAATGGGGCCATGTATCATGAGATTTTGAGTGAAAACCTCCTTCCATCAGCAAGGACACTGAAGCTGGTCTTTCAGCATGACAATGATCCCAAACACACCGCCCGGGCAACAAAGGAGTGGCTTTGTAAGAGGCATTTCAAGGTCCTGGAATGGCCTAGCCAGTCTCCAGATCTCAAACCAATAGAAAATCTTTGGATGGAGCTAAGTCCATGTTGCCCAGCGACAGCCCTAAAACATCACTGCTCTAGAGGAGATCTGCATGGGGGAATGGGCCAAAATACCAGCAACAGTGTGTGAACACTTACAGAAATTGTTTGACCTCTGTCATTGCCAACAAGAGGTATATAACAGAGTTTCTTATTGACCAAATAAGTATTTTCCACCATAATTTGCTAATAAATTCTTTTAAAAAATCTTTAAAAATCAGTGATATTATTATTATTATTATTATTATTATTATTATTATTATTATTAATTAGTGAGAACTCTCTGTCTAACTTATTAATACAAATAAATCACATTCTGTAAGGTTGAGTATCTTATGCCTTGTTTACACAAAGTTGTCCTTGTCAGACAAATACACTCCCTGTTCAGTAATCGAAGAGTGAATCACAGATGAGAAATGGAAAAAGTAGATGGGATTTGTCTTAAAATGACTTAAAATTCACTTATACCACTTTGGCACTGTTATTTCAATTTATCATTTAAAACAGTATAATAAGTGATGAGGAGAATTTACAGGGTTCTGTGAATGTTAAGTTATAGTACAAGCATTCAGTTTGGATTTTTAGTTATTCAAGCAAAGTGATCACGTAATTTAATTACTTCTTTATTTATTCTTTTTTTTAACTTAAGGCTGAGTTTACACCTACATGGATTTTCTAAATTCTAAAGAAAAGTACCCATGTAGGGTATTTTCTAAATTTCTAAATATTTTTTCTTTATAAACTCTTTGTTATTTTAAGCAGTTGTGTTTTTAAGCAGACACTCTGTCAAAACAGGCCAAAACCAGGGAGTGATACAACAAAGTGTGGTCCTCACTCTTAAACATGTTCATTTAAGGAAACCTTACTGTAAAACATCTCAGGTTACTTTGCTGTAACCCTGTTCCCTGAAAAGGCGGGATCGAGATGCTGGGTGAAAACACTATGGGAAACATCTTGTCATGTTGCCGGTTGTGTAGCATGTGTGTACCAAACACACAAAAATTTTGGCTTATATAACCTCGGTCGGGTGGCGTCATCTGATGAGACGCACCTGAGGTTATAAATAGGAGTAAACCGGAAACATTCCTCAGATTGATTTGTCTGAACGGACGTCCGGTCACGTAGGCAGTGCGGCATTGGGACGCAGCATCTCCTTTTCAGGGAACAGCATTACAGCAAAGTAACCCGAGACGTTCCCTTTCAAAGGCTACACTCGATGCTGCATGAAAACACTATGGGAACGAGAGTACCAACTCCGCCGCACTGCAAGTGTCTGGACCCCCAAGGTTATGTAGCGTGTGCGCAAAAGGCCGAGAAGGTCTCAGAACTATGTCTGGGCAGCTGACTCGAGGACCCGTGAGCCCGGAGTGGCATGAACATCCAGTCTGAATTCTAACAAATGTGTGCGGAGAGGACCGACCCGCCGCGTCACACACCTGCTGCATGGGAATACCTCTTGCTAGTGCAATAGTTGAGGCGATCCCCCTGGTTGAATGAGCCCACGCGCCTCATAGGAGAGGGCAATAGCATCTCTCACCCAGTGTAGAGGCGGCCGCCCGCGGCCCCAAAAAACATGTAAAAGTTGCTCTGACTTACGCCACTAGCTGATGCGGTGGACATAAATCTGAAGAGCACATGCTGGACACAGTAAGTGAAGTCTCACCTGCTCCGAAGCTGTAAACGCGGAGGACAGAAGGCTTCAAAAACAATAGGGTACATCTTGGGTTTATGAAACTTTCAGAAGATAGTTGAGAGAGGATGCAGTTACGTACATCCGGAGAGTACTAGCCCGAGGACAACTTTTCCTGCAGAAACTCCAGCACTGAAACAATTTGGCAGTGGACTGGGTTTACCTGCTTAGCAGACATCTGCTGCAGGGGAATACCTCTTGCTAGTGCAATAGATGAGGCGATCCCCCTGGTTGAAAGAGCCCTGATTCCTAGAGGCAAAGTGAGCCCCTGCGCCTCATAGGAGAGGGCAATAGTAGAATCGTAGTAGAATAGTAGAATAGTAGAATAGTAGTAATCTCACCCATTGTAGAGCCAAAACATGTAAAAGCTGCTCTGACCTATGCCACTAGCTGATGCGGTGGACGTAGATCTGAAGAGCACTAAAGGCGGAGCCTATCTTGCGAGGCAAAGAGGTCCACCACTACTACATGAAATCTCTCCCAGATTGACTGACTACTTCGGGTGGGGTTTCCATTCCCCGTGTGTCAGAGATTGACTGGACAGTACTACTGCTCCCACATACATAATATGCAATGTAAATCTCCCTGAGGGACAGGAACCTGGTGCGCCAGCCATTACCGGCCCGAGCACAGTCCATCCTGGCGATTAATATATGAGGCTGCCATAGTGTTGTCCACCATCACTAGGACATGGCAGCCTCTCAACTGCTGGAGGAAGTGCTTTAGGGCCAGAAATAGATCCATCATCTCGAGGCAATTGATGTACTGCGCAAGAAGATGGCCTCTCCAGCTCCCTTGGGCTGGACAGTTATCTAAGACCGCACCTCAGCCTGTGAGGGAAGCATCTGTCGTTAGCATCTGCAATGACAAGACGAACTTAGAGTGGGACCCAGAGTAAAAACCGGGGTCTGAACCACATAGGAAGGGTACGAAGCACCTGGAGCGTAACCCTTATTGGGGATTGGCCCTAGTGAAATCCCCTGGTTCTTAGCCACAACTTGAAATGCTCTCATGTGCAGAAGGCCCAAAGGTGTCACCGTGGATACAGCTGCCATGAGAGCTAGGATCTCTGAAAGTGATGGTCACTTTCTGGTCTAGCTTGATTTCCTTGAGGGTGTTGAGAATGGATTCGACACGAGTGGGAGACAGCTGCCCACTTACGATCGAATTCCATGTGGCACCTAATATGTTGTCCTTTGAACAGGAAAGAGCTTGATTTCCAAGCTTTTCATGGCGTTGGGTTTTAATCCTAAGAAACAGAGATGAGCTAGGACGACATGCTGATGTTGAAGCGCTAGCTACTGAGACTGGGCTAGCCAGCCGTCTATGTAATTCAAATACGGATGCCCTGGAGCTCTCGTAAGAGCCAGGACTACATCCATGCATTTTGTATATGTGCGGGTGAGAGAGCTAGACCAATGGAAGGACCCGATACTGGAAAGCTTCGCCCCCGAAAGTGAACCTCAGGAACCTCCTGTGTTGTGGCAATATTTCCATATGAAAGTAAGCGTCCTTAAATCGATTGTCAGAAATCAATCGCTTGGTAGGATTTGAGAGCAATGACTTTGACAGTCAACATTTGAAGCTGTATTTATTTATTTTAGATAGCGGAAGGGCCCGCGAGATATAAAAATTGGACGCAGCCCCCCGTTCCTCTTGGGAACCAAGAAATACCGACTGTAGCAGCCTGACCCTCTGTCTGGTAGGGGAACACGTTCCATGGCCCCATTCACCAGCAGCCTCTGTCAGCAGATGCGCACTTTCCGGGTTTCATGGAAGTAGAGACCACGCCTCATGAACCTAGTATCGACTGAGTTAACGATATCACTAAACAGGCCAGAAGGTGTGATAGGGGCATCAAGGAGGAATGCACAATCCTATCCTTGATGCTCCTGAGATTCAGCCACAGGTGCCTCTCTGCGAAAACCATCGCAGCCGTAAAAGCGGCCGATAGCACGAGCCATCTGCTTTGTTGCACGAAGAGACAAGTCTATAGCCCGGCGTAATTCCAATACGCCCTATCTTGAAGAGCCTTGCCAGTGCTCATGTCTCTCAGCAGGTCAGCCTGGTAGGCCTGCAAAACCGTCATGGTGTGCAATGGAGCACCAACCTGACCTGCTGCCTGAAAAGCTTTTCCCTCCAGGGAAGATGAAAGTCTACACAGCTTGAAAGGAAGTATTAGCTTGAGAGGAAGGATGATGTCCCAGGAGAGAGATAGCCTGGAAGTGTCTCTTCTATCTGGGCGTCATCATATAACCACGTGCTTCCACATCAACTATATCTAAATAAATAAATAAGTTGATGGCAGGAAAACATGCAATGAATACAGCTTACTCCATGAAAGGGTTAACTCATATGGAGATTGCTAAGAAAGGGGAGAGAGCGTGGTTAAGGCTCCGCCTCCCGGGCACCCGACAGAACCTGCCGTCTAATGTTTTTAAGTGCTTAAAGGCTATTTCCATCTCCGCGGAAGCAAGAGAGGATGTTTATCCTTGCCCATTCACAAGAAGCGCCATGGCAGAGGAATTTCCCGATCCGATGAGAACGCGAAAGAAAGGAGATTTAACTCCGTCTCCCGCAGCTCTGTCGGATGCTTGAGTTTTAAGCCCAGGAATGCACGGCAACTCGAAGCTTCTCAAGGAATGCGAGGCGCGCGCAGCACTTAATTGAAGCAGTAAAGTGTAGAGATCGCCCTCCGGTATAGATTATCACACACGGAGGGACATCTCGTTTAAAACTCTGCCATATCGTTGAGTTAAACACTTTCTTATTTTGCTAGTTTAAACACAGACACGCTCAACACAACAAGGTGAAGACAAAGAATCTGAGGAATGTTTCCGGTTCACTCCTATTTATAACCTCAGGTGCGTCTCATCAGATGACGTTACCCGACCGAGGTTATATAAGCCAAAATTTGGCGTGTTTGGTACACACATGCTTCACAACCGGCAACATGACAAGATGTTTCCCATAGCGTTTTCACGCAGCATCGAGTGTAGCCTTTGAAAGGGAACTGTGACCTTACTGCCTAAAGTTAGCTACAGACTTTCTTGATGTAGATTGTTGACAAATTGTCATATTTGTTAAAATTATTAACATGACTTGTCCAATCACTTGACATTTTTCATCTAAAAATTTAATTGAATAATGTATTTAAATAATTTATAATTTAAAACTTAGGAAGCAAATACATGCAATATAATTAAATAACTAAATACATTTGATATGCTGAAATATTTTCCGTGCCCTGCAGGAAATGTGTGGATGCATATCTTACTTTAATTTTTTTCCAGTCATTAGTAATAAGTTCCACCCACTTCTTTGAATCCATCATCCAGTATTCTGCTTTGCCTTGGGCATCTTGCCCCTTTTCCCCACTCTTGTTTCCAGAGCAGCAAGGTAGTTGGTGAGGGTGAGGGTTTTCGTGATATGTAAATATTAATTATAGCACTCAATAGTTACATGAAAAAAAACTAATTTCAAAAGAAATAGCAATATGTTGTATGTAGTTGTGTCTAATAGTTATGCCAGCAGTCAAATGCACTGAATCATGCTGTTAATGGAAAATAATCATAACAAAGAGAGATCTAGCGTATTTCATGTAAATATCCTGTAGATATCCTGTACGCTTTGTGGATATCATCTCTTACTCTTACTACTTCATTTTTGTACTGTAAGCTGTAAACTACTGCTTTTGTTTTTACTTTGTGATGTCATTTTAAAACTGGGTAAAGTACTTCTTACTGTGTGCTTTTTGTTTTTATGGATCCTTCTTTGCAAACTCTAGAAGGTGAGTGAACATGTAATTTGGATGTTTGCATTCGCCACACGTGTAAAAAAAAAAAAAAAAAAAAGGAATCAAACAGATAAAATGACCAAATTTTTCCTTACACATTTAAAAGAAATGCTGTACTTGGGAGTTTTTGGTATTATGGACATATTTGCTGCAGCATTTGGTATTGAGTGTCACTTTCTGGCTCAGGACAGTGTTCTGGTCTTCCACACAGATGCTGCACGTCTTCCGATTAAAATCCTACAGCCTTGTGATGCTGATGCTTCATTAACAAAGTTACCATTGCTGGTTATTCTTTATGTAGATGCGGTCATATTATTTCATTAATTTTGACGCGTAGCTTTGTCTTAAAGTTTCACTCACACGACAGAAGTCCGATCTCTTTGTCTCTTGTAGTTTATTTTGTCAGCATCAAAGAATCAACACTTCATACAGTCGTCTTGAGTAAATCCACTGTGATTACAGACACCAGTTGCTGCATCTTGCATATCTCTGACTTTTACAACAACCTGTTTGATGTATCTTGTAAATTACAGTCTTGGCTTAGGTATATAACAACACTCTTGTTGTATCTTAAATTCCCAGTTTACGTTAGCTTACGGTTACAACAACCTAGTTGCTGTATCTTACATTTTTAGCTTACCGGGAGCTCTCATTAGCTGACGGTCAAAAGCTTGTGTTTCCGTAGCCTTCCACATCTATACTGAACTCTCTAACATATCACAGTCACACAAATGCATGTAATAGTAGAATGACATCACAGACCAACCTACGATTGTCAACTTATGATGCATAACTAAGAAATATAAAGCTTATGGCTTATGTAACAAACTTAATGCTTAATGCTTTACTACTGAATAGAACAAGGTAGAATAAATGAAATAACAGCAAATAAAATAAAATAAACACAACAACAAATTCATAACACGTGCGATATGGCACTTACACTAGTAAGTTTTGGATGTTAAAAATATTTAGATTTCTGCATAGGTTATAAACAAACCACACAGAATGAGAAAACTGGATAATGCAAAGTGTAGTATTATAATAAAGATAAAACAGCAACAGCTCAGTTATAAAAATCAGTCGTCAGGTGAGACTTTTTTCATTATACTGTGCATTTTCTCATTTATGTCAGTAAAATTATTATGATTTACAAATATCAATAATGATAAGAAACATGTTAGAGAGCTTTAGATATGTTTGTGATGTAAAGGAAAGTATCCAGGTGTTACTGGTGAGTTTGGCACCGAACGCTCCCTACTACGACAAATCATATGGAAGGCCTGGGGCTGCCTGACCGCACCCAGAATGCCATTCATATCAATGGATGGGGCATCATGTGGCCAGGAGAACCGCAACCTTTGCAGGAGAGACGTGAAGAAAATGAAGAGCTCTGCCTTCGCAAGGGACTCGCCAAGACACACCCTCGGACCTATAGGATTCAGACAAACACACATTATTATATCAAGATACACATCTCTTTTAAATAAATAATACAAGATCATTCCTGATACTAAACTCAACACACACTCTCCGTTTTGCTCATTTTCTAGAAATACAATAAATTACAGCAATGATCATGTCTCACCCAGAGAAAAAGGCAGAAAGGAGTCATTTTTGCAGAACTGGCCGTTCTCATCCAGGAAATTTTCAGGGTTAAATGTATCTGGGTATTTCCAGTGCTCCTTATCCTGCATTATGGCCATTAAATTGGGTGAAATTTGAGTTCCCTGCAAAAAAAAAAAAAAAAAAAGATCAGACAGTAGAGTAGCTGCAAGTCGCAGCTTTATATTAATGGACTCGTTCTAATATGTTATAGTTTCCATATTAAAGATAAAATATAAAACATGTAGTAAAAAATTAAGCACATGATAATCTAAAATAATGTGTAGTTGGTAATATGGTGAATGTACAGTATGGAAAGAGTTTGCACTGTCAGCACTTTGTAACAGTCAAAGATAAAGCTTTAACCTGTATTTTTTGGCTATAATATAACGGAAAACTAAACGGAACTAAACTGTGTTTTTAAAATGTGCCTATATTTAATAAATGAAATAAAATTTAATTAAACATAGGTAAGTATAGCATTACTAAACCTCAAATAATAATGGATGCGATAAGTATGGTAAATATTGTTTATAATTTTTGTGTTAAAACTATTAACAAAAAGCCAAATTGCATGCTAATATTGTGAAAAGGCAATGATAAATCAGATTTTGTGAGAGCAACCTGCTACATATTATACTTTGGGGATGGTGTATCCTTGTAGCTGTGTTGTCCCTGTAGTTTCATGAACTACACCGAGTGGAACGATGTTCCCAATGCGCTGGATCTCATGCACAGTGGCGTGTGTGTACGGCAGGCTTGTGCGGTCATCCATAGTGGGAGCACGATCGTAACCAAGCACACGGATGATCTCCTCATGACAGCGATCTAAATACATCATACACAACATTGATTACAGGTAGGCTGAGTCACTTAATAATGACATATTTATTGAACATTGGAGTCTGCTTTTAAAACTTCTAACTTTTTTTTTTTTGTAAAAAATTTCATTGTCTCTTTTATTTCCCCTTACTGTACATGCTTAAAATAGCAAGGGTTTTAAATTACAGTACAGGACCATATTTAGAGTTTTAATTCTCAAATTAATCAGTCAAAAAAAAGTTTTAACATAAAGTACAGGACTGAGATTCCATGAGTGCAGGACTATTTGTTACACTACCTTGTATTTCTGGATGGTTCATCATGAAGATCAGACCCCACCTGAGAGTGGTGGCTGTGGTCTCAGTTCCAGCAAGGAAAAGGTCAGCGGTGGACATGAGCAGGTTGTCCTCATGAAATGTTGAATCTTCATTTGACTTTTGCTGCACAAAACAGGAAGTGCTGTTATGTAATGCCTGGATCCATCTCTTAATTATTTTTCCTAAACAATTCAAGTCCAAAAGTTACAGTAAAAATTACAGTGGAAAATTCCTCCATTAAGATTTTTTAAATATTTTTTTTTCTTTAATGACTTATATTTATACTGTATGTTATACATTCATTCATTCATTCATTTTCTATACCGCTTAATCCTGTGTTCAAGATCGCGGGGGACCTGGAGCCTATCCCAGGAGACTTCGGGCACGAGGCGGGGTACACCCTGGACAGGGTGCCAATCCATCGCAGGGCACACACACATACACACACTCACACACCCAATCACACACTACGGGCAATTTAGGAACGCCAATTAGCCTAACCTGCATATCTTTGGACTGTGGGAGGAAACCGGAGTACCCGGAGGAAACCCACCAAGGACGGGGAGAACATGCAAACTCCATGCACACAGAGACGGGAATCAAGCCTGGCCGGGGAATCGAACCCAGACCCTGGAGGTGCAAGGCGACAGTGCTAACCACTACACCACCGCGCCGCCTATGTTATACATATATTTGTATATTAGTTTTGAATGACATTCCATAGTGTATTTGCATGTAAACACACATTCCAGTCTGACATATACTGTAGTGGTTCATATTCATATTCAAATTTATTAGTCACATACACAATCATACACAGTATAATATGCAGTGAAATGCTTTTATACGACCGCCAGTGACCTTAAAAAAAAAAAAAGAAAAAAAAAAAAAGAAAATAAAATCTTGTACGTAAAATAAATAATCAATAAAAAGGAAATACTAAAGAAATAATTTTAACTAGTAAAATTTGTAAAATTAACTGTGCATAAGGGCATAATAAAATATTGCAAAAATATAGAAATATGGTATTAAAGTGTCAGTGGTTGTGCAAATATGCATGAAAGGTGACATGTGCAATTGTCCAGATGTATGAGTATTTAGTGCAAGTGTGTATGAATGTGTCCATGATTGTCCAGTCAGTGTTGTGAGCTTAAAAGATGTTATTAGTCCTGTGTGGAGGTGTGATTGAGAGACCTTATCGCCTGCGGGAAGAAGCTCCTCCTCAGTCTCTCTGTGTTGGCCTTTAGGGAGCGGAATCTCTTCCCAGACCGCAACAAAGAGAACAGTCCATTACTGGGGTGACTGAGGTCCTTCATGATCTTCCTGGCCTTAGTCCAGCACCGCTTGCTGTAGATGGAGTGCAGGTCAGGGAGCTCAGTGCGGATGATGCGCTCGGCTGATCGCACCACCCTCTGTAGAGCTCGTCTGTCCTGCATGGTGCTGTTCCCAAACCAGGTCGTGATGTTTCCCGTCAGGATGCTCTCTATGGTGCAGGAGTAGAAGTTCCTGAGCACCTTGGAGGGCAGTCTAAAGTCTCTCAAGCGTCTGAGGTGGTAGAGACGCTGCCGGGCTTTTTTCACCACGGTGTTGATGTGACAGGACCATGATAGGTCCTGCGTGATGTGAACACCGAGGTATCTGAAGCTGTCCACTCTCTCCACTGGGCTCCTGTTGATGACGGGGGTCTGGTAGTTCCTCTCCTGCTTTGTACTAAAGTCCACTATCAGCTCCTTTGTCTTACTGACGTTCAGGAGGAGATTGTTCCTCTGGCACCAGTTCTCCAGATTTCCAATCTCCTCTAGGTAGTCCGACTCATCATTGTTGGTGATCAGTCCGACCACGACGGTGTCGTCAGCAAACTTGATGATGGAGGTGGAGTTGGTAGTGGCCACGCAGTCGTGGGTGTACAAAGAGTACAGCAGGGGGCTCAGAACACAACCCTGGGGGGCTCCAGTGCTGAGAGTGAGTGTAGCTGAGACATGTCCGCCCATCCTTACTGCCTGTGGTCTGCCAGTCAGAAAATTGGAGATCCACTGACATATAGATGAGCTCAGTCCCAGGTGCTCCAGCTTGGTGGTGAGTGTGGAAGGAATTATTGTGTTAAAAGCAGAGCTGTAGTCGATGAAGAGCATTTTAACATAATTCCCTTTCCTAGTGTCCAGGTGAGTGAGTGATGTGTGGAGGAGATGAGAGATTGCATCGTCTGTGGAGCGGTTCTGACGGTATGCAAACTGTAGTGGGTCCAGTGTGTCGGGTAGTGAAGAAATGATGAAGTCTCTGATAAGGCGTTCAAAGCACTTCATCACTACTGAGGTGAGGGCCACAGGGCGATAGTCATTGAGAGAAGCAGGATGTGGTTTCTTTGGAACAGGAACAATAATGGACTCTTTGAAGCATGTGGGGATCACCGACTGAGATAAAGAGATGTTGAATATCTCAGTGAACACAGGTGCTAGCTGGTCTGCGCAGGATCTGAGAATACGACCTGAGATGCCGTCTGGTCCTGCTGCTTTCCTGGTGTTCACTCTCTTGAAGGCTCTCCTCACGTCGTGCTCGGAGATGATGAGCGCGTTCCCGGTGCTGACTGTGTCTTCCTGTTGTTGTGGAAAAATACTCAGAGTCGGGCTTTGCTTACAGAAGATTACGACCTTTATTATCAAACAACAAGGCCGGAGCTGTGTCCGTGGAGCAACTGAATTCTCTTGCTGTGTGCTATAGTACATATGCAGCGCCTGCCCCTCCTCTCTGCAACATCTGGGTTTCATTAAAGGGCCGTCTTTAGCCCCCCCAATGTAAAGCTCGGGTTTCCTATATGCAATGCACACAAAGAAGCCTATGTCCCAGCTTGCACACACATCCACGATTATATACTGATAAGGTATCTTCTAGCCCCCCAAAAGTAAGTAAAATCAAATGAAATCAAATAAAAAATTCTCCCATATATCCCCCCCTCTGGGACTTATAAGTCCCACACTAATTGGTTAATCTAGAGTGCGACTCCATGCGTCAGTCTTCCTTATACTAACTGGTGATTAAATTAAATCACTGGACTTTTATCAATGACCGACCCATGGACTCGCCCTCTAGTGGAGAATCGGCCAAACCTCTCCTTCCACCCTTGACAAGGAATAGGAGTAAAAGACTCGACCTCCATGACATCGTACTTCCCATTACTCAATAACATGGCATGAACATGTACTTAATACAGTGATTTTCTAGGATTACATCAATTGGATAAATCATATAACCTACAATGGAACATACAATTACACAATAACACAATACAATTTGTAAGAATGGATATACATTTAAACAGCCTTGTAGTAATATAATAGTCTTCAACTCAGGTGCTTTGCACACCGCAGGGAGTCAGTTGGAGCCCACAAGAGAGGTTGCCAGCACGTCATTGTGAGCTCATGCCGTGGAAGATACTGTACACTTCAATCTATGAACCAGTAAAGTCTCTTGTTAGAGATATATATGGCTGCGTTCGGGATATCCTCTATGACTGTGTCCAAAAATTCATCCTTGTCTGTTGTTGCTGGGAAATGCTGTTAATTTTAGGAAACCTTTGATTAATAAATTCATAAATCACATTCATAAATTTACTTGGCACAGTAAAGTCACCCATTAACTGCTTTAATTAAATTTCTGCCCCTGGAATAAAAGAGAACTGTGTTTAGTGGCATTACATATTGTGATAATCTGGTTAAGGCTTGCTTCCTTCTCGTGCATTTTTCCTGTGGAGGAAATTAAAATTAGTTGTCGCTGCTGCTGTTTTATCTGTAAAAGCAATATAGTGTTAGTTAAACAGAAATGCATTTATACAATGTAAAGGACACAGTTAGTTGTCACATATAATCTGTACAATTGTTTGTCCTGTTAATTGTGTCAGGAGAAACCTGGTCGAAGTCAGTCCGTCAGTCAGTCTTGTTTGTATCAGAAGTGGATGCGGCTCTTAAGCAGATTCTTATTCTTAATGTGGAGCAGCGGAGTGTTCAACGCTGAGCAATTTGGTATCCAACTGGTGCCAATAGTTGGTTATTTTCCAATAATGATTTCATTTCTTTGTATTTTTCTGATGTTCGGTTCTTCTTTCTTTCTTCCTTCGTTTTCGGTACCCATAGCTCTTTGTGACTCTCGTGTAATGGTTCAAGTGATACCACACGGTCTTGTCTTTCACTTGAATCACTGTTGGAGTGGCTGCCACACTTTGCGGGGCCCCTCCCTCCTGGCCTTGTCCCACTTCCTCCTGAACACTCGCAGATAGACCTGGTCTCCTGGAGTGATGGGACACGGAGCGTCTCTTCCTCCTTGTTCTTTTCCTGCACATAGATTACTTCATGTACGGCAGTTAGTTTCTTCATATAAGATTTTTTTTTTTTTTTAATTGTTTAAGCGGTGGGCCTTTATATGGCCTCTACAGAATGGCACAGGCATGGGTCGACCCGTAAGCATTCCATGCGGGGTTAGGTGTGTATTTGTGTTAGGTTGCATGCTTGTTAGCTCATTGGTACAGCATCAGTTAAACCTAGTGTAGCATTGTACTACTACAATTATTATTAACCTTGGCTTTGAGATTACCATTTACACTCTCTACCTTCCCCTGGGACTGTGGACATCCACAAATCTTAGCTTTTCCCCAACCGTTGCAGCACCTGTCTTACATTTTCTGAATGAATACTGATCCATTGTCGGAACTCATCTCTGATGGAATTTCAAATCTAGATATCACTTCCCTTACGATTTGATAACTGTTCCTTACTCTTCATCTGCAGATATTATTGCTTTTACTCATCTACTAAATATATCAGTTATTACAAGCATGTATCTTTCGCCCTGAGCACCACTTTATCCTACCCACATAGTTCACCACTAAGTGATTAAATGGTCATTCTGGTACCGGTGTATAGCCTATAGGTGTCGCTGTTTCCTTCCTGACATTATGCATAGCACATATCTTCCATGAAGCTAGGAACTCTTCAACCATAGCATGCAGATATAAAGACCAATACCCATGTTGCCTGATTTTTCTCACAACCTGTCTTCTTACACAATGGCCCAGTCCATGAGCATTTAAACCAGAAATATTCACCAGTGCTATGGGTGCTATAATCAGACCTTCATGTGGACACCAAATACCCTGTGTGTCCTCCTGCGCTCCCCTCTGGAGCCACATCGAGTGCTCGTACGGACCTGCTTGATGTTGAATACAAATGATATCCTCTTACTGAGGCTGTGGTTCTATAAGGACTATGTGCTTGCACAGCTAGTTGCCATTTTGAGGCACACTTCATTTCTAAATCTGCCATGTTGTTACCTTTAGCAACACAGTCATTTCCCTTTTTACAGGTCTGACATTTAATGAAAGTCACTCATCTTGGTAGCATCAGAGCAGACATTAGTTTACTTATCCGTTCAGCACTTTGAATGGGAGTTCCTTCATGCTTTTTAAACCTTTGCTTCCATACGGTTCCAAACAGATGACATACACCATGGAATAGGCTGAATCTGTAATTCAAAAATCAAAAATATTTGCCACTAGACCTTTGGCTAATTAACAAGCAGCGGTGAGCGATTTCAACTCAGCTAACTGAGCTGAACACGGTTGTGTACAATGCTGAGATAGGATAGGTTTAAAATCTTCTCCATCCTTCATCACTACTGAATACCCTGTGTGTCTTTCTACCTGGTCTCTAAACTAGATCCATCAACAAAATAAGTCACTTCCGCTTCAGCTATAGGCTTAGATTCAAGATCAGGTCATAACCTAGTAAATGCCAATGAGTTCACCACAAAACTATGAGTCACTCCTTTATAGGTTTAAGTGAGTGATTTAGCTGGATTAACTGTGTCACATCGCTTTATATTAAGGTCGGATATGTGAGCAGTGAAGAATATGTTTGGAGGCGAGCTTGGGTTAGAACACCTTCCCCTTGTTTTTATCAATTTATACAATCTATCGGTAACATGTTGTCAATGAAGATGCTGTTCTATATGTATAATGTACAACTACAAAACCCTGTTGGTAGCATGTTGGGTCACCTTGAGTTATATTATCTAGCTTAGTGCTGTAGTAAGCTAGGGACTGGTTTTTCCTATCACTGCAAGTTTCCTGCATCAGTAAAGCTGAGGTAGATCCATCAGCTTGGTTCACTACATACCGATAGAACGGATTGCTATAATCAGGTACTGTTCTGTATACATAAAGTAGGTGCAGTCTGCATTTCTTTTTGATGAATTCAAATGCTAACAGTATATCTGTGTTCTATTTTAAGGGAGCACTTAGATCTTGCAGTTCTTCTTTTCTCATTATTATCTCCCTTAGTGGAGCTGTTTTTTCCCTGCATATTCCTCACTCCAGTCAGCATGAAACCTGTTAACCCTATTAAAGCCATCACTGTTTATCAGGCTGTGACACTGGTGCCTTACTTATGCCTTCTAATTAGGTATGTACTACGGCTGTCGTATCATGTGAAATTAGTCACCTTAACAATTTAACTTGAGGTTTACGGTATTGTAGTTTAGTTTATGACACTTTATTACCTCCTTACTAGCTTACGGTGTACCTTAATGGAATCATTCTGGCATGTTTCTAATGATGATAGACATATTAAACCGTCACCCATATGCTGACCCAGGCTATCTTCTATCCTTTAACCTCCTAAATCAGCTTCCACCTCTGATTGAATATATACAGTGAATGTTTGAACCACCGTGGCATTTTTGGTATCTATTTTGTCAACTTGCTCTTGTAAATGCAAATAAATGCAGTAGTTTACTCTTTTCTGCCATTTGAACACTGAAGAAGGCTGAACAAATATCATTACAATAAAATATTTGGCTTAGGGAGGGACATTAGTCAGCAGTGTGTGTGGATTTGGAACTTCTGCTGGATACTTTCCTGTTTTACTAGTAACTGCATGTAAATCATGCACATGATGCCATTTATTTGTACCTGGCTTAATCACCGGGAAAAATAGGAGTATTGCAACAACTGGTCTGTTTTAGCACAGATGCTTTTACAAGGCCTTCAATAGTGTTCTATATACCCGCTTTGCCTCAGGTCGTAAAGCATATTGTCTTACTCTGGGGGGTTCTACATCTGGTTTACATTGGACTTGAAGTTGGCTGGCTGATTGTTTAGACTATAATTCAGATGGGATTTGACTATCCATTTGCCTATATAGCTAATTTCCCATAGTCGATTTCAGATGCTGATGCCAGTTGTGTTTGTGACTTGTGGCTAACTACAACTTCCTTAAGAAGTACGAATCAATTTATTACAACACAAGATTTTTACACAGGTTTTATCTGCAGAATGAAATCAACATAAATCCTATGAGCTGCAATTCTATCCTGCAGTACATACAATATCACCTGGAGAACAGAATCAGTTACATTGAATCACCTTTTTACAAAATCACACTCCTCTACACTGATAGCTGCTCCTTGCCGACCTATGATGATGTGTTGTGATGGGTCATACATCATTGTACAGTGAAAGTCTGACAGGGTAATTGTGCTTCAGGAATTTATGTTCAACATACACCCCTTCTGGAGAACACCATATTCGCAGTCCTAATTCACCTAATAATTCTTTTCCTAGTAAATTAACTTGAGACTAATATGACTTGAGACTAATACAGGTATAGTCACACTCTTATTGTTGGGTTGTAGTAACTACTTTTTTCTTCACGAGAATCCTACGGTTCTGGCAAACTTTTCCAGATGTGAGAGGCATGACTTATCGGACCTGGAATGTTGTCTCCCCCCCCCCCCTTCATCCCTCGGGGCCGGGCAATGGCTATGCGAGGCAATTTAATCCATATCCCCTCATGCTTGGCCTTGGAGTGAAAACGTTGGTGACAGACGCAGGCATCTGGCTTGAGTTTGGAGGAAATGCTGCTGGTGATGTCATCACTGACTGAAGCTGGCTGGATTTTTGATGAAGGATTGCTTGTGGCCCTCTCTGTTTTTTCTGGTAATCAGAGTAGCTTGAGCTTTTTTCTTGGTTCGCTCTGTAAGGTTTCAAGCTGTAACTGCCTCCAGGTCACCCTTTAATGTCCTTGGGTCAACACTCTGCGTGCAAGGCCTGCCATACAACAGCCTCAAAGCCTCAAAGACAGTCCATCTATGTGGTATGTATGTACAGCCTCACTCGAGTCCGAAGCACGTTTTTCTCTCCACAAAGTCTTCACCAATAGAGTTTTTATATCAATCACCGATAAAAGCTTGCCTGAGGTCTGCTCGTCTAAGACCATGTCCCTGCACCCTCGTTGAATGCTGGGGAGGCGGTTGACAACACCCTCATGCCCCCACCTTTAATTAAAATTGGGAATTGTGGAACTGCCCATATTAAATAACAAATCCTCTTCACCCCCATCCTCTCTACTGTACAAAGATCTATGTCCAGTCTTTAATGGTGTAGCTATCTGCTTTTTACTGGTGTTTTAGTACTTCTGTCTGACCTCTCTCCACATGTCTGCACCCCCTCCTGTTCCTCTACATCCTTCTCTACACATAGCTTTTCCACTCTCTGTAAATCTACCCCCACTTTCCTTATACCTCTCTGCATAACATTCCTTATCCGTCTAACCAGAAACTTCCCCCATTTCCTTACGCTTAGGAATTCGACTGTCTTCCTGTACCTACTATATGAGGGAGGTGTAACTAACTCCTCTCTACTACTTCGGCCTCACTATCTTGACTTTCTTAACATTTTCCATCACTTCCTGTTTCTTCCTTACCAACTTCACTTATTCTTTCTTAACCAAAGCCAGGACCACTCTTTCCTGCTGTCTTTTCAACTTCTCTAGACATGCTTTCTCTCTCTTGCCGCCGCTTTGTAATTTTCTTATCAAGGTGTCCATCTCAGAACACAGTGCTGAATCAAATGTCCCCTCCTTTGGCCATCTTGCAATCATATCTTTGGTCCTCTTTTGCCATTTATTTGAGATCTTATTTATGAGTTCTGCACACAACGGATGCTTTAGCACTAAAGTCTCCACCGGAGAGGCTGCCATCATGCTGTAGCCTATGTCACCACTTAGATATTTATTTTTTATTTTATGCCTGTGTACTTACTTAATGGCTAAATTTACTTACAACAATATACACTCTTTTAGAATCACAGAAGTATCCACCTCCACTTACCAAGGCTCATCAATGATAATCACTCCTGAATCTACACCACTTCCCTATTTTCAAATTAACACTTGGTAAAAAGCATAGTGCTTTTATGCACCGTGAACACTTTTATCAGTAAGTGTGTAATGCCACAATATTAATATGGGGTTCATACACATTCACCACTCCACACTATTTATTTATTTATTTATTCATTCAGAGCTTTATCCCTCTTTTCCTAGAAAATTGGGCTTATTCTTTTCATACTTGTCCCCCTGCTAAAAGGGCTCATTGTTCCACTCACACGTGTCCCTTTATTGATTAATATTTATCTATTTAATTATTAGGCTAGCTATTACTTTAATAGGGCTCATTCAGACACACGTCTCTGGTCTAGCAGCAAGCTGCCCCCCCTCTGAGGGTTGCACACACAATTCCCTCGGGAGGTCCAGCCTGCTCACAGCACACAGAGCTTATGGTTCTCATTCAACCAATTCTCTCTCTCACTCACACACACTAGGCAAACACAGAGCTCTGACACACTCAGACAGAAACAAATAGACACAAAACATCACTTAGACACAAACAATTGCAATTGCGTTCAACTTAAATCAACTTAATGGCACAAATCGTGCTCCCCATACGAAGAGATATTAATTACCCCTGTCCCTCATATCAATAAAACATAAGGGGTGATTTCTTATGATGTACAGTTGTACATTCCACATACGAAGAGATATTAATTATCACACCACCCAACTCATACCATATAACATTTACGGTGGCTACAAAAATTGCTTATGACATACAACAGTACGTTCCTCATACAACGGGTATTTTTTATTAATTGCTGGGTAACCTTACACAAGCAATATAACTAATTAAGCGCAATTCCTTATTAATTTGCTGTACCACCCATGCCATCCAATCAAGGCCCACTTGACAATGAGTACAAATTAATACCGAGATTATCTACCTTTTTCCTGTCCTGTTATCTAATCAAAGCCCACTTAACAAAACAAATAGACACTCAAATGCGCTTCCTCATACCGTCTGTTACTGTTGCCATCAATCAATGCCCACTTGACAACACCCAGACCAATGCAATGCTTATCTTCTCAATTCACTATCAGTACAACTGTTAGTAATCTGATGCATGCATTCTCTTCTGGAAACAAAGCCCATTTTAAATTACTTGAGTTGGAGAGGCCTTTATTAGGAGTCCTTACCACCATGGGTGATCCTCAGCCAACAACACAACCTAAGTATATAAGCAAAAGTTGCTTACCTTTGTAAGTGGCCACCTGGTTGTGTTGCTGACCAAGGAAGCCCACGTCGGTCAGTCACCTTTGCCCTTTTTCCACCCTGCTCGCAGCGCCATTATGTTGTGGAAAAATACTCAGAGTCGGGCTTTGCTTACAGAAGATTACGACCTTTATTATCAAACAACAAGGCCGGAGCTGTGTCCGTGGAGCAACTGAATTCTCTTGCTGTGTGCTATAGTACATATGCAGCGCCTGCCCCTCCTCTCTGCAACATCTGGGTTTCATTAAAGGGCCGTCTTTAGCCCCCCCAATGTAAAGCTCGGGTTTCCTATATGCAATGCACACAAAGAAGCCTATGTCCCAGCTTGCACACACATCCACGATTATATACTGATAAGGTATCTTCTAGCCCCCCAAAAGTAAGTAAAATCAAATGAAATCAAATAAAAAATTCTCCCATACTGTCTGCAGCCGTTAGCATTAGCGCCGTTAGCATTAGCGCCGTTAGCATTAGCATTGCTAGCGTCTTTAGCTGCAGCCTCGAAGCGAGCGTAAAATGTGTTCAGCTCGTCTGCCAGAGTCGCGTCCGCGTTCGTCATACCGGATGTTGGTGCTTTGTAGTCCGTTATTGTTCTCAGTCCCTGCCACAGGCTCCTAGAGTCACTCTGTTGAAGCTGTGACTCTAGTTTTCTCCCGTAGCGCTGCTTCGCCTCTTTCACCGCCTTCCGGACGTTATATGACGCAGCCTTGTACGGTTCCATGTCCCCCGACGCAAGTCCCGTGTTGTAGGCAGCGGTGCGAGATCTCAGAGTGTCGCGGATGGTTTTATCCACCCACGGCTTCTGGTTGGGAAACGTTCTGATAGTCTTTTTCTCCACCGTATCGTCCACTAGCTTCCCAATAAATCCCACAACCGCTTCGGTAAACACGCTGACGTCATCATCGGAGCTGTTTCTGAACATGTCCCAGTCTGCGTCATCGAGTGCGTCCTGTAACGCGGCCACCGATTGGTCCGTCCAGCGCGCGCCCTCCCTCTGAGCCGGCACTTCCTGTTTCAGCCTTTGTTTATATTTTGGCATGAGGAAAATGGCGGCGTGGTCGGATTTACCAAACGCTGGACAAGATTGTGCCTTGTAACCGTCTTTGACCGTGGTATAACAGTGGTCCAGTGTCCTTTCGCCCCTGGTGGGGCAGGTGATGTGCTGATAAAAGTTCGGCGCTGCGCGTTTGAGGTTGGCACTATTAAAATCCCCCGCCACAATGAGCGCAGCGTCCCGGTGTTGTGTCTGGTGCTGTGTGAGCGCCTCATGCAGCTCGCATAAGGCAGTTTCAGTGTCCGCTTGTGGAGGTATGTAAACGGCGCTGATTATGACCGATGTGAACTCCCGTGGAAGATAAAAAGGACGACACATGATGGACAGTAGTTCCAGGTTTGGTGTGCAGGAGCGTGTAAGAGGAACAACGCTCGCGCTGTTGCACCAGCTGTTGTTCACCATTAAGCACACGCCGCCTCCCCTTGACTTCCCCGAGTCCCGCGTCCTGTCCATGCGGTGAACCGAGAAGAACTCGGCCGGCTGTATGGCGTGGTCTGGCACCGCTGGGTTCAGCCATGTCTCGGTGAAGCAGAGGAGATTGCAGTCCCGAATGTCTCTCTGGAACTTTATCCTGGCCCTGAGGTCATCCAGTTTGTTCTCCAGTGACTGGACGTTGGCGAGCAGGATGCTAGGCAGAGGTGTGCGGTGTGCACGGGCTCGGAGCCGGTTCCTCACGCCAGCTCGTTTCCCTCGGGTCCGTCGCTTCGCGTCGCGTCCATTGTTCTCCCTCAGGATCTCACTCGGCCAGCTCGGATCCGGAGTTAAAACCGTCGAATTGTGAGTACATTGTATACCAATAGAAACAAGAGTGTCTCTATCATACCTAATGTACTCAATGGTGGTGATTTTGCCGATTTTAAAACACTGAAAACTAACTTAAAAAACAAAAACAAAGAAAAGGTGGTCGGAGCAGTCGTGACGGCAGCCGACCTCACCGGCGCCATCTTGAATTCTTACAAGAATTACAGCAAACTATCTCACTAAATTGAGTTAAAGTTCACAATAAGAAAGGATTATAACTGGCACTACAGTAGCTCTGTCATATGCATAACAATAACATCTTATTAGAATTTAACACAGTAGTCTAAATACAGAGCCAATAGATACTGTACAACTCTGACTGAGCACTTTATGCTGATGTCAATTGCATTCCCTTTAAAGTCTAATCTTTTTACCTTGCTTATTTCCACAAGATATGCATCAATAAAGTCACGCAGGTTCTCACTGTCGAGTGTTTTCTTGTGATCCTCCATCACCTCACGGATGAACCCTATTAAAGCCTTGGCATTCTGTTGGACCTTCTGATGTGGACCAGGGAAGTGTTTTATGAAGGGGATCAAGTTGAAAATCTACTATGAAAAAGAATAAACATTCTATATTTACAGATGATTTCTGAAACTTTAAAATACTGATGTCTTGCAATTTATCAAAGCAGATATTAACAATTATTCAATAAATCTTTTTCTTCTTTCTTGAACCAGAAAATTTTACCCTGCCACACCCACATACTGTACAGTAAATGTCACGTTTATAATCTGTTTATATGATTTTTTTTTCATGAACTCCTGTGAATGAGCTTTTACTGTACCATACAAAGAAGTTATGTAATTTAAGTGCATTTATGTAAATCTGTAGATTATGTAGATTTATAGCTGAACTACAGTCAAAGCTGATATTTTTGATTTTTCTGACCAAAGAAAATCCAGAATTCAGCAGTGAGATCGACAGATAGATAGATAGATAGATAGATAGATAGATAGATAGATAGATACTTTTTGATCTCAAAGGAAATTTCAGATGAGTAATAATTAATTCTTTAACACGCATTAACATTACCAATCCCACAGCTGAGCCCGAGAGCCGAATGTTTTCATTGAGGATTTCCAGGAGCTTAGCGAAGCGTGTGTCTTCATAATCAAAGCGATCTCCAAAGATGATGGAGCAAATGATGTTGGAGACAGCATTCATTATGGGGTGCATGGGGTCAAGAGCTTTTCCTAAAGGGAGAAAAATGAAGTGTCAGTACAAAATCTGACCAACTATCTCTTGTCAGCCATACAAAAAAAATCCGATTAGCCCTTTGTCTACATGGCTGACCTTCATGTTTGAGCATTTCTGTGATCAGACAGCGGGCTTCCTCTGCCACTCGCTCCTTCACCGATTTTTTCCCCAGGCCGAAGTTCCTTAGTGTGTGGAGAGCAAAACGCCGCTGCTGCTTCCATGCATGGCCGTACGTGACAGCAAGAATACCTAATTATAGATCCATCATTATTAAATACAATTGTGGTGAGAGAGAGTTTTGCACTTCCCTCCAGATTACAACAAACCTCACCATTCTGCCACACAATGATCAGCAATAACATTAAAAACCACCTGCCTAAAATTGTGCAGGTCACTCTTGTGCTGCCAAAACACCTCTGATGCTGTGCTGTGGTTTCTGGTGCCAGGAATTTGGTCCTGTAAATTGTGAGGTGGAGTCTCCATGGATCAGTCTTGCTGATAGAGACCACAGCTACAGTATCTAGGACCACAATTACCATGTGTACCTGATCGGCAACAATGTTTAGGTAGGTGGTAAATGTCAAGGTAATATTCATGCACCCAAGCAGAACTCAGTTGAACAGTTCTGATGTCCACATGCCCATTGTATGTGCTTTTGGTGGAGAACACAGATCAACATGGGCACCCCGACAAATCTGCAGCTATGCAAAGCCATTCTCAACAAACTACCTTGCACTGTGTGTTCTGACTCCTTTCTATCAGAACCAACATTCTAACTTTTTAGAGGTGCGACATTCAGTCTCTAGATGAGTTAATGAGCCCAGGGAACTCATGATAGTGCCACTGGATTAATGTTCTCTTTCCTTGGAGTACATTGGTAGGTACTAAACACTGCATACCAGCAACACCCCTGAAGACCTGCAGTTTTGGAGATGCTCTGGCCCAACTGCTCAGATCCTAATGATTGACCATTTTTTTCTGAAACACATCAGGTTCTTCACTGCCTAATATATTGCACCTCTAGACATGGTGCACTAAATGAGAGAATAGATTTTATAATATATTATACACTTCACCTATCAGTCATTTTAATGTTATGGCTGATTGATGTTTATTATGTATGTATTTTAAGAGCATATGTCCAGAATTTTCTCACATGCCCTACATGTAATAAAAAAATATGTTTGGAAATAAATTCACGTTGTTGAAATACAAGTAATTAATAGTTTGTAACGATGCGGGTCTTGTGAGCGACAGATTCAGAAGGAAATGCACCACGCTGTTCTAAACAGGCAGATTTATGGTCACCCCCATGTTGCTAGGCGATGGTGCCATGGGGCAATTAACAGAGATGCCCCACACCTGACCGTGTGTTTGTTTACGCCCCTGGAAACCAGCATGCGATGTCTACAGAGAGAACATTGCTCCAGTACTAGAGCCAAAGAATAAGATAAGCTCATGAAGAAAAGACAAAGGCAAAGACAAAGAAAAGCCGATGGCAAGCGCCCTCAACAATAGAGAGTATCTGTCGACACGAAAAGCATGCTCGCAAAGTAAACGTTCAACACACTCGGCCCGCGACCAGCACTAGGACCCGGAAGTAATGTGGTCGCAAACCAGGAAGCATAAAACAAGTAAACAAACCACAACACATCGCTCAGTCATTGAGTTCGCCCATGCCATTTCGGAATCGTTCGTCAAATCGTGAGTACTCACTTTCTTGGCTTTGCTTTTGGATTGAGTGTGTTTATAGGACTCGGGTTAGATTGTGTCTTTCCCTTGCTCCCCTATCGTGAGAGTCCTTAGACTAAATAGCGTGATTATCCTGCCTATTCGTGTTCTTCCACGTTTGGTTTTACCATTCACGCAACAAAGGGCTAACTGCTAAAGCTAAGTCTTCTGGTCACATAAGGTTAGTTCTGACAAAAAGAAAACATACAAAAGAAAATCTAATCTAATAAAATAATCTGTAGGAGACAATAGAGAGACTTTCTTTCAGTTACTACTTCTAGCTTTGTTTTTTGAGTTTTGTTACCAGTTATTATTTCAGTTTCTTTAAATTCCAGTTAATAAAACCACATTATCTCTGAATGAGAAGGTCTTCCCCACAGTGCATGAACACATTTCACATCAAACATCATAAATATCATATCAAAAATAAATAAATAAAACTAAAAAATAATCATTTGTCAGAGATGTTTCATGTTAAAATAAACCTACATTTAAAAATAGTTCAGAAACTCATACCAACAAAATATAAGTATCTGTAAAATCTGTAAAAAAAATAAATAAATCACTGAAAGGTCTCCTGAAAGGATAGTACGTGTATGATTTCAGTGTCAAATCAAAATGTTAATAATTGTAAATTAAAGTATAATATATGTTTAACAAAATCAAGTAATTTACCAAATGACAATAAATAAATGAATTTACCAAATATTCTATATTTTCTGCTATTAAGTTACAAACACAAATTAAACATGAAACATTTACATTGTACTACAGCACAAAAAATAAATTACAAATCTAACAGCAGTACTGACCATAGCCGTTGGTCACCCAGTCTATTAACGGTATGTATGGTCTCCCGGAGAACACGGTGCCATTCTGGACAAACGCCTCCTTCACCATCTTGATGTTATTCAGTACGATTAGTGGTCTTTTGCCCACATACACGCAGCACAGGTCACCATACTGCAACGTCTGCATTGGCAACAAATAACATTAATTTACAATACTAAATAAAATATCAGATTTAATATTTCCCTGTGGGATGTTCAACACTTGGGATAAATATAAGGCTCAATCATTTCCTTCTCTCCTCTCTCTTTCTCTCTTTAAGCTGGCATGGTGGCTTAGTGCTTAGCACTGTTGCCTTGCACCTTCAGAGGTTTAACCCCAGGTTCAACTCCTGCCTCAGGGTCTGTGTGATTGGAGTTTGCATGTTCTCGCCATGCTTGGTCGGTTTCCCCTGGCTTCTCCAGTTTCCTCCCATAGTCCAATAATGTGTGGATTAGGCTAATTGGCGTTTCCCAAATTTCCCTTAGTGTGTGAATGAGTGTGCGAGTGTTTGTGTGTTCTCTGTGATGGATTGGCATCCCATCCAGGTTGTACCCTGCCTCGTGCCTGGGAAAGGCTCCAGGCCCCCAGTGACACTGTATACAGGATAAAACAGTGAAAGTGAGTGAATGATATAATTTTCACTGCATGAAAAGAGGTATATCTGTACTAGGAAACTCCTGTATACACCACTGATTTCCAGAAATATCTACCACTGAGTGTATACATCAAATTTCACCAAGCTAGGATACTTCCGGATTGATACCAATTCTGATGTATCTTGCTGAGGAATCCTTCCATGGTACAGCCATTTGTTGCCATGGCAAATAATCCACTCAAGGATTTTGTCAGGAGACATTCACACCTCAAGCCCCATTTGTATTTTACACCTTTTCCCAACTCTGCTCTTCCCTATTGGTTTCTTATCTCAACATTGATTGGTTGTTTTTAAAAAAAAAAAAAAAAAACACTCCCAAAACTCTGACATCTATTGGGACATTACCCAATCACTACGTTTTATTTAGCCCAACCCAAGCCCTCATAACTTAGTGACTTGATTGGTTATTGGGCAGCTATGTAGATAGGCCCTATCCACCCCCCCCCCCCCCACAATACTATCTATCACCCACATCCTTAAAAAAATGACAGTAGAATTTATTTATATTTTATTTATTAAAATCAAACCAAACACTAATAAATATACAAAGCAAAATAAGAATAAGGGGAAAAAACAAAAGAATTAAAAAATGAAAAAATGTGCATTAAATTGCACAATAAGGTGGAATTAAATTAAAAGCAATACTAAAAGAAACATGCACCAGTGCTTGTTAGATATCCAAAATAAATGTCCTTCTAGCTCGGGCCCATTAGATATTACACGCTGACGGCACGCAATGGCATCCTCCTCATCGGACATCAGTTCCAGTATTGCAGTCTGCCACAGTTCTTTCTCTGCATCTGTTTGAACGACTTTATACCTCCAGCAACTGCAAAACACACCATACATTAACCCCTAAAAACACTCAGAGATATACCGAACTTAATACATAGATGAATTTGTACACTTACTCATCTTTCTCAGTTTTTATCCCCTGTCTTAATGGAGTCTCTTAGCTGAGACTATCCTGGCTGAGACAAAGAGTATTTCCTCTGCAATGTCTCATAGTCCTGTAACATGCTGGATAAAAAAAAAAAAACAGATAAGTGATGGAACCAATTCAAATTATTAGAGGGACAAAAATAAAGGGACATGAAAATAATTACAATAATAATTTCTGATTACCCTTTATACACTCAGGGTCTGCATCTGCAAAAGTGATCTTTAATTCCTCCTGCAGATAGAGTATGTCATCACTGTCTGATCATGAAGTAAACTTATTCTGTGTGGAAAGAGAGTAGTTAATTAATTACTGTAACGGTTAACCTCTAGATGGCGCCAGAGCGCCATTTGTATTTATGTTGGATTCTTGAGTTGTAGTTTGTTTTGAGTTAAGTTTCACTTCATTTCCCAGTTTGCACCTCGGTCAGGTGACGTAGAAGCTCACCTGAACCGAGGGAAGTTAATTTGATTGTGTTTTGTTTAGGTCTTTAAATAGCCTGGCTGAACTCCAGTCAGGCGTCTAGCAACCGTTACAGAAAATCTAGTTTGTGTTGGAGGGTTATGTTTATGTTTATGTTTATTTTGGAAAATAAAAGGACTTTGTTAACTGTCAGCTCGCCTCTGCACTCATGCCTCGCAAACACGGCCGACACAGACACAGTAAAGGGAAGATTCATGACAGATTGCTAGACCAACCAAGAGGCATGGCGGAGGATCCCCTCCTAAGGAGTTACTTAGGAGGAGAAATCATCATCTCTAACGAGCTGGCGGAACTGCTGCGGGCTAGCGAGGAGCCCGGCGAAGTAGAAGTTTGGCAAGGGTGGAGAAACATTGAGCACAGCGAGCCAGCGAGCTCATGGGAGGACAGCATGACAGCTAGAGGGAGACTGGCAAGGCGAAGCTGGGAAGGCTGCGGACCCGTCGTCCGGCGCACACCGCCGCGAGGTGTGGCAGCCGAGGGAGAGACGGGAGGATTCTGCAGGCAGTGGGCGGAACGCAACGAGGAGTGCATTCATGACCTGCGCGAGCAGGTGCTGCAGCTCCAACTGCAGTTCGTCCAGGTTCGGGAGAACCAAGCTGTAGTCCCGGAAGCGATCTCTCTCTTGAATCTGGACGAGGCACTCCTCCCACGGCCACTGACTGAAGGTGGCGCGGACAGCACACCGGAGTTGAGCCTGGAGGACTGGACGCCGCTGCAGCACGGCGACGAGACAGACGTCTACAGGCAGTGGGCGGAGTCCAACCAGGAGCGCATTCGTGACCTGCGTGAGCAGGTGCTGCAGCTCCAACTGCAGTTCGTCCAGGTTCGGGAGAACCAGTCTGTAGCCTCGGAAGCGATCCCCCTCCCGGGTCTGGACGATGCGCTCACCCCCCGGCCACTGCCTGAGTCTGTCGAGGAGGAAGACGTCGCGCCGTGTCTGCACGGAGAGGAGAGCGCCGTGCACGCTCCAACGCTGCAGGAGAGCGCCGTGCACGCTCCAAAGCTGCAGGTGAGCGCCGTGCACGCTCCAGCGCTACAGGCGAGCTCCGTGCACGCTCCAACGCTGCAGGAGAGCGCCGTGCACACTCCAAAGCTGCAGGTGAGCGCCGTGCACGCTCCAGCGCTGCAGGCGAGCTCCGTGCACGCTCCAACGCTGCAGGAGAGCGCCGTGCACGCTCCAACGCTGCAGGAGAGCGCCGTGCACGCTCCAACGCTGCAGTCGAGCGCCGTGCACGCTCCAACGCCGCTGTTGAGCACGATGCCCGCTCCCACGCTGCAGTCGAGCGCAGTGCACGCTCCAACGCTGCAGGCGAGCGCCGTGCACGCTCCAACGATGCAGTCGAGCGCCGTGCACGCTCCCACGCTGCAGTCGAGCGCCGTGCACGCTCCAACGCTGCAGTCGAGCGCCGTGCACGCTCCAACGCTGCAGTCGAGCGCCGTGCACGCTCCAACGCTGCAGTCGAGCGCCGTGCACGCTCCAACGCTGCAGTCGAGCGCAGTGCACGCTCCAACGCTGCAGTCGAGCGCAGTGCACGCTCCCACGCTGCAGTCGAGCGCCGTGCACGCTCCAACGCTGCAGTCGAGCGCCGTGCACGCTCCAACGCTGCAGCCGAGCGCCGTGCACGCTCCAACGCTACAGTCGAGCGCCGTGCACGCTCCAACGCTGCAGTCGAGCGCAGTGCACGCCCCAACGCTGCAGGCGAGCGCCGTGCACGCTCCAACGCCGCTGTTGAGCACGATGCAGGCTCCTACGCCACTTCCCGGTTTTGAAGGTAGCGAGCTAGCATGCCAGCAGCCGCTGTCCCACGCACCTGTTCTGCCGCCGCTTCCTGGCGTGGAGGACGACGTGGAACTGTCGAACGCACTGCACACTCCCGAGCTGTCGTCGAGCGCACTGCACGCTCCAGAGCCGTCGTCGAAGGCACTGCACGCTCCAACGCCACTGTTGAGCACGAGGCACGCTCCTATGCCACTTCCCGGTTTTGAAGATAGCGAGCTAGCATGCAAGCAGCCGCTGTCCCACACACCTTTTCTGCCGCCGCCTCCCGGCTTGGAGGACGACGTGGAACTGTCAAACACACTGCACACTCCAGAGCCGTCGTCGAGCGCACTGCACGCTCCAGAGCCGCAGTCAAAGGCACTGCACGTCCCAGAGCCGTCGTCGAGCGCACTGCACGCTCCAGAACCGTCATCGAAGGCCATGCACGCTCCAGAGCCGTCGTCGAGCGCACTGTACGCTCCAACGCCGCTATCGAGCGCCGAGTACGCTCCGACGCCGCAGACGAGCGCACTGCACGCTCCCACGCCGCAGACAAGCGCCCTGCACGCTCCCACGCCACAGTCGAGCGCACTGCACGCTCCCACGCTGCAGTCGAACGCACTGCACGCTCCCACGCCGCATTCGAGCGCACTGCACGCTACCACGCCACCGTCGAGCGCCCTGCACGCTCCCACGCCGCAGACGAGCGCACGGCACGCTCCCAAGCCACCGTTGAGCGCGCTGCACGCTCCCACGCCGCAGTCGAGCGCACTGCACGCACCCACGCCGCAGTCGAGCGCACTGCACGCACCCACGCCGCAGTCGAGCGCACTGCACGCTCCCACGCTACAGTCGAGCGCGCTGCACGCTCCCACGCCGCAGTCGAGCGCACTGCACGCTCCCACGCTACAGTCGAGCGCGCTGCACGCTCCCACGCCGCAGTCGAGCGCACTGCACGCACCCACGCCGCAGTCGAGCGCCCTGCACGCTCCCACGCTGCCGTCGAGCGCACTGCACGCTCCCACGCCGCAGCCGAGTGCACTGCACGCTCCCACGCCGCCGGCGAGCGCAGGGCACGCTCTAATGTTACTGGTGAACTATGCAAAAGCTCTAACATCGTCGTCGAGCGCAGTGCACGCTCCAACGCCGCTGTTGAGCTCTGCCCAAGCCCCAACGTCGTCGTCGAGCGCCGTGCCCGCTCCAACGCCGTCGTCGAGCGCAGTGTCCACTCCCACGCCGCCGTCGAGCGCAGGGCACGCTCTAACGCCACTGGGGAACTATGCAAAAGCTCCAACATTGTCGTCGAGCGCAGTGCACGCTCCAACGCCGCTGTTGAGCTCTACCCAAGCCCCTACGTTGTTGTCGAGCGCCGCGGCCGCTCCAACGCCGTCGTCGAGCGCAGTGTCCGCTCCCACGCCGTCGTCGAGCGCAGGGATGCCTGCGTCGAGCGCAGTAACCGCTCCAACGCCGTCGTCCAGCGCAAGGTCCGCTCCCACGCCGTCGTCGAGCGCAGGGATGCCTGCGTCGAGCGCAGTGACCGCTCCCACGCCGTCTACGAGCGCAGTGACCGCTCCCACGCCGTCTACGAGCGCAGTGACCGCTCCCACGGCGTCTACGAGCGCAGTGACCGCTCCCTCGCCGTCTACGAGTGCAGTGACCGCTCCCTCGCCGTCTACGAGCGCAGTGACCGCTCCCACGCCGTCTACGAGCGCAGTGACCGCTCCCACGCCGTCTACGAGCGCAGTGACCGCTCCCACGCCGTCTACGAGCGCAGTGACCGCTCCCACGCCCTCTACGAGCGCAGTGACCGCTCCCACGCCGTCTACGAGCGCAGTGACCGCTCCCACGCCGTCTACGAGCGCAGTGACCGCTCCAACGCCTGCGTCGAGCGCAGTGACCGCTCCAACGCCTGCGTCGAGCGCAGTGACCGCTCCAACGCCTGCGTCGAGCGCAGTGACCGCTCCAACGCCTGCGCCGAGCGCAGTGACCGCTCCAACGCCTGCGCCGAGCGCTTCTCCAGCTCAGCAGCAGCCAAGCACGCTTCCAGCTCAGCAGCAGCCGAGCGCTTCTCCAGCTCAGCAGCCGCCGAGCGCTTCTCCAGTTCAGCAGCCGCCGAGCACGCTTCCAGCTCAGCAGCAGCCGAGCACTTCTCCAGCACTGCAGCCGCCGAGCACTTCTCCAGCACTGCAGCCGCCGAGCACTTCTCCAGCACTGCAGCCGCCGAGCACTTCTCCAGCTCTGCAGCAGCCAAGCACGCTTCCAGCTCAGCAGCAGCCGAGCGCTTCTCCAGCTCAGCAGCCGCCGAGCGCTTCTCCAGTTCAGCAGCCGCCGAGCACGCTTCCAGCTCAGCAGCAGCCGAGCACTTCTCCAGCACTGCAGCCGCCGAGCACTTCTCCAGCACTGCAGCCGCCGAGCACTTCTCCAGCACGGCAGCCGCCGAGCACTTCTCCAGCTCTGCAGCCGCCGAGCGCTTCTTCAGCTCTGCAGCCGCCGAGCCCGCTTCCAGCTCTGCAGCAGCCGAGCACGCTTCCAGCCCAGCAGCCGCAGAGCATGCCTCCAGCCCCGTCACCCAGCCTCCTGGATAGGAGGCTAAAGGTAGAACATTGGGTTGGGTGTCCGGGGCCTCCGGTGATGCTCCGGAGGAGCATTTGTGGGAGGGGGGGTAATGTAACGGTTAACCTCTAGATGGCGCCAGAGCGCCATTTGTATTCATGTTGGATTCTTGAGTTGTAGTTTGTTTTGAGTTAAGTTTCACTTCATTTCCCAGTTTGCACCTCGGTCAGGTGACGTAGAAGCTCACCTGAACCGAGGGAAGTTAATTTGATTTTGTTTTGTTTAGGTCTTTAAATAGCCTGGCTGAACTCCAGTCAGGCGTCTAGCAACCGTTACAGAAAATCTAGTTTGTGTTGGAGGGTTATGTTTATGTTTATGTTTATTTTGGAAAATAAAAGGACTTTGTTAACTGTCAGCTCGCCTCTGCACTCATGCCTCGCAAACACGGCCGACACAGACACAGTAAAGGGAAGATTCATGACAATTACATTTAAAATGATTATGTAAAACCCCATACATAGCATGTAAAGAAACAACATTCTTACCCAGTTTGTGGATCGTATTTATGTGGGTTGTTTTCTGAATTATGGAGGCTCCTTACAGCTTCCTGTAATGTTGAATTAAAAACGCTTCAATACATACATTTGTAAACAACATTGTATAATTCAGACATGACAAACTTTTAAATATGCTGGACACCTACAACAACACAGGTAACAAAAAGTAGATGTGTAGCCAAATGCTTAGCCTAATTTAGCAAGGTATAATTTACTACTGTATTGTCAGGTAATATAATGGTCAACTTACCGCAATGCCCACGTTATGAGCCCTCTTAGCTCATTTATGCACATGGCTTGACTCTTCCTGCGGTCTTCTCTCATCAAACTTGCGCTCAAATGCATCAAGATGCTGAATGGGCATTTGATCTGGCAACCCTTGTACAAGGACGCTGAGACGCTGCTTTTTTTCCGAGCTCCGCCATACTGACCTATTTTTTTACTATTTCGTCCCCTTACGAAGAGTGTACATAAAACGGATAAGTATCTTATAATATATTTACTTGAAACGCGTGTTATATCGTTAAGTTTTAATTGTTTTGCAGCACACTGCTTTTAGCCAGCATTAGCATCGCTAGCCCGTTAGCCCGGCTATCACGTTTGTTTGTAAAGTTTGATTACGCTTCTTCACACCGATTATTTTCCGTGTTTAGACACCATGTCGGTTGTGACTCTGCCTCTGAGTGCAGGTGAGGAGACATTGGAGCTGCACTCGGTGGATTTGGAGTTGGAGGCCATGGAGAAGCTGATCCGTGAGCTACAGGTGCAGCTGGCCCGGCTACAGCAGCGGAAAGCCATGCTGGAATCGTCGCGGACCGACGCTCACCTGTCCCAGGTAAATTCTCGGCGTGAGAATTCTCCTACAACCTCAACCCCGCGTGTTTCTCTGCCCAGGTCCAACACACCAAGGACGCAGCCCGCCCAGTTTTCCTACACCCTGGCGCCGGGATACCACGGACCCTGGATACAGCAGCAGCGGAAGAAGCACGCCAAGCCCCGGGCGAGGACCTCTCCCCCTCCGCCACCACCCATCTTCGACATTTCGACCCGAAACCGCTTCGCTCCTCTCCGTGAGACGGCACACGACGTCCTGGTCATCGGAGACTCCATCGTCCGGCACGTGCGTGCTACCACGGCTAAATGTAAGGTGCACACACGCTGTTTACCTGGTGCACGTGTTCTTGATGTTGCTGCACAGGTGCCTGCTGCCCTGAGGAAGAACATTGGAGCTGTGGTCCTTCATGCCGGCACGAACGACACCAGGCTGAGGCAGACGGAGATCCTAAAGAAGGACTTCAGGAGCCTGGTCGAGAAGGTCCGCAGCACATCACCCACGACAAGGATCATCGTATCTGGACCGCTTCCCACATTTCAGCGAGGAATCGAGAAGTTCATTTTTTATTTGCCTTTAATGAATGGTTACAATCTTGGTGTCGACAACAGAAATTACGCTTTGTTGATAACTGGAATGTTTTCTGGGAGCGTCCTAGGCTCTATCACACCGATGGCCTACACCCTAGCAGAGCTGGAGCAGCGGTCCTCTCTGACAACATCTCCAGGACACTACGAACCATCTAACTGGCGGTAAGTCATACTGTAGATTCCAAACATATTAGCCACATCACAACTCACCGTAGTGATAGACGCACACACATAGCTTGTCCTATAGAAACTGTGTCTGTTCCCCGAATAGTGAGAAAAAAGAATAAATTTGTTAAATTTGCCCGAAAAAATCTGATAACCATAAAACCAGAAAAAGGCAAAATAAGTAGTCAAAATCCACCTCTAAAGTTTGGACTACTCAACATTAGATCCCTTGCGCCTAAAGCACTTATTGTTAATAAAATTATCTCAGATTATTGCGTTGACGCACTCTGTCTCACCGAAACCTGGCTTAAACCAAATGAATCTTTTGGTCTGAATGAGTCTACTCCGTCAGGATATTTCTATAAGCACGAGCCCCGTCTAATTGGTCGCGGTGGTGGTGTCGCCACTATCTACAATGATGTACTCACTGTTACCCAGAAAATAAGGCCCAGGTTTAATTCATTTGAAGTGCTTATCATTAATGTTGCACTCAATGAAATACGTAATAAACCCTTGCTATATTTTACCCTGGCCACCGTGTACAGAGCCCCGGGGCCATATGGTGATTTTCTTAAAGAATTTGGACATCTGCTATCAGACCTATTGGTTAACTCTGACAAAGTGTTGATAGTAGGAGATTTTAACATTCATGTAGATGATGCTAACGACGCTTTAGCACTCACATTTATGGATTTACTAAATTCCTTTGGGGTTAAACAAAATATAATTGGAGCAACTCACCGCTTTAATCATACGCTAGATTTAATTATATCCCATGGTATAGATGTCTCTAATATAGAGATCATACCTCAAAGTGATGATATCACAGATCATCACCTCCTGACATATACTCTACCCGTAGAACAGATTAGCTGTGTCTCCCCACATTATCAATCTGTTAGAAATATGAATCCCACTACTAAAGACAGATTCACAAGTAATCTACCGGATCTGTCCCAATTTCTTATTAGACCCCTAAATGCAGATGATCTAGATGAAGTGACTAGCAGCATGGGCACTATTTTTACCAGTACATTAGACACTGTTGCTCCCATCAGATTAAAAAAAGTCAGAGATAAAACACTTGCACCGTCTTACAACAGTCATACTCACGAACGAAAGAGAGCAACCCGTAACCTCGAGCGAAAATGGAGGAAAACTAAATTAGAAGTTTTTCGAATTGCGTATAAAGACAGTATGTGCAGCTATAGACAGGCTCTAAAAACTGCTAGGACTGAGCATCTTAGCCAACTGATAGCAAGAAACCAAAACAATCCCAGGTTCTTATTTAGTACAGTGGCTCGACTAACAAAACCTAAGATGCCCGCAGAGAGTATCCCATCACAGTTTAGAAGTGAAGACTTTATGGACTTCTTTAATGAAAAAATCAATAATATCAGGAAGAAAATAATGGAGGTTCAACCTCTAATAGTATCTCACGATCCAGTTCAGCCTATAGCTTCACATTTAGATTTTCACTGCTTTACAGGTATAGGACAGGAAGAGCTGTATAAACTTATCACCTCGGCTAAATCAACAACGTGCCTGTTAGACCCAATCCCAACCAGATTTTTAAAAGAAGTGATGCTTACGGTTGGAGAGCCACTTCTAAACATTATTAATTCTTCATTACATCTAGGTCACGTCCCTAAACCTTTCAAGTTAGCAGTTATTAAGCCGCTTCTTAAAAAATCTAATTTGGACACGAATGAAATAACAAATTACAGACCGATTTCAAACCTTCCGTTCATATCAAAAATACTAGAAAAAGTAGTATCAGCTCAAATTTGCACATTCTTGCAGGATAACAACATCCTTGAAGAATTTCAGTCAGGTTTCAGGCCCCATCATAGCACAGAAACTGCACTAGTTAAGATTACAAACGACTTGTTTTTAGCTTCAGACCAAGGCTTCATCTCATTGCTAGTCCTGCTCGATCTTAGTGCTGCATTCGACACTATAGATCATAATATTCTCATAGATCGCTTACAAAATTATATAGGTATTCAGGGACAGGCATTAAAATGGTTTAGATCTTACCTGTCTGATCGCTACCATTTTGTAGATCTACTGTAAATGGAGAACCGTCTGGTGTAATGCCAGTGAAATATGGGTTCCCTAGCAAGGCTACACTCGATGCTGCGTGAAAACGCTATGGGAACCAGTTTGTCGCGTTGCCGGTCGTTGAAGCATGCTGTGAAAACACGCCAAAGTTTTTGGCTATATATAACCTCGACAGGTGACGTCATCTGATTAGATGTAGGTGGAGGTTATAAAAACAGGTGAGCCGGCAACGACCTCAGATCATTTGTCTTCAGAGCCTAGTTGTGAAGCGTGCTTGTGATAAACCAGCAAAATAAGAAGGTGTTTAACTCACCGATTTGACGAGTTTAATCCCTCCGTGTGTGATAATCCATATCGGAGTGCGATCTCTACACTGCTTCGACTAGTGCTGCGCGCGCCGCGCATTCCGTGAGAAGCTACGAGCCGCCGCGCATTCCTGGCTTAAAACTCGTGCATCTGACACAGCTGCGGCAGACGGAGGTAAGAAAACTCCTTTCTTCCGCGTTGTCATCACGAGGATTTCTCTCTTTTTTGCCGGAGATGAAAATAGCCTTAAGCACTAAAACAAGCAGTAGATGGCAGCTTCTGTCGGGTGGCCGGGGGGCGGAGCCTCAATGACGCTCTCCCCCCCCCCCTCTCAGCTCTCTTCATATGAGTTAACCCTTTCATGGAGTAGGCTGTATTCATGCTGTGTTTTTCATGCCATCGACTTATTTGTTTATTTAAATATAGTCAATATGGAAACGCGGGATTGTATGATGACGCCCAGATAGCAGAGACGCTTCACAGGCTATCTCTCTCCTGGGACATCATCCTCCCTGGTAAGCTTATACTTCCTTTCTAGCTGTGTAGACTTTTATCTGCCCTAGAGGGAAAAGCTTTTCAGGCAGTGGGTCAGCTTGGTGCTCCACTGCACACAGGAGGTCAGACTGATTTAAAATATATATATATGTATATATATATATATATATATATATATATATATATATATATATATATATATTATATGTATGTATATATGTATGTATATATGTGTGTGTGTATAAAATAAAATAAATGGGGGTGGCCCCCCCAATAGGGAAAGGCACCCAGAATTCCTTTTTAACGAATATGTGTTCTCCCTGGCACCCCCAGGAGGTCGGTGTTTTGCTCCGCCACCACTGGTGTTCGGGCAACACCAGTCTCCAATAGGCTGTTAGTTCTTCGGTTTTTCCTGCCATGCTTCAGGATGGCGAACATCTAACATCCCCCCCCCCCCCCCGTTTAACCAAGCTGCCGAAACTTTTGCCCTTTTATGCGAAAGTGGCAGCATGGAAGCTACTGCCAAGTATATCTCCTTGGGTAATAAGCACTGGAGAGAGGAACTACAGGATTCAGTTCTCACTTCACCTTCTGTGTTTTCTATGGCGTGGCCTCCACTTCCATGAAACCAGAAAGTGCGCATCTGCTGACAGGCTGCCGGGGAAGGGGGCCATGGAACATGTTCCCCCACCAGACAGTGAGTCAGGCTACTACAGTCGGTATTCTTGGTTCCCAAGAGGAACGGGGGCTGCGTCCAATATTTCAGATTCTGCGGGCTCTCCCGCTACCTGAAAATCAATGAATACAGTTCAGTTCTTGACTGTAAAGGTGATTGCTCTCAACCCTACCAAGCGATTGTTTCTGACAATCGATTTAAGGACGCTTACTTTCATGCAGAAACATTGCCACAACACAGGGAGATCCTGAGGTTCGCTTTCGGGGGCGAAGCTTACCAGTATCGGGTCCTTCCATTGGTCTAGCTCACCCGCACACATACAAAATGCACGGATTTAGCCCTGGTTCTTATGGGAGTCCCAGGGCATCCGGTGGCTAGTGCTTCGACATCAGCATGTCATCCTAGCTCATCTCTGTTCTCAGGACTGGGACCCAACGCCACGAAAGCGTGCTCTTTCCTGTGCAGAGGACAACACATTGGGTGCCATATGGGATTTGGTCGTAAGCGGGCACAGCTGTCTCCCGCTCGTATCGAACCCATTCTCAACACCCTCAAGGAAAACAAGCTAGACCAGAAAGTGACCATCACTTTCAGACATCCTAGCTCTCATGGCAGCTGTATCCACGGTGACACCTTTGGACCTTCTGCACATGAGAGCATTCTAAGTTGTGGCTAAGAACCAGGGGATATCACTAGGGCCAATCCCCAATATGGGTTACGCGCCAGGTGCTTCGTACCCTTTCTACGTGGTTCAGACCCCGGTCTCTACTCTGGGTCCCACTCTAAGTTCATCTTGTCGTCGCTGAGGCTAACGACAGATGCTTCCCTCATAGGCTGGGGTGCGGTCTCTGATGACTGTCCAGCCCAATGGAGCTGGAGAGGCTATCTTTTCGCATGGCACAGCAATTGCCTCGAAATGATGGCTCTATTTCTGGCCCTAAAGCACTTCCTCCAGCAGTTGAGAGGCTGCCATGTCCTAGTGCGGGGGATAACACTATGGCAATCTCATATATTATCGCCAGGACGGACTGTGCTCGCGCCGCTAACAGCTAGCGCACCAGGTTCCTGTCCCTCAGAGCGATTTACTTTCCAGCATGGATGCGGGAGCAGTAGTACTGTCCAGTCTATCTCTGACACACGGGGAATGGTAACCCCACTCCGAAGTAGTCAGGGAGAGATTTTCATGTAGCAAGGCGGACCTCTTGCCTTCTAAGATATGCTTCGCCTTTTACTGCTCTTCAGATTTACGTCCACCACATCAGCTAGTGGCGTAGGTCAGAGCAGCTTCTACATGTTTTGGATGAGAGATGCTATTGCCCTCTCCTATGAGGCGCGTGGGTTCACTTCGCCTCTGGGAATCAGGGCTCTTTCAACCCTGGGGATTGCCTCATCTATTGCATTAGCAAGAGGAATTCCCCTGCAGCAAGTATATGCTAAGCAGGTAAACCCAGTCCACTGCCGAATTGTTTCAGTGCTGGAGTTTCCCTCCTCGGGTCTGTGCCCTAGTACTCTCAGGACGTACGTGACTGCATCCTCTCTCAACTATCTTCCGAAAGCTCCATAAACCCAACAGGCACCCTATTGCTCTTGAAGCCTTCTGTCCTCCGCGCTTACAGCTTCGGAGCAGGAGAGACTTCACTTGCTGTGTCCAGCTTGTGCTCTTCAGATCTACGTCCACCACATCAGCTAGTGGCGTAGGTCAGAGCAGTTTCTACATGTTCTGGATGAGACATGCTATTGCCCTCTCCTACAGTGGTTACAAAATCGGAGCGTCGTATGTAACGTCGCCGCCGCATTACGGGATGTGCATTTGCTGTGCATTTGCTGGCTTTTACCACTGAGTGGCGCTATATAACTACAGACTGACGCCTCATGCCTTAGTTCATTCTCTGCCTCAATAATACACGTAATAGCCGATAACATCAAGTGAAACACTGTAGTTGACCGAATTCATAATCACAGTACTATAATTACAGTACAAATGTAGAATTCAAATTAAATCAAATCTTATTAAGATCAAATTTAAGCACAATAAATATTAACACAGTGACCCTTTAGATTTTATCACGTGTAATTAGAAAAGAAGTGTGTAGGGTTTTATTTAAATATAAATTTCTAAACCAATAAGATCAAATAACACCAAGTTATTATTATAACAGGCTTACTTCGTCACTTATCAAAGACGTACGCTTGCTTTCAAAGAAGTCGAGTGGCTTATTAACGTCTCTGGTGTGCATTGTCTCTAAGTGGCCGCTTGGTGTAGCGGTTAGAACACTTGGTCAGTGATCTACAAAGCGTCGGTTCGAATCCCGAGTGATGTTTTAAAATTTTTTATTTTAAAACTAACTAAAATGTTTTAAGTGCGCTTAAGGTAGAGTCTTATAAAGTCTATGTAGACTTATATAGTTTTATTATATATTTTTTGCACATTAATCTGAGTCCTCATCTGTTAGATCTGTTTAGTTTTTTTTTTCCTGCCGGGACGAATGCGCGGTTCCATCCCTTTCCCGCCTATTCAGGGAGCCTACGGAGTGAGCGATTAACCATAGTCGAATCGATTGGTGTGCGTCCAACTCACGTTACTCGTGTGCTATTAATGCCGGCTGGTGATAATTAACGTTAATATGATCTCGGGCTTGCTCACGATGCTCAACATCTATAAAAATAGCAAAGTATTGTGTATAGAGTGATAAAAAAAAAACTATCTAACGCATGTTAGAAAACATAATTTCCTGCATTTTTTTTCTGCTTCAGGAGTCAGTCTGTTCTGAGACAGTGAGAGTAGAGGAAGTGGCAGATTCAGAACCAGGGAGGGAGCCGGAGACAGCAGAACAAAGAGATGATATTGCCAGCACCAGCACAGGGAGCACAGTTTTTAGTTTAGATCTCATGTTTACATTTTATTGTATGTTGATGGCTTGACTGTAAACAACATAAACAATGCAATAAATTTATAAAAATATATATTTATTGTCCCCCCTGCTGTTAAATGAAATTTGCGTTATTTTACGTTAATGTTACGTTATTACATTATTAACGTCGACAGAATAAAGTAAAGTTTTATTTCTGGAATTGATGCACGGGCTTCATCTTAGGCTTTTTTTTCTTTCGGTTCTTTCGTTTCTCAGCGCCGGACTGTTGATGTCTCTTTCCAGGACCAGGCATATCGTTCAATTATTATAATTCTTTTGGCCAAATACTGTAGGCAGCCGTAACAGAGGTGAGGGCGCGCGCGTCATCACGTGTGCTTAGCCGACTCTGCGTTCACCGTAGACTTCAATATAGACGTTTATATTTTTGTTTATTTGTATATGTATGTTATTAATATAAATTTTTTTGAGATTGTGTGTGTGCGTGCACGGAGAGTTTGTGTTGATAAGTGTATGTCGATAAGTTGATAAGTGTATCAGAAAGCATTAAAATGTTCATTTGAATTAAAATGACACACACACGTCTGTATATACAGTATATCAATTACATATATATCAATTTCATTAGTTCGTTCATTCTATTTGAAGCTTCGGATGTTTGTTTTTTTCTTGGTTTGGTTAGATTAGTTCTGAACTCGCTTCCGTGAAACTATCGCTAAAACAATGTGTGTAAAACAAGAGTGTCATAGTCCATTGTTAGTTTTAATGATTTGGCTGAAACTAATTATCACTACATAAGTACCCTAACACCATTGATCATGAGTCTCAGCTGAACCTAATTCTATACTTGTAACAGAAAATGTAGATGCAGATTCCAAATGTGTATTTATATAATAGATAGATAGATAGATGTGTGTGTGTGTGTGTGTGGGCTCTACGCAGGGGCAAGAGAGGGCACCGCACCCTTAAATGTCTGCACATGTTAATATATTCCTAAAATGTATATATTACAAGTTGATAAACTGATCTGCGGTAGCGGAAAAATCCGCTGAAAATGACAGGCTGCAGCGCGCACACACACACCTACACACGCGCACACACACACACACAGACACACCTCCCTTGAGCCCTGCGTCTGTCGGATTTCAGCGGTCACGGAAAGACTTTGAAGCAGTTTATATATGAATCTAAGCTTGAACTTATCAGCATTGTAAATATATAATACTTTTCAAATAAAATCGCTATTACTTTGACCCTGAAGTTTAGTTTAGCACACACAAAAAACAGAAAAGTCATTTCTGGTAAATCAACGGAATGTGTAGTTTATTTACAGTAATTCATTAAAAAATGAATATACATTGTACAGTACACGGTAAACACGGGAAAGATTACAAAATGAAAAAACAAACAGTGTCTACTTTATAAACAGCTTAGTATGTGCGTCGAGATGCTGAAATCCCTTGCATGTTTTTGCTTCCAAGTGGAGAGATATTTGACCGATAGCCTAGAACAAAAGATCTATAGGTGTGATCACAACCCCCTCCGACCGACCGTGCCATCAATCACTGACCACCTCAGAAGTTCCCTCCAATGTATGGCTGCAATACTTGTTTTGCAAGTATTTTTAACACCATTCAAAGGCTTACAAGTTCCATTCAACATATAATGATGTCTCCACATGTTAATATATTCCTAAAATTTATATATTACAAGTTGATAAACTGATCTGCGGTAGCGGAAAAATCCGCTGAAAAAAGCACAGGCTACAGCGCACTCGCGCACACACACAGAAACACACACACACACACACAGACACACCTCCCTTGAGCCCTCGGTAAACATCCAAGCACTGAGGCACGCAAATCCCCTGACCACAATAAGGTGGCAATCCCTCAGGGGGAAGATGAAAAATACAAATTAAATAAATAAAACAAAATAAAATATCCTTAATCCAGATTTTATCAATCAACGACATAATATTGATCTTAGCTGGATGGTCTAATTCTCAAAACCGTTTAACCTAAAGAAAAACTTAACACACTATAACTAGAATATTTACAAAACTGAAAGGTTGTCTTATGTATAATAAAAAAACCTCATAACTCAAAAAGATCATATTATGTTTTTATATATATATTTTTTTTATTTTTTTTTATAGTAACTGAACAGCTCTCTTCTCTCCAATCCACTCCTAAACCACAGTCTCCTATTTCTCTGTGCGTGCTCTGGAGACTGTGAATGAATACACGCAGCGGAGGTTTTGTAAACTGTAGAGATACAATAATTTTACTGCTGGAAAATCAGCATTTTATCTAATTTGAAATATAAACCTAATATTATCTGTTACTTAATATATTTTCTTTTGATGATGACCATAACAGCCTACTGCATTTCATTATTTATAATAACACAAAAACAATATTACAATATTTGATATTTTAATATAAACTCGGTATCATTATCCTCCTTGTGTATGTGTAAAAAACATTTGATTTGTTCTATTTTTTATTCTGATAGTGTGCTCAATTTGTTTCTAGTAATTTATATATTTAAATTCGGATGCCTTTTACTGTTACAAATTTAACTCTTTGCTGTACAAGCCCTTGTGTTGTTGTTTGTGCTGCTGTTCTTTAATAATACCAATAATCAGATACAAACAGTCTGTCTAAACGAAAATTAAGCAATGCTTCTTAACTCATCATTATGTGGATATTTTTCATGTTCGTTGGATAAAGTATGTACTGTAATGATTTGGTCTACTCTGTAATGTATGTGCGTGAGAGAGAGGGGTGTCGCGGTCGTGAAACAAAGGCTCATTTCAGCGCATTCAGTTTCTCTGAATGGATAGGTGAGAACAGCTGATTCACGGTGAATAATTTGCATTTGAGTGTTGCCAAGTGAAAAGAAGACAAACATCAAGACGAACAACATATAAAACTGAGACAATATTTTAAAAAGAATCGCAATCAACCTGAACAGGTAAGCTGGAATAAAATCAGTAGCAGCATTAACTAAAGTAATTAGTAATTATTAGCTGCTACTGATTTTATGGACTCATCACTGTTAAATACGTTGGTCACATGGGACTCATTACGATTGTATATCGTGCTCTGAATAATAAAATTTTTTGTTTGGTGTTTGTTTGCTGAGTAAAATTAAAATAGAACAATTTTTTAAAACAGCATCATCCAGGATTCGAACCGACGCTTTGTAAATCCCTGACTCCCTGACCGAGCACTCTAACCACTACACCAACCAAGCACTAAGAGACAACACACCTCCGTGGCGTTAATAAGCCACTCGACTTCTTTGAAAGCAAGCGTTAAATAAGTAACGAAGTAAGCCTGTTATACAATTATACTATTTGCACGTGTATTTTATCTGTTTTAAACTTGGTGTCATTTGATCTTATTGGTTTAGAAATGTTTGTAAAAAAAACTATTGTTATCAAAAATGTAACAGATGTAACACCGGACTTCATTACCCACAATGCATCTCCCGCACTGGACTACACTGCCGTAAACAGCTGTCGTAAATCAAAACTCCCGGTACTGCAGATGGCCACCACTAATGACACACACACACACACACACGCAGCAGCAGCAGCAGACCGAGCCGTCACTCCCCTAAATTTAAAGAATACAAACTGGTTGCGTGTGAGTTTGCTGTTTTTTCTATAGTATGCTGAAGCAAAATCAAAATACAACAATTTTTTTATTTTAATTTTGCTATAATTAAAATAAAAAAATTTAAACCATCATCCCTCGGGATTCGAATCGGCGCTTTATGTATCACTGACCGTGTGCTCTAACCGCTACACCAAGCAAGCACTTAAAAACAATGCACCCAAGTAACGTTAAATAAGGCAAGGTTAATAAAGCAAGCTCTGGATAAGTGACGAAGTAAGCTTGTTATAATAATAACTTGGTGTTATTTGATCTCATTGGTTTATAAATTTATATTTAAATAAATAGTAAACTTGGCCGATTTCGTTATAATTTTGTTTGATGAGTGGGGCTTGAAAATTCTCTTGAAAAATATGGTCATTTATTTCAGTTAATAAATCAACTATAATTTTTTTTACTCATTATTGTACAGTACACATTAATAGCTCTGGTTCAGATTTTTCATGTTTGTTGTGGAAATTACCATCACTGTTGTATTTACTGCGATGAATGAAAATGTCACTTTGCGCCACCTGGCGGCCATTTTACGAATGACTTTGAAATGCAACTGATTTATTTTGGCCGCTGTTGCCTTTAAACGGCGGTATACGCGGCGAGATCGCCATTCCAATTTTGTAACCACTGTATGAGGCGCGTGGCCTCACTTCGCCTCTAGGAATCAGGGCTCTTTCAGCCAAAGGGATTGCCTCATCTATTGCACTAGCAAGAGGTATTCCCCTGCAGCAAGTGTCTGCTAAGCAGGTAAACCCAATCCACTGCCGAATTGTTTCAGTGCTGGAGTTTCCCTCCTCGCAACAGGCACCCTATTGCTCTTGAAGCCTTCTGTCCTCCGCGCTTACAGCTTCGGAGCAGGAGAGACTTCACTTGCTGTGTCCAGCTTGTGCTCTTCAGATCTACGTCCACCGCATCAGCTAGTGGCGTAGGTCAGAGCAACTTCTTCATGCTCTGGATGAGAGATGCTATTGCCCTCTCCTATGAGGCGCGTGGGCTCACTTCGCCTCTAGGAATCAGGGCTCATTCAACCAGGGGATCGCCTCAGCTATTGGATTAGCAAGAGGTATTCCCCTGCAACAAGTGTGTGCCAAGCAGGTAGACCCAGTCCACTGCCAAAATGTTTCAGTGCTGGAGCTTCTGCAGTAAAAGCTTGTCCTTGGGCTTGTGCCCTAGTACCCTCAGGATTTTCTTAGCTGCATTGTTTGAAGCCTTCTGTCCTCCGCCTTTTACAGCTTCGGAGCAGGAGAAACTTCACTTACTATCCAGTATGTGCTCTTCAGATTCACGTCCACCGCATCAGCTAGTGGCGTAAGTCAGAGCGCCACTATACTGAGTGAGAGATGCATATTGCCCTCTCCTATGAGGCGCGTGGGTTCACTTCGCCTCTGGGAAGCAGGGCTCACCCAACCAGGGTGATCATCCCAGTCTCACCAGCAGGAGGTATCCCCTGCAGTAATTGTGTGGCGCGAAGGGTTGGTTCCTCCCCGCACACATTTCTTACATTTATAAATCTGGATGTTCATGCTACTCCGGGCTCACTGCCCCCGAGTTAGCTGCCCAGGCATAGCTCTGAGACCTTCTTGGCTTTGTGCGCACACGCTACACAACCTTGGGGTCCAGACACCTGTAGTGCGGCGGCGTTGGTATTCTCGTTCCCATAGCGTTTTCACGCAGCATCGAGTGTAGCCTTGCTAGGGAACGTCTCGGGTTACATTTCTGTAACCCTGTTCCCTGAAAGGCGGGAACGAGATGCTGCGTCGCAATGCCGCACTACCACGTGACCGGACGGCTGTTCAGACAAATTAATCTGAGGTCGTTGCCGGCTCACCTGTTTTTATAACCTCCACCTACATCTAATCAGATGACGTCACCTGTCGAGGTTATATATAGCCAAAAACTTTGGCGTGTTTTCACAGCATGCTTCAACGACCGGCAACGCTACAAACTGGTTCCCATAGCGTTTTCACGCAGCATCTCGTTCCCGCCTTTCAGGGAACAGGGTTACAGAAATGTAACCCGAGACGATTCCTTTGTATATCCACATACATGAGGTATCTGGTCATTTCACACAATTTCCTTTGCATTCTACCTTTCCAAGCACTCTGCCTCATACATCTGGCAAACTTAAAGTTTAGCGGGGATTTCCCATACCATATTTGTCCGGATATAGCTCTTTTCATCCCGTGTTTGATCCCCCATCCCCCCCCCCCCCCCCCAAAAAAAAATTTAAATAAAACATAATAACCACATTTGCATTTTGCTGTTTAATGAAAGTTGTTTTTCAATGCCCTACAGGTGCATAACCTTACCACTTAACTTTCCCAACTTCACTGTCCATTCATAAACTGGCACTCCACAACTGCCCAGTAATTCCTAACCCACCCCAAACCATAATTATACCAGCTTATTTTTTTGTTGCTCCATGAAAGATAACCCTAATCAATTTAATTTCAGTTCCACTACAAAGTCCAAAAGGATGAACACTTATGTAACACACTGCACATACAGACTTTACAACAAGCATAAACATGTCTTAATAAGGAAGTACAACTGCAGTACACATTCACCTCTGTTACACATTCCAGTCTCTAGGCAATACACTCAGATAATCATAGAAACACACACACACACACACACACACACACACACAGAATTTTGGAAACCTGAGCAGAAAAAGGGGAGAAACTGACTATTCTAGTAGAGTTCAAAGGGTCCTTGATGAACTGGAGCAGGTTTCCAACAAAGGGCAGTGGAGTGGGTCCAGGAGGATTGCGGCTCCTCGATGAACTCAATCTGAACATCTCAAGCAGAACCAGGGAGATAAGGCCGAACAACAGGGCCAGGCCTGCAGATCCCAGGTCCAAACAACTCAGTAAAGACTGCATGCTGAGAGAGTGTAGAATGACGGCACAGAGGTCTGTTTATACAGGAAAAGCAGGAAAGGGGAGGGGACAGAAACAAAGCAGTAAAGGAATGATGTCACACTTTCATGTTTCACACTCATGACCTCTGTACACATATTGTAACAGCTGAAATGAGCGCCCCTGCATTCCTCAGTTTGAGAGAAATATTTGAGCAGACAGTGGATTACACCTGGCATTAATGTGTCTTGTGTCCTGGGTGATCTGATTGTTAGTGGAATGTGCTATGTAGGTAGAAATGAAGGTGTCACAATGACTCTTCAATATTTACTCAAATTGCATAAGGATGTCTCTTGGAAAGCATAAAGCAACTACACATCTGTAGCATGAATGTAAACATCTCCTGATGCATCTCAGACAGCAACAAACAACCACCTGATCGACTGTCATTATAAGACTGTGTGGAAATGCCACTGAAGGGCAGAACTTTCTGCTGCCAGGCTTTTAGAGAGGGAGAGAGAGAGAGAGAGAGAGAGAGAGAATCCCTTTTATAAGTGCCTGTCATGCAGTTGTTGTTTGTGCCTCTGTGTTCTGTGTGAAAGGCACAAATGTGGAGTCTGTGGGTCATTGCTGCCAAGCATTTATTAGGAAATTAGTGTAACTGTAGAAAAATACAGTTACACAGTTATTTAATAACCTTGTTTTTGTAAATCCTGTGAATGTGATTGGCCAGCAGAAACACCTCAGCACTTCACTGAACACTTTATGTTACACTTTCTTGCAACAATTCTATATTTTGAATATGGCTTTAAACAGAAAAAAGTGGAGAGAAAAAAAGAGATGTAGGAGGATGTCTGGGATGGTATGACAATCATATGGCAGACATTTGACTGTCCTGACCCAACCTTTTATTACTGTCGTTCCACTTCTCACTTCCCGTCCTCTTCCACAATAGTCTTTATCTCCCACATCATGTACCATGCCCCCGCCTCCCCCTGATCAGGTGAAAAAAGGACTGAGGAGGTTCCGCCCCAGATAAGTTTTGACCAAGAATGCCGAGAGGCTGTATTAGTTTGGTCAGCCCCTTCAGCTGGGGAGAGTGCCTGACCTCTGGAAAACATCTTGCCTCATCCCATTTCCTAAAAAAAAAAGCTTCCCTAAGGAGCTCAATGATTTTTGTCCAGTGGCATTGACCTATTACATCATAAAGACATTTGAGAGACTGATCCTTAATCACTTCAGACCTCAGGTCTATCATTCACTGGATCACCTGCAGTTTGCCTACTAGGAGAAGGTGGTGATGATGCCATCGTATACCTTCTCCATCAGACCTACTACCACCAAAAAGCGTGCTGTGAATATCATGTTCTTTAGTCTCAAGTCTCATTTATTTATATAGCCCTTTATGCTACAACGTAGACCAAAGGACTGAACATCCAATAAACTATAAAATAGAATAAAATAAAATAAAATACAAAACAAACATAACATATAATAGCAAAGTCAAGAATTAAAAGCAACAGGGTACAAATATGTTTTAAGATGAGATTTAACACTAGAAGCGCCGAGCAGCGGTCATTTGACCGCAAGGAAAAAAAACAAAAAAAAACTTCACACTCGATCAAAATCCAGGACCCTCCTTTCATGACTTTTCATATATCTGTGAGCTTAATCACCCAGCATGCTTAAATTTTTTAAATCGCACCTGTAAAAGCCAGTATAAAGCTATTTTGCTCTTATTTACGTGAAATCGCTGACAGCTGCGCGGAGGCATGACGTTTCCTGCCTTTTCCAACCTGCGATTCTCATTTCTCTCAGCAGATGGCGCAAGGGATCGCGCATACTATCTATGTGTCATTCAGTGCGTATATGTAACTATCTCAGGTTTCATTCTATATATGCAGTTTATATATATCAATTTTATATATATATATATATATATATATATATATATATATATATATATATATATGTCGATATTTCACGGAAGCATATGCTTCGCCATATGACAATTCGCCATTCATTCCCCTAGTTTCAGCCAAATCATTAAAACTAACAATGGACTATGGCACTCTCTTGAGAGCGGATATGAAGGTGTTATTCATTCATTTATTCTCTACAAGGGTGCGAACTACAGTACACAGACCAAACTGTAACTTTCTCATACTACTATAAAAATTCTAAATATAAACAAACAAAATACAGCTTTTTTTCTCAGAGGTAAACGGAAAAGTGAAGTTGTTCAGCTGTTTACTGTCACTGCAGCTTCTTCAAAGTCTTCCCACTCCGCTGAAATCCGACACGACACCACGTTAGGCTACGTGTTGACTCATTTGTATACCGACGGTGATTGGATGTTTCCCAAGGGCACAGGGGAGGTGTGTGTGTGTGTGTGTGTCTATGTGTGTGCGTGCACGCGCGTACTTCTTCTACGGTTATAAAAATTCTAAATATAAACAAACAAAATACAGCTTTTTTTTCAGAGGTAAACGGAAAAGTGAAGATGTTTAGTGTCACTATGCAGATGTTACACTCAGTGGAGTTACCGAAATCTTTGGTTTAGTTCTCATTGAGTTGCCACTCATCATTTCCACATTTCACTCGCTTTTATTACTCTTACTGTATGTGAGCATAAACAGTGAAACATTCCACAGGTTTATAATACACCGCGGCCAAGTGAACCACGTTCCCGTCGAACGAAACGAGGCATAATCGTGGTGTTTGCTTCGGTTATGACATAGCATAGTTTATTATCTGCTGTGGTAGATCTGATTATTTATTCAAATTTAATATTGTTTTAGCGATAATTTCACGGAAGCGAGTTCAGAACTACATTGCTGCTCCTGCTCCATCCGAGACGTTCAGAAGCTTCAAATAAAATGAACGAACTAATGAATTTTCTCAAAACGATATAAAATTAAGTAGAGCTTTCCTTTTTGTTATAGTACGAAGCCCCTAGATGGACAAAGGAGGAGAAAAAATGGCAGAAAAAAGTAATGCCAAAAACTTTGGGTTATAATGCAAAATATGACTTTTTTTTTTCTTCTGCCATTTTTTTCTCTTCCTTTGTCCCCTTAAAGATTCTGTAGTATGTTTTCTCAGTTGAATATAAAAAAAAATACCGCTGATTATCAACGCGGGAATGAATGGCGCATTGTCCAAGTGCAAGTTTATCTTGGAGCTAAACTATTTGCTTTGGGTGAAGGCGCCATCTAGCGATCATTGTGTGTCAGCAACAGCTTCCCATTCAAAACAATAGGCGGTCAAACGACCGCTGAACTGCGTTATAAGTAGGTGACACTGGCGCGGCGCTTCTAGTGTTAAAAACCTCAACTGAGGATGAAGATCTAACATCAGGGGGGAGCGCATTCCACAGTCTAGGACCAACAACTGAAAAGGCTCGATTTTTGCTATAGTTCTTAACTGGTATTAGCAATTTTTTTACCACATTTTTGACCTGATGATCAAACATAAGAGCAGAGTCAAAAATTACACCTACATTTTCTTATTTTGGGTTGAACATACTGTATGTTTTCCAAGAGCCAAGAAAATTGGCTAAATACCTGTCATCATTGTTCATCCCGAAAACCAGAACTTCCGATTTGCTAGCATTTAAATTCAGGCAGTTATGCTCTAACCAAATGCAACCATGGGGGGGGCGCAATCCATTGTCTTCTTGTGCCAGTCCCAAGTCTGGATAAATGCAGAGGGTTGTGTCAGGAAGGGCATCCGACGTAAAACATTTGCCAAATCAATGATGCGAATCAGAAATATCATTTCCATACCGGATCGGTCGCGGCCCGGGTTAACAACGACCGCCACTGGTGCTGTTGACTTAGAGGGTGCCGGTGGAAATTGGGCTACTGTTGGTCGAAGAAGGAGAGGAGGAAGGCGTGTTCGAAAGCAGAGAGAGAAGAGGAAAGGCAAGAGTTTAGGAGTGAAAGTAGGGACCTTGAATGTTGTGACCATGACAGGGAAGGGAACAGAGTTGGTTGATATGATGCAGAGGAGGAAGGTAGATATACTGTGTGTCCAGGAGACTAGGTGGAAAGGTAGCAAAGCTAGAAGCTTAGGATCAGGGTTCAAGTTGTTTTACCATGGTGTGGATAGGAAAAGAAATGGAGTAGGAGTTATTCTGAAAGAGGAGTTTGTAAGGAATGTTCTAGAGGTGAAGAGAGTATCAGATAGGGTGATGCGTCTGAAGCTGGAAATTGATGGTGTGATGTTCAATGTTGTTAGTGGTTATGCTTCACAGGTAGGATGTGTGTTAGAAGAGAAGGAGAAATTCTGGAGTGAGTTAGATGAAGTGATGCAGAGCATCCCCAGAGGTGAGAGAGTGATTGGTGCAGACTTCAATGGACATGTTGGGGAAGGGAACAGAGGTGATGAAAATGTGATGGGCAGGTTTGGTCTTCAGGACAGGAATGTAGAAGGACAGATGGTGGTGGACTTTGCAAAGAGGATGGAAATGGCAGTAGTAAATACTTTCTTCCAGAAGAGGCAGGAACATAGGGTGACATATAAGAGTGGAGGCAGAAGCACTCAGGTGGACTACATCTTGTGTCGACATTGTAATCTGAAAGAGATTAGTGACTGCAAAGTGTTGGTAGGGGAGAGTGTAGCCAGACAACACAGAATGGTGGTGTGTAAAATAACCCTGGTGTTGAGGAAGGTGAAGAGGACAAAGGCAGAGCAGAGGACAAAGTGGTGGAAGCTGAGAAAGGAAGAATGTTGTGTAGTGTTTAGGGAGGAGTTGAGACAAGCTATGGGTGGTCAGGAGGTGCTTTCAGTTGACTGGACAAATACAGCCAATGTGATCAGGGAGACAGGTAAGAGGATACTTGGTGTATCATCAGGTAAGGGAAAAGGAGACAAGGAGACTTGGTGGTGGAATGAGGAAGTCCAGGTGTGTATACAGGGAAAGAGGCTAGCTAGGAAGAAGTGGGACTCTGAGAGGACTGAAGAGAGTAGACAGGAGTACAGGGAGATGCACCGTAAGGTGAAGGTAGAGGTGGCAAAGGCCAACAAAGAGCATATGAGGACTTGTATGCTAGGCGGGACAGTAAGGAGGGAGAGGTGGATCTGTACAGGTTGGCGAGGCAAAGAGATAGAGTTGGAAATATGTGCAGCAGGTTAGAGTGATTAAAGATAGAGATGGAAATGTACTGACAGATGCCAGGAGGGTGATGGGAAGATGGAAGGAGTACTTTGAGGAGTTGATGAATGAGGAAAACGAAAGAGAACAAAAAGTAGAAGAGGTGACTGTTGTGGAGCAGGAAGTAGCAAATATTAGTAAAAGTGAGGTGAGAAGGGCGTTGAAGAGGATGAAGAGTGGAAAGGCTGTTGGTCCTGATGACATACCTGTGGAGGTATGGAAGTGCTTAGGAGAGGTGGCAGTAGAGTTCCTGACTAGTTTGTTTAACGAGATCTTGGAGAGTGAGAGGATTCCAGAGGAATGGAGAAGAAGTGTATTGGTGCCGATTTATTAAGAACAAGGGAGATGTGCAGAGCTGTGGCAATTACAGAGGTATAAAGCTAATGAGCCATACAATGAAGCTGTGGGAAAGAGTAGTGGAAGCTAGGTTAAGGGCAGAGGTGAGAATTTGTGAGCAGCAATATGGTTTTATGCCTAGAAAGAGTACATCAGATGCAGTATTTGCTTTGAGGATGCTGATGGAGAAGTACAGAGAAGGTAATAAAGAGTTGCATTGTGTCTTTGTAGATTTAGAGAAAGCGTACAACAGGGTGCCGAGAGAGGAGCTGTGGTGTTGTATGAGGAAGGCTGGAGTGGCAGAGAAGTATGTTAGAGTGGTGCAGGACATGTATGAGAGTTGTAAGACAGTGGTGAGATGTGCTGCAGGTGTGACAGAAGAGTTCAAGGTGGAGGTGGGTCTGCATCAAGGATCGGCTCTAAGCCCCTTTTTGTTTGCTCTAGTGATGGACAGGATGACAGATGAAGTTAGACAGGAGTCTCCATGGTCTATGATGTTTGCAGATGACATTGTGCTTTGTAGCGAGAGCAGGGAACAGGTAGAGGAAAATTTGGAGAGGTGGAGGTACGCTCTGGAAAGCAGAGGAATGAAGGTTAGCCGCAGCAAGACGGAATACATGTGTGTGAATGAGAGGGACCCAAGAGGAACAGTGAGGCTACAGGGAGCAGAGGTAAAGAAGGTGCAGGATTTTAAGTACTTAGGGTCAACGGTCGAGACCAACGGAGAGTGTTCAAAGGAGGTGAAGAGACGAGTACAGGCAGGTTGGAATGGGTGGAGAAAAGTGTCAGGTGTGTTGTGCGATAAAAGAGCATCAGCGAGAATGAAAGGAAAGGTGTACAGGACAGTGGTGAGACCAGCAATGCTCTACGGCTTAGAGACAGTGGCACTGAAGAAAAGACAGGAGGCAGAGCTAGAGGTAGCAGAGCTGAAGATGTTGAGGTTCTCTTTGGGAGTGACAAGGATGGATAGGATCAAGAATCAGTTCATCAGAGGGACAACCCATGTTAGATGTTTTGGAGATAAAGTCAGAGAGGCCAGATTGAGGTGGTTTGGACATGTTCAGAGGAGAGATTGTGAATATATCGGTAGAAGGATGCTGAGGTTGGAACTCCCAGGCAGGAGGTCTAGAGGAAGACCAAAGAGGAGATTCATGGATGCAGTGAGAGAGGACATGAAGTTAGTTGGTGTGAGAGAAGAGGATGCAGAGGATAGGGTTAGATGGAGGCAGATGATTCGCTGTGGCGACCCCTGAAAGGGAACAGCCGAAAGACAAAGAAGAAGAAGATGCTCTAACCAGCTGATCACCTCCTTTAGACAGAGTACCAAGGATTGATTAGGGCTTGAGGGTTCAGCACTGATCGGTAAATAAATCTGATCGTCATCTGCGTATAATAACCTGAAGCCAGACTGAAAAACGTCTAACACCTCATTATTGGTCAAAAAGGAGCTTAACTGAGTTAAAACTACCTTTTCCAATACTTTGGAAATACAAGGCAGCTTTGAAATGGGCCGGTAATTGTTAAAATCCAGAGGATCAAGGTTAGGCTTTTTAAGAAGGGGCTGAATAACCGCCTGCTTAAAACTAAGAGGAAAAGTACCTGTATAAAGACTGCAATTAACAATAGCAGTAATACAAGACCCAGTATAATCAAATGATGCAGACAACAAGTCAGAAGGCAAGATATCCCAACTTGCAGCGGGGCGTTTCAGCTTATCAATGATCAGTTTAGTATCCTCAGTAGTAACTAAATCAAATTTATCAAAATTTAGAACACTTTTTAAAATACCTGCTGTCGAGCCCTTCGAAACACGAAAACTAGCTCTGATTGTATTAACTTTTTCTGAAAATACACTTAAAAACTTTTCGCAACATTCTGTAGATGGCGGTATTGCCGCAGTGTGTGAGTACAAGAACCTATTAATAGATTGAAACAAAGTTTTTGGTGAATTTGAGTGCTGCGATATAATTTTTGAAAAGAAGGCTGATTTAGCATCCTTCACAGCCTTCTGATATCCCTTACGTAAATCTACTAAAATCTGCTGCGAGATCGTAAGTTTATCCTTTTTTCCAGGCCCGTTCTACTTGCCTACACTGCTGTCTAAGCGTGCATGTATGATCATTTAACCAGGGCTGATGATTGACCTTGCTAGACCTGATCTTGTATGGGGCAACAGAGTCTAATATTCCAGAACACACTGAATTAAAAGCAAAAAGTAATTCATCAAGGTCAGCCGTAGTAGATGCAGACTCCAGCCAGGATACATCAGAAAGAGAGCTAAAAATATCACCAAAAGCCTGCGGTGTAGACTGAGTGATTATGTGGGAGCGGAGACCAGAAGGCTGATGCTCCACCAAATGAAATTCAAATTCAAATTTTATTTGTCACATACACAGTACGATATGCAGTGAAATGCTTACACGACCGCCAATGACCTTAAAAAGAGAATTAAATCTTATAGTAAGAAATAAATATGAATAAAGAAATACGATAGGAAAATTAAAACTTAATTAGAATAAAAATAGAAGTATACTGTACATAAAGTAGAAATAAAAATAGAAATATACTGTACAATAGAATTTGTCTTTTTTAAATTGAAATTTGGTGGAGGAAGTATGGTGTGCAAGTATGCATAGAAAAGTGTCTTAAGGTGCCTTATTAAAGTGTCTTTGTGCAATGGTCCAGAATGTAAACAAACATGAGTTCCTTATTAAAGTGTCTTTGTGCAAAGGTCCAGAATGTAAACATAAACATGAGTTCCGATGTAAGTGTAGATGTGCATGAAAGTGTCCATAGTGTCCATTGATGTTAACAGGTTGTATTAGTTCTGTGTTTGTGGTGTGAATGTGGTATGGTTGAGAGACCTTATCGCCTGCGGGAAGAAGCTCCTCCTTATTCTCTCTGTGTTGGCCTTCAGGGAGCGGAAGCGCTTTCCTGACCGCAACAGAGAGAACAGTCCATTGTTGGGATGGCTGAGGTCCTTCATGATCTTCCTGGCCTTGGTCCAGCACCGCTTGGTATAGATTGAGTGCAGGTCAGGGAGCTCGGTGCGGATGATGCGCTCAGCTGAACGCACCACCCTCTGTAGAGCTCGTCTGTCGTGCATGGTGCTGTTTCCAAACCAGGTCATGATGTTTCCCGTCAGGATGCTCTCTATGGTGCAGGAGTAGAAATTCCTGAGCACCTTGGAGGGCAGTCTGAAGTCTCTCAAACGTCTGAGGTGGTACAGACGCTGCCGGGCCTTTTTCACCACGGTGTTGATGTGACAGGACCATGCCAAGTCCTGCGTGATATGAACACCGAGGTATCTGAAGCTGTCCACTCTCTCCACTGGGCGGGCTCCTGTTGATGACGGAGGTCTGGTAGTTCCTCTCCTGCTTTGTACTAAAGTCCACTATCAGCTCCTTTGTCTTACTGACGTTCAGGAGGAGATTGTATGGGAGAAATTTTTATTTGATTTCATTTGATTTTACTTACTTTTGGGGGTTAGAAGATACCTTATCAGTATATAATCGTGGATGTGCATGCAAGCTAGAACATAGGCTTCTTTGTGTGTGTTGCATATAGGAAACCCGAGCTTTACATTGGGGGGCTAAAGACGGCCCTTTAATGGGAAACAGATGTTGGAGGAAGGTGGGGCAGGCACTGTATATGTACTGTAATGCACAACGAGAGAATTCAGTTGTCACCATGGTTCAGCTCCGGCCTTGTTGTATGATAATAAAGGTCGTAATCTTCTGTAAGCAAAGCCTGACTCTGAGTATTTTTCCACAACATAATGGCGCTGCGAGCAGGGTGGAAAAAGGGCAAAGGTGACTGATCAGCGTGGGCTTCCTTGGTCGGCAACACAAACAGGTAAGCAACTTTTGCTTATATACTTAGTTTGTGTTGTTGGCTGAGGATCACCCATGGTGGTAAGGACGCCTGATAAAGGCCTCTCCAACTCAAATAAGTTAAAATGGACTTTGTTTCCAGAAGAGAATGCATGCATCAGATTACTAATGGTTGTACTGATAGTAAATTGAGAAGATACTGTAAGCATTGCATTGGTCTGTTGTGTTGTCAAGTGGGCTTTGATTGATGGCAGCAGTAACAGACGGTATGAGGAAGCGCATTTGGGTGTCTATTTGTTTTGTCAAGTGGGCTTTGATAGATGACAGGACAGGAAAAGGTAGATAATCTCGATATTAATTTGTACTCATTGTCAAGTGGGCCTTGATGGATGGCATGAGTAGGGGAGCAAGTTAATAAGGAATTGCGCTTAATTAGTAATATTGCTTGTGTAAGGTTACCCAGCAATTAATAATTAATATACCCTTTTTTATGAGGAACATCCTGTTGTATGTCATAAGCATTTTGTAGCCACCTGTAATGTTATATGGTATGAGTTTTGGTGGAATTTAATTAATACCCTTTGTATGAGGAATGTACAATTGTACATCATAAAAGTGTGAAATCACCCCTTATGTTTTATTGGTATGAGTTACAGGGGTTAAGTTGAATGCAATTGCAATTGTTTGTGTCTAATTGATGTGGTGTCTGTCTGTTACTGTCTGAGTGTATGAGAGTTCTATGTTCACCTATGCCTCTTTTCCACTGCATAGAACGACACGACACGACACAGTTCAGTTCAACTCACTTCGGTTCGGCGCAGTTTGGCTCGGTTTGCGCTTCCACTGCAGTGTAGTAACGCTTTAGCGTGGGCGGGATTACTCACGCGTGCGGCGCCGCTACTGCCGTGACGTCATCGTAAACGCGCCACAAACAAACACACAACAATAGAGCATATCGACGGCATGGTGTTCTTCATTCTCGGCATGTGGATGTTTTTAACAGCGAGACGAAGGAGTTTGTTTCAAAAGAGGCCGACGCTTAATACAAAAAGGTGCGTGCGATCCTTCTTCGTTGCTTTAGCCAAATGCTCAGCATCACCAACACTGTAGAGGAATGTCCCACTGGCGAAGAAACACAGTGCAATAAAGACAGATTGCACTGTGGTCAGGCATTGCCTTCGCCATGTGGGTTTGCTGAGGTGTGGTTCCAACAGCTCATATAGGTAGACTATGCTGGAGTGGCAGAGAATTATGTTAGAGTGGTGCAGGACATGTCTGAGAGAGCTAAGACAGTGGTGAGATGTGCTGTAGGTGTGACAGAAGAGTTCAAGGTGAAGGTGGGTTTGCTGAGGTGTGGTTCCAACAGCTCATATTGGTAGACTATGCTGGGTTTTTATTTTTTATTATTATTATTATTATTATTATTATTATTATTATTTTGGTAAATGTAATAAGGCTTTTTTGTGTAACTGTTCATATGAATTTATGAATTTATTAATTTCTGATTTTCTGTTTTCAGTCATTGCATTTCTTGTTTCACCTTTTTTAATATGCTTACGATTTTATTTAAATTATTTTGGGGATAATTCAAATGCTGAGACATGATTTTTATAGGCTTAATAATTTTTTATTACACGACATGCTTAGTGAGAGCGCGGAAATTAAACGAACGGATCTTTAGGATCTGACGGAACGATCTTTAGGAAATATGTTCCCACACGTCTGAGATTCTTTGAGACATCGCTTAAATAAGCGAGACAGTTAGCCTGCCCCGGACCAGGTTAATTTGCCAGCATAAGTTGCCGGGGTAACTGAGTTTGAACTTTTTAAAGTTTGATTTATGAAACCGAATCTACCAAAAATAAGCCTGTCTAACCGAAATAGGCCTGGCTTATACTCTAATCTTGGTTTATGGAACAGCCCCCAGCAGGACCATATGCTGTTTTAATATCTCTTTACGGTGTCTGGGGATTTGATTAGGATTCTTGGTCATGATGATCCCTTAGTCACTACTAATTTAGTCATTAAAATGAATATGGGTTATTTTACTCTCTAAATATGGGTTGTTTTAATGAAATTAAAGTTTTAGCCACAAAGCATTTTTCTTACAATAAATCATTTAATAATAATAACAATAACAACAACAACAATAATAATAAAGCAGGTCATTAAAATAATTAACATTTTGACCCATTAAAAACTATCTATAGCTCTGCATTTTATTATTCATTCTGAAGCTAAAAGATATTTAAATTTTTTTATAAACATATTATCAATACACAGAAAAGAACTTTAGGAAAAGATCATGAGGGCTGATCCATCCCTACAGGACACAGTTAAGGAGGATGGAGGAGAAGAGAGGGATGATGAGAAGAAGAAATCTCAGTGTGAAGATCTCAGCACTGTTACAAAGATTCCCCTGGCAACACTCCATATTTTTTACGGGACTTTCTGGAGCATTGTTTTGGCTACAATAAACCTTGTTTGCACATCCCTTCATGGTAATGACTTGTCCTGTTTCATCAGTGCCTGTTTATGAAAAAAGTCATGAGAAAATCATAAATTATACCTATAAATCAAATCAGAATTGTAGAAGAGATGACCATATTTACCTTTTAAATTGAAGCAGTAATATTCATCTCCTTCACACTTCATGGGTATTGTGCAGTTGTATTTGTTATTACAGGTGTAACACATTCTCCCATTGGGATTCTGACTTGGAGCTTGGCACAGAAATAAAAGTAAGCAAACAGCTTTGGAGGTTACATGTGTTAACAATAATTACTAGATTATTTTACATCTATAATAATAATATCCACTACTAGAAGTACTGTAATTAGATTACACAATTCCAACATGTCTTGTGTAATGTATTATAAGGCAGATGCACAAAGATTAAGAAAAATGGGCCAAAGATAAATTTACAAATGTAATATTTTAATGTGAAATAAAATCTACATGGATTGAACAATTAAACAGAGATATAAACAGCTTTCAGTGGTAGTTTATTTTACCTGGAAGCGTTTTGCTGTTGCAGAGATCAGTACTGCAGCATTTGATATTGGATTTTATTTTCATTGTCGCTGTGTTTAGGCTGAAACTTGTACAAGGTAGTTTAGGATCACTGCAAGACTTTGAAACTCTAGGAGCTGGCACATTAGTCCCATCTATATAACATTTCAGTTATCAGGGTCATTACACTGATTTAATAATAATAATAATAATACATACATACATACATACATACATACATACATACATACATACATACATATCAACAATGTCACCATATGTTTTGTTGTTTTATACATAAAGCATCATAGGATAGCCAACACAACAATTTGAAATGTCTTTTAATCTCAAACCCAAACTCTCATTATATAGCAAAATAGAAAAATGTGATTTCAGACATGTTTGAAGGCAAATCGTAGGTCTGCAAATTTCTTGTACTCATCTCTACTTCCATGTGGTAGTGCATGAGGTAGTCTAATCAAAATCACTGACTTCTAAATGATTACGATTTCTTTAAAATGTTAAAAATTCCCAGATATGATTGAAGGACTTGAGTAATCTAAGTGATACCACCTTAGATTAATTCTTAAATTCAATCTGCATTATTATTATTATTATTATTATTATTATTATTTTGTTTTGTTTTGTTTTGTTTTAGAGCATGGCTCAGTTAGTATTTCTTGCTGTAACACAAAATTTTTTTTATTCATGTTCTCAGTATATTCTATTGTATTTTGTAGTACACAGGTATTTGTATAGCAGACAAACTACTGTACTTATGTAAACTAATTATGTAAATTAATCTTTATGTAAACTAATTATAAAATTAGTTTAATAACAAAAATACAACTTGAATTGAAACGCTGGATAACAAATTATGAAAAGTGAATCAGCATTCACATACAATACAACAACAAAAATGCCAAATAAATGACAAACTCCAGATCACAAATAAATCCTGACATGCCTTAGTATTTTTATTTAACAGCATGATCTAGAATGTGTTATTCGTTATATATTTAGTTTGTAACCAAACAAGTAAATTATTTAGTACCTAAAAGTACACCCCAAGCCCCCCACACACTCACACACACCTACCAGAAGACTGAAAGAAGATAGTAGTCATAGTGACACACTTATCCAAGCAAGTCATTCTGCATTGGTCATGTGATGAGTCGCAGGGATCTGTCACACAAGCCAGTGAGAACCCTAAAGAAAAGTGAATATGAAAATGAAAAACAGAGCCATGCACTAAGGAAAAAACAAATCCAACGAGGTACTGACCATCTGACTCACGGAAATAAATTGAGATGAAATAGGATTCATTACCTTTGGAGAAAAGCAAGGAGACAAGCAACAGTGTGACTTGAGACTTCATTGTTGATTGATATTTTTGTAGAAGTTGAGATGTGAAGGTGAAGCCAACAGGTCAAAATTCAATATAGGTCTGAGATAAAGTCTGACTTTATGGTGATGTGTAATGGGTTGCGTGTATTGGGGGAGGGATTTATTTTACATTTCCTTAATATGCCTTACAATGGATGTCTTTGCTTGAGTGCAGAGTATTCACTGCCTGATCCCCCTTATCATCTGGACCTAAAAAAAGGATACCTTAGGATATTTTTTTTCTGAGGGAAGGAGATAATAGTAATTTTAAAATTTTAAGTTTATTACTTTAAGACAGATGTAACTTGAAGGGTCTATACTTTTCCATACATTTTACAATTTATTCACACACACACACACACACACACACACACACACACACACACACACACATGAAGCTAAATACTAATTAAATTAAATTGTATAGAATTGACAAGCAGATGGAGAAGTTTTCACTGTAACATCATCCCGTTAATAACAGCATCAGCAGTTCCCTTTATTAATGGCAATTTTATAAATTTTTAATAGCCATAAATCCTAGTCTTAGCCACATCTTTGCATTTGCTTTGGTTAGCACTGCATTAACAGTGTCATGTCAACTAAAAACTCTAAATGTAAAAGCTTTTGTGGTTGTGTTTTAAAGGTGATGCTAATGGTTGCAGGAAGTCAGTGGAGAGAACAGAAAACAGTTTTGAGGTTGCACTTCGCACACAACATGTCCCTTTGCCATGCATGCAGTGTTTATCACTTTTTCCGCGCTTCTGACACATTTCACATTTTTTTATAATTAATTTTATGTGGAGGATTCTGTCATTAGAGAACAGCACATTCATTACAATCAGCATGTTATCAAGTTGACGCTTCTGGCTATAGGAAACCAATAGAGAGTTTTGTTAAGGTGATACAGTATATTGCACTTTTATGGGTAAAATGCAATATTTGTAACTTTTTGTGTAATACTGTATCTTGTATCATATATGTACAGTAAAGCTCCTAATTCCATTGTACATGCTATTAACATCATGTAATACAACATCAATAGACATAAATCATAGCCATAGCCTTGCTAAGAAGAAATGGGTAAAAAAAAAGTAAACATCATGCAAATGACACACAATAAATAAGGAAAAAATTTCATGTGGATGCAATGCTGGTGTTATATCAACAGGTGTATCACACAAAAAAAGTCAAACACACAAAAAAATTGACCATTTGAAACATCAAAATAAATAAATAAATAAATATATAAAATGCTGCCATGAAATTCACACATGACAGTTACAGTCGATTCAAATCACTAACAACTAACCCAAGGTAAGGTGAGGAAAGATTTATTGGTCTGCTTCAATATTTTGTCTTATGGATGGGCCTTTCGAGGTAAACTGGTTGTGAGGTGGTTCAGACAACATTTTAATAAAGGGATTACGATAGCCACCCATGGGGTTTCACGACTTTTCAATTTGTCACTGTTGGACCCTTGAGCAAGGACCTTAACCCTCAATTGCGCACATGTATAATGTATAATGAAATCATAAGTAAGTTGCTCTGGATAGGGGCGTCTGCCAAACTGCCAACTATAGTATGCTCCAGCAAAGGTCTGTTCTTTGAGCAAATTGCAGTCTACAGCAGACACTACTTCTCTGGATAGGAATGATTGTTAACAGTTATAGCCTATGAGGAGTCAAATGACACACATTTGATGAGAAGCAAACTCTTCAGAAATATGTTGACAATGCAGGCAGAAATGCATGAGTGAAAAAAAAAAACAGTATGCTAAAGCCCCACATATCTTCACCCAGGTGTTACAGATGTCGCCATTAAAAACCTGCGTTTCGAGAAAAGGGATCCCGTGACTTGCCGCGGCTTTGCGCGGCTGCGTGCGGGAAGCTGTGAACATGCCCTTCATTACCTGTAGGGGGCAGTCGTGTTTCAGTCTGAAGTATTGTGTGTCTACTGAAGCCGAAAATGTGTGCAAATTAAACTGCGCATGCGTGTTTGGAGTCGCTGTGTATCAGTCGGTTGGGAATCATCACGGAGGTTACAACACGGTGTGGCTGCAGCTGGAGTTTGTCGTGTTCGAGGTAAGTTTAGCTTTCTTTTTTGGATGTGATTCTCGCTTTCATGACTCCCAATTAATGTTCATCTTAATCTCAGGACGTACAATTAGCAATTTCAGTTTTTAATAGTGTGGAGATTCACAAAACACCGTTTTCGTGTAAAAACCTGAACCTACGGAGCCCCCATGGGTCCTGTGGTAAATAAATAAATAAAATAATAACGAACCGAGCGCGCGGATTAATACACCGAGATGTGTGTTTCTTACCCCAACCCGAGTGAAAACGGCGTGTGTGTTAAAGCATTAAATGGTAAAAGAGCACTAGCAATAAACGTTTTTTTTCTGAAGCCGAACTTTATTAATGAGTTACGAGTAAAGAACCTGTACATATGTTCATACAGTATTGACAGCAGCTCTAATTTACTGCGGTAAAGCCAGCCACGGTTCAGAAAAACACGGTCAAGCCAGCCGCGATTGATTTTAGTGCGCGCGCATATTACAGCGATTACGGTAGTTTCATGAACAACACAGAGAGAATGCCCCATATCTGAAAAATGCTGCAGTAAAATAGTTTCATATGTGGTGTGTATATAGTATGGGACGTCCTGAATAAGAACTGATCATTGTTTTTTTTCTGTTTCAGTCTGAAGTATTATGTGTCTACTGAAGCCGAAAATGTGTGCACATTAAACTGCGCGTGCGTGTTTGGAGTCGCTCTGCCCGCGCTGTGTACAGTCTCAGTCGGTTGGGAATCATCACGGAGGTTACAACACGGCGTGGCTGCAGCTGGAGTTTGTCGTGTTCGAGGTAAGTTTAGCTTTTACACTTATTAGAAATGGGGTCTTTATACCCCTTTGAAATGTAATATTGCCCCATATCTGAAAAATGCTGCAGTAAAATAGTTTCATACTGTATGTGGTGTGTATATAGTATGGGACGTCCTGAATAAGAACTGATCATTGTTTTTTTCTACTTTTTTTTTTATCATATAATGTGTGTACATTATATGGGATAAAAACTGACCATGGCGTTTTATACTTACTAGAATTAATTTTTTCATAGGTCTCTGAAGTGAAATAAAGGCATTTTATTTAACTTTTTTTCCCCATTGTGAACATTTGTTTATTTGACCTCTCTTCCAAAGCAGACGTTAATCCTCATTATAGAAAACATTCATTGAAGAATAACTGCTACTTTTGAACAGTAAAACAAAATAAAAATCAATTCTGGTATTTAGAAAGACTAAATACATTATTTTGTCTGTTTTCTACGAATTCTGCTGTAACTTATCTACATAAAACAATTATTTGAATGGTGAATATTTAAGAAAAATATTGTAACAGACAACCGTCAAAGTCACCAATAAATAACACGGATATTAAAGCAGAAATGCAAATAAATAAGCAAGTAAAAATTGACGAGCATGTTGTATTATCTCTCAGTCCTGGGCGTCTAAATGAAAAGCGCTCTGAAAGCGCGTTGTCTCTGTGTCGGTCCTGAAACTACCGTAATCACTGTAATATGTGCGCACACTAAAATCAATCGCGGCTGGCTTGACCGTGTTTTTCTGAACCGCGGCTGGCTTTACCGCAGTTCTAATTTGTCTAAATCGCATTGCAGACAATAAAAATAAGTCGAGTCATCCTGTGACCCTACATGCTTAATCTTTGCACACATGATTCTTGCTTCTCACTTTTTCCTTAATCCCTCACTGTTCTATCTTGTATTTTCTAACGGTGTCAGAAACTTTGTGTTAGTAGCACTGCTTGACATGCTTGATGCCTTCCTCTTTTGTAATTTGCTTTGGATAAAGGCCTAAATGTAGTTGTACGAATAAAAGATTATGTAATGATACAATGTAAATATTGAGTAATGTAAAGATGAGACGTGAATCTGAAGAGGATCTCTTTGATGATTGCCTGGTAAAGCATTGTTTTCTTATTAATTATACAATTTATTAATACCTTGAATATAGTGTTTGTTGTATTGGACAGAAGCATATAAATGCAAATGAATATATAAATATGAGTAATTATTGAACGAATTTTCATGTTTGGACTAACCCTTTTAAATACAAACTCAGCATTCATCATAGGATTTCCTGACACTGTAAAGCCATCTCATGCCATGTTTTACTGATGCAAGATAAAGCAATTTAACCCAAGTTTAACAATATGAAGTATATGAAGTGATGGTCATTTTTTTATTATCATTTATTTTTATTATTATTTTTTTCTCAATGAAGTCAGCACAGGTTGAAGCAATTCAGATTTTTTTGCTTCTCAAAATAAATGATTTATTTTCTTGTAAATTTTATGCAGGGGGACAGACGAAGTGACACCTTCTTAAAATCCTTGTCGTCCGTGCTGTTGAAGGGGAAGAACCGGTTGGTGTATCCATAATCCTTGAAGGAGAGGCTATTTTCAGAAAGTTCTTCTAGAACTTGATGGGATTAAGCTATCACCAAAAGTGCAAGCTTTAAAGATGAAGTTATCATCTTAAAACATTTGATTTGGCTTGACTACAAGTGTTTACATGTTGTGTTTACATGTTCAGCTTAAAATGTTTTCATGCATTAAGGTTTCAATGGCATACTTTTAAGTGCACTAGTCCAGAGTGCTGATTTGAAAGTTGCAACTTCACTGCTTCAGAGGGCTATTACGTTTTAACGTTTATTCTACAGTTTGTTTAAAGTATTTTCTGCTGCATTTTATTTCTAAATGAATGCTGTATTTTATTTATTTATTATTTTACACAATTTTGTTTAAAACAAGTATTTCATGCCCTGGTGCCGTGCAGTTTTTTTCTATGGATGCAAAATTTAGCTGAATGCATTTTTATTAAAAAGACAACTTGGATCTAGACTGTGAATGTCACAAATATTTGGTAATGTTGGTGAATAAACTGTTTAATTATATTTTAGTTGTGTGATTTATGAAAGATATAGATGAAATAATTACTTAAGTTTCTTTCCAAAACATAAATTAGCAATGTTTACATTATTATAGGGAGTAATATAAATTGATAAAACCAAGTAAGGGAAAATCTCACAAAACATGTATATATATATATATATATATATAGTTAATTCAGGGCTATTTATGATGGAGACACCTTTTTACGTTTTAAATATGTAAAACCTGCGTGTATTCATTCACAGGCTGCAGCGCGCGCACAGAGAAATAGGAGACTGTGGTGTATGAGTGGATTGGAGAGAAGAGAGCTGTTCAGTTACTATAAAATATATATATATAAACATAATATGATCTTTTTGAGTTATAATGTTTTTTTTAATTATTCATAAGAAAACCTTTCAGTTTTGTAAATATTCTAGTTATAGTGTGTTATGGTTTTCTTTAGGTTAAACGGTTTTGAGAATTAGACCATCCAGCTAAGATAAATATTATGTCGTTGATTGATAAAATCTGGATTAAGGATAATTTATTTTATTTAATTTGTATTTTTCACCCCCCCCCCCCCCTGAGGGATTGCCACCTTATTGTGGTCAGGGGGTTTGCGTGCCACAGTGACCTTAAGAGCTATACCAACAGGAGCTTAGTCTTTGGAGGTGGGGGATGCATGTTGAAATGCAGACTTTTTAACCCAAGACTATATAAGTTTTTACAGTACTTAGATAAGGGGGAATCAAAAACTGCCCCCAAAAATGTTTTACTGCAAGTTTGAAAAACCCACTCTCACATCACCTAACACACACACTAATTATTTGCAAACCGGTTTCGCTGACACTTTGAGTGTAATTCATAAATTTACTGAACATATTCAAATAAACACACCATACGGCAAATAAATCATCTCAAAGCGTTTATTTTTTGGGTCATAAATGCAGTGTTCATTTACATTCCTGTGTGTCTATGTTACGTCAGAGGACATGCGCCGATGTTTATCACACATTCCAATAAGAGAGATTACTCACTCCCAAAGGTTTTTTGCGCCGTATTTCGATTTTTAAAAAAGTTGCTCATTTTCACCACGAACACGGATGAGTCTTCGGGTTTCCTCAGCCGTCCATATACAGAATATAAATTACAAAACTGTGGTCACGTTGCAATAAGTAAGAATAGTGTAAGCAAAACAATAGTGTATGGCCGTAAGCAAAACAAACAATGCGTTATCAAATGCTCGGCAAAATGCTGTGCTACTGAACTTTCATATTTGTTTGTAGCATGCAGTAAAGTGTATGTGACATAAAAATATATATTTGTAATATTGTGCAATATGTGCTATCCGCTAGCAAACTTTAGCGATTTTTTTTGCAAACGTTTCTTTACAGAACATCACCATAAACACAGACACAAGACTAAAGGTAATATACATACAATGAAAACTTGTCATAAAAATCTTTATTAATGGCAAAAATGACTTAACATTTATGGGTCTGTTTGCTCGAGTGAGCAGCCATGTTGAAAACTTCGCTTAGCCCTTCGTTTGAAGTGAGGTCCTGAAAAATCTTCGTTTGGAGGGCTATCTGGCCCTTCCCCCCTCCCCCTACACCTCCAACCAAAAGAGAAATGAGACACCTCTACCCCTGCACGTGAACGCGCCAAATGGAAGAGTAGGGGGAAGGGTTGGGATTCAGCCTTAATATTGGAGCAATAAAATTTACTTAAAATCTGTGTCCAAATTGTTAGGAGGATTTTATCAAGTAAATCTTACAAGTTCTTTTTTTCAGTGCATGGGTGAACACGATGTTTTAAGAATTTAATTATATATATATATATATATATATATATATATATATATATATATATATATATATATATATATTTATTGTGTGTGTGTGTGTGTGTGTGTGTGTGACCGGTGCAACTCACACGTCCTATTCCATTGTCATTCAGACACATTCAGCGCGTTCAGACACAAGCAGCGCCAAATGCAGTGGACTCACATTCAGTACAGCAGGCCAGGATATAGTCTGTGAATACGGACGTAAAACTAACAGCAGATTAAACAGCTAAATGTAAAAGTATAAATATGATCCCTGTCAGTCTCCTAATCTAGTGACTGTTTGTCAGAAATCAGTATTGTGAAAGTATTGTAACAAAATTCTAGCCATATGGCAATATTAGTATATTAGTTTGACACCAATAGACAATCCACTTCAGAAAAATAGTTTTTAAAATGCATTCACTTACTTGGCGAACATTAATGATTTGATTCGAGGTTTGCACACTAAGACTCAGAAAAAGTGAAATAAAATGATTGCTGTTTAAATGGCATGTGTTTATCCTGTTTTGTCAGGTAACAGAACCTAAACACCTGTGCTGTATATCAGACAGCGATGGAGAGAGTGTAGATTACATTTACATTTACATTTAGGCATTTGGCAGACGCTCTTATCCAGAGCGACTTACATTTTTTTATCTCATTACACATCTGAGCAGTTTAGGGCCTTGCTCAAGGGCCCAACAGTGGCAACTTGGTGGTTGTGGGGTTTGAACCTGGGATCTTCTGAACCGTAGTCCAGTACCTTAACCACTGAGCTACCCCTGGCCCGAATACTTTTGCGAATACTTTTGCAAGCCACTGTAGTTGTCCTGAGATTTAACATTGTTACCAATAATAGGCTGAGGCATTCTCTGTCCATGCTCATAAGGAATCCCTCAATGTTTTTCAATTAGGGGACAGAAGCAGATCAGCCATGTTGTAGTTCAGGTGAAGAGGCGAGTTCACAGGAGGTCAATCTGAATGTTGATTATACAGTATATAACATATAATATGTGTGCGTGTATTATACATGTTGATTATACTAATATTTAGCATTATGAGGAGTGATAGGCTGAGGATGTAAGTGATTCATTAGTGTTTTTGGCAAAAGTTTTGAACTGACATTTCACTTTTTTGTCACGCTATTTCATCAGGTGGCAATGCTGTCCGGTCCTAGTGCAGTCAGAGGGGAAGAGTTAGGGTCAAAGCCATTGTTCACCCCCAAAAAAACTTTACTCACTATTTACTCCTTAAGTGGTTCCAAACTTTAATGATTTTCTTTATTTTGTTGAATACAAAATAAGATATTGGGGAAAAAAGGGGATTGGGGGATGGGGTATTAGTTGGAGTCATAGGTAGCAAACCTACGCCCTTGTGTGTGTGTGTGTGTATGTATATATATGGAAATATAATTAATATTTTCGTGTTTAATTACAAAAAAAAAAAAACATTTTAATGATTAGTGATTGTTGCAGACATTTACACTATTTTTGAGAACTATTAAGTTCTCCTTCAACGTGTCATAGCCGATAACTGCCCCTTTGAAGCCTTTGAATGGTGTTAAAAATACTTGCAAAATAAGTATTGCAGCCATACATTGGAGGGAACTTCTGAGGTGGTCAGTGATTGATGGCACGGTCGGTCGGAGGGGGTTGTGATCACACCTATAGATCTTTTGTTCTAGGCTATCGGTCAAATATCTCTCCACTTGGAAGCAAAAACATGCAAGGGATTTCAGCATCTCGACGCACATACTAAGCTGTTTATAAAGTAGACACTGTTTGTTTTTTCATTTTGTAATCTTTCCCGTGTTTACCGTGTACTGTACAATGTATATTCATTTTTTAATGAATTACTGTAAATAAACTACACATTCCGTTGATTTACCAGAAATGACTTTTCTGTTTTTTTGTGTGTGCTAAACTAAACTTCAGGGTCAAAGTAATAGCGATTTTATTTGAAAAGTATTATATATTTACAATGCTGATAAGTTCAAGCTTAGATTCATATATAAACTGCTTCAAAGTCTTTCCGTGACCGCTGAAATCCGACAGACGCAGGGCTCAAGGGAGGTGTGTCTGTGTGTGTGTGTGTGTGTGTGCGCGCGCGTGTGTATGTGTGTGTGTGCGGGTTAGTGTGCCTGTCCTATTTCAGCGGATTTTTCCGCTACCGCAGATCAGTTTATCAACTTGTAATATATACATTTTAGGAATATATTAACATGTGCAGACATTTAAGGGTGCGCTGCCCTCTCTTGCCCCTGCGTAGAGCCTACACACACACACACACACACACACACACACATCTATCTATCTATCTATCTATTATATAAATACACATTTGGAATCTGCATCTACATTTTCTGTTACAAGTATAGAATTAGGTTCAGCTGAGACTCATGATCAATGGTGTTAGGGTACTTATGTAGTGATAATTAGTTTCAGCCAGATCATTAAAACTAACAATGGACTATGACACTCTTGAGAGGGGATATGAAGGTGTTATTCATTTATTTATTCTCTACAAGGGTGCGAACAACAGTACACAGACCAAACTATAACTCTCTCTTACTACTATAAAAATTCTAGATATAAACAAACAAAATACAGCTTTTTTTCCTCAGAGGTAAACGGAAAAGTGAAGTTGTTCAGCTGTTCACTGTCACTGCAGCTTCTTCAAAGTCTTCCCACTCCGTGACCACTGAAATCCGACACGACACCACGTTAGGCTACGTCTTGACTCATTTGTATACCGACGGTGATTGGATGTTTCCCGAGGGCTCAGGGGAGTGTGTGTGTCTGTGTGTGTGTGTGTGTGTCTGTGTGTGTGTCTATGTGTGTGCGTGCGCGCGGGTACTTGTTCTACTGTTATAAAAACTCTAAATATAAACAAACAAAATACAGCTTTTTTTTCAGAGGTAAACGGAAAAGTGAAGATGTTCAGTGTCACTATGCAGATGTTACACTCAGTGGAGTTACCGAAATCATTGTTTTATTCCTCATTGAGCTTTTGTTCCTCTTATGTGAGCATAAACAGTGAAACATTCCACAGGTTTATAATACACCGCGGCCAAGTGAACCACGTTCCCGTCGAACGAAACGAGGCATAATCGTGGTGTTTGCTTCGGTTATGACACACCATAGTTTATTACCTGCTGTGGTAGATCTGAATATTTATTCAAACACAATAATAAAGCTTTATATCCTCAGGAGGGCTCAGTACATTGTTTTAGCGATAGTTTCACGGAAGCGAGTTCAGAACTAATCTAACCAAACCAAAAAAAAAAAACATCCGAAGCTTCAAATAGAATGAACGAACTAATGAAATTGATATATATGTAATTGATATACTGTATATACAGACGTGTGTGTGTCATTTTAATTCAAATGAACATTTTAATGCTTTCTGATACACTTATCAACTTATCCACATAAACTTATCAACACATACTCTCCGTGCACGCACATACAATCTCTAAAAAAGTAAAATTAATAACATACATATACAAATAAACAAAAATATAAACGTCTATGTATATTGAAGTTTACGGTGAACGCAGAGTCGGGTAAGCACATGTGATGACGCGCGCGCCCTCACCTCTTGTTACGACTGCCTATTTGGCCAAAAAATAATTGAACGATATGCCTGGTCCTGGAAAGGATAAATAAATTTATACATTTATTGCATTGTTTGTTGTTTACAGTCAAGCCATCAACATACAATAAAATGTAAACATGAGATCTAAACTAAAAACTGTGCTCCCTGTGCTGGTGCTGGCAATATCATCTCTTTGTTCTGCTGTCTCCGGCTCCCTCCCTGGTCCTGAACCGTACCTGGCCCTTCCTCTACTCTCACTGTCTCAGAACAGACTGACTCCTGAAGCAGAAAAAAACAATGCAGGAAAAGATGTTTTCCATACTCATAATAACTAACTTGTTTACATTACACTTGTTAAATTGAAAGATCATACTGTAAATTGGTGAGCCTATTACTTTCTACTGAACAGCCCCAACTCAGAAAACATTAAAGAAATTCTTCACCCGAAAAAAATAAATAAATAATAATTATCAGTCATTATCCCTTCAATAAAAGCACCACACTTACCCACACTGTACATCTGATTGACCCTACTGAAAAAAAAAATAGCACTGGCTAAACTTAAAACAATTGAAGTAATCTGTCACACCTAATATTTGGGAAGTGACGTAATGTAAATAAACCTTTTACTCTAAGATTTAAGGCATTCATAATTTAAATATAAAAAAGCATAAGCATAAAAATAAGCATAAAAAACTTAATTACATATTGATTTACACTCAAAGCACATTGCTTTATATAAACATTTATTGTGGAATGAACATATTTTCATCCAAAATGTTAACATTACTCCATAAAATTACAAATAGTAACACTCAACTTTGCAACACACATTTATTAATTGGACTGAAAAGAAAATTAGAAAATGTTCTTGAAACAAAATCAGCAGAGGTAAAACATGGAACATTCATGTGCGACTGATGGAAACTCAAAAAGTCACAATCCCGATTTCCTGTGGAGGCTGAAGACAGTCCTCTTCCTACCTGAGGACAAACAGGGCCATTGTGCACCTCACAAGTTCTGCCTGAGCTTCATCTTTCTGAACAACCTAATAAAAGAAAGGACATTTGTTAGACAATTGCTCTATTTGGCAAAACAGTGTCTGATGTATGCATGTAAAATCACTTAATGCTCCCTATGAGTGAAAAAAACACCTAGGATTATGGTGCAGCATGATAAATGTAATTAGCTCAATGAATACGCCAAAATAACTGACATACATACAGTATACACACTATGTATTAATGATAAAGTTTATCATTTTAAGTATTAATTTCAGGAGGTAATCACCTCCAGGCTCTAGGGTCATAAAAACAAACATAGTATTGTTGGTTATGTTAGGCTTGTAAAGCGTGAAAAAATGAACATGGCAGACATTGAAACCTGTATTCAGACAGCATACACTAACCTGTGAACAAGTTAAACTAAAGTTTTATTCTGCTAGTTATGTTTTAATTTAGTGCATCACAGCCAACTTGATGTGGATGCCTTGCTCAGGTCCTGTGGCTTCCATTCACAAGATTACATTTGACACCAAGCTAATTTCTGCTTTTGAGCGAGTACATACCAGATCAAGAACTTGAAGATGAAGATTATATCTCTGGTCTTCTCTCTGACGGGTTCCTCCCTAGTTTCTGATGATCTCAATTAGTTTGTAGTGTTGCTTGTCCAAGGAAACCAGTAATCTTGCTTGAAGTGGAGCAGATATAATTCTCAGAAACTCATTACTGATCTTTAAAAAAAAAAAAAAAAAGGTAAAAACAAAAATTGGACTGGCTCAAGTTCTTGTTAGCAAATCTTAATTACAGTGTGTATAAAGTATAGAAAGCAGTACACTACAAACAGCACTCACTCCAAATTATCTTGTTCTATGTTTACGTCACTTTCCTATTAATTTTTACATCGTTAACCAACGGTACTTAAATATAATTATTTTCTTCGGCGCCGCTGACTTACTGTATAAACTCCGGTGTTTTTGAAAATCACCACGTTAGTTAGCTAATGCTAATGCAGGTAATATAGGTGGTTTTAGCTACAGTAGCAAACACGGACACAAAACTCAATCTACAAAGTAGTTGTTCCTGACATAAATCATGAATTTGCTCATAGAAGAGATACATTTAACATAGAAATGACATGAGTTTGCTTTCTTACCTGGTTTAAAGGAGTTTTCTTTGAGAATCTCCACCCGCATGTGATTCAGTCCGTGAAAATGCTGCGTCATGAGGTCATGAGACACGGTTTGAAGCAGAAATGTCCTTTGTGAATGGATTAGATTTAAGTTTAATCAGGGGCTTTAACTAACAGTAACTGAAATACAGGTTCTGATATCCTTCCTTACTTGTTTCAATGTCATGCTCCGGTTTGAGGCGGAAATAAAATTATACCGGCAAAACTATGGTCTAAAGACTGCGCATGCGCAAATCACACTCAACCTAATAAGAGTACCTTGATCAAAATGAAATATTTCACTTTGGTTTCCTGCTGTAAACAGCATTATACTAAAAAAAAAAAAAAAAAAAGATTCACCCATAAGCATAAATTAGACACTTCAGTTAAAAAGAGCAAATTATTTTTTTTACTAATGGAATGAGAAAAAATAACACATTAAACTAGGTTTACTTTTTTCAGTGGATCCCTCAATAATTTCTGTCTCCTTTGCCTGTGTTTGATAATGTGAAGCACATATACACTCATTCATCATGAAAGATCTATTATAAAACAAAATAAAATTCATGTTCGCTTCAGCACTGTTCATCCGCGTCCTTACATTCATTGTTGTACTTGGTCCGGCTTTTAGATAAAGTCCTTCCATGCGCCATCTGGCGGATATTCAGTGAAGCGCAACACATTTATTTAAAATTCCCGAATGTTGCCTCCGGCAAGTCGCGGCACGCCGCGCGCTAAATTGCGGCATCCCGCGGGAAAACACGCAGGGTTTTAAGGGCGACATCTGTAAATACCTGTTGCCCTTCCTGACACAACCCTCCGTTTTTTTAAATCCAGGCTAGGGACAGGCAATCACCAACAGCAGGGCTCAAACATAGATCCTCAGATTCCCCCAAATCAACAACCTAGCAACCTAACTTTCCCTTTTGTTGCTGTTAATAACCAATACTGCCAATAAATGCTGAATACACTTTCTACACTATAACGTTTTTGAAACACATTTGATCACAACTCAGCCAATGGTTTTTATCTCTCTTTGGGATAATCGTCTCCCCTGCTGGGTCTTAGTGCACGTATGGCACTGGTATAATAAACATCCGTGCATGCGTGGACTGTTTACTATAACCCTGTGACCACATGTGTGCGTAAAACATATTTTCTTTTCACTAGTGCAGATGTGAAGCCTGATGTGAGATCACCACGCCCTTGGATAGCAGTCCTCTGCATTTAATCTGTTAATTAAAAGTCAGTTTAGGCTTCTGTTCTTCAAGCGTCTCACTGTAATATGCCCTGTTGATTGCTGAACCTTTTTTCTTAGTGTTCCAATACTTCTGGCCCTAGAGAATCCCAGAAAACTGTAAACATTGATGAATTTTCCAGCTGATGGTTGACTTTTGAACTTTTTCTTGGTCAGTGATTGAGAATGTTTCCATTCCCGACTCTGCCGTTTACTCTCAGGCTCATGGTGATGAATCCGTGTCTCATCACCAGTAATGACTCCCTTTAAAAATCTTTCACCTTCCTTAGAGTATCAGTTAAAATTTTGTTTTAAGATATTTAACTATTTCTGTTTAGGGAGTTTTTCCTTTAACCCTTGGCTTGCTCATCAGGGACAAACTGATAACTATAGTTTATAGTTTTTTCGAATTATCAAATTTATTTCCATACTTTCATGCAAAAAAATATTTAAAGCTGTTTTATTAATGACCAGATTATTAACTTGTAAAACAACATTAATATTAATTAATTATAGCTTTCACCTTATAATTGTAATAGCTCCAGTTAGCACTTTAACACTGCTGAGACAACTAAAATATTCTAAATGTAAAAGCCTTTTTGATTGTTGAGGCAAGTGTTAATGTTTTGATGCTTGTGGTTACAGAAAGCCAGTGGAGGGACCAGAAGATAGTGGTCTGAGTTTCGAGGTTGCACTTCTCACACAACACCTATTATTGGAATAAATGTAAAGTATGTGGTTAACGCTTCTTTTCCCTCTGCTTCTGATACATCTCACTTTTTATTTTGATGAAATAATTAATTATTCATTATTATGTGAATTACATGTTTGCATATTTATCACAGTCAGTACCTGAAAAAGATATTTCTTTAGTTGATGCTTGTGGCTACAGGAAGCCAGTAGAGAGATCAGAGAACAGAGGAGAGGTTTCCAGTTTCTGTTCTCACACAACCCTTAAACAACATACAACTGAGGTGATCAGTGACCTCTTCTCAATTCTAAATTTTCTAGAGGGTTAAAAGTTTGAAATACGTTATTGACTTCATGTCATGCCTCCTCTGAAAACAAACATGATGAACATAATTTCAACTAAAACAAACAAATAAACAAACAAAAAATACATTATATTTATTTATGTTTTATGTCCATTTGCATTTTATTTTGTACTTTGATTAACATGGACCTAGTCCATCTACCCTTAGTTCCTCCTCAACCCCCAAGATGATACTGATGTGAAATTTTGATTAGTGTCATTTCCACACACCAGCAGTGCAGGAGCAAAACAGAGAAGGTAGGAGCATATTAGAGGAGAACAAACAAGTGAGTATTGGTCTGAATCTGGAGAGTATTGATTTTTCATTATCCTACCTCCAAACGTTTTTGACAATATCCCTTGATACCTCTGACTGACACATGTACAGTGGGTGCACAAGCAGTATGTGACTTCTACCGTCGCGGCGTATGGCGTCAGCATTTGGGTTTGTGTGTTTGCTGGCTTTTACCGCTGAGTGGCGCTATATAACTATAGACTGACGCCTCAGGCATCAGTTCGTTCTCTCCAGGCTTAATGAGGCGCAGGTCGTCCACAGCTGCACGTCGTTGCAGATAAAATAAAGTGAAACATTGTAATTAAACGAATTCATAATCACAGTAGTAACATTACAGTACAAATTTATAATTAAAATAAAATTCAGTTTTTTTAGGATTGAATTTAAGCAACGTAAACGTTAACACACTGAGCCTTTTTATTATGTGTAATTAGAAAAGCTACTCGTGTAGGGTCTTGTCATCTTATATTTTGTGTTCTTTAAATTTGTAGCTTTTATAAGACTCTACTTTTATTTAGGTGCACTCACAATGATGAAAAAACTTTATGATTTTGTTAAATAAATAAAGTAAACGGGGCTCTGTATTGTTTTTGGTGAACTTGAGCGCGTCAGAACATGAACCCAAACTCTTTGTATACTCGCCTCACAGACGTGAAAAATATATACTTATAGAAAGCAAAATATCTGCTTTTATATAAACTAATGAAAATAAAAATTATTAGATTATGTAATTCATATGAGAAGTGAATTATAGGCGCGCTCACTGCTGCGGAGACGACGAGATGACATGATCACCTTCAGCGCAGCCGAAACCAAAGGAATCACTAATTTATCAATGAATTATTAAAATGGTCAGAGTGAGTTTCCTGGCTGTTTTAACAATTATTTGAAGTAGATAACAGTAGCCCACATTTATAAAAGCATTTTTATTTATATAAAACTATAAAAAAAAAAATAATCCTGCATTTATTTTTAGGTGTGCTGGCTGCCACAGTTCTTATATTGCTCTTTATCGGAGTAAATTCAGTAACAAACCTGTACATCTGTATGAATAAATTGTTTAAACGTGATCAGTGATTTATGTAAACGACTCAGTTTAGATGTAAGTAAATGCTCCTTTATATATACACATACACACACTATATATATATATCTCAGTGGCGGCTGCTAGCTTTTGAAACAGGGGAAGCTCATAATTGAATAAAATTCATTAAGTTATTTGTACGTAAATTATGCCCTCCGTTCCTTTTTAGTTTCCCCTTCCACAAGCTACTTTAATTATATGAACGAACTAACTTTACAATGCTGAAACAAGGAGAAAAGTCAATTACGCTATAATATGTTTTTTTTTTATTATTTAAAGAATGATTTGTACAAAAAAAGTGGTTTATATCACCAGCAAACAATATAGAGTGCAGCAGTTCGTCGTACCACCTGCAAATCCGCATTGGACTGAACTCAAATATCTGTAGTGCTGATGTATACTTACATTTTTTTTCGATTGCTTAAGCACAATTTTTAAAACAGGGCCCGTGTTTTCAAAACAGTACACCCAATTAGCAAAACACTATAAATCCTTTGCATAATTAAACACTCTTGTAAAAAATATACACTTATGTTTAAAAACCAGACTTTTTTACCATAAGAAACACACGTTTCACATTTATCATACTCTGTTTGCACGAGTTACACTCTGCTGTGATAAACCTAAAACACTTTTAGTACTTCTACTTCCCTATGATTAGTGTAGGCTACCATCAACAAAGTACAAATATAAAGTAAATCCACCAAACACTACACAAGTTCAAAATGTTTTGAATGACGAATCCATCCTTGTATTGCTGCTACCTCCATCTGGTCACAGGCCTCCTCCATGGCTTAAATGAGGGGTTCCTCAGCCTGGAGACAGAGATCATATACCTTCCACTGCCATGCCGAGAAAAACTCTTCTATATGGTTGAGGAATGGAGAGTATGGTGGAAGATTGTCACGAACCTTGGGTGTGTGTCGGCGTGTGAGTGGCATAAGTACAGGAGGTGGGCTGACGGTTCAATAATGATGTTTATTTAAGTTAAACAGAAAACAAAACATAAGCTCTTTTCTGAGAGCACCTAGTAATCTCGAGTATCACTTTAATACTTAAATAAACAAACACCAACACAAACCATACGACAATTAATGCAACACAACTTAACGCAACTAAAACAGGCTATTTATACTAAAAATAATTATCTTCCTCGGTTCAGGTGAACTTCTACGTCACCTGACCGAGGTGCATCCTGGGAACTGAAGTTTAACCAAACCAAAACAAACTACAAACACAAATAGTCTTTGGCGCATTGGCACCCTCTAGGGGTTAACCCTTACAAAGATATACAGTAGGACGGTGAAATGTGTGATGTTGCTGAAACCAGTTCAGAACCAGAGCAGAGCTGTGGAAAGACACATAGTCCCAGACAACAATGTATTGCATGTGATCGATTTGATTTGCTGCTGTTATGTTGTGCAGTTGGTCCAAGAATGTAAGTATGAGTGCTGTGTTGTAAGGGCCCATATGGGCATGGCGGTGGAGGACCCCATTCTGTGTAATGGCTGCACAGAGTGTTATATTTCCCCCACGTTGCCCTGGGACATTGACTATAGCCCTGTGGCCAATGACGTTTCTTCCAATCCTTCATGTTCTCGTCAGGTTGAACCCAGCCTCATTTATGTAAATGAACTCATGCTGGATCCCCTCTCCATCCATTTGTAAAAGTACCTGAAGAACAGTGTCAGGCAAAATTGTGTAGTTCAGTGTAGATGTAGTATACATATTACAGTACAGTAAAAGATTGTATGCAAGATCACACTGCTAAAGTGAATACATACTTCTACATAATCATACCGAGGTTGTTTCACCCTTTCGGAATTGCGCTTGAAAGTCACTCGATGAATTTGCTTCATTTGAAGATTTTTTTTTAGGATGCGTGCCAGTGTTGATATTGAGACCTGATGGATATCGTTGAAACTGACATGGTTATTGACAATGTTAGCTTGGAGCTGTTTGAGTGTTATAGCATTGTTGGCCAAAACCATGTTTACTATCTCCCTCTCTGTGGACATAGGAGGCCTTCCCCCTTGTCGTTCCTGACCCTCAATCCTATGTAAAAAAAAAAAACAGTAAACAATAGTACTGTAATTTCACAGAACAAGCTAACAGAAGTGCTGATACTGCATAGAATACAGTACTGTAAGCAGTTATTGAAACCGTGCAGATGTTTTTGATATGGTGATATTTTTACAATACCTATTTTCCAGTCAAAATGTTCTTATCACACTTGCCACTGTGTATCGGCTTAGATTTGGCTGTACTCGCAGTCCAGCCTCCCTCAGCATCAGGCCGTGCTTGAGAACGTGGTCAACCAGTGTTGCGCGGATCTCTTTTGTCAGATTCGGTCCTCTTTGAGCACCTTCTTGTCTTCGTCTTTCTCTTCCTCTTCTTCTACCTCCAGCATGGCCTCCATCTCTTCCTCTATTGATTCCTCTTCCTCCCCTTCCTCCTCCTCCTTCTCGTCCTCTTCCTCATTGTCCTCCTCGTTGTCTTACTCTTTCTCTGACTCTTTCCACAGAGGTGTCAAATCAAGGTGCCATGATTTAAAGTCCTCCCCAGTATTTTGTTCCAATCACCTAGATTTGCAAATCCAGGTGATTGGAACAAAATACTGGGGAAGACTTTTACTCATGTCACCTGGATTTGACACCTCTGCTCTTTCCATTGTGCTTGAAGACCGATGAACTCACCTGCTGCTTTTTATAGTGCTTAAACACCTGATTGGTGTGTCTACAATTAAGCAAACAAGTGTTTGCACACCTGATGACTGTGTTGAACCAATTGGTTGGACGATGCGATAATTTGACAGTCAGTGCTTTTGTATTGCAAGGAAGTGACTTCATGATAGATTTTTGTGTGTAATGTATGTTAAGTGTGTTTAGTGTTTTGCAAATCACTGTTTGTAGAGTTTTGCAACAAGTGTGAGGTTGACAATGTGCTTATAGTTGTGCAAATATGGGCTGATGTTTTGCTTCTTGAGTGTAAGGTTTTGCTAATAGTGTACTACTTTCAATTATAGTGTGTAAGCAATCCAAAAAAACTGGATTGAAAGACATACTGTCAATCAAAAAAGGGATTCCGCCCTTTAAACAGCTCCTCCAATTATCATGCAGCAGCCCAGCGTCCTGGCCCACCCACTGCTCCATTCACTCCCAGAGAAGTTGAGCTTCCCTGGAAGTGAAAATTTTGGTGCATTTATCCAAATACCGTCCAGCTTTTCTGCAGTGAAAAAAGCTCCTCTGTGCTGCCCATAGAGCTCCAGTGAAGCTGTGCTTCAGGAGGGTTTAACACGCGGTGCTGCATGGAAATGTATTACAAGAAAATCGCGTCAAACAATCTACAATAAATACCTGCTTCTGAACGAGCTAGTCATGAAGTTGAATACGTTCTAGAGCACTTTTATTAAAACCAATATACTGTAAATACGACTGTAAATGCATGTATGAGCATTTATTTTCTGACATAGAGGAAGTGGAGTTTCCTTTGTAGTCTTAGAGCAGCCGTCACTGATATACAGAGGTGGAAAGTAACGAATTACATTTACTCGCGTTACTGGAATTGAGTAGCTTTTTTGTGTATTTCTACTTTTTAAAGTACTTTTTAAAATCTGTCATTTTACTGTTACTTAAGTATGTTTTGTTTGAAGTATTGTAATTCGCTACATTTTAAATCATATTCGCTACTGAGTAAAAAATAAATGAATGAAAATGATAAAATAATAAAAATATTATGCTTTGTATAAATGCTTCGTTGGGCTCGTGTGTGTGTATCATGTCCTGGTCGCGCGCCGCTCCAGACTCCACTCCAGGTTTTCTGACTGTCCCCACATCGGCATCTACCTGACCTTCCACACAGTCGCTTCCGCCCTGAGAGTGACGTCATCGACTAGCCATAGATAAACCGAAGAGAGACGTGGGAAAGAGGAAAGAGATTGTGATTTTGGTGTTTTGATATTTGGTTGTGTATTCTGGTTTTGACTTTTTGCCTCCAATTGACTTTGATTACTGCTTTGTCCCTTTGGTTTGGTTGGTCTTTGTATATATTTGTAGATAGTTTCACTGTATGTTTGTGCACTCACTAGTAGTAGGGGTGTGGCTGCCATTTATTTTGGGAAGAGGGAATTTATTCACTGTTTTTGGTTTAGGGAGTCCGGGAAGGTACCAGTTTTTTTTTTTTTTTGCAGGTAATCTAGCTACTAAATATAAATACCATTTTGTTTATTATTTTGGCCTGGGTCCACCCTGAATCTGATCCTCCTCCTCCTGTTGTGTGTGTGTGTGTGTGTGTGTGTGTGTGTGTGTGTGTTTTGTATATACAAACCTCATTATTTCATTAGTTAATGATTGGATCTAGTTCTTTCTGCCATATACCACCATTTCCATACAGTTTAAAATAGAACCCTGAACCAGTCTTTTGCTGTATGACCCTAGACTGGGACGTAACACCATATTTAAGTGACCACTTTGATTTTCAAGTACAAGAAAGACAACAGCTTTATTATGCAAAGGTGTTCCTTCAGTTAAAAACAACTAGTTTGAGATTTATATCTGCTCATCTTTTTTGAACTACGCTAGAATGCCTCACCCCCCCCCCCCCCACACCCCCGCTGTTAAAAAAATAAAAAAGTAACTCGGTAACTTTTACTCTGAGTAAATTTTTTAATGAGCTACTTTTTACTTTTACTTGAGTAGATTTTTATAATGGTAACTTTACTTGTACTTAAGTAAAATTTCACTAAAGTAACTGTACTTGTACTTGAGTACAACATTTTATTACTCTTTCCACCTCTGCTGATACATACATATGTATGATGCTGTGGTGAAGTGGTTTGCACTGTGGCCTCACACCTGCAGCATCAAGTGTTTGATTCCCATCTTGGGTCATTTGTGTGGTGTTGTGTGTACATTATTACTGTGACACACTTGAATTGAGACAAGATAGTGATCTGAGATAACTTCAGACGGTGGAATAGTGAATAAATTTCTTGTACTTAATCCGAAGAATATTATTAAGTCTAAAGTGTGAACTGCTTTATGAGTGGGTCCTACTACACACTGATTTACTCCTACTGAGTCCAGTATGGACATAAATGCTGTTCTCAGAGGGTCTTCTAGATTCTCAAAATGAATGTTAAAATCTCCAGCAATTAACACTTTGTCTACAGAAATGACTAGGTTTGAGAGGAAATCTGCAAATTCACTAAGAAATTCAGAATACGGCCCTGGAGGTCTGTAAATGACAGAAACTCGCGCGTTTTCCAAAAAGCGCAGAAAAAGGCGAAGCCAAATAGTATGAAGCTGTAAAACTTAGTTGATATTAACATTATTATTGTATAAATTAAAATTTTCCCCCTATACTACATGTGTTTTTTTTATATAGCTTATTTTATAATCAAATTCGTTTGGTGCAATTTGTAAATCATAAACCTATTAATTTATGTTGTAATATATTATTTGATAGAGGTTATGTTGGGGGGGCAATCCGTGGCAGGGAGGCATTTTAGCGCATAACACCAGTACGCAGCGTTTCTGAAAGAAACAGGCTGTAACAGGAGAAGATCTAAAAATACTTTTAATTGTAAAAACTTCTCTGTCCACTCCGGAGCAAGAAAACTCTGAGGTTTTATAAGGTACTAATAAGGTTAATGGCTCACCATGGCTGAAGAATTTGGCACCTGCTAATGAAGAAATCAAAGGCTTCCGTCGACTATTAATGATATAAACCAAGATCTTCTTATCAGTAGGCAAATCCAGTTCATTGTTTGTTGAAACCACCAAACTGCTCAGCTAACACACACTGTAAAAAATGAATCATGAGGCTTGTAATTTTCATAAAAAAAATTTATGTAATAATTAAAAATAATGTGCATATTTAATTTTAAAAAATGGTTTTCTGTGTTTTTTATAATATATTGAGAACATTTCACTAATAAAATTAAGAAATAAATTTTACCTATTTTTTTAAGGAAATGAGTGCACTTTTTAGGCTTAATTTGAGGAACCATTTAATCAAAAAATTTGAGGAAAAAAGGCTTCATATTCATTTTAAGAGAATTGGCTCAATTATCCGGGTTTTATTAAGTCACCTTCATTTGAATCTCAACAACAGCAGCGATCAGACGCCATTTTGAAGGAACAGGCGAACAGTGTAAAATGTTAAGAAGTAAGTTAAGCCCCTTACTAATTTTTATACTTTATTTGAATTTCTTAAATAAGCTCCTTTGTTGCATTAGTGTCAGCAATATAAAGAAATAAATTAAACATTGTGAACATTTCTGAAAACATCCTGTCCGCCATTAGCATACTTGAGTTTGTTGTTATGTCTCCACAGTTCACTGGAACAGGTTTTGGGGAGTGCACCTACAGTATGCGGTTTCGCGCGGTGGCCGTAAGAACGGTTCATTATGATTGACTGCGAGTTTTTGGCGCTGTGAGTACGTTTCCATCTTTCCGCGCCGGTCCTCGCGAAAGCTTGCGGACCTTATAGAACTTCGTGGAGCGCAAGCGGAACATTGGTGGGTAATCGCGCTGACTCACGGTGCCTGACACCGCATCTGAGTCAAACCGCATAGGGGAAATAGGGTTTTATTAAGTCGCTCTGGATAAGCGCATCTGCCAAATGCCTAAATGTACATGTAAATAGGGTAATGTTACAAAGATATGAACCTAGAAATGGTTTACTGTACAGGTTCTCTCAGGTTTTAGTACAGAATGTGACTATACCCACAAGAAAAGATGCTAGCATATAATGCTAAACAGTTGATTTCAATAGAAATTGTCAGTTACAAACTCATTAATTCATTCATTTTCTATACCGCTTAATCCTGTGTTCAGGGTCGCGGGGGACCTGGAACCTATCCCAGGAGACTTCGGGCACTAGGCGGGGTACACCCTGGACAGTGTGCCAATCCATCGCAGGGCACACACACATATACACACTCACACACCCAATCACACACTACGGGCAATTTAGGAACGCCAATTAGCCTAATCTGCATATCTTTGGACTGTGGGAGGAAACCGGAGTACCCGGAGGAAACCCACCAAGCACGGGGAGAACATGCAAACTCCATGCACACAGAGACGGGAATCGAACCCAGACCCTGGAGGTGCAAAGCAACAGTGCTAACCACTACACCACCGCGCCGCCTCAGTTACAAACTGTTCCCTTTCAAGGCTTCACTCGATGCTGCGTGAAAACGCTATGGGAAAGATTTTGTCGCGTTGCCGGTCGTTGAAGCATGCTGTGAAAACACGCCAAAGTTTTTGGCTATATATAACCTCGACCAGGTGACGTCATCTGATTAGATGTAGGTGGAGGTTATAAAAACAGGTGAGCCGGCAACAACCTAAGATCATTTGTCTTCAGAACCTTGTTGTGAAGCGTGCTTGTGTTAAACCAGCAAAATAAAAAGGTGTTTAACTCACCAATTTGACGAGTTTAAACCAGATATCCCTCCGTGTGTGATAATCCATATCGGAGTGCGATCTCTACACTGCTTCGACTAGTGCTGCGCGCACCGCGCATTCTGTGAGAAGCTGCGAGCCGCCGCGCATTCCTGGCTTCTGCATCTGACTGAGCTGCGGCAGACGGAGGTAAGAAAACTCCTTTTCTTCCGCGTTGTCATCACTAGGATTCCTCCCATGCTAGTGGAGATGAAAATAGCCTTAAGCACTAAAAAAACAAACAAAAAAAACAAGCAGTAGTCGGCAGCTCTCCCCCCCCCCCCTTAGCTCTCGCCCTCCCCCCCCTTAGCTCTCTCCATATGAGTTAACCCTTTCATGGAGTAAGCTGTATTCATGCTGTGTTTTTCCTGCCATCGACTTATTTATTTATTTAAATATAGTTGATGTGGAAACGTGGGATTATATGATGACGCCCAGATAGCAGAGACGCTTCACAGGCTATCTCTCTCCTGGGACATCATCCTCCCTGGCAAGCTTATATTTCCTTTCTAGCTGTGTAGACTTTCATCTTCCCTGGAGGGAAAAGCTTTTCAGGCAGTGGGTCAGCTTGGTGCTCCACTGCACACCATGGCGGTTTTGCAGGCCTACCAGGCTGACCTGCTGAGAGACTTGAGTACTGGCGGGGCTCTTCAAGATAAGGTTAGCGATTCGTTGACTCAGCCGCCACTAGGTTCTGGGGCGAAGTTATACAAACAAGCTTTTGGGAAATTCCCTCCCCGCCGTGCTCAAGGTGGGATTGTCGGCCACCCAGTCTCGACCGGGTCTGACTCTTGTGAGGCGTAAACACAAGGAGTGTGTTTTTGTTTTTGGACCCGGGCACCTCATCGTAAAAAATTGGGGTGCGCCGCGTTTCACTATCTGCCCCAGGAGGTCAGACTGATTTAAAAAAAAAAAATAATAATAATATATATATATATATATATATGTGTGTGTGTGTAAAATAAAATAAATGGGGGTGGCCCCCCAATAGGGAGAGGCACCCAGAATTCCTTTCAAACGAATAAGTGTTCTCCCTGGCACCCCCAGGAGGTCGGTGTTTTTGCTCCGCCACCACTGGTGTTTCGGGCAACACCAGTCTCCAATAGGCTGTTAGTTCTTCGGTTTTTCCTACCATGCTTCAGGATGCCGAACATCTAACACCCCCCCCCCCCCCCCGTTTAACCAAGGCGCCGAAACTTTTGCCCTTTTATGAGAAACTGGCAGCGTGGAAGCTACTGCCAAGTATATCTCCTTGGGTACCAAGCACTGGAGAGAGGAACTACAGGATTCAGTTCTTACTTCACCTTCTGTGTTTTCAATGGCATGGTCTCCACTTCCATGAAAACAGAAAGTGCGCATCTGCTGACAAGGTGCTGGGGAAGGGGGCCATGGAACATGTTCCCCCACCAGACAGTGAGTCAGGCTACTACAGTCGGTATTCTTGGTTCCCAAGAGGAACGGGGGCTGCGTCCAATTTTTCAGATTCTGCGGGCTCTCCCGCTACCTGAAAATCAATGAATACAGTTCAAATGTTGACTGTAAAGGTGATTGCTCTCAACCCTACCAAGCGATTGTTTCTGACAATCGATTTAAGGACGCTTACTTTCATACAGAAACATTGCCACAACACAGGAAGATCCTGAGGTTCGCTTTCGGGGGCGAAGCTTACCAGTATCGGGTCCTTCCATTGGTCTAGCTCACCCGCACACATACAAAATGCACGGATTTAACCCTGGTTCTTACGGGAGTCCCAGGGCATCCGGTGGCTAGTGCTTCGATATCAGCATGTCGTCCTAGCTCATCTCTGTTCTCAGGACTGGGACCCAACGCCACGAAAGCGTGCGCTTCCTGTGCAGAGGACAACACATTGGGTGCCATATGGGATTCGGGCGTAAGCGGGCACAGCTGTCTCCCTCTCATATCGAACCCATTCTCAACACCCTCAAGAAAAACAAGCTAGACCAGAAAGTGACCATCACTTTCAGACATCCTAGCTCTCATGGCGGCTGTATCCACCTTTGGGCCTTCTGCACATGAGAGCATTCCAAGTTGTGGCTAAGAACCAGGGGATATCACTGGGTCCAATCCCCAATATGGGTTACGCGCCAGGTGCTTCGTACCCTTTCTACGTGGTTCAGACCCCAGTCTCTACTCTGGGTCCCACTCTACGTTCATCTTGTCGTCGCTGAGGCTAACAACAGATGCTTCCCTCACAGGCTGGGGTGCGGTCTCTGATGACCGTCCAGCCCAAGGGAGCTGGAGAGGCTATCTTCTCGCATGGCACATCAATTGCCTCAAGATGATGGCTCTATTTCTGGCCCTAAAGCACTTCCTCCAGCAGTTGAGAGGCTGCCATGTCCTAGTGCGGTGGACAACACTATGGCAGTCTCATATATTATCGCCAGGACGGACTGTGCTCGCGCCGCTAACAGCTAGCGCACCAGGTTAATGTCCCTCAGGGCGATTTACATTCCAGCATGGATGCGGGAGCAGTAGTACTGTCCAGTCTATCTCTGACACACGGGGAATGGTAACCCCACTCCTAAGTAGTCAGGGAGAGATTTTCATGTAGCAAGGCGGACCCCTTGCCTTCCAAGATATGCTTCGCCTTTTACTGCTCTTCAGATTTACGTCCACCGCATCAGCTAGTGGCGTAGGTCAGAGCAGCTTCTACATGTTTTGGACTATGCTATTGCCCTCTCCTACGAGGCGCTTGGGCTCACTTCGCCTCTAGGAATCAGGGCCCTTTCAACCTTGGGGATTGCCTCATCTATTGCATTAGGAAGAGGTATTCCCCTGCAGCAAGTATCTGCTAAGCAGGTAAACCCAGTCCACTGCCGAATTGTTTCAGTGCTGGAGTTTCCATCCTCGGGTCTGTGCCCTAGTACTCTCAGGACGTACGTGACTGCATCCTCTCTCAACTATCTTCCCGAAGGCTCTATAAACGCAACAGGCACCCTATTGCTTTTGAAGCCTTCTGTCCCCTGCGCTTACAGCTTCGGAGCAGGAGAGACTTCACTTGCGGTGTCCAACTTGTGCTCTTCAGATCTACGTCCACCGCATTAGCTAGTGGCGTACGTCAGAGCAGTTTCTACATGTTCTGGATGAGACATGTTATTGCCCTCTCCTATGAGGTGCGTGGGCCCACTTCGCCTCTAGGAAACAGGGCTCTTTCAGCCAAGGGGATTGCCTCATCTATTGCACTGGCAAGAGGTATTCCCCTGCAGCAAGTGTCTGCTAAGCAGGTAAACCCAGTCCACTGCCGAATTGTTTCAGTGCTGGAGTTTCCGTCCTCGGGTCTGTGCCCTAGTACTCTCAGGACGCACGTAACTGCATCCTCTCTCAACTTTCTTCCGAAAGCTCTATAAACCCAACAGGCACATTATTGCTTTTGAAGCCTTCTGTCCTCCGCGCTTACAGCTTCGGAGCACAAGAGACTTCACTTGCTGTGTCCAGCTTCTGCTTTTTAGATCTACGTCCACCGCATCAGCTAGTGGTGTAGGTCAGAGCAGCTTCTACATGCTTTGGATGAGAGATGCTATTGCCCTCTCCTATGAGGCGCGTGGGCTCACTTCGCCTCTAGGAATCAGGGCTCATTCAACCAGGGGATCGCCTCAGCTATTGGATTAGCAAGAGGTATTCCCCTGCAACAAGTGTGTGCCAAGCAGGTAGACCCAGTCCACTGCCGAAATGTTTCAGTGCTGGAGCTTCTGCAGGAAAGGCTTGTCCTTGGGCTTGTGCCCTAGTACCCTCAGGATGTTCTTAGCTGCATTGTTGAAGCCTTCTGTCCTCCACCTTTTACGGCTTCAGAGCAGGAGAAACTTCACTTACTGTCCAGTATGTGCTCTTCAGATTTACGTCCACCGCATCAGCTAGTGGCATAAGTCAGAGCGCCACTATACTGGGTGAGAGATGCATATTGCCCTCTCCTATGAGGCGCGTGGGTTCACTTCGCCTCTGGGAAGCAGGGCTCACCCAACCAGGGTGATCGTCCCAGTCTCACATGCAGGAGGTATCCCCTGCAGTAATTGTGTGGCGCGAAGGGTTGGTCCTCCCCGCACACATTTCTTACATTTATAATCTGGATGTTCATGCTACTCCGGGCTCACTGCCCCCGAGTTAGCTGCCCAGGCTACTTCTGAGACCTTCTTGGCTTTGTGCGCACACGCTACACAACCTTGGGGTCCAGACACCTGTAGTGCGGCGGCATTGGTATTCTCGTTCCCATAGCGTTTTCACGCAGCATCGAGTGAAGCCTTGAAAGGGAACGTCTCGGGTTACATTGCTGTAACCCTGTTCCCTGAAAGGCGGGAACGAGATGCTGCATCCGAATGCCGCACTACCACGTGACCGGACGGCTGTTCAGACAAATTAATCTGAGGTTGTTGCCGGCTCACCTGTTTTTATACCCTCCACCTACATCTAATCAGATGACGTCACCTGGTCGAGGTTATATATAGCCAAAAACTTTGGCGTGTTTTCACAGCATGCTTCAACGACCGGCAACGCGACAAAATGGTTCCCATAGCGTTTTCACGCAGCATCTCGTTCCCGCCTTTCAGGGAACAGGGTTACAGCAATGTAACCTGAGACGTTTTACAAATTGTTTTACAGATCTTAAATCTGCTGTAAATGTTATATACACTATTTTACACAGTGTTTAATATTTTAATACCAGTGAAACATGAAATAAAAGCATGTTTAACACCAAAATGCATTATGTATTAATTTCATTATAAAATGTTTTTTATATTATTAAGTAATTTTCCTTAATACATATGAGTACCTTTTGTTTTATCTGCTTAAACTAAAAAAGATTATTCCTGTCATGCTGCTCTATGGGTAACACACAACACAACTGCAGGTGCAGGAAATCACAGTCTTTATTTTCGTTCTTAACAGTCTCTTAAATCAAACCAAACAAAACTAAACACAAACTTAGAGCCACCCCACTGGTGGCTTCTCCCAGCGCGGTCTGCAGGCGGAAAACACAAGAAGGTCGAAGCGTTCTCTAAACGCGAAACATAAACATGAGACTGTCTGCCGATCCTCGGCTGAATGAGTCCTGAACAGTGAAGCTATCCTGCTTCACTGTACCTCGCCTGCAGATACCGCTAGCCCTTGGGAGAGACACAGAAACAGACAGGTTATCGAGTGCTGTGGCATAATGGTGACCAGACATTGTAGTGTGGGTTCGGCTGGGTTAAGTAGTGCGACACATGAGGTAGAGACAGGTGTTTCCGATTACACATTAAGGGTAGACAAAGACATACAAAGACACACTAGGGGGAGACAAAGCTATGGCTCAGTAAGCCGGAGAACCGGATCTCCGGGGCTGCGGAGGCTCGGATGTTACATTACCCCCCTCCCCAGGACCGGCTTCCTGAAGAGGAGGTGGGCACTCCCCCTGCGTCACCGAAGGGGGTCGGAACCCGCCGACCTGATGGAATTGCCGGCGGGCGGGTCGGCCCCGGGGCTGCGGCGCAGGATGGTCCGGCCGTGCCCTGTGGAACTCGGAAATGAGTTCGGGGCTCAGTATGTCCCACGCCGGGACCCAGCTGCGTTCCTCCGGTCCATACCCCTCCCACTCCACCAGATATTGGAGCGAGCCTCCTCGCCTTCGGGAGTCCAATAGCTGCTGGACTCTAAACGCCGGAGCACCCTCGATCTCCACAGCCCCAGGGAGCGAGGGGGTCACGACCCCCTCGTCCAGCGGTCCCCCCCTTACTGGCCTGAGAAGAGAGATGTGAAAGGTGGGGTTAATGCGCATGTGTGAGGGGAGTTGTAACTTAAACGACACAGGGTTTATTTGTGCTATAACGGGGAAGGGACCGATGAACCGAGGGGAGAGTTTACGACAGGGGAGGTTTAGAGAGAGGTCCTTTGTCGAGAGCCAAACCCGATCACCTACCTGGAGCGGAGGACTTTCCCTTCGCCGCCTATCGGCGAATTTTTTAAAACGGCGAACTGCTTGGGAGATATGGGCATGCGCTTCCTCCCATACTTTCTCCGCTTTCTTAAACCACTCATCCACCATGGGGATATTGGTGGGAGTGGCATCCCAGGGACAGAGCGGCGGCTGGTATCCGAGCATACATTGAAACGGCGTTAGGCCGGTTGAGGAGTGTTTTAAGGAGTTTTGTGCATATTCCGCCCAGAGTAAATAGTCAGCCCATTCATGTTGTCGACTACTACAATATGCGCGAAGGAACTTCCCGAGATCTTGCACAGTCCGCTCTGCCTGCCCATTAGACTCCGGGTGATAGCCTGAGGTTAGACTAATAGTGGTTCCCAACTTCTGGAAAAAAGCTTTCCAGACTCTAGCGATAAATTGGGGACCACGATCTGAAACGATGTCCTCCGGAATACCATAGTAGCGAAACACTGTATCGAATAGGGTTTCCGTTACCTGAGAGGCGGTCGGGAGAGCGCAGAACGGGACGAATCGACAGCCTTTCGAAAACCGATCCACTACTACTAGTACTGTCGTGTACCCTTTTGACACTGGCAGGTCCGTTACAAAATCCACCGCTAGGTGGGACCACGGTCTGTTGGGTGTGGGCAAGGGTATTAATTTACCAACTGGCAATCCTCGGGGGCTTTTAGTAGTTGCACAGGTAGCATAAGACGAAACAACTGTTTTCACTGTTTCCCGCATTTTTGGCCACCAGAACCTAGGTTCTAGTAGTTGGTATGTTCTTAGTTCGCCGGGGTGTCCAGATGTGAGGTTAATGTGGGCCTCAACCGTCACTCATTCACGTAGGGACTCCGGTACGTAGGTTCGATCCGGAGGACAGTCAGACGGCACGGACTCGGTTCGTGTCGCCTGGGCTATCTCCGCATCGAGATCCCACGTAATCGGGGCCACCACGAGTGCCGGGGGCAAAATGGGTTCAGGATCCGTGGTTCGGTCCTGCGCCGCGAAACAGCGGGAGAGCGCATCCGCCTTTATGTTTTTAGAGCCGGGTCGATATGTAATGATGAAGTGGAAACGAGTTAAAAACAGTGCCCAGCGGGCTTGACGAGGGTTTAGTCTTTTTGCTTGTTGGAGGTACTCAAGGTTCTTATGATCGGTGAGCACCGTAAATGGATGTTCTGCTCCCTCCAACCAATGCCTCCACTCCTCTAACGCCGCTTTTATGGCTAGCAGTTCGCGATTACCGATATCATAATTGCTCTCAGCAGGTGTCAGTTTCCTCGAAAAGAAAGCGCAGGGATATAGCTTCTCTGGGTGGCCATGGCGCTGTGACAGTACCGCTCCTAGTCCTACTTCCGACGCATCAACCTCGACTACGAAGGGCTTAGTGGGATCGGGGAGTTTTAAGATAGGCGCAGACGTGAAAGCTTGATTTAGCCGCTGGAATGCGAGACGCGCTTCCAGCGTGAACTTACGCAGTCGTTGGGGTTTCCCCTTTAACAAATCAGTGAGCGGTGCTGACAACATACTGTAGCCCCTAATAAAGCGCCTGTAAAAATTGGCAAACCCAAGGAAACTTTGTAGCGCCTTCACTGATGTGGGCTCCGGCCATAATTGGACCGCGCTGACCTTAGCTGTGTCCATCGTGACCCCCCGTGGCCCTATGCGATAGCCCAGAAATGCTACCTCCGTTTTGTGGAATTCACACTTCTCTGGCTTCACATAGAGCCCATGTTACCGCAGCCGACGGAGGACGGCGGTCACATGACGGACGTGCTCCTCGTATGACCGAGAGTATATCAGAATGTCGTCTAAATATACTATAACAAATCGGTCTAGCATACACCGAAGCACGTCATTCATGAGCCCCTGAAACACCGCAGGTGCATTTACCAATCCATACGCCATCACATTATACTGATAATGGCCGGATGTAGTGCTAAATGCAGTCTTCCACTCATCGCCCTTGCGAACACGAACGAGGTTGTATGCGCTGCGGAGGTCAAGTTTAGTAAAGATGGACGCGCCTCGGAGCAGATCGATCGCGGCCGGTACCAATGGCAGTGGGTGCTTATATTTTACTGTGATGGCATTTAGCCCCCGGTAATCAATACACGGCCTAAGGCCCCCCCCTTTTTTTTCGATAAAAAAGAAACCTGCTGAGGCTGGAGACGTGGAGCGACTAATGAGTCCTTGTCGAAGAGCCTCTCCCACGTATTCCTCCATTGCCCGGGTTTCGGCCACGGATAGTGGGTAAATACGTGAGCAGGGCGGTGCTTTCCCCGGCAAGAGGTCAATAGCGCAATCCCACGGGCGATGAGGGGGAAGTCGTGCAGCAGCCCTAATGCTAAACACGTCTTTAAACTTTACGTACTCTGATGGCACTGAAGTGGAAACTAAGGCGCTGGGGCTTTCGATAGACGTAGTTTGGACCATCAATGAGGATGGTGTACAGAATTTAGCGCATCGGGGGGACCAGGATAGGATACGCGAACCGGCCCAATCGAAATTAGGGTTGTGAGAGCGCAACCATGGGAGGCCGAGCACGACGGACTGACTCACCTGGGAAATTACATAGAATTTTAATTCCTCAGTGTGGTTTGGGAAAGTTAATCGTAGGGGCACGGTGATCATGTTAATTGGCGACTGAGCTAATGGGTTGCCATCTAGAGCGTTAATCCCGATCGGGTTTGGAAGCTTCGACACGGGAGCGTGCAGCGAGGAAAGGAGAGAGGATGAAATAAAATTCCCAGCCGATCCAGAATCTATTAAAGTGGAAACAGAAACAACATGAGTGTGATATGACAAGGTAGCATTGATGCAAAAAGACTGTGTGACTCGTGGGGGTGAATGCTGAATTACTTGTAATAACGGGCAGGTTTTAATGAGATGCCCCCCTCCCCCGCAGTACAGGCATAGTCCCGCCGTGAATCGGCGCCTCCTCTCCTGGGCAGACAGTCGGGAAGTGCCTACATCCATAGGCTCCGACGGGTTATCTCGGGGTCTTGGCGGGCTCTTGCCGGGGCTGGGGCGGCGGCGCGGCTCAACACTGCCCCCTGCAGCTCTCGCGGGGTTTTGCCGCTTCTGACCGCGGAGATGTTGGTCCAGCTTGATGGCGAGCTGAATTGTCTCGTCGAGGTCCATTTCGGCATCTCGACATGCCAATTCCAGCTGGATTTCAGGTTGGAGACCGTCTCTGAAGCGAGCGAGGAGGCTCCGCTCGCACCATTCACTCTCCGCGGCCAGGATCTTGAATTTCACAGCGTAGTCCACTACCGTGGCTGGCCCTTGTCGAAGCTTTAACAATTGTTGCTCCCCTGTGCGCCCCTGATCAGGGTGGTCAAAAACTGATCGAAACGCGCGTCGGAATCGCGCGAAGTCCCCTATGGCCCGACCGCCTGCGCACCACATAGCGGTTGCCCAGTCCATGGCCGCACCTGTGAGCTGTTGGGTAACAAAACTGACCTTCTGACGATCATCTAGATCCGGGTAGTCTGCCAAGTATAGCTCACAGGCGAGGAGAAATTTTCGGCAACCCTCAGGATCGCCAGCATACCTCTCCGGAGGAGTCGCTCTCGGTGGAGATCGGGGGGGGCGCCTCGGCGCCGGGGAAGACGGTGACTGGCCGGTCGCGATGTCCCGGACACTGTGAGCGAGGTCATTTATCGCTCTGGCCAAACTGTCCATTTGTCCCTGCTGTCTCCGGATGTAATCCATTATTGGGGGGTTGTCACCGGGCAGGGGCGTTCCTGCTGCAGTCTGGAATACGGTCTGGTCATCTGTCATGCTGCTCTATGGGTAACACACAACACAACTGCAGGTGCAGGAAATCACAGTCTTTATTTTCGTTCTTAACAGTCTCTTAAATCAAACCAAACAAAACTAAACACAAACTTAGAGCCACCCCACTGGTGGCTTCTCCCAGCGCGGTCTGCAGGCGGAAAACACAAGAAGGTCGAAGCGTTCTCTAAACGCGAAACATAAACATGAGACTGTCTGCCGATCCTCGGCTGAATGAGTCCTGAACAGTGAAGCTATCCTGCTTCACTGTACCTCGCCTGCAGATACCGCTAGCCCTTGTGAGAGACACAGAAACAGACAGGTTATCGAGTGCTGTGGCATAATGGTGACCAGACATTGTAGTGTGGGTTCGGCTGGGTTAAGTAGTGCGACACATGAGGTAGAGACAGGTGTTTCCGATTACACATTAAGGGTAGACAAAGACATACAAAGACACACTAGGGGGAGACAAAGCTATGGCTCAGTAAGCCGGAGAACCGGATCTCCGGGGCTGCGGAGGCTCGGATGTTACAATTCCACTAATAATGTTAAAATCATCATGTATCTGGCTAATTTAGGATGTTTTACATGATTTATTTAAGTAGATTCTGCCAGGGGATAAAATCAAGCAGCAAATACTTAAAAATAATATGCGTCTGGCTAAATCATTTAGGATTTTTTACATGATTTATTCAAGTAAATTCCCCTAAAAAAAATCAAGCCTTAAAAACTGCTTAAAAATAACACGTGCAATTTTGTTACCATATTTTTTTAAGTAGATATCACATAAGATTTTTTACAGTGCAGTTAACACAGCTATTTAAAATTTGGTCTAAATGGAGCAATTTATAAATTTTAACACCATGCAGTATGTCAAGCTTTTCCATTGGATTTCTAAATGGAGGGCAAAGAGGGGTGACTGTGTTAGTGTGAAGCAAGGTTGGAAATTTAGCTTCCAGCAAATGTGAGTAATCAACCAATCTGCCATGGTGGGCGTACATAAAAGTTGCGTATTCAAAAAAATATGCATTTGTATCATTACATAACACATACTAAGTTTGTTTATTTCACTTGAACTCTTTATGGAACACACTACCATGAAATTAACATACTTTGACTATCCAAAATGCAGCATTTTGTCTTTTGGACTTAGAAGCAAAGGCACTAAAGAGCTGCTTTTTACCAATAACTAACTAAAGGTATGGCAGACACACTGATTGCTATTGTTACTCATACAGTAAATAGTAAAATAATTTTGTTTGTCAATGGAGGAGCCCAGGAACATTAGTGACCTTCACGTTACTATACAGTGGATTAACAGCTATCCAGGGGTATTCTCAAGACATGTTATTGAGTCATGATTCCTCAGAATGAACAAAGAGAACCAGCAGGAGGCCTTGCAGATGGTACTGGATGAGGATCTCAAAGCTGACAACCTGGTCATATTAAAATTTGAAACCTGATGGACATGAAGGTTTTCCTCGCAGTGTGTTTGGAACAGCAGGGCCTAAAGGTCATTTGCTGTGTGCAAACCCTCACACGCCTTTGGAATGCTGATTTAGTAGAAGTTGGGTTAAGGACAGTAATTGTATATTTTGTCCGTGTGCAGATGGTCATCAAAGATGGAAGGGCCATTTGCGCATGCTTGTCATGAATCAGCTAGCTGTGTGGATTGGGTACTGCCAGCATGATACAAATGTAAAGCATGGTAAAACATCACAAAAAAAAGTACACAAGAAATTTATGATGTTGGATCTGTAAAGTTTTTTGTTTTTCTTCACATCTTTATTTTATCTTACTTTGTATTACTCTTTGTACACATATTATATATACATGGTTAAAAAAAATGTACCTCTACTTAAATTGTTGCTGGTCTTTTGGCTGCTCCCATCAAGGATCCCTGCACAATTTGGCTCAGGTTTTATGGCAGATGACCTTCTTGATCAACCATCCCATTTTATCCACTCTTGGGATCGGCACTGCATCCAGTGGCTGGTGTTTGGGAACTGGGTGGGAATTAGGCCAGGGGTAGCTCAGTGGTTAAGGCATTGGACTACGGTTCGGAAGATCCCAGGTTCAAACCCCACAACCACCAAGTTGCCACTCTTGAGCAAGGCCCTTAACCCTCAACTGCTCATATGTATAATGAGATTTTAAAAAAATGTAAGTCGCTCTGGATAAGAGCGTCTGCCAAATGCCTAAATGTAAATGTAAATTAAACCCAGGCCTTCTGCATGGCAGGCGAGAAACCTACCACTGAGACTCCAATGCCCTACAATACCTCTACTTAAATAAATAATAATATAATAAATAAAAATGTCACATTTCAGTTGAATAATAACAACAATCATCATCATCATAATAATAACAGACTTTTGTTGCAGCATTCATATAAAGTGGGAGAAAATCTACATGATAATGGTATGTGCTACTACAGTAAGTAATTATGAATATAGGAAGTGTATACAGAAAGCAAACATCCTGGATAAGAGCTCCAAGCAGAACAGAGGGTGATTGCATTATCCACACTGAGCTCCTGACCTGCAGTTTAAGTGGTGTTGGACCAGGGCCAGGAAAACAGTGTTCAAGTTGCTTGAAGGCTAGCACATAGAGATCAGGGGGAACTCTCAGACATGCTCTTACCGCACCCACGCACTCTACTGTACATTTATCTCATTAATTTACAATTTTTTTTACATGAGCTGCCTGTCGGAAAGCTTAAAAGAATGAAGAACAGTTGATTGAACATGAGGAGGAGACTCTGTGTTGCTATTTCTGAGAAAGAATAATCGTTTCCAATCTTTGCTTTGTAAATGGCTTTACTTTATTTGCTGTGACACTAACACATACTGCAGATGTAACATGGTTACCGTAAAATGATTCAAAGTGTCACATTTCAGTTTTGAATATCCTCATACAATCAACACATAGTACTCATTCTGATACACCCCTTACTTACTGCAGTGAAGAGATATTTGGGTTGATACCTAATAGTGAGAAAAGATCTCACACAGCTGGCAAATAATGTTAAAACACCATTTTTACATGTCAAACAGTTTCACAATGAAACACACTAAAAGACATTTTCTGAATCTTATTTATTCTAGCAAATTTTTTCTTCTCTGGCACATATAGTTGTCTATATGAAAAGAAATCTTAAAAAGTTACTCAATGAACTTTAAGGGAAAATTTTCTTTCTAATATGTTACTGCCTTTACACTTACCACATAATTAATTAACTATAGTTATGGTTCGTTCACGCCCACAATGCAGTCTGTGAAACAGGACATCATGCGATTATGCAATTGTTGTGGTAGCACCATATTATAATATACTAAGAAACACAGGATACTGTTGTTTAACCTTCTGTTTCAGTTCTGGATTGACACTTCTGTCAATCACTGGACGTGATGCATTTTGGAGACATAATGCATATTACGACAACATTTTATGAAAGAAAATATAGCAGAAAGATATCAGAAAGATAAGTCTACAACACAAAAAAATGCACAAGTGATTTCTTTACCACAGATTTAAGTTACACAAGCTGTTTGCAGGACACTGTTTTATTGACTGATTCTGTTTGCTCCACCTTGTCCTCCTTTAATATTAGGTAAATTACATTATAAACTTATGGGACCACAGTCATTTATGCAGTCAGACAAAGCACAAGAGAGTTTATACACTGAAAAAATGAATTTGGCTACCTGTTACATGTACTAAAATGTAATATAATAATAATAATTTCATGTTTCCAAGATGAACATGAATAAATAATGTTGTATTTGCATGAAATTCAACAACTTAACATGTACTAGATTCAATCATGTTGAGATAAACTAAAGAGATCTTGTCACTATGAAAACCGGAAATATCAAAACTGGAAATATCGTGAGAAGACATCGCGAGAAGAGAACACAGTTGAGGAGACAAACGTTTGGCAGGCTTGTGGAAAAGGTAAGCAGGAATTAATTCCTATCTTTCTAAATAGAAATGAAATACTGAACATAAATGTCACCTGTTTAGCGATGTTTAGTCACGTTATTTTGGTTTAAGATATTTCTTGTATTTTTAATTACACTTAAAATACCGACGATTATATGCGCGTGCTTAATCTGCGGTTTGGTTCTGGTTTCGGTCTGTTCTCATGAGTTGTGAAGCGAGAGGAACAAAGTATAAATATTGTTCATTTGCTAAATTAAGTATCATGAATTGTAATTGAATATTTATCTCTGTATTTGTTCACAGGAGTTTGTGACTGACAGTGTGTCTGCATCTGACTTCAGGAGTTTCCTGACCAACGGATCTAACGGTCATATTTAAAAATCATAACGTACAGTTATAAAGTACAAAACGTTTCTGTTCATGTTTATTTATTTTTCTATGATTAATACTTTTTTGTGGTGTTTTATGTTTTATACATCTTTTCAAATTGAGACCTCATTTGTAAGTTGCTACTGGTGTAAAACATTAAATATAAAATAAAAATCTCTCGTTTTATCCCATTTGTCTTATGCTTCCTTCCTTCACAGAATTTTTTAAAATGAAAATTACATTAAACATTTGAATAATGTAAGCACTAAGAAATTGTTAGAATTTTCAATGATAATGGAGTATCATAGACATAATTAAATGACATTACAATTGCACAATCAATTGCTAGTACAGTAAATGATAAAGGTTATGTTAAGTCAACATGATTCTTTCACACAAGTTTAACCTGAATGAAATACTTTGGTTTAGCAGGCAAAATTTGTGTAATTTGGCCACAATTTGATGATGTGGGACCGATGTACACATTAAAATCAAGTAAATTCAAAGGATTGTTTTTTTCAGTGTACACTTCATCCCTATGATAGTGTTACAAACTCAGACTCAGAAAATGCAAGTGCAGTTAAAATATTTAGTAACATACAGTTCAATCAACATGAATTCAGTTGAGTTGGAGTGTAGGCTTTGAGAGATGTAGTTCTTGTTTGTTGCAGTCCTGGGTCTGATAGACAGTCAGGGTGAAACTGAGACTGGTAGAGGAGGCTGATGATTCTGTAAACTGAAGACTTTGTATCGTTTACTGAGAATATTCACAGACATTGTTTATAATGTTTTCCCAAATCCTCAAGAATCTTTTTAATGAAGCTCAACACTTTTCCCTTGATCTAAGTCCTTGACAGTCACTCATATAATCTCAATCAAAGCATTAGTTTGATTTGTTGCATATTAAAACTTAACCAACATACAGTATTCCTGATAGTGTTACTGATATAATTTAGATTTTTATCATTGGATTTAAAAAAAATCAGTTTGCAATATGTCTTGCTTTATTTCTCAAAATCCTAATTTTCATTTTGCTGTCAAACTGTTTATAAATAAAGTTTATTTCCCTTTATTACTTACATTTAATGAACATTCAATTCAATTCAGTTTTATTTGTATAGTGCTTTTAACAATTGTCATTGTCACAAAAAAGCTTCACACAATCAAAAGAATTATTTAAGCTTGTATGGAATGTGAATGTGTATGAATCAAAATGGTCAGATAGTCCCTGGTGAGCAAGCCCGAGGGCGACAGTAGCAAGGAAAAACTCCCTGAGATGGTAATACTGTAGGAAGAAACATTAAGAGGAACCAGACTCAACAGGGAACCCATCCTCATCTGGGTGAAACAGATAGCAGGAAATGATCTGCATTTATACCGTGTGTTAAACATGCACATCACGAGGTAATTTGGTTATCTAACAATATAAAATTTAGCAATAATAATAATAAAAACTGAGATAATTAAAAAGAATAATGAAAAATAAATCAGGGACCTACTGAAGTTAAAAACATTTTATTTAAGATGCTTTAAGTTTAACATTTTAGATATTTTTTGGACAGTTGATTTTCAAACAAAAGTGTTTCATAAATACTTTCTAGGAGAAATAAAAGCCACATTCAAAAACACACTTTATTTCTACTGCCATATAAATTTTTTAAAAACACATTTGCATTTCATGTTGATAAAGTTTTTAATAAGGTGCATCATCTCTGAGCTCAGTAGAAGAGGATGGAAGAGAGCAGAGGAACGATCATGGGAAGGAAACTCAGTGTGAAGCTCTCAGCGCTGTTACACAGATTTCCCTCACAGCACTGCAAATTAGTAACACCGATTCCTCCTGCGCTTGATGATCCAGATGCAGCACAGAAACTTGCAGACACACATCCTTTCACAGACACACTAAGGCCCCCTTGTTTAACTGAGAGAGAGAGAAATTTTTTGTATGAAGTTAAGAAACATATTTTACTACATGTTTTCACTAATATATGGACATAAAGTGCTTTGCAGCATGATTAATTGTAATGATCAAAAGAACTGAACTCAAAAGATATAGGGCAAATGAATATACAGGTTTTGGACTATTTATTAATGAAAGTCTATATACATACTTGTTTCCTTTAACTGTATATATTTAAATAAAGTGAATGCATCCATGAATTTGCATGTTCAAGTTTCCACTGTCAAGAATTTGTTATTTAATATACATCTCTCAGGGTTCAGGTCTCAGGGTGGAGCTTATTTAAAAAAAAAAAAAAAAAAAAATTCAATTAAGAAAGGTGTGCAATATAGTTAAACTTTTTTGTTCCCCATAAATATGGAAATTGTAAGATAATAAAGTATCTAAAATACTACTACTAATAATAATACTAATACTAATACTACTACTACTACTAATAATAATAATACTAACAACAATTGCCTCTGCTTGTCACAGAGAGAGTTAAATAAAGTTCACCTGATGCGCTGATGCAACGATCTTCATCTCCTGTACAGCTCACTGTATCCGAGCATTTGTCATTATTACAGGTGTAACACTTTCTACCATTGGTAGACTGCTGTGGAAGCTCTTAACAGGGAAATAAAATTAAACAAATAGGTCAATGTGTATTATATGTCAGTAAGAATACTATTCCAATTATACTTTAACTGATAATTTTTAGATAAATTATATATACTGTAATCTGCTGTAAGTAGACAGATGTCCTATGACCTATTACATATACTGTATAACACATTGATAAAGATATAGTAATAATAATAATAATAATAATAATAATAATATTTTATATATAATATCTATTGTGAGTATATATAAAAGGAAAATAACATCAAAGAGTGAGCAACATTCAGGCCTTTTTTTTACCTGGAAGTTTTTCAGTGTTGCAGAGATCAGTACTGCAGCATTTAGTGTTAATGGACACTTTCACTGTTCCCATGTTCAGACTTCCATTTACACATTGGTCTCGTGTTCCACAAGTCTGAATATTTCTATCTGCCTTTGCACCATCTACAGAACATTAAAAAAATGAATGTGATAAGAAAATCTCACAAAGTCATGGTGATTTACATATAAATTTGATATTTGAAATTTTATGAAGATAAATGAAACACTTCAATGCTGATTTAGGAAAATAACCAACCATCCAGTCATGTGTTGTACCTACATTTAAATTCTATGGAAAAATTCAGGCTGGATTAACCCACACACTTACTTATGTACACAGTAGTGGTTGAAGTGAGACACTGATTTGAACAGGTTGCCTGAGTAGCTTGGCATGGTGCAGTTGTTCCATTTGGCCGACACTGTTGACATGTCAGAGACAGTGCTGTAGATAACAATAAAAACAAATAAAATGAGAATAATAAAACTTAAATGAGGAAAGCAATTAATTTAACAAACATCCTGTACAATTCTAAAACTATACACACCAAAGAATTATTGACCTAACTGACTTACTAAAATTAATTTTATTTATTTAAACTATTTAAAAAGCAAGCTTCATTACCTTTAGGGAAAAGCATGCAGATGAGCAGCAGTGTGACCTGAGACTTCATTGTTTATTTCTGTAGAAGTTGAGGTATGATGGTGAAACAGGTGGAGTTATAATGTGAGTAAAGTCTGAGAGGATTTCTTTTATGATGAGGTATAATGGGTGTGTGACATGAGGGCGGGATTTATTGTTAAATTCCAGATAATGCTTAAGTTTCATTTCTTTGCATATCAAGCATAAGCAATATTAAAACACCAATTATAACACAACATGTTAAACTGTAGCAACAAATGAGCAGTTTACCAACAAAACATGCTAAAAGCTATTTTCAGAATTTTATTTATTCTAGCAAAGTTGTCTATATGAAAAAAAAAAAACATCTTAAGAAGTTACTTTTTTTGGTGGAGGATTGAACTTCATGGGGAAATTTTTTTCTAATCTGTTATTGCCATTACAGGTACCACAGAATTATTGAAGTACAGGACATCCTGTGATTATGCAATTGTTGTGGTAGCACAATATTATATCCAATATACTAAGAAAATATAACTTCATTATAAACGTAAGGGACCACAGTCATTTATGCAGTCAGACAATGCACAAGAGACTTTATACACTTCATCCCTATGATAGTGTTACGAACTCAGACACAAAGAACGCAAGTGCAGTTAAGATATGTATTACCATACAGTTCAGTGAACACATTAATCAAAACTGGCAGGGGGAATCCAAAATTTAAAGTCCAGAAAATAGGCAAGAATCAAACAATGTACAGTGTGCATAAACTCACTCACTCACTCATCTTCTATACCGTTTTATCTTGTATTCAGTGTCATGGGGGCTCTGGAGCCTATCCCAGGAGTCTATTCTATTTGAGTCTGTGATTAGTGTCATGTGTGTTATTATTCAGTTGAGTTGGAGTGTAGGCTTTGAGAGTTGTAGTTCTTGTTTGTTGTAGTCCTGGGATCGGGGGCAGTCGTCAATTGTCAGGATGAACCTGAGACTGGTAGAGGGAGGCTGATGAAACTGAAGATTTTCTATTTTTTAATAAGAGTCTTCACAGACATTGTTTATAATGTTTTTTTTCCCTAAGCCTCAGCAATCTTTTTAATAAAGCTCAACACTTTTTCCTTTATTTAATTTACTGGCAGTCACTCACTATCACATACAGTGGGAGCCACACCAAATAGCCGCGACAGTGTGGCTGAAGTGTGAATGGCGTGTGAATGGCCTTTGCACGCCGTAATCCCCCCTCCCTTTTCTGGCCGAAAGGCGTGTCAAGATTTCACAGTAAACACGCCCATTCAAGCCCTATTTATTCATTTACCTGGTGCCACCACTAGATGGCGCTTCGTTCTCAAGAACACATTAAAACAAGCCAGCTGCGCTGAGTTGCAATCACGTGATTTTAACAACCCGCCTCCACCCCCGCCGAACTGACGCTGCCAAACTACAGAGATGAAGATGGCGGCTTAACGGACTATTCGTGGTAAGTGATGTTTTATTTTATAAAATGTGTTTGTGGTAGTTTACAGTTTATTTCCCAGTTTAGTTTTTTATTGGCCGTTTTAAATATCACTGGCAGCACCAGCAGCGGTCAGATGTGACTTTAGAGAACTTAATGATCTGTTTACCAAGTCTGGAGTTAATATTACAGCTTACTGTCAGTGTCACACACTCACAATGTCACTCCACTTTAACTCAAAAACATGCTCAAGCTTCGACAATACTATTAATGTCCCTATTACAAGAGCTGCACTACCCGATGAAGAGTGTTTGTGTTCTCTGTAAATACTGAGAGAATCTCACCGCGTGTTGTCTGGATAAATTCAGCGCTTATTTATTCTCTGGTTAAGAGTTAATCTGCAGGTTATTTCTGTGACTGTAATATAATGTGATGCAGTTGATGAGGGACACAGACTGAGGGGAGCTGTACAGGAGCTAGTAACGCTCATAACCCGGTTTATATTTTATACACTTTCCGCGGTAGCGCGAGCGCTTAGTTAAAGAGCTGAATAACAACACAGAAGTGTTTATCAGTTAAGGAGGAGGAGGAGGGGGGAGGTGTGTGTGTGTGTGAGGGGCTTCAGTAAGTTATAGTTTGGCTTCAGGGATGAACTAATGCTCATATACGAGTGTTATATCGCTTAACTTATTTGTATGAGAAGCGCATTAAGTAAATTCCCGGTTAATTTAATGCAGACGATAATACAGACAGTCACTGGTTAACACTAACACTGTTCACTGGTTAACACTAGCACTGTTCACTGGTTAACACTAGCACTGTTCACTGGTTAACATTAGCACAGGCAGATTATTTACATTACAGAATCCCCAAAGCAGTGTTTTACACACTCTGTGGTAAATAGGTTTATTAATATATATTATTTTTATTAGAACTAGATGTTCTGTGAAGTTTATCTGTCTTGACTAAATTCTCCTGTTGTCTTTAAGCAGAGCTCCGCTGTGGAGGATTGGGGGGTCAGACGGCTGACGGCTGGACTTTTGGAGCTACAGGACTGGAGGAGCCTGAACAAGCTGTTGAGGGAGCTGTAGGAGGGATGACGTCACAGTCCGACAGCTTTAGAATGATGTTTGATCAGGTCTACTGTATATTCTGAACATAGAACTGCAAAATGTCTGATACAGTACTTTGGGGGAAACAAAGACTTCAACTGTTCCATGTTTAATAGTTTTGATATTTGAAAAATTAATATTTTAATGTAAAAGGACTATAGATAGAGACTTATAAGCAGCTGGTGTATCCGGGTAGTTTAATGAACTTTAAGCAAAAAGACAACATGTATTCATCTGTTTTATATAAATTACTGTTTTAACTTTGACTAGTTTTGGAAGAATAAATTGAATTGTTAAAGTAATGTTTTGCGTGTTTTAATTTTGGGGGATTGTTTGGGTATTTAAAAATTGTTTAGTTGAACCAACAACTTCAATGGGCAAAAAATGGGACACAACTTTGTTTTAAATAGTCAAAGAGTTGGGCTGAAAATAATAATAATAATAATTATTGATCATAGAAACAAATGAAACCAGTTAAACACTTGATTATATGTGTTTGTGATTGTGACCCATAATAATTTTTTCTCAGTATAAATAAATGTTTTGGGTTTTAAGAACTCCAAAAGAGCAACGACAAACTTGGTATTCTCCATTGAGGTTTCTCACCTTCCACTCCTGAGTAGGACATGGTGTTAATTGCTCTGTGTGTGTGTGTGTGTTTGGCGGGGGGATGGGTGTGTGTGTGTTTTCGGCTGTTCAGCAGTTCTAAACACAAGCACAGTTTTTGTCCTTAACTAAAATACTTCAATACGTTAATAATGAATTTATTTTGTTGAATAAGGTAATAAGCGATATTTAAACCAAACCAGTAAGTTAAGTAAGTGTTCCATACATTAAAGTACTGTGTATAACCAAGTGCCCTAGCAAACACAGTTACAGTACAGTTTACAGTACAAACAGAGTGTGTGCGCTGGGGGGATTGGAAGGTGAGTGAGAATACTCATTTACAAGACAAAAGAGGGTCAGAGGCAGCGCCGTTCTAGACCAGACAACACGGGGTGGGGGAGGGGCGCATCATGTTCAAGCACTGTTTTTACCTGGCCTTACTGTATAGTAACAGTATTGTATTTGCTGAATTGTGTTGAGGCACGCAAACCCCCTGACCACAATAAGGTGGCAATCCCTCAGGGGGAAACTAAAAAAAAAAAATATATATATATATATATATATATATAATTATATAATAAAATATCCTTAATCCAGATTTTCTCAATCAATGACATAACATTTATCTAAGCTGGATGGTAAAATTCTCAAAAACGTTTAACCTAAAGTAAGACTTAACACACTATAACTAAAATATTTACAAAACTGAAAGGTTGTCTTATGAATAATAAAAAATACAAACTAAATTAAAACAGATGGGCTATTGAACAGATCATAATATGTTTTATGTTTTCTGATTATAAATGATATATGGGTTGATTTTAGAAAGGCTAAATGAAATAGCTAGTTTTTGGTCATGTCAGTCCAGTAACTATACTATGTAAAAGTAATTATAATATGAATTAATTAAGGGCAGGACCTAACCTAATGTTAATAATTTACACCATGATAACATTAGTATTCGTGTTTTTGTATATATTTTTAAATGTTCAAATGAACGTTTCAGAGTATATAATTTGTCGTGTCATCTGTGATTGAGACCCATGAGTTAAATTTAAATATTTTTTATAGGTAGTAAGGCAGGTTTTAGTAACCTTGGATAAATCAGCATGTAAGCCCTCTCTCGCGCACGCGCTCTCACGCTATCTCTCGCACTCACACACACACACACACACACACACACTGTGCACACACAGACACACACAAATAATACATGAAATCGCATAAAACCAAATGAAACTAGGGTAAAAAATATGAGCAGTAAAATACAGTAGTATCCTGTAGGTGATTCCTGTCCTGTGATAACAGGCACTAACACTCTAGAACTGTTTACTTCTGTTAGTTTTGTTTTCAAGTGTGAATGTTTATGGGGATTAAATCTGTCTCTGCTGCTGCATCTATACACCGTTGTGATAAGTGATTGATGCCCCATCAGATCTTTAATGTGGGACGTTATGCTGGTTAAATGACTAAAGACACACTGATCCGTATGGACAGATATTTGTTCCAGATATTATGCGCCATTAATCAATTTGTTATGCCAATTTGACTTTCAGCGAAAACATCTAAAATATAACGAAAACAAACCAAAGCAGAAGTTACATTTTAAGCTTTACTTTCAAATTCAAATTTCTCAATCTCAATCTCATCTCAATCAAAGCCTTAGTTCGCTTTGTTGCATATTACAACTCAAACAACATATAATGTTATAATGCTATAATGTGAGTGAAGTCTGAGAGAAGGATTTCCTTTTTTATTCAATTCAATTATTTGTATAGCGCTTTTAACAATTGACATTGTCGAAAAGCAGCTTTAAACAATCAAAATAATTATTTAAGTTATATGAAATGCAAATGTGTATGAATCAAAATGATAAGATTGTCCCTGTTGAGCAAGCTGAGAACGACAGCGACAGTGGCAAGGAAAAACTCCCTGAGATGGTAATATGAAGAAACCTTGAGAAGAATCAGACTCATCAGGGAACCCATCCTCATCTGGGTGAAACGGGTAGCAGGGATTGATCTGCAGTCATACTGTGTGAGACTGGAAGTTCAGTATAACATGAGATATGTTTAAGTTAATATAGAGTCCAGTTCATTATTGGAGGCTCAGGTAGACTGTAGGAAACTATCGAGTGACTGAAGTCACAAGTCCTCAGAGAATAGCTGTCTGCATTAGCTGAGGACAGGACCATTTTTGTGGAAAAGTGGAACCGTCCTACACACTTCCCAGACAGACCTCACGGGGCATCTATGCGACGAAATCTCCAACCTGAATCGGGATACCAGGACGAGTCAAACAGCTCCAGAGGGCAGAGGGGGTCTGGATCACTAACAGCTCAGGAATTAAATGTGTAAGGAGACAGAGAGAGACAGGGAGAGGGAAAGAGCAAGGAGAAGAGAGAGAGGAGGAGAGAGCAGAAGAGAAGGAGAGATAACAGTTAGATCTGGTCACAGTCAAACAATGTATCATGTTAATGTATATCTAATGCAGAGTCCAAGCAGGAACTCCGGCAGGACTAACTATGACAGCATAACTAAAAGGGAGAGCCAGAAGGAAACACAAACATGAGGGGGAACTGGAATGTAAAGCAAACAATCACCTCACCGTCAACAAACCTGAGTGATCAATGAGAGTGAGGAAGGCAGCATCTAAACATACCAGTTCACCATAATACTCTACGTCCATGGGTCCCCCAGATCTGCTCCTTTACCTGTTTACAAAAATGCTTGGCTACATACAGTAAATAGGTATTTAGCCTAAACTTAAACACTGACTGGGTCTGAGTCCCAAATATTAACTGACAGACTATTCCATAACTTTGGGGCTTTGTAAGAAAAGTTCTGCCCCCTGCTGTAGTTTTCATAATACGCGGTACTGACAAGCAGCCTGCATCCTTTGATCGAAGTAGGCGTGGCGGATCGTAAGACACTAGCAGTTCGCTCAGATACTGCGGCGCGAGACCATTTAATGCTTTATATGTCAAGAGTAGTATTTTAAAATCAATGCAAAATTTCCAATGCAGTGTGGATAAGATAGGGGTGATGTGCTCGTATCTTCTAGTTCTAGTGAGGACTCTCGCTGCTGCATTCGAATATGCACCTAACAGAACAACCAGACAGTAAGGCATTACAATAGTCCAACCTATAAGTGATAAAAGCATGAACTGTTTTTTCTGCATCGTTTAGCAACAATATATTTCTTATCTTGGCAATATTTCTGAGGTGAACGAATGCTATCCTGGTGATATTATCTACATGTGCTTCAAATGAAAGACTTTAATCTATAGTCACACCCAGGTCTTTCTCTGCTGCATTTGATAGAACAGAAAGGTCACTTAAGCTTACAGTGTGATCTAAAAGCTTGCTTCTAGCTGCTTGTGGTCCTATGACTAGAACTTCTGTCTTATCAGGATAAAGCAAAAGGAAGTTAATTAACATCCAATCTCTTATGTCCTGCAAACATTGCTCAACTTTAGTAAGCTGTTTTTTTCTCATCTGGTTTTGCTGAGACAAATGAGGTATAATGTGTGTGTGCTTTTTATTGTGAAATTCCAGACACTGCTTTGCAGTAAGCATCATTTCCTTAAATATCACAGGATGATTTTCACTTTCCTCTAAATCCCCAGTATTTTGTATGCTATGAGGTTGAAAGTTATATACAGTATAATGGGAGAGGTGTTTAAGTTAATATGAAGCCGACTATTGTGGAAATTTCAGTCCTAAACTATTGAGCAACTGCAGTCAAATCCATGAAAATCCTCAAGGTTAAGTAAAAAAGAGTAGAGTATACTTTTACAAAAACTACAATGCATTTCCTATGAGCAATTGTAACAAGAATTAATTTGTAACACACTTACAGTATATGGGAGGATATGTCTATTACCTGGAATTGGCACCACATTTTAGGGTGTATGCTGTATGTGTAAGCCTGCCAGTGGAACTGGAACCCTCATAATAATTAATGATATGCTTGCTGACAAAACAGGAAAAGAAATACAGAAGAATATCAGGACATTTGCTCACATATAGTCTAAAAATCCAAAGACAAATCTGTGTTACTGCCTTAAACTAAGATGTGTGTATCCTACCTGGCATTCACAGCACAGTTTGTTTGTTTGTTTGTTTGTTTGTTTGTTTGTTTGTTTGTTTGTTTTTTCAAATGTATTTCACTGCAAACCTTAAGGTTGTAATGACTAAGGACTGAACACTTATCTATTGAACTGGATCAATAACCTGTGTTGCTCAGAACAGCTTGAATTTTACTGTACTGAAAACTATGCTGCAAGTACTGTATAACAAGGTTTAGGCAAACCATAACAAGGAATGCACACATAACATGACAAAAATTTACATATTCCGAAATGGATTATTGGAGAATGTCAAAGCCAAAAAATGGTGTTCATAATTGACTGCCATTACAGCATTCATAAACTTGTGACTCAAAGAAAACATGCTGAAAAATATTATCTATCTGTTTGCAATACTTATTGCTTTATTTCTCAAAACTGCAAAGATTGAGTCCTCATTTTGAACATGTACTGTACATCATGAGGTAGTTTGGTCATCTCTTCTGCATTTAGCAATAATGATAAAAAGATTAAAGCCTATTAAAGAAAAATAATAATAATAACAAATGATAAATCATAGTTATTTACTAATTGTCTCAAAGTAGGACTTATGTACTCTATCAGCATTCTTAAAATAGGAAATTCCTCCTATTGTCACCAAAATGGAGGAGACAGGTGTCCTAACTGGTTAGGAGTAGCAAGGAAATGGCATTTAGGCAGAGACGTGTGCACTGAAAAGAACTTGTAAGATTTACTTGATAAAATCCTCGTAACAATTTGCACACATAGATTTTAAGTAAATTTTATTGCTGCAATATTAAGTAAAACTCACCCGTAATTGTCAGATAAAATCTACTTAAATTAAATTAACAATTAAATTAACAATCAAAGAAATCAAGTAAAAGTAACAATTATATTTAATGCACAAGTTAGATTTATTTAAAATAATCAAGTAAAGTTAATTTATTGTTGCATCAGCAGGAACCTTGATTTTATGAAATTATTAAGTAAATCTGTGACGGTCAACCCCTAGAGGGCGCCTAACGCCCGTTTTGGTTTTCGTTTTGTAGTTTGTTTTGTGTTTCGTCTTTGACTTCAGTTCCCAGTCTGCACCTCGGTCAGGTGAGGTGAGAAGCTCACCTGAACCGAGGAAAGCCAATTATGTTTGTGTTTATGTTGAGTATAAATAGCCTGGCTGAACAGGGGGCTGTTCCATAAACCAAGATTAGAGTATAAGCCAGGCTTATTTCGGTTAGTCAGGCTTATTTTTGGAAGATTCTGTTTCATAAATCAAACTTTAATAGGTTCAAACTCAGTTACCCCGGCAACTTATGCTGGCAAATTAACCTGGTCCGGGGCAGGCTAACTGTCTCGCTTATTTTAAGCGGTGTCTCAAAGAATCTCCGACGTGTGGGAACATATTCCCTAAAGATCGTTCCGTCAGTTTAATTTCCGCGCGCTCACTAATCATGTCGTGTAATAAAAAATTATTAAGCCTATAAAAATCATGTCTCAGCATTTGAATTATCCCCAAAATAATTTAAATAAAATCATAAGCATATTAAAAAAGGTCAAACATGAAATGCAATGACTGAAAACAGAAAATAAGAAATTAATAAATTAATAAATTCATATGAACAGTTACACAAAAAAGCCTTATTACATTTGCCAAAATAATAATAATAATAAAAAAAATAAAAAAAACGAGATGTCAGCTTAATTGCCTAATGAAGGTCAGGCCTATTTAAGCAGTACTGAGTGAGACCAACACCTGCATGGAGATTCAGAACGAAAGAGAAACAGAGAAGTCCCAGTACGTAATTATGGCCTGTCCATTTATTGAAGACCCTGTGGATGAGGGTGCACGGATATTAGAAAGAGCTTTCAGACCACCAGCCCCAAGGGTCTTTAGGGACAGAGTAAACCCTCTTGCCTTCCCAGATGACTATCTGTGGGAGTGATACCGGTTCAGCAGACCCAGCATAGTCTACCTATGAGCTGTTGGAACCACACCTCAGCAAACCCACCTTCACCTTGAACTCTTCTGTCACACCTACAGCACATCTCACCACTGTCTTACATGACACCACTGTCTTACATGACATGTCCTGCACCACTCTAACATAATTCTCTGCCACTCCAGCATAGTCTACCTATATGAGCTGTTGGAACCACACCTCAGCAAACCCACACGGCGAAGGCAATGCCTGACCACAGTGGTCACGTTTCTTCGCCAGTGGGACATTCCTCTACAGTGTTGGTGATGCTGAGCATTTAAAGCAACCGTATGCCGTGAAATAAGGATGGTCTACCTTTCTCTGAGGCGATATTTAAATATTTATATCACCTTTCCTGGCCATCTACCAACACAGAGGATCAAGGAGAACTTTTATGCAATAGCAGGTATGTGACAGTTAAAGTAGACTTAAAAATGTATATGCCTGTATTAAGCTATATTTGTTCCTTGGGTTTTCACAATGTCTTGAGTGCTGTGGATGGCACCCACATCAACATACAGACCCCAGCTGGACCAACTGAGGCGGACTATGTGAACAGGAAATCTTTCCATAGCCTCAATGTACAGGTATGTAGATTGGCAATAACTCCATACATTGCCAGTGATTTAGCTCTGAATTTGACATTGTTCATCAATTAATATATTGAGCAATCTTAAATTAATGCTCTGCTAGACAAAATATGCTATATCACTAAATCCACTCTCTGTGTTCAGATGATCTGTGACAGCAACTGCCTAATTACTAATGTTGAGGCAAAATGGACAGGCTCTGTCCATGACTCCAGGATCTTTCGAGCATCCTCACTGGCACAGAGAAGAAGGCAAGAGAACATTTCAAGCGAGGGTTTTTACTTCACAAGCATTTTTCATGGAAACTTGTGATCATAATTTTAAAAGATAAATAGTTGTAACAGTCAGTAGGCACACATAACTTTATAAGTCTTCATATATATATATAGTCTTGAACTGGAGTGTCACAGCATATGTAATTGATACCTTCTTTTTCAGGGGAGTTTAATGGAGTCCTGCTTGGGGACAGGGGTTATGCCTGCATGCTCAAAATGGACACTATTTCCTTTATTCACATTGTCCAGAACAGATAGCATTTCAGAACTAGAGATGGTCTAATTAGTAACTTTTTTTAAACATTAACATAACATATTTTCATGTAAAATACACTTTCCCAATAAATAAAAATAACAAAACAATAATTTGAACAAGTTGGAATACTTTATTCAAGGTGCAAAAAAATGTCCGTGTATTAAATCCCCATGCGCAACGTTTGCTCAGCAGCGGAGAAAAAAACTGCCCGACAGTTTTACCTGTCTGGCTCATTTCGGATCTATGTTTCGTTCATCCATTCATATGGGCTTTTTAAATATCGCGGGCGCGCGCACAAAGTGAGACTATGCAAGCATGCCTTGACTAAGCCTCGATTAGTTACAGCTGAGCTCCGTTTGTGGAACGACATGAGGCTTAATTTGTAGATGCCGCTAATTTAAGTCTCACTTTTGCGCGGAAGTCTGGCCTTATTTAGCTACTTTCATGGAACAGCCCCCAGGGGGTCGGTTCTTCGTACGTCGCAAACTCAGTTAGCTGGATTTGATTGTTGTGGATTTGTCCTGATCTTGGATTGTTTCGTTCTCCGATGCTCATCTCGCACTTGTTGTCATAGCAACATGTCCGTAAGCTTGAACCTGCTCGGTAGCCGGTTTATTTCATGTAAACAGGATTAAGGCTGCGCTCCTGCCGGGTTATGATTGGTTGAAATGGTGAGGTCACATCTGATTGGTTAAAGAGCGCTGACGTGGACTGACTCACGTGGGGAAAGAAAAGTATCTTGCATATATATATATATATATGGTCTTGAGGGCTGTCTCGTGCCTAGAGTTTATTATAATAATAAAAACCCTATGAATTTATGTTCTAATATAATATTTGATAGCAATTACATATATATATATATACGGCATGCCATAATATATATATATATTGATATATATAATTGATATCAAATATTATATGAGAACATAAATTCATAGGTTTTTTATTATTATAATAAATTCTAGGCACGATACAGCCTCAAGACCATTGTTTATTTTGTAACACATTTATTTCAGGGGTTCATTATGAATATGCATATATATATATATATATATATATATATATATATATAATTAAAAAATTCTAATGAAAAATTGGACAAAACTAATTTTATTATAAAGTACACATATAAAAGTATACATGTTTTTGAAAAAAATATTAATATTTCTATTTTTCCATATACAACATATTTATTTTCATATTTCTTATTTTATTTTATTGTCTCATGTAATTTGTAAGACATATGTGCATATTATGTTCTAATATAATGTTTGATAGCGATTATGTGTGTGTGTGTGGGGGGGGATCCATGGCAGGGAAGCATTTCAGCGCATAACACGTGGGGGGGGGGGGCATTTCAGCGCATAACCGGTGTTACAAAACAATTGAGCTTGTTCTTTTGTCATTTCGTCAACCAATCAAAGGGCTTGTGATCAGTGTTTCTACTGTCGATGCATATCGCCTTTTAAACCAATGCACGAACGCGCAATAATCCTAGACAACTCAATCCGGCCATACTAATCATCAACAACAGGTGTGCTCGAAGAACCGACTTAGCCAGGTCTTAATTAGCACGATGATCTCATCTTAGATGTGTCAATTCATCCCGGATGTTTCAAGCGACGTACGAAGAATACCCCCCAGCAGTCAGGCGTCTAGCTTTAGTTGTATTTATGCCTTAGTTTGTGTTTGGTGTTTTACTTTGTTTATGTTCAATAAAAAGAACGTAACGAACCGTCAGCTTGCCTCCTCCGCATTCATGCCGCGAACACGCACCAGACGCAGACACAGTAAGAATCGTGACAAAATCTTACTATCATTTTGTTTTGTGAGATTTTCCCTTACTTGGTTTTATCAATTTATATTACTCCCTATAATAATGTAAACATTGATAATTTATGTTTTGGAAAGAAACTTAATTATTTAATCTATATCTTTCATAAATCACACAACTAAAATATAATTAAACAGTTACCAATTAACATTACCAAATATTTTTGACATTCACAGTCTATACAGGTTGTCTTTTTAATAAAAGTGCATTCGGGTACATTTTGCATCCATAGGAACAACTGCACGGCACCAGGGCCTGAAATACTTGTTTTAAACTAAATTGTGTAAAATAATAATAATAATAATAAATAAATAAATAAAATACAGCATTCGTTTAGAAATAAAATACAGCAGAAAATACATTAAACAAACTGTAGAATAAACTTTAACACTTAATAGCCCTCTGAAGCAGTGAAGTTGCAACATTCAAATCAGCATTCTGGACTAGTGCACTTAAAAGTATGCCATTGAAACCTTAACGCATTAAAACATTTTAAGCTGAACATGTAAACACTGGACATGCAAAGACTTGTAGTCAAGCCCTATCAAATGTTTTAAGATGATAACTTCATCTTTAAAGCTTGCACTTTTGGTGTAGCTTAATCCTTTGGTGATTCCTTTCCTTCAAGGATTATGGATACACCAACCGGTTCTTCCCCTTCGACTGCACGGACGACAAGGATTTTAAGAATGTGCAAACTGGCATCACTTCGTCTGTCCTCCTGCATAAAATTTACAAGAAAATAAAACAATATATATTTTGAGAAACAAAAAAATCTGAATTGCTTCAACCTGTGCTGACTTCATTATCACAGAGGAAAAAGAATGAAAATAATTGATAATAAAAAATGACCATCACTTCATATACTTCAGACTGTTAAACTTGGGTTAAATTGCTTTAGCAATAATCTTGCATCAATAAAACATTGTAAAACATGGCATTAGATGGCTACACTCCATAGATTACTCTGCACCTTTACAGTGTCAGGAAATCCTATGATGAATGCTGAGTTTGTATTTAAAGGGTTAGTCCAAACATGAAAATTATTTCAATAATTACTCAGATTTATATATTCATTTGCATTCATATGCTTCTGTCCAATGCAACAAACACTATATTAAAGGTATTCATAAATTGTATAATTAATAAGAAAACAATGCTTTACCAGGCAATCATCAAAGAGATCCTCTTACGCTTTGTTTCTCTGAAAATATTTACATTGTATCATTACATAATCTTTTATTTGTACTACAAACTACAAACCGGATTCCAAAAAAGTTGGGACACTAAACAAATTGTGAATAAAAACTGAATGCAATGATGTGGAGATGGCAAATGTCAAAATTTTATTCAGAATAGAACATAAATCACGGAACAAAAGTTTAAACTGAGAAAATGTATCATTTTAAAGGAAAAATCTGGTGAATCAAAATGTCATGGTGTCAACAAATCCCAAAAAAGTTGGGACAAGGCCATTTTCACCACTGTGTGGCATCTCCCCTTCTTCTTACAACACTCAACAGACGTCTGGGGACCGAGGAGACCAGTTTCTCACGTTTAGAAATAGGAATGCTCTCCCATTCTTGTCTAATACAGGCCTCTAACTGTTCAATCGTCTTGGGCCTTCTTTGTCGCTCCTTCCTCTTTATGATGCGCCAAATGTTCTCTATAGGGGAAAGATCTGGACTGCAGACTGGCCATTTCAGTACCCGGATCCTTCTCCTACGCAGCCATGATGTTGTGATTGATGCAGAATGTGGTCTGGCATTATCTTGTTGAAAAATGCAGGGTCTTCCCTGAAAGAGATGACTAGATGTTGTTCTAGAACCTGAATATATTTTTCTGCATTGATGGTGCCTTTCCAGACATGCAAGCTGCCCATGCCACACGCACTCATGCAACCCCATACCATCAGAGATGCAGGCTTCTGAACTGAGCGTTGATAACAACTTGGGTTGTCCTTGTCCTCTTTGGTCCGGATGACATGGCGTCCCACATTTCCAACAAGAACTTCGAATCGTGACTCATCTGACCACAGAACAGTCTTCCATTTTGCCACACTCCATTTTAAATGATCCCTGGCCCAATGAAAACGCCTGTGCTTGTGGATCTTGCTTAGAAATGGCTTCTTCTTTGCACTGTAGAGTTTCAGCTGGCAACGGCGGATGGCACGGTGGATTGTGTTCACTGACAATGGTTTCTGGAATTATTCCTGAGACCATTCTGTGATTTCCTTTACAGTAGCATTCCTGTTTGTGGTGCAGTGTCGTTTAAGGGCCCGGAGATCACGGGCATCCAGTATGGTTTTACGCCCTTGACCCGTACGCACAGAGATTGTTCCAGATTCTCTGAATCTTCAGATGATATTATGCACAGTTGATGATGATAACTGCAAAGTCTTTGCAATTTTTCGCTGGGTAACACCTTTCTGATATTGCTCCACTATCTTTCTGCGCAACATTGTGGGAATTGGTGATCCTCTACCCATCTTGGCTTCTGAGAGACACTGCCACTCTGAGAAGCTCTTTTTTTACCCAATCATGTTGCCAATTAACCTAGTTACTGTTAATTGGTTTTCCAGCTCTTCGTTATGCTCAAATTTACTTTTTCCAGCCTCTTATTGCTACTTGTCCCAACTTTTTTGGGATTTGTTGACACCGTGAAATTTGGAATCAACATATTTTTCCTTTAAAATGATACATTTTCTCGGTTTAAACTTTTGATCCGTCATCTACGTATGTTCTATTCTGAATAAAATATTGACATTTGCCATCTCCACATCATTGCATTCAGTTTTTATTCACAATTTGTTTAGTGTCCCAACTTTTTTGGAATCTGGTTTGTACATTTAGGCATTTCTTCATCTTTTGTAAGTTTACCTTTATCCAAAGCAAATTACAAAAGAGGAAAGCATCAAGCATGCCAAGCAGTGCTACTAACACAACCTTTCTGACACCGTTAGAAAAATACAAGATAGAACAGTGAGGGATTAAGGAAAAAAGTGAGAAGCAAGAATCATGTGTGGAAAGATTAAGTATGCAAGGTCACAGGATAACTCTCCTTCTTTTTCTTGTCTGCAATGCGATTTAGACAAATTAGAGCTGCTGTCAATACTGTATGCACATACAGTATGTACAGGTTCTTTACAGTTGAAATTTAACTTGTAACTTATTAATATAATTTGGATTTTATAAAACGTTTATTGCTAGTGCTCTTTTACCATTTAATGCTTTTTTAACACAGTTTGTTCAGAAATGGCATCTCACTGGCGAGCCTTTCTCTGAACACGCCGTTTTCACGAAGGGTGGGGGTAAGAAACACACATCTCGGTTTATTAATCCGCGCACTCGGTTCGTTATTATTTTATTTATTTATTTATTTATTTATTTACCACAGGACCCCTGGGGGGCTCCATAGTTTCAGGTTTTTACACGAAAACGGTGTTTTGTGAATCTCCACACTATTAAAAACTGAAATATTGCTAATTGTACGTCCTGAGATTAAGATTAACATTAATTGGGAGTCATGAAAGCGGGAATCACATCCAAAACAGAAAGGTAAACTTACCTGGAACATGACAAACTCCAGCTCCAGCCACGCCGTGTAGTACCTCCGTGATGATTCCCAACCGACTGATCCACAGCGCGGGCACAGCGTCTCCAAACACGCATGCGCGGTTGAATTTTAACACATTTTTGGCTTCAGTATAGACACACAATACTTCAGACTGAAACATCGACTGCCCCTACAGGTAATGAAGGGCATTTTCACAGCTTCCCGCACGCAGCCGCGCAAAACCGCGGCAAGTCACGGGATCCCTTTTCTCGAAACGTGTGTTTTTAATGGTGACATCTGTAAGTTACACAAGCTGTTTGCAGGACACTGTTTTATTGACTGATTCTGTTTGCTCCACCTTGTCCTCCTTTAAAGTGGACATACAGTCTCAATTTTTGCATAGGTTAATATGATTCTTTAGGGTCCTAATGAAAAGTTTGTAATATACTTTAATTAAAAAATCTCAATTGTTGTGTAAAAAAAACATTACTTTTACCTGGTAAAAAGTAGCTCTGTTCTCAGCAACCTAGGGTTAGTTAAGGGTATTAGTGATGGGTTTTATGGCTCTTTGAGGGGATCCGGGTCTTGGTGATCCGTTCCTTTCAAAGATCCCTTCAAAAGAATGGCTCTTTTGGCTCTTTTTTAAATATTTAGTCAGTTTTAAGAAGCCAGCTTGGGGGCATCTCAGTTTATCCTGGAAATAATCACTGAGAGGAATGATGAGGTGAGATTTGCAGTCAAATAATTAAAAATAAGATATCACACACCAATATCTCAGTTTGAATTATTCTATTGAATTATTTTATGTCTCAGATGTTACAGGTTTTTGGCCTACAGGAGCTTCGTCAGCTGGTGTTGGAGCTTTCTGGGCCGAAGGATCAGGGTGGTGCTGCCCTCCTGTATGGTGCGACGCATAAGAGCAGAGTTCCCTGATTCTCAGGGAAGATACGTGGGCTTTAGACCTGCCCTTGATTAAATCTATTGATGTGACTAGCTATCACTGAAAGTCTGTCTGGTTTGTGAAACTGGGCTGTGAGATCCTCAGGTATGGAGATCTTCAGGATGTCATCCACAAATGGGGTTGGGTCCACCAGAACTTTCTCAAAGGTTAGCTCCAACAGCTTGGCCACATAGTCTTAAAAAAATATATATTGTAAAAAGATTTTATTTTCAAATGACTCTGAAGCAGTGTTGCACACTTGTCACTTTATGGTTTTATATGCAACATTGTTTATAAGGTTTATTTATGTAACTGTACTTTAATAATACAAAAGTTATTTCTCTTCTGCTGGTGATATTATGTATGTACATACAATGTTTACTCTGCAATTAAAAAAAAGCTTGTTGAACTCACTGAAGGTTGGATCTGCTTTCACTGGCTTTGCATAGCATTCTCCTTTCTTGTATTTGGGAAAAAACACCTTAAATAGTGGCTCACCAGCTGCTGTTGTGGCTTGGGGACGCCCAACATTCTCATTGAAATGTAGAGCTGCCAGGTAAAGTCTTTAGAGGAAAAGTAATGGTTAAACATATGTTTGGTGACACTTGCAAGTTAATTTACGTTTTTGAAAATATGTATACATTCCTTTCCAAATGAATAACATTGAGTTACCTGCATAACATTCCAAGAAAAGAGAAGACAACACTCTTGGGTGCAAAACGCAGAATTACACTGTGGAACGCTTCGAGGGATGAGGTCTGATGGTGGGGGCTCAGCTTCTCAACATCCTTCAGAAACCTCTTGTTTGTGAGGACCTTCTCTAATCGACAGAAGGAAGGTGTCCCTGGTGGGTACAGTAGAACTTATTAAACTTTATAGTTAAAAAGAAGTAATCAAACAAAACAATCATAATTAAGATAAAAATTAAGATAACATGAAAAGGTAATGTCTGTCATATGCACAGAGACACATGATTTACATTGACTGTGCAAATATGGTCAACATACCAGCTCTCAGCCACTTGCTCTTGTCCCTTGAAGTGCGTTGCGGATGCAAACACTGTGGGAAAACAGGTCCTTCATGTGTGTGTATATCTTGGATATGATTAAGAATTGAAGTCCACTTGGCGACTCGCTCTTGACATGAGGAAGAAGAAGCTGCTGTCCAATAAAGGTGTTTTTTTATGCTGCGTAGCCACTTATGCAGTTTTTGGCAGTCTTTGCTCTGAGCAATCTTCAGCAGTTTCTTGGAGACTCCTAATGATACAAACAAACAGACTGTATTTCAGAGATGCACAGAGATACATTATATATTGAACTTAATATTTGTGTTCATGTATTGAAATTAATATTTTAAAAAATTACCTTGCCAAAGGTATGAGTTTAATTCATAATGTTTAGTTATGTGTTATAATATAAGTTATAAGTTATAGTTATAAATAACCAGTCTGTGACATTATGAAGTTACAAAAACCCCACCTACACACACAGGAGCTAATACCTTTTTCTATGTGCCATACATCGAAATACTGCATGATGTTGGCCTCCCGCAGGAATTTTTGTACTTGAGGGTGCCGGTCTGTAACTATACTGTCGAAAGTCACACCGTGTGCTCTCAAGAGATCAAGGCTCCTCTTCAGACCCTCTTTCTCCATGTTGTTGCTCCCTCTGACTTCATTACTCTTATTAAAAAAGAAAGGGCAGAAATAAGCATGATAGACAGTGCCTGTCCAGTTACATTGTTATATGGTATATTCTCAACATTTTGCAACAGTCTGTATTTTTTGACTCACCTGAACTAGCTGCACATCAATAATCCTCCTGGTCCTTAGGTCCATCACAGAGTAACTGCCATACTTGGCTGAATGACCTTTACAGAGAAATTTATTGTGTTTACTTTTTATCACATTCTGTATATCCTTTTTTAATTATTATTTCGTATGCTTCACTTTCACAGTAATCTCTAAACTGAGACAATCATTTTTACTGTTTTTACTCATGTACTACCTGGTGAATCAGCCCTCAAGTCACCGCCTAGGACAATGTTCTGTTGCTGACTGAGCTGCTGCAACATGCCCTCCTGTGCTGTGTTCCAGCTATATACAATTGCAGGCTCTATGTACCTCTGGGCATGAATTCTAAAGGTGTTATAATGGATCATTTTCAGCTGCATTGCCCTGAATATCTAAAGTCAGACAAAGAGGAGTCTTTTTTTAGTTTGGCTTTAAGGATAGTAAGTTAAATGCTTTATGTAGTTATTTGTGATATTAAATGCTACAGGAAATTCTAAACTAGACAGGGTAATTCTTACAAACCTACCTTTTGAAGTTTGAAGAAAGAGGCACCACTGGCATATACTGCAACAGAAAGTTGGAGGTTCCCTGCAGGAGTACTTCCTAAAATTGGCTGACTATTCCATTTTCTAAAAAAATAACAGTGTGGGCACCGTTGTTCCACCGTGAGGAATGTGCCAGTCGTTCTTCTCTGCACATTGGTAACACGGTGACACATACAGATGTCGCCATTAAAAACCCGCGTTTCGAGAAAAGGGATCCCGTGACGGCTTTGCGCGGCTGCGTGCGGGAAGCTGTGAACATGCCCTTCATTACCTGTAGGGGGCAGTCGTGTTTCAGTCTGAAGTATTGTGTGTCTACTGAAGCCGAAAATGTGTGCAAATTAAACTGCGCATGCGTGTTTGGAGACGCTGTGCCGGCGCTGTGGATCAGTCGGTTGGGAATCATCATGGAGGTTAATTCAGTTTTAGTTTTTTATTTGTATAGCGCTTTTAACAATTGACATTGTCTCAAAACAGCTTTACACAATCAAAAGAATTATTTAAGTTTGTATGGAATGTGAATGTGTATGAATCAAAATGTTCAGATATTCCCTGGCGAGCAAGCCCGAGGGCGACAGTGGCAAGGAAAAACTCCCTGAGACGGTAATAGGAAGAAACCTTGAGAGGAACCAGACTCGACAGGGAACCCATCCTCATCTGGGTGAAACAGATAGCAGGAAATGATCTGCATTTATACAGTGTTAAGTGTTAGGTTTAGCTATAATAGTTGATGTTAATTGATGTTATAATACTTGATGTAAAATGGAGTCCAGTAGTTATTCGAGACTCAGATAGACTTGTAGAAAGTTCCAGTCCTGAACTATCGAATTGTCAAGTCCTCAGAGAAACAGCTGACCACACCAATCGAGGCCAGAACCATCTTCTAAGTATAGAGAATCATCCCCAGACACCAGACGCATCCTAAAGAGACACACGAGGCATCCATGCGATGAGACCTCCAACCAGAAACCGGGCATCAGGATGGATCAGACAGGTCCGGAGGGCAGAGGGAGTCTGGATCACTGGCAGCTCAGGAACCACATGTGTAGCTCGACAGAGAGAGAGAGAGAAAGAGTGAAAGGGGGAGACAGGGGGAGAGAGGAAAGAGAAAGAGGGGGAGGAAGAGAAGAGGAGGAGAGATTGCAATTAGGTATGGTCACAGTCACAATGTCTAATGTGAATGTATATTTACTGTAGAGTGCAAGCAGGGACTCCGGCAGGACTAACTATGACAGCATAACTAAAAGGGAGAGCCAGAAGGAAACACAAACATGAGGGCTCCCTGAGATGTAAAGCAAACAATCACCTCACCGTCAACAAACCTGAGTGATCAAATGAGACTGAGGAAGACAGCATCTAAACATACCAGTTCACCATAATACTCTACGTCCATGAGTCCCCCAGATCTGCTCCTTTACCTTATGGCAAATCTATTTATAAAATGCTTGGTTAAATAAATAGGTTTTGAGCCTAGACTTAAACACTGAGACTGTGTCTGAGTCCCGAACACTATTTGGAAGACTATTCCATAATTTTGGGGCTTTGTAAGAAAAAGCTCTGCCCCCAGCTGTAGTTTTCATAATACGCGGTACTGATAAGCAGCCTGCATCCTTTGACCGAAGTAGGCGTGGCGGATCGTAAGACACTAGG